>CM062289.1:106953641-108153641 GCA_031216915.1 Pictodentalium vernedei | reverse complement strand
AGTGGATATGCATTATATTATCTTTGAAATGAAATTATTTAGTCTGCGCGGATTTGCCTTGTTACAATTTATATTCTAGTATTCTGAGTCCTAATCAACTCACCGTAAAGCCAGCTCGGCCTAATAGCAACTCGGCCATGCGAATTTTATTATCACCTCATGAGTAGTGTTGTTTATTACGTCGCGTAGTTCCACTAAGCGCATTAATATATTGATGGTTTAGAGGTGAATTAATACTTATTGATTGGAATATCTATAAATAGGGTACGAAATAATACCTGCTTATCTTTGTGTGTATTTTTTATTCATCTTGAATATTTTAAATGGTCGGAAATGGGAACCTAAATATTGCAGGCTATTGAGTCTATAAGTACCATAAACAATCACTTACTCACCTCTCTGTAAAGTGAAAGATTCTGAACAATGACCATTGTTGAGTCAACAATGGTCATTGTTCAGAATTGTCTCGTTACAGAGAGGTGTTAGACAAGATGACCCACTGTCACCTTACCGTTTCCTAAATTGTAACAAGGCAAAGACATACGAACAAATTTTAGTGACCAAACAAAAATAATTTAGCATTTCACCAGTTAATCAGTCACAAGCCGTGCTTAAGTCCACGCTGCACAGGTTGAAGGCATTCTTTACGAAAGTGCTCCCTCAGACCAAGTAACGTCAAGTTCGATAAACCACTACAGTACGTGGAAAGTGTATTGTCACTAAATCACCCGCAGAGTGGAGATTCCACCCAAGCAATAATTGCAAATTTGTTGCAAAGCATAACCAGCACAAGCAAAGTTTCAGTCAATGGACCTCCGGGTTAAACCCGGAGGTCCATTGACTGAAACATTGCTTGTGTTTTTTGTCGATATGTACAAAATTTGAAAGTTATAGCTTGGGTGATACCTCCACTGTGCGGGTGATTTAGTTACAATCCACTCTCCACGTACTGTATGTCTTCAATAATTGTAAAAAAAATAACCGCAATCGTTCACGCAGCCGGGTATCACTGTTGCCAATTGCATTAAACCAATTCGTTTGGTACCCAAAATAATGATTTTTTTTTACCAAGGTCTGGCATCAAAAATGTACTTTTGGCATATCTTAAAGGCTTTGTGTTTATTATTTCAGTGAATTATTTCCGATAAATGCGCTGTCTGGTGACAGAGGTGAGACAGAAATCTCGCCTGTCAAGTAATGTATAGGTAGCAGGTCGAATCATGACTCTTTGTTATGGGTCAACTGAATTAACAGTTGGTATATTTAATCTGAATCTTTATCAACATAATTTTGTTGCATAATCAATTTTTATCATTTGTAAGTTTTATAAGCCTTCTGGGTGCTACTAATATTTTTGATACCATTTTGTTTGGGTTGAACCAAACAGTGAGTAAATAACAATCATGAAATGTTTTTATAAACTTGAATAATAGCCTTTGAATTATTTATTTATTTGTTAGTTTAAGTTTTAAGTTCTTTGTGGTTAATATTTTTATCATTTCTGTAAAAAGCTGAATTTCTTAAAAACCTGGTTCTTCTAAAGTAAAATATCGTATTGTGAGTGCAACGCAGCGCCATCTGCAATACTTTAGCATTGCAGATGGCACCTTGTCGCACTCAAAGGGCGATGCATGGTTAATTTGGTCTCATTTACTGTCAGATTCCATTTGGCAACACCATTTTTCATTTCGATTCCATTTGGCAACACCATTTTTCATTTCGAATAAAAAATGTTTCTGCTGCTAAATTCCCTTTGACACAACAGAAATTCTACTTGGCACCACACGACCAGAGTGAACAATTCCAACCTCCATTTGTCTGTACAAACATGACTGGTGATAAATCAGTCTAGTGTTGGTAGAGGAGTGAGATGTGATGTGATAGTCCTCTAAATGACTGTGTATTCTCTCGCAGAGATTTCAAGCTTTTGAACCCCGCCTTAAGAGAGGATGTCATCCACTTGACTTGATAAAGATTCGAGAAATAAATGTTTAGACCATAAAGTTTCCTAAATTCTGATGGACAAAGAAATGGCAGTTTTTTAAGAGTGAACGGAAAGCTGTTTAGGGGAAAAATACGACGCGACTCGAAATTCTGAAAGAATTCTCTACATACGACGGAATCGTAGTCTAAGTTCCAGCAATACAAGTGCCAGTTAATGATTAAGTTGATTTGTGTGTGAGCTTAACTGTTGGTGCAATTTGACAAGGACAGATTAATTAACTAATTACCGTCAATCTTCTAAGTATGCTGATGTGGTGAAGTATTTATCTAATTAAATAAATTTTTTTGTCTAGCTTTACTTTACATGTAATGTTTATTTGATGAAAAAAGTAAGTGTCATCACCACTGCACAAACACCACAAGTAATAAAATAATTTCGTTGTTTGTATTGTCTTTGCCCGTGTACTTCACTGCTGTTATGGCTTTTCCGCATAAGTGCAAAGCAATTTTCTGTCGCATAATTGTAGCCAATCGAAATTTTGAAGAGCCAACTCAAATGTTTGTATTGGCTAAATATTGGCACACGACAACATGAACACTGCACACTGTTACAACTTTCAGCGAATACATAACATTTTGATATACCGACATTATGTGACTTATCACTTGTAGAAATCTGTATCAATAAGGCCCCCAGTGCTCTTGATTTGTTTATTTTATTTTTAATTATTTTTCCTTTAAAAGAGTGGACAATATTCTTATCACTTCACGATTAAGATTTTAATGAAAGCCATCGTTATTTAGTTGGCGTGAGGATAGCTTCAGCAATTGTGCAGGTGGAGTTGCACAACTATACGAAAAAATGCCGTGTGCACGCATTGTTTCAAATGCTGTAAAATATATAAATATGAAAAGTGTGTTGGGAAGATGTACTACTATATTAACCCTTTACCTAACATGAAAAGCAGACGACACTTACAAAACAACTCTTGAATATCTATTTTTTTCCATTTTTTTGTCTCAAAAACATAGGTTATAACCTATTTTGAGACAAAAAATGAAAAAATGATGACAATTAATTGGCGATTTTTGAGAATAACGCTGGCCGGTTTTGGTCGTTACGTTGGGTAAAGGGTTAAAAACTTTATGTCGAGAGTCGGTGTATATATACATAGACCAACAGCAAAGATAACATTATACTAAATCTAATGATAATGCTGTCAATGCTCCATGGTAGTTTTAAGTTAATCATGGTATACCATGACCTTCTGACTGAGTCTTATATTTGGAGACCATTGCCATGTAATCGTATTTCTAGTGTTGTTTCCCAGCTGGCTGTTTGTTTTTTGTTCTTTCTGATGCTCCAGGCTGACAACAGTACTGATTTATGGCGAAATTAGGAAACGAGTTACAATAGCACGGCACTGGTGTTGCTTTTCGCAATTTCTGCTGGAACGTGACTCTTGAGGTGGCAAGATTTGCCATAGACGATAGCAAGATCAGGGCAGAACAATGAAAGTTCTGCCCTGATCTGGTTATTATCAATGGCGAAATGTAACACCAATGCCGTGCTAATATACTGTTCAGATGGCCACTGACACCTTGGCCACAAACATTATTTCTCCCATGATCTAATTCAGTAGACAGTGTTAACGGCGACATCAATGGCATCATCATATACTGGGTGGATGACAACTGACCCGTTTCACTCAAAACATTGCTCTACTCTGTTCTGGTTTTCGAGGATGGAAATACCTATCACCACAAGAGTCAATGTGTCGTAGAAAGGTGACATCAGCGACATGCTCGTGTCCTGTTGGGTTACAACCGATCCATAAAAATGCAGCATCCGCCCTGGCATCAAACGGGCCCTACACTCAGCACTGTTCGAGATGGTGCAAAAATAGGACTAATTTCTTTCAACTTTCCTTACAAGGTGGTCGACCTACTTAAATAAGAGTAGGATCTTGTGTGACGTCTAATTCCAGCACACATCAGACAACATCGATTTCAGGCCGAACACAGCGACATTTTTACAGTTTTCTTAATTCTTCGTCATTTTCTTACATCAATAGAAGACGGTACTTGCAAAAGATATAGGTTATGGTCCCGCACTGGAACGAGCTCGCCAAGTTTCGAATCCTTTCATTGATCCCATTCAACTCGAGACCATCTTTATTGTCGACTTTCTGAAAATAACACCCCAACCTTATTTTTTTCTGACAAAATAAATTGACTGTATCCAGTCTAACGACATAACATAAAATAGTCTGAAAATTCCATGACAAAATGTCATTTGATCCGATAGCGGAGATCGCCTAACGTCTAGCTTAATCCATAGATCTCCCTCGCCCCGCCCAATCCCCACCACCCCGCCTCCTTCGTTGGAACTAGGCGACATTTACAAAGCACGAGTATTTCAGATAGCGCCTTGCTCCACTCAAGAGTCCATATATTCTTCTTTATCCACTTTGGTGATACATCGCCATTTCTCGTGTGAATCAAGTCCCGTTGCTAAATTCACTGCAGGCTGAGTTGTCACCTCTTGGACATTAAGAACACAAAATGTCCAAATTCTCTTTGGTGGCGATACATTCAAAGCCACAGCGACCTGTAATTTGAATATCAATGCATCAAAATTCCATCCAATACGGCTCTAATTAACGAAAGTACGTTGTACATCAGGTCTATTCACTATTCCTGCTTCGATTTCCACACATAATACCTTTGGTTGCCATATGAATGAATTGGGTAACCTTTCAGAAAGAAGTCATAGGTTCATTTACTTGTATGTTGGGTTCGATATTGCGAAATAGTCCAACCAGTGGCCAATACTATAAGACTTTTACAGATTTATTTTTCGGAATTGTGTTTTCTGTTTATGGAAGTAACAAATTGAAATGAAACATTAGCATTTTCAAAGATATGGCAATTTGCCATATCTTTTAAAATGCTAATGATCCATTCCCGTCATTTAAATTCACTTGTAGAAGATACATTTCGGGAAAATACAATTGTAAATATTTTATAGTGTTGGTCCCTGTACACAATACCGTATACAAATAAGAGATAAACAACACTAGTAAAACGGACGTAGTGCCGTAATAATTGGAAAGTGGATTGGATTCGAGATCCGATTGCGTTGTGAAGATTTTTCTGATTTGATTCGAGATTCCATTGAAGCAAACAATCGAGATTTGCTGGGCTCTAGTTAAAGGTTCAATATATGTCAGCTGGGAAATCTTGCTCAACTGTGTTTTAGTTGTAATCTAACAATGATGTATGTGTATACATTTCCTTGGAATATTTACAATCAACTATGTGGCAATATATATCTGAAAAGTAGTGCATGTATATTCTGTTGTATTCATTTGCCGTTGACACTGTTGATGTTCATCTTTCATATTAATAACCCTACATTATGCGCTGTTTATTCATCCCCCACCTCAGGTGTTTTCTAAAAACTCATGCCGTGTACAGCCAGGGCGGTCACACTCAGATAATATGGCTGTTTCACATTTAAAAAAGTGCCTGATAACAATCTCAAAATGGGAGCGAGGAATGGAATAAATCTGTGTCCCCCATAGTATATCAAGTACTCAGACCCCCAGACTGTTTCCGCATGGAATCTAAATCTTTAATGCGCTTTTTCGAGGAAAATAAATGCTGTTAAATATTCTTATACTCTCACGATCTCAACCACCAGTTGAATTCTCGCGCGCAGACAACCGTTGATGAAATGTAATGAACCCTTAGTCCAAAAGATTTACTGATATTCTTCCGTACCCTCATTATACATATTCCAGTCATATGCCTATAGAATTCGCCTTGAAAACACCAAGATGTCAACATGAGTTTGTCTTCATGCATAAGTATTTGGTTTACAAACATGTCAATTCGTACAGTACGTGGAGAGTGTCTTGTCACTAAATCACCCGTGGAGTGGAGATTCCACCCAAGCAATAATTGCAAATTTATTGCAAAGCATAACAAGCACAAGCAACGTTCCATATAATGGACCTCCGGGTTAAACCTGCTGAACTAGGTTAGTTAGCCTTGACAAAAACATGGCTCTCGCCAGAGGCTTCGATGGTGCAAATTGCTATTCCGGATTTCCATTTCCAACCGATCGGACAAGACCGTGAATATGGTCTTGAAGGCGGTATAGTCATTTACATTAAAAGTGATATAATCTTTAAAACCCGTAGCGATATACCTGTCCCGGGGTTAGAGACTATATGGACGGAGATACGTAGTACTAATCAGAAATACCTTCTTTCTATCGATCTCCGTCAGCAAATAATTTTCATTGGCAACTGATTGATGACTCTGTAGAAGCAGCAAGGAGTGATCAGGCCCTTAAGTGTATAATTTTGGGGGACTTCAACAGTAATTGTTTTCCTGCAACTCATCCGAAAATAAGGGACCTGGAAACTTTTCAAGGTCTGCTTCAAATGGTAAACTCCCCAACCCGAATCACCAAGAATCATAGTAGCTTGATTGACCTTGTCTTAACATCATGTCCAAATTTTATTTCAAAATGTGAAAATATTCCTCCATTCTGTAGTGATCATCACGGTGTGATGGTCCAACTTCGTACCAACCAACCGTCTTTCAAAAACTATATCCAAATGATTTGGAATTATGTCATTATGGATGTTGATGGAATGAGCTCGGCTCTGACAACATCGGATTTTTGGGATTACCTATTTACATGTGAGAATGTTGATATTATTGCCGAACGCATCACTGGCCACGTGATGGATACAGCCCAACAGCTTATTCCGCACAAACACATAATATTCAGGATACGGGACAAACCGTGGATGACCATTGCTATTAGGAGGCAAATGAACGTTCGCGACAAAGCTTATAAGAAGGCCAAATTAACAAAAAGTCCAGACGACTGGAGAGTTTTTAGACAGACATGAAATGAAACAATTACCCGTGTTTGTGCGGCCAAAAAGGAGTATGATGAGAGAATATACGCATAGGTCAGTATGTCCAAATTTTCTTCGAAGAACTAGTGGAAAACATTTTAAAAGGTTTCTCGAAACAAAAGTGCGCAGCCAGTCACATATTTCCACCAGGCCTCGAAGGAAATGAAGTCATAAATAATCCCCTAAAAATAGCAAACACTTTAACCCTTTACCCAACGCAGACGATATCAAAAATTATTATTTTAAATATCATTTTTTCATATTTTTCAAAAAATTTCAACAAAACCATATCATGTGGACCCTCGTTGGAACGAGCTCGACGAGCTCGTTCCAACGAGGGGTCACATGATATGGTTTTGTTGATTTTTTTTGAAAAATAATATTTTTTCAACTGCTGAATTTTCATATTACGCGAGCCGATGCGGCCGATTCGCTGGGTAAAGGGTTAAATACATATTTTATTAGCCAAAGTAGTACTTCAATAGATAAGGAATTGCACGGTTTCCCCTTTACTGGGCACCAAATAAATATGGTTGATGTTAATCCATCTGAGGTAGAAACTCTATTTTCAAATCTCGATGCAACGAAGGCAACCGGTCCAGATAGAACCTGTAACATAATCTTGAAAAAATTCTCAGTACAATCAGCTGCACCGTTTACTGGGTTATTCAGCTCATCGTCGACTCAAGGTAAATTTCCTCTATTTGGAAGCATGCTAATGTGATTCCAATTCATAAAACGTCCTCTGTCAATTTAAAGGAAAATTATCGATCTGTTTCACTGACGAGTCGTGTGAGTAAAGTATTTGAAAAAATAATATTTAAAAGTGTCTTTTAATTCGTAATGGATAATAGCCTTCTAACGGATTTGCAGTCTGGTTTTATGCTGGGTGATAGCACTGTCTGCCAATTAATTGACCTTGATCATAACATAAGATTTGCATGAGGTGCATTAAATGACTGTAAGGACGTCCGTTTTGTTTCTTGTGATATAAGTAAGGCTTTTTGATAGAGGTGTGGTACGCCGGCCGTATTAATCAGCTTAAAGAAATTGGAACAAGGGGTCGTATCTTGGTTTGAGGATTACCTGATGGAACGAGGACCCGAAATGAGAATGCGGTTTTGGATATGAAAGCACGGAACATTTCGTTTTAAATTGCCGACTTGACATAACCCAACAAAATACCCCTGTGAACAATTTGAATAATTGTGGTGTATCTTATATTCCCTTTTATTCGGTGACCCACTGGCATCGGATTGGTCTAGAAACGATATGTTTCTGAACTTCCAGCAATATATAATCGACACCAAGAGATTCAGTAATCTGTGGTGATTCGCGGGAGAGGATGAAGATGATAAATGAAAAACATCACCAGCAGATACAGAAGCTCTCGGTGCCACCTTTTCCTCGGCGCCAGCTAAATACGTCTTCCTCAAAACGAGTAGCCTTAAACGGTGTTATTCTCCACATGTTGGAACATCTTGCCTAATAAATCAATACCGTGTTACTCTGTAATAACAGGAAATATGTTCAGTGGATATCCACCTTGACGTACAACTTTAGCAGGAAGGAGTTACGTTTAACGCATTTAATATACACAATTTGCAGTAAAGCTCTTTACTATATCTTAACTTCACTCCTTATAACACTTGCACTCGTTTCATTGCTTTTATATTGTATATTAGAACTGATTGTCTTTGTAGGGCGGGGTGGGGGGAGTTTATATAGGCACAGCCTGTTCGACAAACCCAATTTTTTACTTTGAAGGAAATAAAAGTACTGCTTAAAAAGAGAGAGTAAGTTATAATAATAAAAATAAAACGTCGCGTCGTATAAATAAAGGATGTCGGAAGACTTTAATTTTTACCCTTGAATCAATGAGGCCGCTTTTTGTGGTCCAGAAACATTATAAATCATAATTCCGTTAACCCTTTACCTAACGTAACGGCCAAAACCGGCCAGCGCTATACTCAAAAATCGCCAATTAATTTTCATTATTTTTTTCATTTTTTGTCTCAAAAACATAGGTTATGACCCCTCGTTGGAACGAGCTCGTCGAGCTCGTTCCCACGAGGGGTCATAACCTATGTTTTCGAGACAAAAAATCAAAAAAATCAGTTATTCAATAATTATTTTTGCAAGTGTCGTCTGCTTTTCAGGTTAGGTAAAGGGTTAAGCATGATGGCTGCTAAGTAAATGTGTAGGATAGACCGATCAAGGCTGCACGTGGAAAATATTAATTGATCTACTCCCAAATAATGAATATGGACTATTCCTATTGTTGCCACTGAACTGACATGGAATATATTATCAGTGTTCAAAGGTTAACTCAACGAAGGGCCTGTGTAGCAAACTATCCGAAATGGGTCTGTAGACTTTATACAGCATTGAGTGCACTACTACGGCAGCGTATTGACGCCGTTATAATTTAATAATTACATTGTTAATATTATTATACGTTTTGGGTCCAAATACTCAATTCCCATTGGTCAGCTGGATGAAAACGTCATGACCAAATGTAATTCATTTTCCTATGAATACATTTGGTCGAACTTTGACCCGCATTTACGGTAGAGCGCAGTTGACAGAATGTACTTCGGGCGGTGTTTGGGCGGGATTTTAACTTTTAACGCCTCTCGAGGTGATCAACTCCGCTCCTGTTTCTTTGGTGACATTTACCAACTGTGGCATAAAGCCCGTTACTAAAATACTCGTTTCCATTTCTACAGTTGTGAAAATTAAAAATTAGAGTTGTGCGCTTTGTCTTTTGTGTGAGCGTGGTATTCGCCTCGTTCGTTCGTACATGTTTTGTTTCGTCTTTCTGCTTTGTTGTTTGGTAAAAAGTAGTTTAAACAGTTACGGAATGTAATTATAAGAATTGAATGGAATTTTTATAATCTTTATTGGAGTATGAACGTGTGGGAATGGGTACAAATTATGTATGAATCTTAAATATCCGAAACTGTTAAACTGTTATAATAATTTGAGAAAACTGTTATAACAGTTTAAAAAACTGGTACAACTGTTTAAATAAACTGTAATAATAGTTTTGTAATCTATTAACAGGCTAATATTTTGTATATTACATTACGGCCATCGTAACTTATTATACTAAACTGTTAAACTGTTAAAACAGTTTGCCTTTGAATAACCTGTTTCAACTGTTTAACGAATTTGTATAACTGTTTTACTAAACTGTTATAATAGGTTAGTAAACTAACAACAGGTTTATCGTTTTGTTTATTAAATTACGATGGCGTCATCATAACATCATAATTTATTACACTACACTATTAAAGTGTTATAACAGTTGACTTGACTAAACTGTTACAACTGCTTAACTAAATTGTTATAACTGTTTAACTAAACTATTATAATAGTTTAGTAAACTAACAACAGGTTAATATATTTGTATATTAAATTACTCTGGCGTTAATTAGCGCCATCCTACTTTGATGTACAAATCTTTTATAATGGTTCAAGTAATGGTAAACTGTTGCAACAGTTTATGTAAACTGTTTTCAACTCTGTTATAACAGTGTGGTAAACAGTTTAAATATAAATTGTTAGCACAATTTACCTAAACAGTTATAGCAATTTTGTAAACTGCTATAGCAGTTCAGTTAACCTATTAGAACAGGTTAGTGCACTAAATAACAAATAACGCTATACGCTGCTATACACTCCTGTTTCACAAACGTTTCGGCCAGTTTCATGTACTGGGCTGATGAGAAAACAATCTTGGCGACATAAACGTAAAATGTGCTTTTCCATGAAAAGCCAGCCAAAATCGATATGGCCGGTAACCGATTGAGAAAGCAGATTTCCAAATAAGTATCTATCCCAACAAAGAAATATTTGCATTGACGGAATTCACACAGCAACCTAAAAAATAGATTTGTTTTTAAAATCGGTGATGTATTTAAACTGCATTTGTGTAAACCTCATCGATTCTGACAATGTCAGTTCGAGAAATCCTATAAATATGTATAAATACGAAAGAGATACGTGAGTTTAAAAGTTTGGTAGTATTTTGTGTATTGGTTCTTTCCGCTGTGCTTTAATCGCTAGAGTTGTTTCAAGTCGCAGTCCTTGAAGTATTGATTTTAACTTCTGTAATTTCAGTTCCCACTTTTCATGCTCAATAATTTCAAGTAAGTGTGCTGGAGTCTTTTCACAACTTCACCAACCTCATTGAAAACGAGAGTGTAAATCATTAAACTGTCCACGTGCGAGATGGGAGGTCGACAAGAGCCATGTAACATAAAATCAAACGATGAAGTCCTTTATATTTCGTGCCTCACATTTAGTCTTTTCCACTTTGTATTCAAGACAATCCCTGAGCACGTGCGATTTACCTGGGTGAAGTATTAAAACATCTTATGGGTGCCATAAAACAGTTGCATTATGTGCGTAGCGCGACGAATTGAAACATTCCACGTTTTTTTGTGTTTAAATACCCACAAGAGCTGTGGCCTTCTCAAAGCTTTCTCCGCGAACAAAGTAGAGAGCAGAAAACGAAGGTTCATTATGATGCACCATGATGTTATTGTTGACCGTATCTTGCCTTTGTTATTGATCGTGTTTGGTGTAAATAAAACTTAAATGTCTGCCCGCATGCTGGCGGCTACCCCCCCCCCCCCCACCCCCACTCGTCAGAGCGAAGGCGCTTTCGTCCGAACATACACACACGCGGACGTTCACCCCAAACGTCTCTGACAATCTCTGACAAGCTGCCCAACCGCCAAAGTGTGTGAAATACAAGTCTGAGGAAATTAAAGGGTAACCACAAACAGTAACAATCGCACTTAACCCTTTACCTAACGTCAAAAGCAGACGACAGTTGCCAAAAAAATTCTTGAATAACTAAATTGTTTCATTTTTCGTCTCAAAAACATAGGTTATGACCCCTCGTTGGAACGAGCTCGACGAGCTCGTTCCAACGAGGGGTCATAACCTATGTTTTTGAGACAAAAAATGAAAATATTTTGAAAATTAATTGGCGATTTTTGAGAATAGCGCTGGCCGGTTTTGGCCGTTACGTTGGGTAAAGGGTTAATTTCCATTTTAGCACGCTGCGTCGCTTTCTCAGTGAAATCGTCTTTGAGTATTTTTTTCCTCTATATAAACAGGAAATCTGTATTTCCGTCACGTTGTTCTGCCCAGCTGGAAATTGCTGCTTTCATTATCTCTCTTGATACACAATGGGCTACTTTGCCGTTGCACGCCCTGTGCTTTTCGTCTTGGGGCTAGTGGACCCGCTGGTTATGCATAAAGGAAACGCCAGTCAGAGTGTCCTTCAAAAAATGTGCACTGTCAGTCCCACTCCAAAGTTTGTTTGATCGTAAAAAGCATACATTTATCAGAGGTAGTAGGGCAGTAATGGTTTCGAAAACCAATTAATTCCGAGCCGTTTTGATCCAGTCTACTGCTATTTCGACGCAATTTGACCTGCACGATTCATCTTGCATGTCAAGTTGTTCTGGTAGAAAAAAGAACAAACGAATACTCGATGGGAAACAGTAGCTTACAAGAGCATAGTTACTACGCAACGCACATAACGTATACATTGTATATGAATAATGATTTTGATACATAATGAAATAGAGTAGATACATAAATATGTTTGTGTCAAAATATTTGTTTTATTCCATGAATAAAAGTAATTATTAAACACACTTGCCTTATCGCCTTGGTTAAAACATTAATGCCACAAATAGGACAAAATATTTGGACACACCGTACTTATTAAATTTATCCCGTAACGTTTTTTTAATGTATAGCCCAAAATATCAAAATTTGCGAAGAAAATAACTGGTAAAGTAGGACACGGTACCCAAAGCTTGGGCTGCAAGTCCCATAACGTGGGCAACATAGGTGTGAACGATTGGTTAAACGCTATTTAAGCTTTGTATTGTGCCCGTGATAGAGCCATTTTTCTTGAAAGCTTAACAGCAATAGACAATAAGCGACAATTTAAAAACTAAGTTGAGCATTTCAGAAAACCACAATTTTTATTATGCAACAGTGCCCCCGTATTTCATATATTATTCGTGGGAACGTGCTCGCATTGATCAAATAAATTAACTTGCAAGCGAGAATTTGCTGGCTTTTTTCACTACGCCATGGTTTTTCATCCCAATCTTGCAAGCCCGACTACTCACGGAAATGTCCAGCATAGTTCGAAATGCAGTGTCATTTTCAATATTTGTCGAAGTTAGCTCTCTCAGAAAAACAAAGGTGAAGTTTGTATATACTTGAAACTTTTCGCTCCATTTCATAGGACTTCACGGTTGTGCGCTCTCTTCTTAGCGCAGGGGAGAGTGCAGCCACATGTTTTTTGTGCAAGTTTTTCTCCCATATTCCATCTATTTACTGTCTTTGGGAAACACTAAAGATTATGATCAGAGGGAAAAGTATTGCATATGCCTCTTCTGTAAAACGTAAGACGGACAAACGGCAACAAGAAATAGAAGATCATTTAAAAGTTCTGAATACTAAACTCGACAGTGGGGATGAGTCAGTATTAGAAGAAATGAGATCACTTGAAAACGAACTTAAAACCATTAGGGATAAAAAGCTTCTGGGAATAATAACGAGAACAAAATTAAAATGGAAAATAGAGGGGAAAAAAACAGCCAAATACTTCTGCAACTTGGAAAAAAGACATTATACAGAAAAAAACTATTCCCAAGTTAGTAAAGGATGATGGATCGGAAATTACTGATGTACACGAGATTCTAACCGAGCAAAAATCATTTTACGAAAATCTATATTCATCAAAACTATCTACTAATCAACCTCTTGATACAGATGTTACTTTTTTCGACAAAAATAACCCCTTCCTTAACTTTTTAAGCAATGACGAAAAAAATTCTCTCGAAGGGCCATTATCACATTCGGAAGGCTTAAACGCCCTTAAAGCAATGCAAAACAACAAAACACCCGGTTCTGACGGCTTCACCGTCGAGTTCTATAAATTCTTTTGGCAAGACATTGGCATTTATCTTATAAACTCGTTAAATTGTGGTTATGAATTGGAACAACTTTCAATTACACAGAGACTCGGAATTATTACTTGTATACCAAAACAAAACAAACCTAGACAATACATAAAAACTGGCGCCCAATATCCCTAATTAATGTAGATACAAAAATAGGATCCGCAGCAATTGCAAACCGAGTTAAAACAGTTCTTTCCAATTTAATTTCAGATACCCAGCCCGGTTTAATGAAAGGTCGTTATATTGGGGAGTGCACTAGACTAACTTTCGATTTAATTGCTAAATGTGAGAAACTAGACATGCCAGGCATCCTAGTTCTTATCGATTTCGAAAAGGCCTTCGATTCCCTGGAATGGATCTTTATCCAAAAGACGATGGAATTTTTACAATTTGGACCCTCTATGATAAGGTGGTTCCAAACCTTCTACAGCAATATTTCTAGTTGCGTACTTAATAATGGCCATTGTTCTGAAAGATTTAATATAGAACGAGGTGTAAGGCAAGGTGATCCCCTATCGCCCTATCTTTTTATTCTTAGTGTGGAAATTCTTAGCGCATCTTTAAAATTTAACCCCAATATAAATGGAATAAAGATAAAAAATTCTGAATACTTAATAAGTCAATACGCTGATGATTCCACTCTGTATTTAAGCGATGATGGATACTCTTTAGACAATGCTATGAATATGGTTAAACAGTTCTCACTGATGACTGGCTTAGAGGTTAATTTTGATAAAACGGAAGTTATATGGATAGGCTCCAAGTGGGGTTGTGGTGAAACACTATCAACAAGAGAACAAGTTGTCTGGAATCATTCCAGATTATTCAAAATTTTGGGGATTGAATTTAATCTATTTAGCGACAATTATATTCTAAATAATTACACTAACAAAATGTAGAAAATTGAAACATTATTAAGTGATTGGTCATTTCGTAACTTAACAATATTCAGAAGAAATACTGTTATAAAAACGTTGGCTTTACCAGTTCTGACATTGTTTTATGGTTTTACCAGATCCACCAAAGGAGCTATTTAACAAAATTCAAAAAAGTTTTTATAATTTCTTGTGGTCCGGAAAAGTTGAAAAATTAAACGTAAAACAATTACTGGCCTTTTTGAAAATGGTGGAATTAAATTTTGAAACTTTTAGTCATGCTTTAAAAATGATTTGGATTAAGAAATTATTGGACTCCACCTCGTTGACTGCATGGAAAACCCTTTTAATGGACGAGTTAGAAATGTTTGGAACTTACAAACTTTGGCACTTGCATAAAGAAGGTTTAAAGGTAGTTGGAAAACATGTGAACACTTTCTGGAGGATATTGTTTTGGCCTGGGCTCTTCTGGACAATAACAGCATCACAACCCCAGCAGACATATTAGGTGAAACTATTTTCTTAAATAATCACATACAAATTAACGGACAGCTTTTCTTCAATAAAACTTGGTGTAATAAAGGTATTTACTTTGTAAATGACCTAGTATCTGACAACAACGGCCTCCTAACCTTCTCTGACTTCTCCAACAAGTATAGCATCAATACACCATTTACAGTTTTCAGGGTATTATAAATGCATTACCCAAAGCTTGGAAAACGGCAATCAGATCCAATAAACCTTTGAATAATATACAGCATAGAAACATCGAAACGTTACAATCTACTAATCAAGTCTCCCGAACCTTTTATTGTAAATTTTTAGAACTGTACACAACACCTCCCATTCGTATGCAGAATAAATGGAATGAGGTTTTGGATGTAAATCTGCACTCAGATGATTGGAATTTTATATATAAAATCCCATTTTCAATAACGGACGATACATATTTATAAAGTTTGCATTTTAAAATTGTCCACCAAATATTATATACGAATTCAAAACTTTATAAATGCAAACTCTCTGAAACAGAACTATGTACTTTCTGTTGCAATACAAGGGAGTCAATACTTCACTTGTTCTTTGATTGTTCTGTTGTGAAAACAGTTCTTCTGAATTTTTGGGAACATTTGAAGGACAAGTGCGGTGTTGAGTTTCCCTTCACCCCAGAATATATCATTTTAGGCTACAGAAATATCCTTGCTCCACCCAATAACAATACCACCCTGGACGCACTGCCAAATAGGTATTGACTATACTTGTCAAAGAGGACAGTGCACCAGTTAAACAAATTGCACAGCTCAAGTGGCGGAGTCAACATGACGAACGAATCGACTAAAGAACCAACTGCAACCGACTGCTCGGCAGGGCTGAGGACTGGTCTTGTTGGTTTTCCTGACTCCTTTGCCTTCTTTCCTTTTCGGCTGCTGGACGTGGAAGCGTACCATTCTGCTGCTGAATGGGCCATAAGGGGCTATCCAACCCCTCCCCGTCCTTCTTTGGACACGCAGAAACCTTCGGTCATCGTGATATCCGCCGTATCGTAGTAAGTGTGTGATAGGAGTTGTGTTAAATTGCGTTAAGCTCGTGGCATCTATACTAAATTAAGCACATCACATCCAATTCCACATGCAAACATGCCCCCATCTATCAATGCTGTTCGCATAGCCTTGTAACCAATACAGGCAATTCCACCAACCAGTACGTAGGGGAAAGTTGAGACAAAGGGAAAAGGGTCAACGGGATACAAATAGTAATCATACAAAGACTCCATGATGTACACTTTTCAAATTCAACGCGACATACTTCACTTTCGTGATTCAGTGTACGTCTTAGCTCCACCCGCTAACTGATTTCCTATTGGAGAATGGAATAAATGTTAGTACACAAGGAATTGCTTGCCAGCTACGAAAAGGCAACAACGATTTGGGTTCATGTTCACTCAAACCAGTTGATTTAGGTTGATGTTCAACGCAACTCATTTTAGAGTGCAGAGAAAATGAAATTACGTTTCCTCAGACACAAGCGTTTCAAAGGATTCCTAAGTAAACAGTGACGCCTCCTCCCCTGTATCTCATGAAATGTTTGACCTACATTCGCGATGCAATGCAGGTTGTATTACATCCCTAATATCTGCCGAAAATTATATAAATTACATAGGCTAGTGCAAGCTGTCAGGGGACCGGTCGAATTTTGAAAGGAATTCGACGACGTTATGGGGCTGTTTGTTTACTCACCTTTTTGTGGACATTTCCGCACAGACCATTGGTGTGATGTGACGTGATTTTATTTACAAACTTATACAAAGATTCTTTCGTGCCCCAGTCATACATATATAAATCAATATATATTCAATTCCCCTTAAATATATCAAGTTACTAATATAATTTGTGAAACTCCAAGCCGTATTCACAAAACGATGGTCGTGGTGATTCTTAATTTATGATTGTAATGCCATCAAAATGTCTATCAAATCAAGTCATAAATTTCAAGCTTTCATTCAGAGAAAATGATTCCACATGAAAATTTTCAGATACAATCGTCCTGAATAAATCAGTTGGTTGGTAAAACGAACCATACGTTCGTTTTTCCAACCAAGAGGAATAACCAGACGAGTGAAACTAAACATAGGTGATGAACAGGGTGGAATTTCTTACCGAATTAGACTGGTAACTTGAGGCCAGTGGTTATAGATCATTATCAAGCTCACAGGCAACCGATCCAGTTCTGTTAGGAAATCGACGCTGTTATGGATTGTTTGTTTACACACGTTCCGGGGTGTTTTGCCTCGGGTGACAGTTGATATAGTGTGATATACCTTTACTTGCTAAGATATACATAGAGAATATCTGCGCTGCTTTAGTGAATATCGAGAATTATCTCATGAGTGTGGACCTGGAAGTTTTATTTTTTACGATCGCTTGTGTGAGTGAAAAATAATATTCACTAAAATTGAGTAGATTTTATTTTCATTATATGTTACGTATCATTTCAGTATCCAGTCCAATTTATCCGCAAACACGTACGTTTCAAAACAATAACGAAAGCGGCTGATCGTTCCTTCAAGGCGACGTTGAAGGCGACACCATGCGCCGAAGCGTAACGTCATTTAGGAAGGTAAAAGTCATTGTGTGCACCTGAAAATATTAAATAATAAAACTTTCAGGTCCACACTCATGAGATAATTCCTGATACTGACTAAAATAGAGAAGATTTTCTTTTTATTATATTCTACCAGACATTTATTTCACAACATTCAGCCAAATTTGACCCACAAACGTGTACGTTTCAAAACAATTAAAAAGATCAGTTGATCGTTCGTTCAAGGCGACGTTATGCGCCGAAGCGTGACGGCATTTGGGAAGCTACTGAGGGATATTTATCGATATCTATCGAATCGATAGATATCGAGAAATATCTTTTAGATAATTTGCAATAATTTATAGGCTAGCTTATAATAACAAAGTTATCCCTGCTCCAGTCATAGATATTCCAGTCAGTAAATATTTAATTTGATTTCATGTCATCAAATTATTACCACAGTCAAACTATGCAAAAAAATTGTTTACAGTCGATGCTCCACGTACCGTTTGCTCGTCAACGTTTCAATTTTAATTTCATCAGTACACCGCTCCCCCACTTCCACCCCAGACGTTTATGAGAAGTGCTATGGCTTTAAAACTTCGCATGCAAAGTGAATAAAAACTATATCCATTCAGTCGTAATATGTTTACTGTTGACATACCATCTGATCTCCTTTAAGTTCATTTATCTCTAAAAGTTTGGGCTGATGATAACCGCTTCATGTTAAACAAGTAAATCCTCCATCACAATAATTTTGCTAGTTCAGTATATAGAAGAACTATATAGAAGTAATCGGGAAGATATATTCGTTAGTGTGTTGGTAGTAACTATTTTGGCATATTCGGTGTCAATTAATTCCATATTCGTTGAGAGGAAAATCGTTTATAACATATTAGGACACTAGAAAACTGTGTAACACATGATATATCGGCAGGCACGTCTCCATATTGCAGGTTTTCTATCGGGTACACTGGGTTAAAAAGGCTAATTTTAATAAGTAATATCGGCTGAATATTTCAATAGTATTTGAATACACGAAATACACCTTCTTACAAGACAAGAGTACTAAAAAAATGAAAGTGTCAAGGACGCTGTAGCTCAACTTGTGTAAAACATGTGCATGTATAGTATGTGACACAGCAATGAAATGCATCTAGGCAATGACCTGATAACAAAGGGACATATAAATTATTGTAACAGTCTGTACATAAATGCTGACCGTAGACTGTAACAAATGTAGAGGTAAAGTATTGCAAAGGTGGGTGACAGTTAGATGCTAAACTAGAAAAGAAATCTTTGAGTCCCAGAGTAGGTCTGACTGAACCCAAAACTATTTGTTCTCATAGCCTTCCTGTCCCAAGTTGATAACAAAGCTATTCAAGAAGTTTCGTCAAGATTGGTTCATAAATACAGACTCTAGCCCGAGCCGTATTGACATGTGCACTTACTGTGTATAAGTAGCACTGGATAAATCAAAGTTCATCTAATTTGCATAATTTCTGCACGAGAAAAAACCCATATTATATGTGATGTATCCCATGGTACTAAACATTTACACAAAAAGTTATGAAATCAGCGCTTTCATATGGAAGTTCTGTGCAAAAATCTGTTTGCACCTAATTTTGTACAAAATGGCTGCCAGCGGCCATCTTGAATTTCGAACCGGACCCCAAAACACTTGTTCTCGTCCCACGGTGATAACAAAGGTACCTAAGAAATTTCGTAAAGATCGGTTCATAAATACGGCCTCTAGCCCGAGCCGTGTTGATGGCGCGACGGACAGACAGACGGACGGACGGGCGGGCGGATGGACAACGGACGACGGACCCTGACAATACCTCAAATTTGGCTTCGCCAAAGTTGAGCTAATTAGTTCAAAATTTATCTTTATTATTTTCTGCCAAACATTCCTACACTTGACTAATTTCATGTTAGGCTCTCCCGAGAACAGGAAAAATAATGTCTAAAGATGAAGTTATAAAAAATGAAAACGTTTCTGTAGTTAACTTACAATCTAAATCTGCTTATTCCGTACAAATACACAGTTCCAATTGATATTTATCTCATAGCACAGTTGAAACGTCTAGCACCGATTTATTTGTTCATTTATTTACCATAAACGTTTTAACGACACTTTCAGCAGCTGGGGTCATGTCACGCCAAACAGGTTTGTGGGTCGATGTGGCGGAGTATTCGGACAGAACAGTCATAGGACCTTTAGCTTATACAAATATATATATAGTTGACCACAAATAATTTTTGAACAACAGTCACAAACGTTAACGACGTGTATTATCAACGTAACATACATGGCGTTCAACATATCACGCCGCCGTGTTCCAACCCAAGTGAGTTCAGTTGAGATTCATTGTCTAGGGCCCCACGAAGCTTAGAAATTCAACTCGATTCGAAATAGTCCCAGAAATTCGATTCGATTTGATTTCAATCGCGCCGATTCGAACATTTTCGAATCGTCGAGATGTTATCGAAATCCTACAAAGTGTCTCCTCTTGAACTCTTTTTCTATCACCAGGTCTCCTGTGCAGAAGACCTGGTGATAGAAGAAGAGTTCAAGTAGGTTCCGCTCCCGAATTCACCGTGTGTCCGTTCTGGAATATTCCGTGTTTTTGCTTGATTTACACGAGTCGCCGTTACACACAATACTTGAGTGGAGACTGACAATATTTATGGCTGTAAGAATGTGCGATATCCACAACTTGGAAAGCGGTGCGATTCGATTCACGATTCGATTCGATTCGAAATCTGATGCCTGATTCGATTAGAGATTTCATACGTCCTGGAATCTGGGGTTCGCAGGGCCCTACACCACGCTCTGGCTTTGGTGGCTGGATTCGAACATACGAATGCTTGATTCGTTATTTATTCTTAGGATGTAGAGATCTAGGAATCGAATCCATAGCGTTTGATGAAGTGGAAGCTGTTACGCTACATCAAAGCAGCTTTCACGTCATCAGGGATCGCGGTGGCTCAGTGGTAGACTGTTGGACTTCTATGCTAGGAGTCCCGAGTTCGATCCCCGTTCGGGACGACCCGATTGCCTACATGGAGGCACGATGACACAGTGTACTAAGGCGTACTGCACGTCGATGGTGCACATGTCTTCACCTGATATAACCCTGGTTGAGCGGAGCTTGAAAAGAATTAAAATGTTGAGAACCTGACAGTTGCTCGTCGATGCTCGGTAGTTCTCTCCGGATACTCCGGCTTTCTCCACCCGTAACACTCGCACGGTAACGATTAGCCATTGTGCAGAAATAGGTGTCCTTAAACACCAATAAATAATAATAATAATTCACGTCATCAAACATCATTGGGTGGGAGGAGTTCTCCCGTTGATTGGTTTGATGACATCTTAGGAAGGGAGGGGCGTCTGATTGATGACGCTTTTCGCTGATATTCCGGCAATTCAATTATACAGAGATCTGTTCCTTTTCCCAACATGAAAAGCAGATGAAACTTGCAAGAACAATTTTTGAATAACTAAACATTTTGAGCTTTTGCTATAAACAAAATACAGCTTACGACCCTTACTTGGAATTTAAACCTGCTCGCTCCAGTGAAGAACCCTAGCTATGTGTTTGAGACAAAAGATAAAATAGAAATATAATTTAAACTTTGAATGTCGGTCTGCGGAATAGCGCTTGCTGGTTTTGGGCGTGACATTGGGTAAATGACTTACACTGACTATATCATATTACACCACCTATCGGCAGTATATAGTTTATCTACTGTGGACTGCCAGTAACGCGAATACATATTTAGAATGTGCTACCTGACCTGCAACACTTGGTTACCAAAAAGAACAACAACAACAGCCACCACACACACAGAAACACCCACCAAATGCTAGAATGACGGGTTTCGTGGTATCATAAAACATCGTTTGTCTTATAACGGAAGACAGGAGAGGCGATTGTGGGGTAACGCTACCGTGGTTTCCATATCGTATATGGACTGTCAAGCGGGTTCATGCCAATGAAAGATATTATTGCATTAATAGCGCTGGAAACAATGGGGGTATAACACGCCGCTGCTCACGGGTTCTCTGCCAGTACTCTTGCTTCCCGCACCCGTAATTAATCTCATATCTTTTTTCACGACTTCTTCGACCTCCAGAAAGACTCTTTAGTGACATTTCGACCCGAAAATATTAAAAAATATCTGCCACGATTTCGGTACGTATTCAATGTTACATTGTACAATTCGGACATTGATAAACTTTTATCTTTCAGAGACACAATAAAACTGATTTATTTTTAGAAAGCATGTTCAGTGCTGGTTTTATGCCTGCCATCACACGACCAACTAGAATTACAGTCCACTCAGCGACTATAATTGACAATATCTTCTTTAACAAAATTAACAGACACACCTTTGGACTAATAATTACTGATGTTAGCGACCATTTTGCTACATTTTATGTTGATGAATCAGCAAAAAGATGCATCCGTCCCATACAAACTCTCAAAAGATCATTCAAGCAAGAGAACATAAATCAGTTTAAGTCCATTTTGTATGCAAGTGATTTCTCCGATGTATTGAGTGACCAGTGCCCAAATGCTGCCTATAATACTCTAGTTACAAAGGTCCGCGCAGCCTATAACCAAGCATTCCCAGAAAAACTCGTAACTATCCCTAAAAAGTTCGTAAAGCGTGAACCATGGATGACCACTGGTCTACTACAGTCATCATTACACAAAACTATATGTTAAAAAGCTGAAAATACCAACGGTACAAAATAAAGTGAGGTACAACTCGTACTGCACTGTTTATAACAGACTAATACGGGCCCGCAAATCTGACTATTATAAATGTATACTCCATGAAAACAAACACAACATGAAAAACACGTGGGAAATATTGAAGAAAGCAATCAATAAATCAAATTCGGCTTGCATTTTCTCCTCTACATTTGTCGACGGTAATGTCGAAATATCTGACCCTGAAGAGATAGCTGATAAATTTAACTCGTACTTTGTTGGCATCGGCACAAAATTAAGTGAAGGAATACCCGTCTCTTCTCGTAATTTTTTCGACTATGTTGACCGGAAAAATGATGAATCATTCTTTATTGCGCCAACAACCCCACAAGAAGTAATTCAGTGCAAAAAAAAATGAACACGAAGATAAGCAGAGACTTTGACAATATATCAACAAAAATGCTCAAGGAAATAATACACGAGATCGTAGACCCTTTAACCCACGTAATTAACCTTTCATTTTCTACTGGCATTGTCCCAACCAAAATGAAAAAGGTAAAATAATTCCCATCTTCAAATCGGGCGATCAGCAGCTATTTAACAATTATGGACCCATTAGCATTCTACCGACGTTCTCCAAAGTATAAGAGAAACTAATGTATTCTCGATTAATACATTTCCTGGAAGAAAATAAAACCATTCACCAGTACCAATTTGGGTTTAGAAAAGCACATTCAACAATACATCCAGTATTGCATCTCATAAACTCTGTGGCAGAAATGAATGATAAACCAACAAAAGACTGCACGTTAGCTCTTTTTGTTGATTTCTCAAAAGCATTTGATACTATAAATCATTCCATCCTACTAAAAAAGATAGAATTGTATGGAATACGGGGGCATGCAAACTCATGGTTTCAAAACTATCTTACAGACAGAAAGCAATCAGTATTTCTTCCAAATGCGAGTTCTTGCTTTCTTTCTGGAAGTAACAACTGGTGTTCCACAGGGATCCATTCTTGGACCTCTTCTCTTCATTATCTACATCAACGACATCATAAACGCCACATCGCTCAAAATGTTATCGTACGCAGATGATACCACAGTACATGCATCTGGTAATAATTTAGACACATTAATAGAAACAGCTAACCTCGAATTAAATAATTTATTCGTTTGGTGTACTGCAAATAAACTTGTCCTAAATGAAACCAAAACAAAATTCATCATCTTTCATCCTATGAACGATTTATACACTATTGGAAGCAGACAAATCTTGCTTAATAATTCAAGCATCTCTCTTGTTGCAAATCATCAAGAGGAAAAATCCGTAAAATTTTTAGGTATTCACGTGGATGAAAATTTAAACTTTAGGAATCATCTATCAGTTGTCTCCTCCAAAATTTCAAGGGCTATTTACGTAATAAACAAGGTAAAAACAATTCTCCCGAAAGAGTGTCTGAAAACATTATACTACTCTCTGATTCACAGTCACATGTTATATGGGATCCACATCTGGGGATACTCACCCTCGACTAAAACAATTATAAAACTTCAAAAGAAAGCTATCAGAATCATCTCTTACAAAAAATATAATGCCCACACCGATCCTTTATTTCACAACCAGCGTATCTTAAAATTTGCAGACTTGTATAAACTTCAGGTACTATTGTTCATGAATGATTGGTATAACAAAACGCTACCAGAAAGCTTTGAGAACACTTTTAATATATACCAAAATCCCTCAGGAATGGACACCAGACAGTCCGGTAATTTATATACACTCAAACCAAGAACACAATTTTCAGCTAACCTTCCAATACACACTTTTCCTAGGATGTGGAACACAGTCGAACCATTAATTCAAAACTATCCCAGAGCATTATTCAAAAAGACTCTGGCTGATAAATTCCTAAACTCGTATCCACAGCATATCGACTGTGACAACCCAGTTTGTCCAGACTGTAGGCCCTAGTTATACCATTTCAACATTTCAACACTATCGCAAAAAAAGAAAAAAGAAAAAAAAAAAAAAGAAAAAAAGTGTTCTGTTATCTCACCATTATGAAATTAGCAAATCATTCTTTTACGTAAACGCCATAACCCTCTGAAAGAGGAAGAAGGTTTCTGCAACTAATGGAAAGAACACCCCCCCCCCCCCCCCCCCCGCCCCAACAAACAACCACTGTATTAAATTTAACTCTAATCGTTTCACCACTGCAAAAACATGCTGCTATCAGGATTGTTTCGTATTCAACTATTTTTTTATATCGGGAATGGCAGGAAGACAGCCCTAGTGGCTATGCCATTTCCCTGTAGTGCAATAATGTAGTTGAGAATATTGTATGTTACTGTCACTATAAAATGTATTCTATGTCTATACATGTTGTATTACTGAATAAATTATTCTATTCTATTCTGAATACGCAGCAGCGGGCCAAAATGGCACGAACCTGCTTTATCCAGACACTTTGTTCTACCAAGATTCCGTTTAGCAGGATTCTCGGGAACGCACCACGCGGGAGAACACGGGTGCCTGGATAAAATCATCTCGCGGGAGAACAAAGTGCCTGATAAAACATGTTTGTAACATCATTTATGTCACGATTGCTGTGTGTATTGGACGTTACGTCGTACAATACAGACATTGATAAATCTGCTAGATGGAACACGTCTGGAATCCAGCCTTCGTGTAAGAAACTAAGTAATGTAAGAACGCATCTGATTGGTAACTACGCGTCTGATTGATGTCATGGCGCGAGTGAAATGTTTGAACACAAAACAGTGTCAAGCAAGAAAGTGTCAGCTTCATTCACTTAATTAATTAAGTTTAAAGGGTTGAGTGTTGAAAGCCACTATAATGGCTTTTGACTTCAGTAACAGTTTTACAGATTATTCATCACTATTATATGTACGTTGTTCCTAAATATTAAATTGTTTCGGTTTACTTGAGACTGCCTATAGAAATTCTCCAGTAAACTGAAACGATTTGATATTTTGGAACAATAAGCCTCTCATTGTCCAGACGTGTTACATTGTAACATGAACGTAAAAATAATTTAGCACTTTACCAGTAAATCGTGGAATAAATACAGAATGCAACTCAGAAAGATTACGAGGGACGGGAAATAAAAAAAAAAATAAAAGCAACGACCCTCGGTGGTGCTTTTCTCATACAGACGCCAGGGAAACGCTTGAAAAACTACAAATCAGGTCGCTGATCCCCGAATAACCTGTACACCATGTCTACCCTCGTTGTCTTCTGTCTCATTACACTACACTTTTATGTACATTTTCACGCTTTCTCCGGGTTAGGGTTCATGGCATCTCATTCGTTGTTTGTCAGTTTTTTTAAAGTTTACTCGTAATCTTTGTTGTACGAATCGATCTTATCTGACAGTTCAGCGTTTCTCCAACACAACTGGTAACATTTCCATTTGAAAACACTGTTGTATTTCATCTTATTTATTTTGCATGAAGTTGGAAACAACGGAATGAAAAGTCTTTGTGTATCTCGTCGGGTAAGGCAATTGATTTTTACAACTGTAAGAAAACATCGTCCAGAAATTCCTGCGGTACGGTACAGAAAACCAGCAGGTACATAAATAACTATAAGGCAGTAGTAGAGATGAAGCGGTTAGATAATCCTCTAACCAGATAAACGTCAGTTTTAACTGTCCCATTGCCGTTTATTGGGGTATAACGACACATTTGACAGCCCGGATCAACTCGTGTTGAACAATTTTACGGGTCGAGGAATACTGAGTGCCTGGAGAGAAACACCAAGAAGCGGCGAGCCACTGCCAGACCCCCAAACGTACTATCTCTGCATAGGGGGGTTAGCCTTGGTTTACGACAAGTGCTCCATAGACGTGCAACACGCCTTAGCACACAGGTTGACCGTGTTCTATGCTCTAACCACTGAGCCACCGCGCTCCTTGTTACCTTTTAACCACAAGCTATACTTTGGAAAGACGATATGTATATTCTAGGAATTCGAAGTGTGATAATGTAGTTATGACCCAGAGGGAAATACTTTTCATTAGTGGACTCAGTTGATGTGTACAGTTTCAGAAAATATTGCATAAAAACTCAGGCCTGACATAATGGGACACAAAGAAATCGCGCAAAAAATAATCGGGCCTGATCAGGCCCGATTATTTTATGCAAGATTTGCACAAATTGCATTCTGTGCATATTTCATTGTCTAAATACACTAATTCGGATGATTTTCGCACTTTTATCAAGGGTAAGCGATTAATCGATTAGCCAAATTCTTAACCTAAAAATCCTGCTACTGATCCTAAGTGATACATAGAGTAGAATTTCCAACACCAGTCCATATGAATGTTGTAATATAATACCCGGATTTCATCCATGATTGATCAACGAATCTATATCGGTGCTGTTATAGTCTCATATTATATCGAGATTGATATATCCTTAGTTGATAATTCTATGAGATTGATATTTTTCTGCATATTCTGGCTGGTCTGACTCATTTGCACTGAGTGACCTTCAAGTGCATGTTTACATCTTTGCTACACTAATCTATTTTTAAATCACTGTACATATAGCTGTTGATTGTTTAAGTAGGTCAAAAACCTTGTTTACATGAATTAAGACAGAATCACTTAGAAACTAAGAAAACATTATGTTGGAGAACATTATATCTGAGCACTACTATAAAAGGTTAGTCAACAGAATTCAAAACCTCATTTTCAGAAAGACTCTTTCAGTTAAAATAGATATTGGAGATTATTGTTGTTCCAGTACAGTGCTTTTATTATACAAGCAGTGCTTCTTTGTAAATTTGGAAAAGTGATTCCAAAAGAGAATTTTGAAGATAATTTATTCATTTTGTAAAAGAGAATTTATACTTTCTGTGAAATAGAATATATTTTTTGTGAAAAGCCAGGATTCTACTGGATTATTTGGAAATTACCCGTGGCGCCAATATTTATTGGATTTTTACTCCATTTCAATTTCGCTGAACATTTTATTATATTTTATTGGAGACTGCTGAAATTTCAAAGTGCACATTGCATCACAAATCTACGGGATACTCTTTCTGAAGACACATTCTTGGATTTAATACTACCAGCTGGAAAATTTCTTCACAAGATTCTTCACCTCTGGATTACTGGATTCTGTCAAACTGTATTTTGGACTAATTCAATTATTGATAAGTACCACTGTTTTTATTTTCTGTAAACCAAGTAGTGTAAAAGATCTTTGTGCATTTTTGTAAATTAAATTTCAGAATAATTAAATTCATAGTTATTGTTGCTGATTCTCAGATTTCTTTCTGTTACCAATATCATTGATATTTCCACACCATAACGGGAATTGGGGGCTCGTCCAGAATTGAATATTAGATAATGAGAAAAGTTTATTTGCATATTGCAATTATTATTTTGGCTCTCTTTCAAAACATTTAACTCTTCTTAGAAAATTTCAGTATTATTATTTATATAATCTGAGAACCAGCAAACCTTTTCATCATGGTATTTATTGTGACAGAATTTATTTCTGAGTTTGAAAGCTCTCCTAGTTTGGCCCTTTTAGAATCTCTTAAGAAGGAGGATTTATTCCATCTTGTTCAGTATCTAAAATTACCTGCCACTCCTTGCCTGAACAAACATAAACTTGAACAGCTCATTGTTAAACATTATATGGGGGAAGGCATTTTGCCTCAGTCTGCAACTCCTCCCTCTGAATCACAGCCTACTGATGCCCTTGAACTCAAAAACTTAGAATTGGAATTAAAAAAATTAGAAATGCAACAAGAAAATGAGGGAAAATGAAATTCAGGCTCATAAAGGAAGGGAACAAATTCAGACTCAAAAAGAAAAAGAGGATAGGGAATTAAGATTAAGGGAAATTGAAACTCAAAAAGAAATTCATTTAAGAGAACTAGAAATTCAGGTGCAAAAAGAAATAAAAATAAAAGAATTAGAATCTCAAAGCCAAGGCTAAAATTTTATGTCAAACATTTTCCAGCAGGTGATGTATGAGCACAAAATTAAGCAGTACACATCAAGTGCCTACCATCCCGAAAGTCAAGAAGCTCTGGAACGCTTCCAGCAAACATTGAAGACAATGATAAAGGCCTGTGGGGAGGATAATGAGAAGGATTGGGATGAAGGAGTACATCTCCTCTTATTTGCAGTCTGTGAGACTGTACAGGAATCTCTGGGGTTCAGCCCTTTTGAATTTGTGTTTGGACACGCAGTGAGGGGGACCCACTCACTGCTTTGAAGGAGAAATGGCTCGAGGAAAAGCCACCTGAAATTTCTCTCCTGGACTATGTGTCCACTTTTAAGGAAAAGTTGCACCAGGCCAGAGAAATGGCAAATAAACATTTACAGAAAGCCCAGAGTCACATGAAAACCTGGTATGATAAAAAGGCGAAAGTTCGCACATTTAAACCTGGGGACAAGTTGCTAGTAGTATTCCCTGTAAAGGGCAATGCTTTACATGCAAGATATTCAGGCCCTTATATTGTTAAACACAAGATCAGTGATACTGATTATGTTGTTGAAACTCCTGATAGTCTCAAAAATACTCAGCAGTGCCATATAAATATGTTGAAAACATATTATGAGAGAGAACCAAATTCTCTACCAGTCTCAACAGTCACCCACATGGATGAGGTCCTGTGGATGATATTAATGAAGAAGGCGAAAATGTACCTCTGAAGTTACAGAACTCAGATGTTCTGAAAGATCTACAAAATAAAATAGATTATTTACTGCCTGATCACGGAAAAGATTTAGTTGATTTAATTTTTAAATATCAACACATATTTCCCGATGTGCCTAGTAGGACATCTGTTATTTTTCATGATGTTGTTGTAGGAGAGGCAAATCCTATCAAACAGCATCCATATAGATTGAACCATTTCAAAGCTGAGATCGTGCGAAAGGGAATACAGTACATGCTGGACAATGATATTATTGAACTGAGCCACAGCGACTGGAATTCGTCCTGTATATTCGTCCCAAAACCTGATGGGAGTTACCGATTTTGTACGAATTACCAAAAAGTAAACAGCCTCACCAAAACAGACAATTATCCAATTCCACCAATTGATGACTGCATTGATAAACTTGGCCATGCTACATTTGTTACAAAATTTGACTTGTTAAAGGGTCATTCGCAAGTCCCTTTAACAGAAAGAGCATAGGAAATATCTGCTTTTATCATCCCATTTGGGTTGTATCAATATAAAGTTACCCCTTTTGGCATGAAAAATTATCCGGCAACATTCCAGCGCATGGTTAACCACTTAATTGCAGACCTACATCACAGTGAAGCTTATATTGATGATGTTATTATACACACAGATACAAATTGGGCTGACCATCTAAAGCACATTCAAAACTTTTTTAACAAAGTGACCCAAGCCAACCTAATTATTAACTTGGTAAAATCAGAATTTGACAAAGCAACTGTAAATTATCTAGGCCATATTGTGGGTCAGGGGCAGGTGAGGCCGATTGTGGCAAAAGTTGATGCCATTGTAAATTTTCCAGTACCAAGCTCTAAAAAAGAGCTCATGAGATTTTTAGGCATACTACACGTGGATTGTGCACTTGCCTTCAAACTCTGCTGACACTGCTTGCACTCACTTAGTACATAGAAGAGTCTGATGGCTACCCGTTGCTCAGTGGTTCTCTCCGGGCACTTTTGCTCCAGACACCCGTAAAACTATCCGCCATTTTATGATTTTGGTTCTTGAAAGTGTTGTTAAATTCTAATAAACAAACACACAAACAAATCTGTCAGGCAAGCAATCACCAATTAAATATTCATAATGTTATCAACACCATTTTTATTTTTCGATTATTTAAAGAAAATGACAGATATAAAGCCTATGGGGCTGTGCCTTTCCCTTATCATATACATGTTACACTCTAGTCGCACACTTGTATAATATTCTGTTATAAAATCGTTAATTGGATGGAACAAGGTGCCACCTGCAGTGTTTTAGCATTGCAGATGACGCCTTGTTCTACACAAAGAACGATTTTATAACCCATGCAGTTCAAAAGATTATTCATTCTACAAACAGAGGATATTTTAAAAGCATCTCGACTTTGGAATAAAATGTGTGAACTGAGTTCACTAAAATCAATCTTAGTTGTGTCCTGTTTTCAAAATTTTGACTCGGTCCCCATGGAAGCTTTTGCCCTACGCACGTTGTCAGTGTAAATACACACATGAACTTCAGAAATGTATTAGGGGTCGTATGCATTAGTGGGTCGTTAATGCGATTTCCAGCATTTCTGAAAAATGCTCTATTGGTGACCCCACTGACGTTGACCGATATTTTGAACCTTCTGGTCAGGTCTCATTTGGTGTCCCAGGTCCATAGGTCATACCATATTTTAGGGATTAATGTGACTCTTTATAAACATATTGGTTCAGCCCACTTTTTAAGTGACGAAATGCATGTATGCATTGTGGATTATTCAATACAAAAATTCAGAAAACTTCCCCCATGACCCCTGGGTGACCCCTGGGTGACCCCCAGTGACCTTACCTAAAGGTCAAAGTGAGTTTCGACTCAAAATGGAATTAGTCCGAATGTTCGGTGTCCAAAGACCAGAGATATCAGCGTTTGCAACTTTCCAAATATTTGCCACCACCCACTGTATGACTGTATGATTAAATTGTTAGTGAACCTACAAACGCAAATTAGACTCGTCCATTTCTCCATTGACAGTAATGTTTGGAATGATATCATTCGTGGGATTCACAGTAAACACTAAGTTGCTGATGTGGCGGGGTTGGGGGTTATGGGGGTGACCTGTAACAATTTAATCCTGCAGCCTTGAAGTCTTGACTGATTAAACTAAAAAGACCCTTAGTTACGTTACTAATTATTCAGTTTGCTGTTGTTTCCTTTCGGGCCTTTGCTATCATAGATATTTTCTAGATATCACAAGGTAACTAGAAGGGAACACATTCTTAGAGGAAAAAAACATTAAATTAGAGCTGTTTGAGACTGCAAATATGGTTAAAAGCCGTAAACTCCCGAGGCTTCGCCCTCGACCCCACTTACATCGCACCAAGACCGCAGCTGTAAAAAATTTGCACAACCTAAATTGACCTCAATTTAGTTCCCCGCATTTTTGGATGGAAGTTACGGCGCTGTATTACGTTTGTGGATAGCCTTCCGTTTAAGTATAACCATGAATAAACTAAATTTGTTAGATTATTGGTGAAATTTACAGTAACATCACCATGATGGAATGAGTTTATTCCCGGTTGTGTTAACTGTCCATCATACCAACGTAGTGACATGTTTCTTACAGCCACACTTTAACCCCTAACCCACATACGTAATTGTGAAAGGAGATATTCTTCAAAATGTGGCATTCTTCAAAACTTATTTATTTATTGGCGTTTAAAAACTTTTCGCCCAAAATAACCACGAATGTAATAAATTAATTGCATTAGCGGTTAGGTTTGCCATCCAACGCAACCACTCATGTAATAATTTATTGCATTAGCGGTTAGGTTTGCCATCCAACGCAACCATTAATGTAATAAATTTATTGCATTTGCAGTTAAGTTTTCCTTGCAACGCAACCGCTAATGTTTTAAGTTTATTGCATTAGCAGTTAGGTATGCCATCCAACGCAACCACTTATGCAATAAATTTATTGCATTAACGGTTAGGTGTGCCATCCAACGCAACCACTTATGCAATAAATTTATTGCATTAGTGGTCAGGTTTGCCATCCAACGCAACCACATATTTAATAAATTTATTGCATTAGTGGTTGTAACAAACCAGTCGTGGGTCTTTAACCTTGCCACCTGTAGAATCGATGTTGATTCATTTTGTTCCCGAAAAAGTATTCGAACAGCCAAAGCCCAAAAGCTTACACTTCACATCAGACATCGGAAAGTATAAGGTCTGAAATTTATTTCGAAAAGTGTGTGTGTGCAGGCATCATTATATCTGGAGGATGGAACATTTTTTTTTAATTTAACCCTTTACCTAACGTAACGGCCAAAACCGGCCAGCGCTATTCTCAAAAATCGCCAATTAATTTTCACTATTTTTTTCATTTTTTGTCTCAAAAACATAGGTTATGACCCCTCGTTGGAACGAGCTCGTCGAGCTCGTTCCAACGAGGGGTCATAACCTATGTTTTTGAGACAAAAAATGAAAAAAATTAGTTATTCAAGAATTATTTTTGCAAGTGTCGTCTGCTTTTCATGTTAGGTAAAGGGTTAAATACGATGCGAATTAGTCGTTCTAATTAAATTACGTGCTTTTTGAATTGAAACTGAAGTTGAACTCGGATTGGCTGTGTTGTGTGTGCATTAAGCTTTTGTTTGTTGACATCGTACATTTCTGTTCTGTACTGTAACAAAAGTACACACTGGACACCAAAATATATTTTTGTGCAATAATTAACGTCCCAGGGCATTCACTCGGTCATTTAGTTTAACTAGTACTGTTTGTGATTCCAATTTCCATAATTTCTGGGTGAATTCTTGGTAAGTTTTATTTCTCACTGTAATTTAAAGTTTCTGATTTGAAATTTAGCCTTCTTTTTATTTGACCTGCACTAACAATATAGATTTTAGGTAGGCCACATTTACGACATACAAAGCGAGAATCAAATTTCAGGATAACTGCAAGAAAACATCAGATATTTTGTAACAGAGTTTTCTCAAACGCTCTAGAAATGAGTATCACCGAAACCTTTGTCAGATGCTGAAACTGAAAGAGAAATAAAGGGAGTGGTGTTGTTCTCACCAAGTATCTCCAACTTATTTCTATTGATAATATATTTAAAAACTGATGTATATTTTCTATATTTGGTACATCTATACTTGACCAAGTCACCAACTTGTTTCCTGAATTGCTCTATCAATAATTTTTTCTTGGTATCGGGTTCAAAACAAAAATAATTTTTTAGATGATGTTCGGTCCTGTATCTTCTCAAGTTTAAGTTATTTTGAATTTGCATTTAGTAAGTACTCAAGTGTTCCAAATAATCATACCCATGCTATTAATATTTTTTCAAACTCTTTCCTCCCCCTATGAACGTTATTTGGGACAGTATTTTTATCACTGCCAGACAGCAGAAATGATTTTTGTTAGAAGTTATGCCTCCTAATTGGTTCAATGATTTCATTCAACTGAAGTTTTCTGAACATCATGAGCTAATATATTCAGCGTTTGGCTGATTTCCTGGGTGGATAATCATAAATACCACACCTTGTAAGTTATAATACAATGTTCTACACGCTACTATTATTTATTTTGGCAATAATATCCACCCCTACATGTACTATTAATCAGCACCCTACCATTATTTGGAACACAAGAGTAGTTTTAAAGAGTATTGATAGAAAATGGCAAATGAGAGGCTTTTGGGAACATTTTGTTGGGGCTGGGGCTGGCCAGTAAAACTGCGCATACCTTGGATTTGCCATTTAGCCCTGAAATTTCTCTACCCATTGTCCTGAAATTTGCCAAATACACTCCCCTCTGTACAATTTGTAATGAATATACCACGCGCTTGCCATGAAACTGCTAAATTAGCTAGCCTTTGGGGGAGGGGGAGAAACTGCAGGCTGTCTACAATGTCCCCTATCTCACACACCTATGTAGCTGTTACATTAGATGGGATTCGATTTAAGTTTTGATGCTGGGAGTTTAATCAAAATAATAATATTCAGAATTATATTCTTGTATCAACCGAAATATCTGGAAAAAATTTTACATTTTAGTCATTTAAAAATACACATCAATCTATGTTTGGAAAATATTGCAATACTGTCTATGTTTTAAACATCCTATAATTGTATTTCGTTGGGGACATCTAAAATTGACACTGTGATGCATCAGGCCACTTGAACTGACCGCCCATCCCCTCTTCGTGGTCTCACACCCACCTTACTTAAGACTTTCAGCAATGGGTGAGTGGTAATTTATTTTTTATTTCCCCAGTACAGACTGCAGAAAGTCATTTCAGCATTACTACATTGGCACCAATAACCGCCCACTCCCCCACCCCCCAAAAAAAGAAAAAAACATTGGTTCTACAAATATAAACTAGGACTACTGAGCAGAATGTTGATGGGTTTTTCCTTCCTCCACATTAGTTTCTTTCTTCAACTAATGGCGTGGGGGGGGGGGGGGGGGGCTGGGGGCTAGTAAATGTGGAGTCGGTGATACTGATACTTGTACTGAAGTTAAGCAGTAACCACTTGTTACCACTGGCTGTCAGCCATATGCAAGCACTATCACCAATGTCGCCTTCTGTCTTTTCGCTTCGAGATAACCAGTTTTCACGTTTGATTTAATCCTTTAGATAACATGCGCGAGAAGCCTGCAATATTGCCGAAGTGTCAATCGAATAGGATTACGCAATAGGCCAAATATCATACCTGTCGGCAGCAAGCAGCGCTGAGAATAACACTGTTACAAAATTCTAACTTCCACTGGAACAGTACCAGTGTCAGGCGCCATTATCGAAACCAATTGAAAATGTTTTGATCAAAAATAATTACAAAGGTTGAGTTTTACTGTTATTTTTCCAAGTAGAGATCATGTTGTATCTGTGATGACTATCGATACTAGTTTTTAGCATTGGTGTGCATCAAATATTTTGTGATAAAAAAACGGTAATTCCGACAGATAAATATAGCTCAAGGTTCTCATTGGTTATTTTTCCACTGAACGCTGCAAACTGAAAGAACCAGTCTTACAAGAGAACTCGAGCACGCGAAAGGTACTTTTTATCGGATCGCGCTAGAGCTCTCTGGTTAAATTTACCGCATGCCTCTAAAACCCATGTAATCGTGAGAAATACAGTTACGGATGGGTAATAAAAAGAAATTACTTACGGTTCCCATCATCACACCTCGTTTATCTTGTCTATAATATAAGTTTGTTTCTTTGTGTCATCACTCAAGCTGAAGTTGTATGGATCGAAATGACTGCCAAGTATCTCGATAGTAAACTCAACGTTTCTTGAGTGCCTTTGCATTTGTATCGAATTTTCGAATGCGCGCGCATCACATATTTATGTATTCATAGCAAAATCGATTATATTCATTTCTAAGCAGTGCCATTGCTGTGCTGTTTTTTTTTCTTTTTTTTTTTTTTGGGGGGGGGGGTGCAATAATGATAAAAGTCCAACATCTTTTTCCAGGTAATTATTTCCTAGAGAGGGATGTTAAATTTCGGCCCCAATAAGTTTTGTAATTTATCATTAACGCCAATTATCGTTATATTAACCCTTTCGCTGCCGATCGTTACATTGTCGTGTATTTTTGTTATGATGTTGTGCATGTTCTGACATGCGCAGATTAACTACGTCTCCTGATTATTTGTAGGAAAGATCACTGAAGGAACTTTCCAACATTTATGCCGACGATGGAGTTACAAGTGTGTTGTAAATAGTGGATCCCCAAAGAGTCTTCAATTCATTTGGAAATTTACAAATCGCGTTCAGTGAAGTAGGTTTGGTCCGAGCTTTAGCTCGGTCCAGGCATAATTTACTGAACCAGTTCAATATAAACTGGAGAGGATTTTATTATTCTATCTATTATATGTATAACAGATGTGTTTTACCATTCTTTTAATTAATTGTTGATTTTTTACGTTTCTGTTATTTTAGTCTCTTGAAAATAGCTTTATGTCAGGAAGTGATTATGTTAGCGATTTTTTTTTGTATGGGCTTCGTAGTTTTTCGCCCGGTTTTTGGTCATGTGATCGAAATATATCGATTGTGCTGTTTTGAAAGGTGGATTGGTACTTTGTTGGCCTTCTTGTTGACAAATTCAAATAAGTAAATTCTTAGATCATTTCATTCATCTAGATTATTTATTCGGTCAGAATTTTTTTGGTAACATGTATTTTCTGTCGCTTCATTTGATTTAGTGATTTTTCGTACTCGGACTTCGATTTCAACATACTAGTATCCTATTTTTTCGTTCTATCGTTCCTTCGTTCTGTGGGATTACAGCTCAATCTGACGTTGTTGCTAAGCAAATTGCACGAATAGTTACGGGTTACTGTTTTACAGCACTGCACACAGCACTGTATAGTAGATGGTTGACTGGTGATAAGTGGTTGATGGAGATGCTGATGTGAGGGGAATTTGGATCCACAATCCTTGTAAGATTTTTGTGTATACTGAGTAAGTCTTAAGAGCAAACGTTTTGACATGTATGTTATTTATCTTAATACAGGTATGTGCTATATTTTGATTCAGTAAGTGGTTAAATGTGATACCTGTATATAACGGCCAGAGTATGATAATAATAATTTCACAAGTATTATTACTGGTATCCTGCTAGCTTTCACGGGATCCAAGGGTCACTTATGCCGATTTGGTAGTTATTTTGGCTTGCGGCTACTCCTGGGATGGTGGTGGTTTTTCAGGGTGCTCCAGCTTTGTTGTATTTTGTAGTTAGCTGTTGCTGTGTGAGCCCTGTTGGTTGGGAATGTGCGATCTAGTTAAATAAAATTATGCAATATTATCTATGGTAAATTTATATATGTATGACAATCCGTACATTTTTGTAATACTTTGTATTTTCAGAAACCTGTATTGATGTATTCGGATAGACTGATTGTTAACAGATAAATAAACCATAAATAAATCCTCTTGTAATGGTCTCAATAAATTGGGTTTTAATTCGGATAATACACTTGACCCAGGACATTCGGCCAGATAATGATCTCAGAAAAGTGGGTTTCAAGTCAGGTAACACACTTGACCGAGGACATTCGGCCAGATAATGGTCTCAGTAAAGTGAGTTTCAAATCAGATAATATTTTTCTACACTTCACCCCGGAAATTTGGCAATGGACTCGGTAAACTTGGATTCAAGTCAGATAATACATTTGATCCAGGACATTCTGACTGCAATGTTCCGGTAAAGTCCGAAAATACACTTGACTCAGTAACTTCGACCAGATAATGGTCTCAATAAAGTCGATTTCAAGTCAGAAAATACACTTGACTCAGTTAATTCGACGGAAAAATTGTCTCGTGTTTCGTCATATCTGGCGGAATACCACGGGAATTATTAGTTCCCTTGTGTTGTCCAGTGTGTATGGGAATATACACCGGCTTTGCCTCGGGGTGTGTGAGTTCTCAGACCGGTGTAAACGCCTTTACAGCCTGGAAAACACAAGGATAACGGATTTATTTCCAACAATTTTGGTGTACTTAATACTTTAACCTACATTGTGGGCAAAATTGACTGAAAGTTTGTACTTTGAAAGTTTCGTAATAAAACCTGACAAATATTGATATTATCGGGACTGGCTCAATGAGCCAGTTCCAATTACATCCATATCTGTAATATTCTATTGCACATAAATATTAAATTTCCTTATTTTTATTTTAACAAAACTGATCAGAAGGTATGAATTAATAAATAAAAAGGGGTACTGTTTAGCCATATAGCCTGCTATTGTATATTCTTGGTTAACCACATTGTTAAAAAAGTCACTGTGGATTGCAAGTTACACCGTACCTTTCAGCCAATCAAAACGCAGTATTTCATTTGGAAATAGCGCATTATCCTTTAAGTTAATTCGCGATACAAATTATTGTTCCTTTGCTGATATTTTACTTTACATTTCCTTTGATTAGCACCATTAACTATGAAAACGGACGCAGTCTGTACGAAGACTGTGTGTGGATGGGGTGAATGTGTTCTGCGAAACCAAGAATCTCCAGGACGTCGAGAATGTATACAAACCGGCTTGGAAACTGATTACACTATTCAGTCTAGTACGAACTACCGTAATCCGAAAAGTAATGTTCAACAATTCATACTCGCGGGAACAATCGGTCGAATTACCGTTTCACGAAAATCAAAGCCACGTGGCCCTAGTTTTATAAAAGAAAACGCCAATGGATTCCATTCGATAAATTGTAAGGGTATGCTTTGAACCCTTTAACCCATCCCTACACTGCATCTGTGACTGCTATTGTTTTTGATATACTGCCAAATACAATCTCTACACTAATCGAGGTCCTTCACTATGACTCACGTAAGATTAAAAAAACTACATAACGAGAATCGCGTTTTATCTCTGTATGCACAGTATGTCCCTCAAGAGAAGTAACATACGTACCCACATAGAATAGCTTACCTATTGCATTGTTGTATCTTCTCTGGAGTGCACAGAGACATCTTAGCATTGACGTTAGGGCCCTAATGCATTCTGAGGACGCTATTTTCCTATCAACACAAGACTGATACAAAACATTCTACCCAGTGACAATACTACCCACGGTAAATACTTTATTTTGTTATTTCAGTTACATTTTATACCATGCTCACCTATGCTACTACCCGTAAAAAGCTTGTATGTTAAATTTGACCTTTTAGCCCTACTCGCGGGGTAAAGATTCTACTGTGCTTAAAATCATTACACATATAGTAAGAAGTTCATCTAACTTGACCTTTGGCATGACGCAATTTGCCAACTTCGATACATTCGCACTTCGCGATGTTAAATTGAAACATACGACGTTTTGCGGTAGTATCTACTTCGTGCAATGACTTATTAATTTTAAAGTACCTGCAATTAAATATTTAAAGCAAAATTGAAGAATTGTTAATGGTGATTTGACTGAAAAAGGAAGGTAAATTCAATCAACTTTGACGTTGTTCCTAGCTGTCATTCAAGCATTAACGTGCAGCCAGAAGTACTGCCCATCGGCGCAGATGTAAACAAAACAAACCCGTGTGTTTGTGATAGAAAGTGTCGTTTATTCTCCATTTTAAGTTACAAAGACGATGGTTTATTAATAGCATGGTATAAATAAAACAAATATGTACCAGGGCCGTTAATCAGATTTAAGTCACTCGTACAATAAGGGTTTTAACCACTCGGCAAGCCGAGTGGTTAAAACCCTTATCATACTCGTGGTTTAAATCTGATTACCGGCCCTAGTACCTGCTTATTCTATATTTCTCTTCCGTTTACACGATCATACCTGTCTGTGTTGGAGGTGCTACTGAACATGATAATATTTCAGAGTATGATTTTTTGCTGGAAGTATATTGCCTTAGTTCGAGGCACAGCTAGTTGTCTTCTACAATTACCAAACTAATTATTTCAAAAACCCACGGCGAAAGATGACCATATTGTTGCGATAATCGACTACGCAACTGTTATTCGCTACTCTGAATGTGAATACTGATACATTTTCTTCGACAAACGTTAACAAATCTTGATAAATAAATATATATAGGTTATTACCACAGTGTGTGTTTCGAGGTAATGTACTGAAGTCGTCTCTGTGCAAATATTGGCGAGTCCGCTAGGAAGAGTCGACATATGACCCAGAGACGAGATCGGGACTGCAATAAACCTTTTCGGAAACCCACTAAATCGTAATAACGAGTTTATCTGACATAACACACCAATTCCTTTGTCTTCTCCAGGTTGGTAAGAGACGTGAAATACCGGATAGAACAATAGACTTGGTTTTCACTTGAACACCTGTACTCACTTACCATACCTGGGTCCGTGCGTTCTGTGAATTGGCGTGTAAGTTAGTTACTAACCTCGCTGTCGGTATTCAAGAATTTAAACAACCTGCCAACATCCTGTAACGGCTTCGCGACTCGACGTCACATACCGCATGTTGGCAGGTTGTTCAAATTCATGAATACCTCCAGCTCAGTTAGTAATTATTACATATCCCCTTTTTTCTTGATTCGCGTTTTTCTTGACCATCACTCAGCGAACATGGATTGATTTTTTATTATTACTGAAGATTATGACATCATGATATTACGTTCTTGAGCTGTTCATAACTTAATCCCCATTCACTGTTTCCCTTGTTCATTTACACCCAAAGTTTATAGTAGTATTTCAGCTTTTTGTTTCTTTGTTATTTTTCAGGTTAAACAACTGGTAGACCTTGGCACAAAAGATCTTGTCTAATTTATTTCGGTGAAGCACCTGATAGACCAATATAAAATATCATCATGGCAACAAAAGATCTTGTCTCATTTATTTCGCTGAGTTGGTGGTGTGTTTATCGTTTAACCCTTTACCCAACACAGACGATATCAAAATTTATGATTTTAAATATACTTTTTTCAAAAAAATTCAACAAAACCATATCATGTGACACCTCGTTGGAACGAGCTCGACGAGCTCGTTCCAACGAGGGGTCAAATGATATGGTTTTGTTGAATTGTTTTTAAAAAATAATATTTTTTCAACTATTGAATTTGCATATTATGCGGGAGGATGCGGACGATTCGCTGGGTAAAGGGTTAAATACTGTTATCAAAACGGTGGACGTGACATGGAGGCCTAATCAGTTCACACTGAGTGCAGGTAATAACGTTCTCTTTCTGAATCAAATGATCGCACGTGGGGTTGCTACCCTTAATGCAGATTTGTATTTTGTCTGTACGTTTTTGCTTGTTTTTGGGAAAGTGGTGTCTTCCCACAAGACCAATTCCCCTTAGACCAACTAAATAGTGTTTCTGATTAAGGGTTGATTAAGGATAATTAGGAAAACAATTATTTATAAAAATCTGCCCAACATCTATAAAATATCGACAAACCAGAAAATGAGCAGGCTATCATCTGAAAAATGAGGTCATCAGTGTGAATTTGGTGATGCCACCCTGCACAGCAGGGTAGCGTCACTAAATTTACCCTCTGTGAACCTCAACCTGAATCAAGGTCTCAAACATCAACAGAAAGAGGTACCTAGAGGATAAACTAGCCCACTGTATGAACACACACCAGTTGGTCTAAGGGGAATTGGTCTTTTGTGAATTGGCCTCGTGAGAGTTGGTCTAAAGGGTATTGGTCTAGTGGGAATGAACCGGGAAAGTATGTTCTTGTACGATATTTATAAAATATACCCATAGTAGCTTGATGTACCAAATGTTCACCACTCGTGGTGAAGTGGTGTTAACCGCGAGCATTTGGCGCGCGGTTAACACCACTTCACCACGAGTGGTGAACATTTGGTACACCGAGCAACTTTGGGTATATTTATTTATACCATGATCGCCAGATTAATTAGAGTTTAATTGTTAAATAATACAATATTCAGACGTACGAATCTGTTTTTGTTTACCCGAGCACCGGTGGGTGGTACTTCCGCTGTCAATTTTATCGCCGAAACGAAATGGAAAAAGAAACATGCAAATCACGGGGTATTTTTCACTTTAATAACATAATAACACTCTATTTTTAGTTATGGGAGCTTTATTTACACGGGGCAATGCATGTTTGTTCATTTTTGGTATCTTATGAGGTAAACTCATTTAAAAACGTACAAAATAATTGTGGGTTTCATTTCACTCTTCGTCGGCCGAAGTGTGATGAAATTGGACAAGTTTGCATTCAAGTCGAGGTCACCAATGGTCAACTTGGATGTAGTTCCACTGTAGGTGTAAATTTTAACTATTGAAATCCCATTGCTGGCGTGTTCACCACTGTTTGTGTGTACAGCTCAAATTTAAGTCATAGGCTTTTTATATATAGTAGAATATGTAATCATGGTATGAAACATGTTATTTCAAAGGCACATAGCGAAAGTTGGTCATATTGTGGTGATACACGTCCATCGCGTCAGTGGTTCAAATTTTGCTTGTCGCCGACATATGCCCAACCCCGAGAGAAGATGGACATACAGATCCGATCCGATTTGCATTGGCAGTTGTTACTATTATCATTTATTTGACGTCGACATCGAACGAGTTAACTGTAATCTCCATTTAAAAGTAACCTCACACCTAATCGTTCTGAATGCGCGGAATATTTTCAATCAAATATAGTTTGTCGGTGTGAGGCGATTTGATTTAAATATCCTTTTTCGTTACATCACGAAACTAAATGTCACTTTTATTCGAGGAAAAACTGAGTGAAGAAATTAATGACTTTACCAATGCCGTTTATTATAGGTCAACACACACCAGATTATTTCGAGTTAGGCCCCACAAAGTAAATCTTCTGTTTCTCAGGCCATTTTTCTTTGGTAAAATTGCAAGCGGGCAGGCGCTTTTCATTACGTGTACACTCCATTTAAAACCGTCTTCGTCACATCCGGTGATCACTCTGTAATATAAGGGTTCACCACCCGCCTATCGGGGCTAATTATAGACGAGTGGGAAAATAGGACTTCAAACAGAACGCCGACGACATGTATTAACGGATAGCAGCCAGTGGTGCAGCGATATAATATAGTTACGCAAATAAACTCCTGATCGCAAACTCGATCAATAAACAAAAAATATGTTTGAAAACACAACATAATTCCATTCCGGTGGCGTTTGTACTTTCATTTGTGTTTTTCTTACAATAAATGGCCCTTGAAGCTAGCATTTAAGAGAGCAGTAAATACATTTCTTCCACTTTATACCCGGCCAACGAATCTGAGGCCCGAACTATTCCGTAAAATAGTTTTCGTTTCTTCTTTATTGTTTTCGTTCCCTGTTGTTTGATTGACCGTTGATGTACGTTGGCCGTACCCCTCCTCCGGAATAAAAATTCGCGTATGCGCGTGTGTGTGAAGGTGTGTGTGGGGGGTGGGGGGGGGGAGAGGGGTGGGGTGAATAGATTTTTTTTTATTTGAGTGGGGACACTCAAGAAAGCAGGTTGGTGGGGTTAGGAAGTGGAATAAAAACCTGTTTTACGAAAGTCGACTATCTCCTGTAGTGCCACCCTTGCCCACGAGCTCATTCTGTAAAATGTCGGTGAACTTGGTGTGAATCCAACCGGGCATGTTTTTACGCATTTTCAATTGCCGTGCACTTGGCATTTTTTCTAAGTTTGACATATACTACAAGTAGATGTACAAGTAGGTCGTATACAGTAGAAGTGGGTTTAAAGGAAGAGGTTGTTGCACAACAAATAAACATTATAAAAAGGAAACATGTTAAAAAAACCAACAGCATGGGAATATTAGTTTTATTTCCATTGTAGTGCTTGAGGCCAACTATACTTTTTCTAGTGGCTTGTCACGGTGATCATGGGTATGAGTCAGTGGTGTAGACGGTGGGTGGTGGGTGGGGGCTGAGGGGGCACATGTGCCCCCCCCCCCCCACAAAAAGAAGAAAATTGGACACCACCCCATGTAAATCCATATAAGGAGCATCAGGCAAGATATTTTAATATCTATATATTTGTGCTTGAAAGATGTTTGAGGGGTGTCATCCCAACAAGACGAATGACTGAAATATCCCAACAAGACGAATCCCGACACGATGACAGTAACTAAAGGGGAAATTCAAGCAAATAGATTTATAAATGTATAAGTACGCTCTTTTGGTGTTGTTGTTTCACATGTTTCAGTGTTTATTTGTCGGTGTTTAAGGTCACATACTTATGCACAATGGCTAATCGTGACAGTTTTACGGGTGGAGGTAGTCGGAGTATCCGGAGAGAACCACCAAGCGTCAACGAGCAACTGTCAGCTCCTCAACAATCTAACTCTGTTTCAGCTCCGCCCTAGCAAGGTTACAGCGGTTGAAGATATGTGCACCATCGACGTGCAGTACGCCTTAGTACACGGCGTCACCGTGCCCCCCCCCCCCCCCCCATGTAGGCAACCGGGATAAAGTGCCTTGCCCAAGGACACGTCGCGGGTCGTCGCGGATGGGGATCGGACTCGAGACCTCTAGCATAGAAGTTCAAAAGTCTACCACTGAGCCACCGCGTGCTGCATGTTTCGGAAGCTGCTGAGCAGTTATTATTAATATTTTTATTTTTCATCTCTTGATCGACCACATTCACTGTCAGACTTGAGCAAGAGTTTATTTCCGTAGTGAGTTCAATTGTTATATCCTTCAGTCTCTTTGCCTGACAGCTGCTTTGTGTCCATGGGTAAGACACTTCACCTCCATTGCCCACGGGTGCGGTGGCGTTGTGTACTAAGGTGTGCTGTGCGTCTATGATGTACTTGTCTTCAACCAATGCTAACATTGCTTGTGTGGAGTTAGTATGTTGGGGAGCTGAGATTAGCCATGAGAGATTAGTTGAGATTAGCCATTGTGCAGAAATATGTAACCTTAAACTCCAAAAAGTAACTTACTTTGTCAACCCCCCACCCCCAAGAAAATTTGGAAATCAGTTATTAAATGGAGACTTCCGACGGCTTTTGGGATGAAAAATCACGTTATTTTTGGGCCGTCAGAATAATGTTTTTAGCCAGGAAGAGGTGTGTCGATCGCCCGATTGATCCAAAGCTGGTCAGTATTGAACTAGAAATATTTTTATTGTATTCTGTTGAATTTGTGGTGTAAGTATGATTAGGCTAAAATAGTAATAAAAATAATTACAAATGTTGATTACAGTCTCTTGTTTTTCCTCAACCATGTCATGTGCAGAGGATTTAAAACAAATGTTTGGAGGATAAAAGCTTCTGTTGCTATGTCGCCCCTCCCAAATGTTATTTCACGCCTTGTGCAAGTAATGGTTAATTCAATCTACATGTTCTTTAATTAATCCCATCAATCATGATTACTTTAATGACATAGCCCTACAACCTAACAATTCAGTTAAATAAATGATTTTATACCGGAGAGAGGGAGAGAGAGAGAGGGGGGGGGTGGAGGGGGGTTGTAATTAAGTTTAGATCTGATTTGTTTTTATTTAACTAAATACCGAGGTGACCCAGAAAAAGTTCCAGCACAGTCAATCAGACTGGTTAGTCTATTTTTAGCACAACTGTTAATAACACCCATCAGCAATACTGGTGTCAGTTTTAAATGAGAGGTACACGTAATGTTTATTTTATTTTTTATTTTTGTAATTATTTCTTTGCTACCCAAAATTCATGTTCTTGGCTTGTTTTATGTTTTAGACCCCATAATCTGGAGAACAGCATGGGTGGTGCTGTATTTCGTCCCTTTAGCGCAAGAAGGCTTTGCAATGCTAAAGCATTGCAAAACCTTCTTGCACCCAAGGGACAAATTTATCAATTTTATTAGTTTGGGTAAAATAGACAGACATAAGTCATTCAATTATTATTTTTTTTAAGTTTGCTCTGGTTATAAACAGAGAGCATGCGGCTGCCAAAATTACTAATCGGGAGGGCCTGAGAAACAGAGTTTTAACTTTTTTAGGCCTTATTTTTGTTGGATTATGCACCGATGTTCGAGATCACTACATCATTTATTTTTATTCCGTCATTTGCATAGACATATCCTTTTACTCCATTATTTATTTATTTATTTATTTATTTATTTATTTATTTATTTATTTATTTATTGTTGGGGTTTAGCAACACTTTCGACAGCCAGGGTCACCTCGTGCCACAGTTTTGCTGGTGAAGAAAGCCAGAGCACCCGTGGAGAAGCTCCAAGCAATGGCGAGCAACCGTCAGACCCCATTAAGTACTGACTCCTCACAAGCAAGGTTAACATTCGTTGAAGACAAATGCAGCATCGACGTGCAGTACGCCTTAGTACACAGCGCCACCGCGCCGCCTTTTACTCCATTAACGTTTCACCACGAAACCAAAAGAGATAAGGAAGATAAAAGCTTGCATCGACAAAATAAAACAACAGACACAAATTCTGCACAGAAGAGTTGTAGAGTTAAATATAGTGACCCTACTTAAAACTCAACAAAGGATATGTCTTTTCTAAACAAGGGTATTTCATATAAGAAGGTACGATTTAATCTTACATGGTTGAAGACTGTCATAGTCGATCACGATCTGCAATACAAATGTGTTGGGGTTTCCTGTCCACCCAGCCGCTATTGTTCTGGTAGAAGTGTAAAACTTTTCTTGATCAAAGAAATGCCAATTATAGTTTTCTACAGATTAGTGGAAAGATCAGTTGGGAATTTAACTGCAAGTTCAGAGTGCTGGGTAACTAGTAAAATGACAAAAACGAACAAAAATTATTAATTATTAATCATATTTATAAATACACATTCTTTCATGGTCTCATAATTATTTACCATATAAATACAATTATTATATTTATATTAATAATAATAATGAATAACATAATAATAATAAATAAATAAATAACATTAATCCTTTAAACTCTGGTTTCCTGGAATGATATTGCCTTTGTGTCCATTTACGGTGAGATGTATCCGTTACAATACCAATATACAGGGAGGATAAAATAATAACTGCAGACTGCAACCGTCTGGCTGCAGAGTGTAGTTATGATTTTATCACCAATACCCCGTGGACAGATCTCTTATAGTAAGTTAGTAAGTAAGTGAATCTTTATTGACATATGCTATACATTGAATTGGTGGTATTCTGTCAAGATTATCTAAAAGCATACGGCCAATTTGGCCTATATGTCACATGTATCCTTGAAATCGTTATATTTATTCCTCTCTCTCTCTCCCTCTCTCTCTCCCTTTCCCTCTCTCTCTCTCTGTCTCTCCAGTGGTGTTCATCCGCTCACTGAGTTATTTTGAAATTGTACGACCGGATAGACGCAGTCGCTGCGTCCAAAATGCGACACAAAATGGGACGGAATTATGCCTTGGACCGAAAAATCGGTCTTACAAGTTCAAAGTTCAAAGTTGTCTGTTTTGATACATCAACCCATCAATTAAGTCCGGAGATGAAACACAAGCTCTCTGTTTTGATACGGACTATAACATTCGTCCAGGTGTTAATTAAACCTAGTGGGCTGGGTGAACAGGAATAATCCGATGTGTCCGAATCATAGCTAAAACGTTGGCTGTTGTTTAATCGCTGGATTATCTGTTTAACACAAATTGTGCGTCGAAAAATGAATTGAATTTTATGATGTAATCGACAGGAGTATTCGACTGCTGGCCGTTAGGAGAATATCATGTGTCAAACTGATCCTCAGTGTAATCTAATGATCTTACGTCAGGTCACAGCCTAACGCCTGGTGGCAGTCACGTGTATTTCCAAGCTATCGCGCCTATGCGGCCAAGTTGTAGCGTATTTATCACGGTCTGATGTCGTTTGTGTCCGCATGTTGGTCGCCACGGAGGCGCAAATTTGCATCGACCGTCTTTCTTGATTGGGCTGACAGCATAAATATCTTGGGTGGCACGTGGTCACCACGGAAAATGGCACAGCATAGGAATACGCCCCACTATCCCACATCGCTGAAAAACAAATCTCATTTGGAACAAAATACTAGTTTTTTTTAAAGAAAATTTATCGATACTGGATGCGATTTGCAAAAATCGTGGTAGACATACACAGTTTCTGATGATTGTTCTGATTTTGGGATTTTTGTTGTTGTTGTTGTTTTGTTTTTTTTTTGGGGGGAAGGGGGGTTGTTTGGTGGGGGGGGGACTATCTAAATATACCGATATGAGTACTCATTATCTAACAAGTGAGGAAGAATTCAACACGACCTTTACTTTAACAAAAGCTTTGAAATGGCGAGATCACAAAGTAGGTCAGATATACCGAAACAATTACGTAAAGGAAGTAAATTCGAAATTTGGTACATCCATTATTGAAATTATATTCACGAAAAATTATGCCGTCGGACGTAGATTTGACAGTTGTTTACTGCAGCGCGTGGTTATAAGAACAAATGTAAAATATTTGTTCTTATTGTATCTTGAGGGGTTAAAAATCCGTTCCAGTACCGAAACTAGAGAAATGTCCTCAAAGTATTTTGATCAACCTCTGGACAGTTCGCCTGGGAGGGTCGGGATTATAGGTGGACGAATTTATTTATTAATTTATTTATTTATTTATTTATTTATTTTTATTTATTTATTTATTTATTTATTTATTTATTTATTTATTTATTGGTGTTTAAAACCACATATTTCTACACAATATTTAATCGTGACCGTGAAATGGATATACAGTCAAGTGCAACCAATTGTTTTCAGATGCCTTCGCGAATCGCCATGACACCTGTTTCTGATACCCTAGTTTCACTAGCCACAATTTTTTTTTTTTTTTTTTTGCGTTTCGCTTCGACTCTCTCAAAACCACTAAAGTCATGGATATTGCGGCTTGTTCTCAATAAAAAAAAGTTATCACACAGGACCGAACCATGGTTGTCTCGGTGAATTCAGAGACTATGTGGTGTCGGGGAGATCCTAGTGCTATTTCTGACAGGATGTCGACACATTTTAGATACATTCTTTCTGCAAATTATGTTGACAAAATTTGATAGCTTCAAAGAGTCACTGGAAATTAGTAACTTGAAAGAACGTAAATCTGAAGTTGTTTTCGAGAAAAGTTGAAAAAAACGGCATTCCCTAAGTAGGGATGTCTTCAAGAGACATACGGACGAGTGACGTGTACATATCAATGGCAAGTACCCGAAACACCAGAAGAAATAAAAAGGAAGAAAAAGTCTAACGATTGCAATATTTCATTTCAACTTCGTTCAATGACATAAGAAGCAAATGTTCAGTTAACAGGCCTCGTTGTTGTACATGGTGATCAGTCAGCTAAAATCTGGCACCTCATCTTTTCAGATTTTTGTAACCGCAGAGGTTATTTATTTATTGGTGTTTTAAGGTCACATATTTATGCACAATGGCTAATCATGACCGTGACAGCTTTACGGGTGGAGGAAGCCGGAGTACCCGGAGAGAACCACCGAGCAACGACGAGCAGCTGCCAGCTCCCCAACATCGTAACTCCGCACTGCAGCACAGGCAGGGTTAGATTGGTTGAAGACATGCGTACCATCAACGTGCAGTACGCCTTAGTACACGGCGTCATCGTGCCCCCATGCGGGCAATGGAGATGAAGTGTCTTGCCCAAGGACACAACGCGGTTGCCGCAGGTGGGATTCGAACCGAGGACCTCTCGGCTTGCAGCCTGCACCTCTACCTACTGAGCAACCGCAGAGGTAAGGACTGAACAATAATTGTCGATAGAAGTATATTTTTTTCTAACCGTCAACCCAACGTAACGGCCCAACCCGACCAGCATTATTTACTAAAAATCTTAATTCAGTATTTATTATTTTTTAATTTGTTGTCTCAAAGGCATAGCCCGTGACCCATAATTGGAACTGGATCAATGAGCACGTTCCAGTGGGATGTCAGAACATACCCAACAATATTGATTAAAATAATATCTTACACGAAAATTATCTCCCTTGAGATTACTGAATTTGCGAGACGAAATCCATTTAAGAAGGCAGTGAATGTGGGTGGTGAGGTGTGAAATTTCTGAGACCTGATGTGCGTGGATGAATGACAATGAGGTGTGAAATAGCGACACCAATTAAAGCAATTACTATGTATTTTTCATCCATCTCTGCGTTATTGTACAGTACGAGAACGTGTTTTCATAGCAATTTGGAAATTTTAATTCATCAGAGGAAAAAATATTGAAAAACCACATCTGATAGGCTTTTAGATTATTAAAAAGAACAATGTTTGTATTTTATGCAACGATGCGCACACTGCTGATACAATGAATATAAAAAAGTTATAGATCACCAAAAGGGTCTGAAAAGGCAGTTTTCTATTTTTTAAAATGGTACTGAGAACAATAGTCCAATGTTCAAATTGATTGGGAAAAAAGAAAAGGTGTAACAAGAAAGCTTTTATTTGCTTATACTGCGCCACAGGAAAAGAACTGTAGTTTGTGAAATGATGCGCACATCAATGATAAAAATACACGAATATTAAAAAAAATAAGTTTTTAGATGAAGTTCCCATCTCTCTCAGTGTGAAATGCCTGAACAGCTTTACCAAATTAAGGGGAGGTAATGTTATAGAGATCGCATCAAGGGAAACATTTTCTTGGCCATGAGCTATGTTTTTGACGCAAAACAATTACAAAAAATACTTATTGGAGAATTGTGTATGCAAGTGTCGTCTTCTTTACGTGTTAGGTAAAGCGTTAACACTCTAGACACTGATGTCGGTTGGGCTTCAAACTGAAAGGTAAACCTTCAATCCCAACCAGGGGTAATTGCGTTGTGGCCTTCGACCTTTGATCCAGAGTGTCCGCATGGGGTGCGGTGGCGCTGTGTACTAAAGCGAACTGCACGTCGATGGTGCACTTGTCTTCAACAAATGCTAATCATGCTTGTGCGTTGTTAGTACGTTCGGGAGCCCGACAGTTGCTAACCGCTGCGCAGCGGACACCGGCTTTCTCCATTTGTAAGACTGCCTGACACGAGGTGACCCTCTGTGTGGAATAAAGGCAAAAATGGAATTCATCCTTGTTTGACAGAGCCCAGGGAGCTATGCCTAACAAGACTGAATTGGTTAAATTTCAAGTTGCATTGTGGGAAAACAATTATCGCTTAAAATATTGGTATTTTGACATCAGCTATAAGTGGATTAACCCTTTACCCAACGTAACGGCCAAAACCGGCCAGCTCTATTTTCAAAAATCGTCAATTAATTTTCATTATTATTTTCATTTTTTGTCTCAAAAACATAGGTTATGACCCCTCGTTGGAACGAGCACGACGAACTCGTTCCAACGAGGGGTCAAAACCTATGTTTTTGAGACAAAAAAATGAAAAAAATTAGTTATTCAAGAGTTTTTTTTGCAAGTGTCTGCTTTTCATGTTAGGTAAAGGGTTAAAAAGAGAATTAAAATACGAATGTGAAATAAGATTGTGTATATATGTATAAGGGTGGGAAACTAATATAATTCATAGGTGGTGGGGTTAATATGTCGTATTGTTTAATACGAAAGTATTTCTAGTCCGTTTCCCCATAACTGTTCTAGAGTTCCCAGTTATAAAACCATCTGATGCCTTATGACCACGCAGTTTAAGACATGAATTGTACATTCAAGTTAAATTGCTTGCCTAAAAAAGTCCCTTCATTCATGTGCAAATGACGCGTTCTTCTTTAATAGTATAAGAACAGTTTAACCCTTTACCTAGCATGAAAAGCAGACGACACTTGCCCAAAAAAAATCTTGAATAACTAATTTTTTTTCATTTTTTGTCTCAAAAGCATAGGTTATGACCCCTCGGTGGAACGAGCTCGTTCCAACGAGGGGTCATAACCTATGTTTTTGAGACAAAAAATAAAAAAAAAATGAAAATTAATTGGCGATTTTTGAGAATAGAGCTGGCCGGTTTTGATGGAGACTGCGTAAACATGATTCCTTTGTGACAGATTGTTATAAACATGATAGTAACATGCTGTTGCTTAAGTGTCGATCTTAATGTTCTCTGCTCAATTCGAATGTAAAATTTCTTAGTCGTTAAATGTTTTTTTCGCTCCAAAACAAATTCCCAGTTGGAGACACCATGGGGCAAATTTTCCCAATGGCATGGACTCGGGCCATTTCCCAAAGATGGCAGAATAATCCCTCTGTTATAAGTCCCTCCAGACGACATGCATATATATATTTGAGAAGAGATAAAAAATGACAGTTCATGAGTATAGACAGAACCATCTAGATCTAATGGGGGAGGCGAATCTGTAATGTGTTTATCCTGCTGTGCCATTAGGCTGTAAAATCAAATTAGTATTGGCCATTCCAACTCTAACAAGATAGATTTTCCCGTTCAGTAACAGGCAACAGTGTTATAACCGTGCCATTCCGAACGTTAGGGGTTAAATACTGATCTTAAATCACATTCGTTAACCCATGCAATATATCTGTTTTGTCTCTGAGTAATGTTTCAAAACGAGAAACATTTACGCAGGCGCTACTTTGGATTTTCTAGTGAAAATATGTCTAATGCAATCGTTTATTCTGAAAACTGTTTTCGCAATGTCGTTGCAAGAAATGAAAATTAAAACTGCCGTTATCAAGAAAATGGAAATCCATCCAATACATTGTACGGATTTTCTGTTGTCCGCGACACTCATTTTCTTTCTCTGTATTCTGGACACATCTTTTCTATCAACTTCCAGCTGTGTCCGAATATTTTTACGTATCTTCAGATTGGCACCTTTTATAATGCATCTGCATCTGCAGTGTGGCGGTGGCGATCTTAAAAAAATTGTGTCCGAATGTCCGAACTGAGTAACAGAACTATCAAAGTGTGTCGTGTCCTGCAAAACAGATCCATTGACATTGGTGGTTTCTGTCTCAGAGGTGCTGCTTTTCGACAAAGTATTTATGGTTGAAGAGGTTAGTACTTCGTCTGTAACTGATTTATCCGACGTACGCGTATATTGTATCGTTTGATCGGTATCAACCCACGTGGACAATTCCAATGTACTCATTTGTGTTGATGGAACAGCGTCTGAAATATATGTGCATAAAATATTATCTAAGTGCAAGCCTACTATTGGTGGAAGCAACTTGATTATTCTGATTGTTTTGTCACCTATTAAAGTTTTCTCACATTTTAAAGTCGCGTTCACAATTAGTAGTTTCACGTATTCGTTCACTATGAACGAACCGTTTCTTCCTTTCGTATATGTCCGTTTCTTCCGCCCGTTTACGGCTGCATCCCCGGTACGCTATTTCGATTTGGATAGGCATAAAAAGGAGGATACAAGGTGTACCTCATAACTTTCACTATGGAATCTTCAGACGAGGAAGATATATTCCTTTTCTAGCATACTATCTCTAGAGGCGGACTCGTCGGCCCCGCCACTTTTCGAAGTATAAGATAATGCAAAAACCGAGAAAACCAAGGCGCTTTCGTCAATTTTTTATTGAATGATTTGCATAAATATTTTGATGAGCAGAAATGTGTAGGCTATTTCAGACAAACGGACAAATGTGAATGCAGGTTAAGTAAGAGTATACTGTCGAATAAACTACTGTGAAGAAAATCAAGATGAAAATATCATTGTTACAGTTCAAATGAATATTAAACACGTTTGAGGTACACAAACTGGACAGAAAATAAATTTCGACCAGATCGTGACTGGGTGGCGCTCCGGTCACAATTCGCAGTGCCCGTTCCTCCCCACAACACTAGAATCTCAATTTTCGAAAAGATATACACAGAACGACACACGCGTGTGAATAGGTTTACTGATATGGCACGAGTGCCAGCCCGAAAGGATAAAGCTAGAGGCCATAGGCCTCGAGTTTTATCCTTCCGCTATGGCACAAATACCACATCGATTAACCCATTCACACGCGCGTGTTGATCTTTGTTTATTACACGCCTTCTGGCCTATAAAACAAATTATTAAAAGGACATTCAGTAATTAATTTTACAACTGTCAACAAGTTATCTCGCAGTCGGTTCAGTTTCGGGTGACCAATCGTCTGCTAATGTTTACAAGCACATATGCGCTGTTGCAGAATTCCAGTGGGCAGATTCATAAATAGGCCAAACATGTGGTGTACGTATGTTTGTACTATAGTAGTACATGCATATTTGATCTAATTCTATTCAATTTGTTATTATACAGCGAATAACGATTGGTTTGATCTCTCCATTCAAAACTTAAGAAGTAATTTTACACACACAGGTTTTATTTAGTTTATTGTCTTTGCGATAGCTAATTAGAACGCAGTCGCTTCGTTTATTAAATTTGTAGGTAAAACGGAAATTCCAAGTAGGCGGGATATGTTAAGTTTTGACAGATGACGTGATCGTCCAAAAATAGTCCGTCACCGATTTCCGTTCGGCACATGTGTGCGGAATGGATTTTCATTTTCTGCATGGGTTAGTACTGCTGTAGATGGTGTAATAAAATCAGCGCTCCTACCTGACACCTTATTGAGATAATTTTCGAAATTGGAATAGTAATAAGAATTAGAATGTATTTTCGAAATTAAAACCTGGATTCCACGAACAGGAAAGTAGAACTCTCACGTTTAAAGACACTGGAATTCAGCTTTTCAGAATATTGTTTGTGAAAAGGTGTTATATAATTTAAGTGTTAAGGCATGGGTCCGACATCGAATCACGGGAAATCATGTATACTATTTTGTAAGAAATATTTCATCCAGTATAATAATGCTGAATATGAGGGAAAAGACCGCTGACTTACACAGTTAACATTTTTCTTTCGAATTATTGTCGAACAATGTTACCTATACCTTCTGTTGAGAGAAGACTCGTTGTCTCGGTAAGGGTCCCTGGACTGTACAAAGCTGAGAAATAAAAATATAATGCACATATATTTATTGCAGAGGCTATTTATTTGTTTATTATTAATATTTATTTATTTATTGGAATTTAACGACACTTTCGACAGCCAGAGTTATCTCGTGTCAGACAGTTTCACGAGTGGAGGAAGCCGGAGTATCCGGAGAAACCACCTAGCAACGGCAATCAACTGTCAGCCACCTCTACGTACTAGCTCCGCACAAGGAGGGAACATTGGTTAAAGACAGGTGCACGATCGACGTGCAGTGCACCTTAGTACAGCGCCGCCGTACCCACACGTGGGCAATCGGGATTAAGTGCCTTGTCTAATGACAGAGCGCAGTTACCCCTGACTGGTTTGAAGTTCAATGCTATAAGCCACTGAGCTACCGAGCTCCTTATTGCAGAAGTAGAATATAAACGAGTGTCGACTCATTTGGTGTTGGTTCCAGGTCCATACGTCATACCACGCATGAGATATGGGCGTGACCCATATTCAAAACACCCATACAGACACCACTAATGCCCCAGGAATCTGGAAAAACATAGGTGGCCGAGAACTTGTGACTGTCTATAAGCATGCCAAAAATCAACGAGATAGGGCAATTCGTTTTCGAGTTATTTTGCGGACAATAAAGTGATGAGAAGACAGAAGACTGGCGAAGAAGAAGAAAAGAAGAAAAAAAAAGAAAAATAAACAGTACAAAAACAATAGTTTGTGTGTTTCACACAGACTAATTAATTACATTAACAATTAACAAAAAGGAGTGTGGTCAACGTTGACTTAAGTTTCCGTGAATAAATATCGGTATTTGGCACTGAACATGAATGATTATAGACGTCGATGTGCGGTTTTCGAGAACCCTTACATCAAATGGAAAAGCAACCACGTCTTTGAAATGTCTTAAATAAGCATAAATTAAAACAATATGAACCCTGTCGGTCTCAAGAAAGTGGTTTTAATAAAAGTGGTATTGTGTGTACAATAAATTGTACCTTACTGAATGATTACAAAATTGATGTTTGTTAGAGAATACGAAGCCAGTTTCACGAGTTTTCGCGGACGCAAAATGTTTCCCTCGTGACACTCATACACGTGTAAGGTATTGTGCTTCCCTTTACTCGTAAATACAGAATCTCTAATGAGCAGTGATTCCATATGAAATTTCTGTACGGAGGTCACAAACATCGATGTGAGCCGTGTTACAACCGATAATGTTACAACGCCGCATAATGTTACACCAACGCATAATGTTACAAAAAATGTAGTAAACAACCGATAATGTTATAAACTCCGCATAATGTTATAACTTTTTTCAACCCGTTATGTTATAAAAATCGACGCATAATGTTATAACTTTTTTCAACCCGTTTTGTTACAACAAATTAACCGATAATGTTATAACTTCTGTATACTAATTCCAGTTACAGCTATTGTAGATGGACTTTACTACTTACCATATATTGCTGCATAAAGGTATGTAATATTTATACTAAAGGTTTCTGCTCTGGTTAAGGCGAGAAGACACCCCCCCCCCCCCCCTCAACTCCCGGGGATTTATCATAGAATGACCAAGTCACGTTACATAGACGGCATTAGACGCGGATTATCCCGGCAACTCAATCGTGTGATATCATTACCATTATCATCTAGTGCCAAACATGGTGAAGGCGGGGGTGCTGGGGGAGGGGTGCAATTTTACCCGGTTTGTACGTTTACCAACATGCGTAGTCTCCGCTTCCAGAAATGTAGTGTACCATAGTCCCCTGATGCCTTTGGGGATGGGCCTCTGTTTCTGCTTGTTTTGGGCATCTAAAAATCATTTGTCGCATATTTCTTCTAAGAATATCTTATTGTTCATTAATTTGATATTTTAACAACTAACATTGAACAAAACAAAAATGAGGTGGAGTTAAAAGAGGTCAAAAGTTGGATGGGGCGAGGTACATTTGGTGGATGTGGCGGGTTGGTAGTGTCGCGAGGAACAAGAATAAGATGCGAGACTCGGTAGGAAGAGGAATGGGGTTTAGGAGGATTGAAAGAGATGGGCAGGGATAATGCTGAGAAAGAGAGGAGGTCGTGGATTAGTACATCAGGGTGACTGTGCAGAGAAGGCTATCTGAGAATGCAAGGGAGTAGTGCTAGACGGCATGATAATATAGATGGTGGAGATGATGGAAGAAGTGGAAGTGACGAATTTGGGATTACAGGTTCTGGAAAAGGCGGAATCACTAGACCAAGCAGTATAGGGAGAAGGAGGAGGTTGTGGAGGAGGAGTTGTGTTGATGTTGGTGTTGTGGCGGTGTTGGTAATGGTGTTGAGTAGTTATGTATGTTGAAACTGAGCCATTTTGTAGGACCCCGGGGCAGGACCCCGGGAGTGACGTCATGTCACGTGACTGGGCGGTCATGTTGGGTTGTCATGATAGTGCACGTGGGTAGCCATGTTGTGATGCCATTATCATGATAATAGGCGGTACGGGTGCGTATGCACAGCGCGTGTTGTTATGGGGACACATGCTCCGTCTCACCCCTAACAACCCGACAACAGATATCGATTTAATCCAAACAACCCGAAAATCTTTAGAAAACTGACCCAAACACTCCCGAAAACACTCCCAAATAAAGGTAGGATAGTATCCTTAATGAGCGTATGAGACGTGTGAAGAGGTTCTCATTGCGCTCATAGCTTTCATTTTGAGACGTAAGATTTTGCGTGCATCGTGCTCATTTTCATAGCTTTCATTGCTTCATACGACGAAAAGGGGGATTCCGTGGGTTTAGTATCCTTAAAATATAGGACAGTATCCTTACCTAATGTCCGACCATATAATGGACGCGTAATTTATCACAGAAATGGTTTTATTACAATAATGGTATATATTATTTAAAGTCAAAATGGTGCAATTCTACACTGGAAACTGAAGACTTCCCTAAATACAGACCGACGGTCCCCACCTGAAACTGATGCCATGACAGTATAAATTACCAAAGACATGTTTATTTGAATTTATAACATTATTGGTTAATTTGTTGTAACATAACGGGTTGAAAAAAGTTATAACATTATGCGTCGATTTTTATAACATAACGGGTTGAAAAAAGTTATAACATTATGCGGAGTTTATAACATTATCGGTTGTTTACTACATTTTTTGTAACATTATGCGTTGGTGTAACATTATGCGGCGTTGTAACATTATCGGTTGTAACAAGCCGAAGATGAACGAGGCTCAGATTGATTTTTTTGTAAACGATGTCCAGAAATGTCATGCCAAATCGTGACGAATTTAAGATTTCTTTCATCATATAATGTGTAATTTTACCCTTCAGTTAACGTATCGACCAAACTTACCAGCGCGATTCATAAAAATTGTCAAACTAATTTAATTATTGTTTCAACTTTTGCCTTGATAACATAGCTTATGGCCCCTAATTGGAACGGGCTCGCCGAGAACGTTCCGATGGGGTCATAAGCTATGTTTCCGAGGGAAAAAATGAAAATGCTTAGTTATTCAGGAAATCTTGGGTTTTTTTGTAATTGTCTGCAATTTGTATTAGGTAAACACTTTATGAAATATGAGAGACGTTGAGTTCAATTCCACTTTCGAATCCAACTCACCTACAACTTTACAAGATCGGCGTTGAGTTCTGTCGCCATTCTCGAATTAGTGAACGATATTTCCTTAACCCTTTGAACCCTGGTGGTATCTTCCATGTCAGTTCCATGGTAGCAATAGGAAGAGTACATATTTATTATTTGGGGGTAGACCAATTAATATTTTCAACGTGCAGCCTTAGGGCTGCACGTTAAAAATATTGATTGGTCTACACCACACATTTACCTTGCAGTCATCCCCTTTAATGTCATTTTGACGTAGCTTGTGACCCGGACGAAAAAAACGGCCTGTGGAGTTCAAAGGGTTAATGAGCAATTTGAAGGCGATCATGCGATAAAATACGTTTTGGTCATCATCCTTGAAACCTTCTCTTTTTTATTATGTCAAATATCCTATTCATATTAATAGTAATACCCTCTTTGAAAAGTTACAAAATCATGTAAACATGGATGGAATTGGCGGTTATTCTGGGAATTGTATATTGCATGGCATATCGAAATGATATAAATTTATCGAGTACTGTTCTGATGATGCATTCTGAGATTATTTGTGTTTTTAGTAATAGTTAAAAGCACTTTCATTATTCAGTGTTCGACATATTCCCTCTCTGCTGCATTGTATTCTTTACTGTAACTATTATAAACATACACAGCTTCATATATAATATTATGACAGATTATCACCGTTGAAAATACCTTTACGGTCTGGCGGTCAGTGGGGTAATCTAACATAACACACTAAATACTGGTCTGTTTTATCATTTTTGTCACATAATCACCATCAAATAGCTCATCTAGAAAACATCGCTCACATCACGTCCAAAAGATACGTAACGCCAGAACTAAACGCCGACGTGTTAACATTGTGAGTTGGTGAGTTGCTTCCGGGAGTAAAATAAAATTAATCTTCCCTTTATCTCAACAACTGTTCGGCTAACAGAAGGCATCCACTTTCGGATATTTGATGAAATAAAAAAGAAAAAAATACCCCTCTCCCCAGTACTAAATAATTATTTTTCAAAGTTTTGCCTCGAGAACATAGCTTTTCTTGAATAATTAAAAAATGACATTTCTTTCATCCGATTCTTCAGTTGAACGAGAACAACAAGCTTGTTGAACTGATTTGCCATAAGTTATGTTTTTGAAGCCAAAATTAGGAAATAATAGTTGGCGAATTTTGTGACCAGCGCAGACCACTTTAGCCGTAATGTTAGGTAGAAGGTTAAATTAGACATTATGTTTTAAAAAAATCCACGTTCGTCACGTTTTGATATAAAATTTCCAAACCTTGTTCATTAAAATAGATCTGAGCCTTGATAACCCTCGACAATTTTAGTGAATCCGGTTCACAAATTCCATATCTTGGTTATTAGCAGTATTCTTTCGCTCGCCCAAGAGTCCTTCAGATTCATGGGATGCCATATCGGCTTCCATTGAAAAAGGCAAAGATACGCAAGTTGACGATTTGCTTGTTACTGGTGATTTAAACAATCAAACAGTCCCTTTCAGAGGAAGATTCTCGGAATTAATCCTATTAAATAACACCTATTTCTTTCAATGTGGAAAAAGGCCAATGTCTCTCCAATTCTAAAAAATCGACCCTCAAATTTAGTTACTAGTCATCGCCCGATATATTGGATATGCTGTCTTGGTAAAGTCTTTGAAAAAAATGTGTCTCCAAACTATTGTCGTATTTCCTGAATGACAATAATGTTCTTAGCCCATTTCAATCCGGCTTCACACCCGATGACTCAACAGTTCTCCAACGAACTGATATATGTGATGATTTCAGCCGAGCGCTTGACGAGGGTAAAGCAGTTAAGGTGGTCTTTTTGTGATTTGACAAGGTTTGGCATACATGTTTCATTCTCAAACTGGAAAGTATTGGTGTCTCTGGGGAATTTCTGTTGTTCCTAAATAAAATTTTATCACTAACATCTTTTTAGAATAAACACTTATTTACAGAAAATCGATCCACGCACATGACAGAGATTTCACTCGGCTACACAATGAGGTCTTTCTCTCAGTATTCTCCCAATTTGTTTTATTTGTACCGAAAATTAAAAGGTAATCTCACCGAGATGCGGTCTCGGTAAACAGTTGTTGCAGGGACACGTACTATCACCCCAATATCGTTGGACGTGGGAATAGCAGCTTCCCTTTTCCTCCAAATCCACCCCATAGATCGCCCTACCAAATAACCCCCGAAACATTCCATATCCTCGTGCGTTGATGGAATAAAAGACCCATAAACGTCCAGGCCACAGACCATGAGGTCATTAAGGCTGAGCACATGATGACGATGTCCAGGCCACAGACCATGAAGACATTAAGGCTGAGCACATGATGACGATTTATGTATCTGTCCTCATTGTACGCAGGTCATGGCAGCAACCCGGAATCCATAAAATGTCCACACAACGCACTGGATTTCACAGAGTTCTGGAAAACCTGTAAGCAGTGTCTTGGATGGTGGAGGGTGTGAGGCTGGGTGGGGTGGGGGTGTTGAGCATGAACAATGCTCAACACAAAAAAGTGTCTAACAAGGTGCTCAGTTTACCGGCGCCTCGCAGTCTTCGATCGTTTTTCAAACAATATACATTGTCTGCGAAAAATAACTATGTGTATGATTTTATCATTTTACGTGTCAATACAAATTGTATATTTAATAGCATATTTTATTTATTATTGACAAACAAAAAAGTGAAGAGATTGGAAACGTTATGCGTTATGGAGTGTTAATTGTGCTCAGGAAATGTAAACGACAAGGTGTTTGATGAAGTTAAAACTATTACGCTCTATCGTAACAGCACTCACGTCATAAAACATCATGGCTTTGGAGGCGTCATCACATTGATTGATGATCCAGCAAACAAGCTTAATTTCGGAATTAAAACATTAATTCTGCGAAGAAGATAGAAATCTCGCATTACGAAATATGGAATACAGATTTTCAGAAAATTGCTTGTGTTTATTAAAGAATACTATAGAATCGAAGTGTTAAGGGTAAGGTCGAATCATATTACTATTAAGTAAGGAATATGTCATCCAGTATAAAAATGCTGAAGAGATACAGGGATTAGATAGGCACAACGTTTTGATAATATGAGGGAAAAGATCGTTAACTTACAAAGTTTGTATTTTCTTATGGAATAATTATCGCACAATCTTACCTGTACCTTCTGTTGAGAGAAGACTCGTTGTCTCTGTAGCATCTGGACTGTACTCAGCTGAGAAATAAAAATATAGTGCACGTATATTTATTATAGAAGTGGAATAACAATTAATTATATTAGCATTTAACAAAAGGAGTGTGGTCAATACAGACATAAGTTTCTGCTAATAAATATCAGTATTAGGCACAGAAAATGAATGAATATAAACTTCCATGTGCGGGTGTCATGAACACTTACTTCAAATGGAAAAGCAATCTCGTCTTTGAACTGTCTTGAATAAGCATAAATTGAAAAAATGAACCCAATTGACCCCAAGGACATGGTTTTAATAAAGTGGTACTATGTATACCTTAAATCCTATTTTACTAAATCATTATAACATTGCTGTTTATGGAGAATTCGAAGCCAGTTTCACGAGTGCCCACAAACGTAAAATGTTTCCAGCGTGACACTCACACATGAGTATAGTATTGTACTTCCTTTTACTGGTAAATAGAGGATCTCCAATCAGTCGTGATTACAGGTACAATTTCTGTCCCGAGTTCACTAACAGCGACCTGAGCCTAGATTATCTCCCTAAGAAAACATTATTTATTTATTTATTGGCGTTTAAGGTCATAAGGTCACATTTCTGTATGATGGCTACTTACGACCGCAACATGGATACAAGGTCAAGTCAAGTCAATAGTTTTTACGCATGTTGCCCATTTTAGAGGATTTCCACCCCAGGCATAGGTGAGAGAATTTTATTTTACCGGTAGAACATAGCTTATTTGCCAGGGAAAACAGATACTGCGTCCCTTACTGGGGTTCCCGTGGGGAAGAAAAACGTTAACGATCAAAAGTGATAATCTAACTCAATACACTAAATGGTGGTCACTTTTTATAATATTAGTTATCCTTGTGTTTTCCATGTTTTCGAAGCCGAAGGGTGCATGAGTTCCCAGACCGATGTAAACTCCCATACACCCTGGAAAACGCAAGGATAACGGATTTATTTCCAAGAATTTTGGTGTACTTAATACTTTTACCTAAATTGTGGAAGGAAACTGACAGAAAATGTGTACTTTGTAAGTTTCTTAACAAAACCAGACAGATATGGATGCCATCAGAACTTGCTCACTGAGCCAGTTCCAATGACACCCATATCTGTAATATTTTATTACACATAAATATTAAATTCCTGTATTTTTATTCTATCATAAGAGGCAGAAGGTATGAGTTAATAATTAAAAATGGGTATTTTTTTTAGCCACATAGCCTGCTATTGTGTATTCTTGTTTTTACACCGTGGTTAACCACGGTGTAAAAAAAAAGTACTGTGGATTGATTGCAAGTTACACCGTACCTCTCAGCCAATCAAAATGCAGTATTTTGTCTCATTTGGAAATAATACTTAATATTCAATAGAAGTGATAATTGTTATCACATAATCACCATCAAAATAGCTCATTTGGGAAATATAACTCACAACAAGTCTAAAAAGGGGCATAAAATAGTCAGTAGTTGATTTTGGAAATACAACTCAATTAATCTTCTATTCTATTTCATTAACTGGTCTTCTAACCACTGACATCACCTCCCGACCATTTGATGAAATAAAAACGAAATAATAGCCCTCAATATGTTACTAAATAATTCTTTTTTTTTTCATTTTTGTCTCGAAACCATAGCTTTGGCCTCTCAGTGGGAAGAGTGTGTCGCGCCGTTCTTATGAATAGTTATAGGTGATGAGAAGTAGTAGTGCTATCACCTTTCATGCCAAGATTGTATGATCTCATGGATCATCTCATGTGACGACATAGTCACGAAACCCAGTTTCGTCATGTTTGGTTGTCATGGTAGCCCGCGTGAGCGGCCATATTGTGACGTTATTACGATAGTAATGTGTGGTGTCCCAAAATTCTACTCAAGGAAGCCCTTTTACGGAATCCCACCACGAGTATCCTTTTTGGGGAAATGTCGGCGGTTATAGCAACCCTTTTTCAGAGATGTGGATAAGAGTCATATGTGGCGTCACTCGCTCGGGCAGTTACTCGATAGCTTATTTGCTCGATGAGATTCTCTTCACTGATCGATAGCCCATTAGGGGAGTTTGGAATTTGTATGAAAAGTCGTTAGAGCAACCAAATTGATTCGACTGCTGGCAGTACTAGAAATCAAGTTTGCTAGTAGTATGAAGTGGGAACCCTAGCTGTATTAATGGTAGGCACCGAGATACATAATGCCACGAGTCAATAGTAATGATACAAGTCTGCAAAGATGATAAAACTCTATAGTAAAGGTGAATACAAAAAAGGCCAATCATGGGAAAGATAGCTAAAGCCTTGGTAGAAGACGATGGTAAGACAACCAGGAGCTGTATAAGATCTTGGAATCCCACTTACGGAATTCCACGTATGAATCCTTTTTGCGGAATTCCAACAAGAGAATATTTTGGGGATTGGGGGGGGGGCGTATGGGGTTATAGAAATCCCCTTTTACCGAGATGAGGATAAAAAATTGTATATAGTGCATTTCCACACAGTGACATATATACGTGTGTTCATGTGCTTAATGTGTTGTGCCTACGTTGAATGGCGCTGCAAACTAGCGCAGAACCACATCTTGGAAAGTCAGAATAGGTAGACATGGAAGCATAGCAGAACAAGTTAAGGAATTTAGAGAATAAAGCCTGGACGAGATAGAAACCGAGCGTTCTGGGAAGATCCGAACCAAATAAACAATTGTCTAGTTGTTTGTGTAACTGTTCATACTATTATACACTTATAGGGGTGGAGCTATAGCACTACCTGCTACTCTAATTAAGAGACTTCTGGGAGAAATAGTGTCATATTGCTGATTTTGGGTAGTTGTATCCATTTTTGTAACTAGATATACTTCCTTTGAATCGAACAGAACCATTCGAAAATCCTCCTTCCTGTTCGAGGGTTTTGCTTCAACCACGTGCGTTCAAGGTAACAAAGGCCCCAGTAAAGAAATTTGACGACGAAAACACGTATCACCCCAACATCCCGCGTTCGGTGTGCGCACAGACACCAGTCATTATGTCACAACATGTGAGAGGCCGTTACCTCGGGCTATCATGACAACCAAACATGACGGAGCCACGTGACTATGACCTCACATGCGATTATCCATTTGATCATCCAGCCCTGGGATGAAAGGTGCAAGCACTGCTATTGTTATGTTTTTGAGGCAGAAAATGTCATTGTTTAGTTATTCGAGATTTCTTTTCGTTTGGAAATACTGTTTGCTATTCATAGCAGACCACATGCACCTTCTCTCGGCCATTTGGTGAAATAAAAAACATAGCTTATATCCCTTCATTGGAACAAGCTCGACGAGTTCGTTCCCGTGAGGGGCCATAAACTATGTTTTCGAAGCAGGAATTGAAAAAAATAAGAATTGAATGGCTGTATCGCGGTTTTTATAAACAACGTTTACCAGTTTTAGTTGCTATGTCAGGTAAAAGGTTAAATTACATTTTCTGATAAAAAAAAATCACAATTGTCACCATTTGCTGTAAAATGTCTTAATCTCGTTCAATTACTATAATGCTGCAAGACACTTAATCCCAACTGCCCACGTGGGGGCACGGTGGCGTTGTGTACTGAGGCGTACTGCACGCCGATGGTCCACTTGTCTTCAAGCAATGCTAACCCTGATTGTGTGGAGTTAGTTCGTGGGGAATCTGACAGTTGCTCGCCGTTGCTCAGTGGTTCTCCCCGGGTACTCCAGTTTCTTACACCCGCAAAACTGCCCGACACGAGGTGTCCCTGGCTGTCGAAAGTGTCGTTAAGTTCCAATAAATAAATAAATAAATTACCATAATGATACGTGGTGTTAGTGCCCATGCGCAGCGCTTGTTGGTAGGGAGGTATGTTTTTCCATAGTCCATTCTGTTTACTGAGGTCCCCCATCCTGGATTCAGTGGTAGCACGTGTTGCTATGAGACTGAAAGGCTTCCAATAGGAACGTAGTATGTTCGAAGTGCATGTTTGACTGAATTAAATCTAATTACCAAAATGCACCCAATATCTACCTGAAATCTCCAAAAATGACCGAAGAACACCGAAACCAGCCTAAAGACAAAGCCGCCACATCGGGCCAATAGTAGTAGCACGTAGTGCTATAGGGCAGGAGATGTATCGCTCGATTGAACTGGGGTACGGATAATCACCAGAAACAACCTTCCAATCGTTCATTTGGGTCAAATTCTTCCAGAATCCTTGCTTTCTGCATATGCATGAGGTACATATGCACATACGGGTATTGACTTCTGTAAAGCTCCTGGTTGCTATATGGTTCCAGTACAATTCGTATCTGGCTTCTAGTATCTGTTTTGTTGTTGGATTCAAGAACAGGCTATTAAATTCATGACTCTTAGACCGCCGCTACTTGTTCATAGCGACCACCATCTGTCCTACAATCAGCTTCCACAGTATTCGGATTGTACTATAGTGTCTACTACCCTTCCTGCTTTGTACCATTACTACTGACGTGTATCTCTACTGCAGTTTTGTTAGCTATGTCTGATCCTGTCTTGACGCTACCCACGGTCGCGTCTTTATTAAGTTCAATCAGATCGCCCCATTCATCCAAACCTGCCTCGGTATGTACAGTTGCTTGACCCAGTGCATGCCAGGATACCTTACATATAAGAAACAGTCTGTTCATCGTACCGACTGGTTCTTATGTGATAGTGCACAATTGGCGCACAATGGATGTGCCAGATATTCCTTATGTGAAAGCGACATGCAGCTCTCGTGATATCCCAGCGCAACTTGCCCCGGCCAAGTAGTAGTTAACTTAATCAAACATTTGTTCCGTTCTAGATATGTACTATTAGAAGATACCTTTTTAGAGGATATCTTTTGGAGGATGGTTATCTTATGACAGTTCGTTTCAAAGGGAAATGACGTCACACTTGCTGTGTATTTTTATCGTCAAAGTGCACTTTGCAGGCAACCATGTAGGGATGTCATACCGGATGTGATGTAATTTGTGTCGTCACGTTGTAATGCATCATAGAAGATAGTATGTTCTCAACGCATGATACAGCGTCATAGCTATAGTTCAAGATCATTGCTATGATTCTCGTTGATCAGTGACGTCATTGAATAAACCTTGAAACCGCACAAACAAATGCTTGTGACAAATAATTAAATATACGGTTTTAACGTTTCTCAATGGCACAGTTGTTCAAGAAAGAATTTGGGGGCTTCATTTTGGAACACGAATCATTTGTTTCCGCAAAAAATTCGTTTCTAACTTTATTATGCAATGAAAATGTTATGTAACCCGATATTGAGTTCCTCTTGGTATCATTTTCATGCAGGGGCAGCCAGTCTTTCACTAGACTCAATACGGTACGTACGGCATGGAAACTGGATCAGTCTCAAACCATTTTACGAAAAAGTTATCGAACAAATTGAAGTTCCATAAACCTGGAGATCTGGGAAATTTCAGGTAGCCGCGTCAGCTATGAATGCCAGGTCCTCGTCTAGGGAGTTGTCACTAATCTGTTAATTACTTTGGACTTTTCTAATAAACTGTTGACATATATCTCCCCCACACTCCCTTTCACCTGGTGATGTGCTGAGTATGTATAGCCACATAGGTGAAGGTTCAAATTCATCACTGGGAAAATAACTTGTTCATGCCAATTGAAGCACTCTGAGTACTTTTAACCCTTTACCCAACGTATCTGCCAAAAACGGCCAGCGTTACTCGCAAACATTACTATTAAATTTTCATTATTCTTCCATTTTTATCTCAGAAACTTAACTTAGGGCCCATCATTGGATCGAGCTTGTTGAACTTGTTCCAATGAGGGGTCATAAGCTATGTTTTTGACCCAAAAATGAAACAGAAAGTTATTAAAGAACTGTGTTTGCTAGTGTCGTTTGGCTTTGTGTTAGGTAAAGGTTAAAGGCTTGAGCACCCAGAACGGGTATTCACAAGTATATAAAAAATACTCACGAAACCTTGGAAGTTGGAGTCATGGACCTGGTTTCATTATTGTTGTCGGACTGCAGAAGGGATTCCCTGAGTGAGGTCAGAACAGTTCGCCTATATGTTCAATTTGGCAATGACGTCTTCAATGTATAGTTTGTATTGATACTTTGGCGATTTGTGATGTAGATGTTTCACGGTAGACTTTTCTCACAGAATACCTAGACATCACTAGCAGGTTAACATACAATGTGTATCCTCATCAGTTTGGTTTGTCATGTATCAACTAACTACAGGCCTCCTGCAGCAGCGTAAACATTCTCACATTGTCGCATGCTCTGAGAGTGCTAGGGCTCGACGAATCATTATTTTTCGTTCGAATCGAATTTCGAATCCAATCTGGCAAATGGATCGAAATCGACGAATTTCGAATCGAATCAGCATCCTAATTATTCCGATACTACGGTTATCTTACTAGCACTATCTATCCCCCATGAGTACTCAGTTTCAGTATGCGTTGTGGCTGAACTAGTTCGCACCACCAAACCGCAAGTTGATGCAAACCGATTTATCACTCGTTTCTGAAAGGTTGATCAATTTATTCATAACGCAGCCAGACGCAACCAACGGTATTCCGTGTAGATATATAGGCATGAACCAATGGATAACCTATTGTACAACGTACGCTCATTGATATTAGAACCGTATAGGAATGGTTCTGGTGCACTGATGTTCAAATCAAACGAAGATATCGCTTTGGATGTATCTCTGCCCAACTAAACTTTTACATTTGCTGTTCTTAATATATTACTGATGACAACTCCCTTGATGTTATCTTTGCAACGGGACAAGATTCAAACGCGAATTCACCAGGTTTCATCAAGGTGGACGAAAAGAGTCCATTTATTATCCCTCGTGCGGAACAAGATGCCATCTGCAATGCTAAAGCATTGCAGATGGCACCTTGTTCCGCTCAAGGAGCGATATAACTACAAACTGGACGTAACGCGATCTGCACTATAGCTTCACATGACATTTTACGGAAGTTTCCGATTAAATTTGTTTTATCTACTAAGGCTCTAAATGGTCAATCTCGTTCCTCAGAAAACTGCAAAATGAGTTGTCAGCTTCGGGAAGACGACAATAAGGAAATACATAAAATCAAAAACTCTCAGAGATTCATTTTTTTGAATAATCGAGATGGTTTCGACCCGAAACGAATTAATAAAAAGATTCGAAATCGAATCGAATCTCGAACGTTCGCCGGGCCCTACAGAGCGCCCTCTCTGATCTGATACTATTTGTGAATGTGAAACGTCCTCCTATCATCCACTTATAATCTAAACCTTCCCGCTCCGGTACGAATGCGATCGTAGACTTCCGGGAACCGTGTGTACGCGCCATCAACTGTGCAGGTTAAAGCTTTCTTCGTGTTCCACATGCCACAACCTTCATGTCGGTGTTAAGTTGTGTATATTTATTTGACATTTATGGAATTTCTTACTTGTGATTTCACGACGTGTAATGTGCGTTAGTTCACAGCGCCACCGTACCCCAACGTGGACAGTTCGGACTAACTGCCTTGCCCAAGGACATATCGCAGTTATTCCTGATTGGGATCGAGCCGTGGCCTTTTCCTTTTATGGCACTTTAAGAGTTAATGGCATTCAAACATTTGAAGCAGAAACTAGACATAAATGCAAGAGAACATTTATCTCCTGATAAAGAATAGATAATGTAGTTTGTACCAACCTCTGTAACATGTCTTCGTTAAAACATTGTTTCTTACTGAATACGAGCTCCCGGGAATAGGAATGTTTGTACCGATATATAATCTGCACCATTGAACTATATTGATGGAACGAAAACCAGAGCATGACACCTCACCATCACAGGCATGTAAGCATTCTGACGAGTCAGAAACTCCCAAAACATCTTTCACTGTCACTGAGGAGAAAATAACCGTCGGAGAAACTCTGTGATATGAGCAGGTCTCTGCACAAAATATAAAGCAAAATAGCATAATGCCACACAAAATACATTAATTGATTCTCTCAGGCAATGCTTTTCTTTCAAATCAGTGAGTGGTGGAGAATTTTATTTTTTGTTTTGTTCTCTTGCATATAATAAGCATAGATCGAGAGGCTTTCCGCTATGTGTTCACACACAGAATATATACAAAGTATACAAATTAACCGATGTAATTTTAACCCTCAAGGCCAAAGTCGGAGTGTGATCACCTGTTACTGCAACAGAACATGTGTCCCAACATGCTGTTTTGGGGGAAACCTGCCAGTTGCTTTTTTATGTGCCTTAGCAGTAATATCTAGGCAAGTCTTGGCTGCCTGTATAGGCAGTCAAGACTAGCCTAGAAACAACTGCAAAGCCACGGGGTGCGGACTGTCTTTAGTTATTTAGTAATGGATTTTCCGTTACACCATTCATAAAATGAAACTTTTTGGGAGATCGATATAACGAACGAACGAACGAACGAACGAACGAACGAACGAACGAACGAACGAACGAATGAAAAGTTTCAGCGCGCCGAAGGCGCACAAGGACGATGTGAGATTGAAAATCCTTACGGCCCGAATAAGTTTATTTGCTTATGAATCCACCACAGTTGGAATCGAGGACCAATAATTATATTTGATTTGAGTAGGCGCACTGGTAGTAGGCTACTGGGAACAGACCCCTGAGATTTTCGAACTGGAAGGTGACTAAGAATTGTGCTTACTTCAAGAATTCTGCTTGTATTTTATTTAAAAACGTGGGGATATTTATGGTAATACTGAAATCGCAATTTGACGGTTGTTTCAGAAAAAAGAAAACGAAACCCAAATAGTCGTTGGTTTGGGATTAGCTCTAGAATGTTATCCAAAACGGTTATAAAAAAAGAAAGATCCACCAATATTTGTTTTTGAAAGCTGGAAGTCATCCATCAGCCTTCACGGAACAGTGGCTGCTGAACCTTGGCCATCTGGTCTGCCTTCAGGGGGAACAAATGACGGAGTGATAGAAGAAAAACAAAAAAAACAAAAAAAAAACAATACACATTCACAGACACACAGAGACACCCCCAAAAACCCTTAAAAGGATTGTTACATGCATATTTTTATTCATATGTTTATTTATTTAAAATGTACACTGATTCCACCCAGGAAAGCTTGTTTCGATCGTTGCTTGGTGTTTAGTTGTTTCATGTGTATGTTAACAGGAAGTTTGTTCCCATTTCTGTCTACTTTTTCCATGCGTTCTCTTGATAAGAGTGTTTCCAGAATATTTGAGAGTGTTCTATTAGAGAAAGTTATAGATAGAGAGAGATGTGACTCTGTAATTATATATTTTGACTGTTGTATGATTGTTGCCATTGGTGGGATGAAGGGTTGGTTTCTTCGCCCCCCCCCCCCCCCCACACACACATACATGGAGAGTGTATTATCACTAAATCACCCACGGAGTGGACATTCCACCCGAGCAATAATTGCAAATTTGTTGCAAAGCATAACCAGCACCAGCAAACTTTCGGCCAATGGACCTCCGGGTTGAACCCAGAGGTCCATTGGCTGAAACATTGCTTGTGTTTTTTTGTCGATATCTACAAAATTTGTAAGTTATAGCTTGGGTGATAACTCCACTCCGCGGGTGATTTAGTTACAATCCACTCTCCACGTACTGTACACACACAGAGAGAGTTGCAAGGCAGTCCTCAAAGACTCGATCATATAGTTCTCCATGAGTAGGGAGGCAATCCTCACTGACTCCTCTCACTTTGATTCTGTCGTACAGTTTTCAATAACTCACATGGGAAGAAGACGAACTTGCCTTTTAAGAATACTTTTCCTTCGAGAACAGTAAGTGATGTGGGTGCAGCCAGCCAGTTTCCCCACCCCGAACTTACTACTCCGTGGATGAAAAACCCGGCTGCAGGTGGAGATTTTTCCGCTGTTTGCAGCTCTCACTGCTAGCAGAGGAAAGCCTTACGCGTATCGTTACCTGCCGCCGGTCCAGGCTATTTACACCAAGTAACAGGCCCTTCCAAACGTGTTGTGGTAATGTTTAACGCGTTGAGTAGTGAGGCAGTCCTCATTAATCCCGCCTTTAATTTTTGTTTTGACTGGCGATGTAAACCTCACTGACGTTTATCCCAATTGTAGTAATTTTGATAGATCTCCAGATCTTGTTTAGTCACGCGACTTTAGTTATGATAGCTAGCTATGCCCCCGTCTTGCGCTTTTTAGCTCATTCGGTTTTATTGTTAAGGGTTCGGTGCTCATTTAGCTATACCATTAATTCACTATCTTGGAGTCGATTAAGAGTTTTGTTTTGTAGGTCTGTATACGAGTTTCAAAAGTTTTTATTTTTGCTAGCTCATCATGTTCCTTTATCAGTGTCCGCAAAGGCTTGCATAGCGCCACTCGCATGGCATAGTTGTGGACATTCTGTAGCTTTTGAATGTTGGTTTTACTCAGGTCACTAGTACCGGACGTATAAATGATTTCTAAAGCTTCGGAAGCACGTCTTTGTTTGCTCCTCAATTCTTACCTCTGATTATCTTCGGGAAATTATACGTTTAGTCGCTCTTACCGTAATGGAGTTTACATAACTACATAACTATTTAGACTGAGGTTGATATCCAGAATAAATCCCGAAAATTTGGCCTAGTTGCACGCTTCTAATTTGTGATCGTATAACTGGAGATCAATACTGGGGACGGATGTTTTTTTCTTTGCTTCTTGGAGAACGTATCTCTGAGTTTTGGCGGCATTGAGCTTCATGCGCCATAGGGCGCTCCAGTTCTCTAAATCGCGAATGGTATCCTGCACACAATTTTTAATTATGTTTTGAAACTTACTGGCCGTCAACATGCCGTTGCTGTCTGGGAGCTGTAACAGTTCAACAGAGTTTTTCCCTAATGTATCTATGTCATTCACATATATTATCAAAAAAGCGATCTTGGGACCAACCCCTGTGGCTTACCCGCTCCGAGTATTACTTCCTTGACACCTCGCTGTTAACCTTCACCTTGATTTTCCGGTCAGTTAGAAATGATAATATGATTTTCAGAATGTTAGTGGGTAATCCGACTTTCGCTAGTTTATATCCCATACCAATATGCCACACCGAGACCAGCGCTTTCTCTACATACAGGAAAAGCGCTGTTTCTATTTCGCTTTGACTGAACGCCGTTTTCCTATAACTGACCAGTTTATATACATTTTCAATTCCTTCTTTCTGACCTTTGTATGCTCTTTGCCTGAGATTGATATCATGGCTCACGGCTCACCATTCTTTACATATAACACGAAATTCCATCAGTAGTATGACTGGAACTACCCTGTCACTTATCTACCAAAGGGTTATTGTACTAGGACACTTGTCTGTTGTTCTATTGTTTGTTTATTGTATGGGATTTGTATTGAGCTTTCAAACCCGTGTTCGAGGTAATAATACGTGCATTTGCAGATGTTCAGGAAGGGTGAGTGACGGTTCTGACTATTGTCTGAGGATAAAGTCTAATGTATTAGAAGCTTGAAACAACCCGTCCCTATTGTCCCACGACCTTGCCCTATTGTTCTGGATAATAACACCTGCATCAGTAGGTGTCAAGGAAGGGTACGTCACGAGCTTGGGTATGTGAATGGGGGCGTGGTTGTTATTAATGCATTGTGGGGTCGTATCCTTTTTGATGTGTCGTATGTTCTAGAACACTTCCGATGTGTAGCAATAAAGCATCCACAATGACTCAGCGAAACGCCCATGTCCCGTAATGCCACCCTCTGTGGCGCACAGCCATAAAGTCATGGGAAATTTACAGTCAACTCAACGACCCCCGCACAAACATACTCAAGCTCGTGACTTACCCTTCCTTGAACACCTGTAGATTCGGGTGTTATTGCCCCGAACAATAGGGTTAGATCGTGTGACAATAGGTGATGCAGTGTGTCAAGCCTCTAAAACAAGAGGCTTTATCCTCAGACAATATTCAGAACCGTGGCCACCCTTATTGAACACACGTAGATGCATGTGCTATTTCCTGCAGCAATGGTATCAATGCCTAATACAAATCGCATACAATAGGAAAACAATAGACCAATAAGAGAACGATATACCATTGTCCTAGAACAATAGCCCTTTGTTAGGTAAGTGACACAGTAGTTCAAGTCGTACTATTTCCCTACAGGAAATGGGCATGATTTACTTTATTTCTTGGTCACACAATAGAAGTAGATTTCATCTGCGCTCAGGGGCCCATTAGATGAAGCTTCTTTCATAATTTGATTACTTTCCAAAGTGTGATTTACGGGGATTTCACGGGTTGGTTATAAACGATAACTTAACAAGTGAATTATGCAATCAACAAGTGAGTCATGTATCCGTGCGCGCAAACAAAGACACCTTGCCTTGGATGTAATGGGGACTTCATTGTTTTGGGGTTTTTTAAACCCTTTACCTAACATGAAAAGCAAACGACACTTGCAAAAAAATTCTTAAATAACTATTTTTGTCCTTTTTGTCTCAACAACATTGGTTATGACCATCATTGGAACGCGCTCGACGAGCTCGTTCCAATGAGGGATCATAACCTATGTTTTTGTGACAAAAAAGGAAAACATAATGAAAATTAATTGGCGATTTTTGAGGATAGCGCTGACCAGTTTGGGCCGTTACGTTAGATAAAGGGTTAAATAATATAATTATCGTTAATAATGAAAAGTAATAAACAGAGTCATCGCTTAACTGGAGTGGTTACGTGAAATAATTCATTTGAGGCGAGGTACTAAATTGTAAAACACTCGTGTCCATTCGCGCACTCGTGTTTGTATAACGTCCCTCACCTCTCAAGAATTATTTCACATAACCAGTCCAGTCAAACGATTACTCGCTATGTAATATTTTTGAAGGGCCCCATGTTTTATATCTGGTCTACATACAGAACTGCAGCATTCCGCATGCAGTCGGTATTCTGCGCTTCCTGCCTCAAAGCAGAGAATACAACAAAATTGCGGGACTTTCTAGCAAAGAGGGTGTGTTTATTTTATGATTTTGATACATAATACAAAATCTGTAATCGGGATTTTTTGTTTCCCTGAAGCCTTATGCAGAAGATTTTCGGTATCAGCTGTTTGGTTATGTGAAAATGCCCCAATAACGTCTTACTTACTTTTTATTCCTAAAATCTACAATACTTGATGACACCTCACCATTTTTCAACAATAATCTTGATGCGACCTGGTAAACACAGGATGCTTCCAAATCTGTGTCATTTAGAATCCTAGCTAAACTAGAAAAAAATGTGTTTTCTTTCCAACGAAACAGAATCCAAGAGATTGAAACCAACTGATTCTAGATAGCCGTGTCTCTCAAAATCGAGGTACAGCAATCAGTTGACCCTGCGTGAGCATGGGAATAAAACAGGAAAACAGTCGTAGAGAAAGAGAAGAAAAAACAGATTGAGGTGTGAAAGAGATCAGTCTTTGACAAGAAACATGTATTTGTTCTGAAACTGTTTTCACAGAAAACAGATGCCGCTGTTCCATATATAGACCTGATAGAAATGATGGACCAGTGTGTTCACAGATGATGGCATGTGAAAGGGTTTTTTTTAAGATGGAATTGTATCCACTGGAATTGCGACGTAACGTGTTTGTGGAAGCATAATGACATTACTGATATAACATCTAATTTTTGGCAGTGTAAACCAACAAAGGAAATGCTCTAACCTATTACAAGAATTAGGCCCCAAAAATTCATGTTTTTGGTTTGTTTTATGTTTTAGGCCTCATGATCTACATAATACCATGGGTTATGGTGTATTTCACCCTTTGAGTGGAATAGAGATTTGCAATGCTGCAGAAGGGACAGATTTATCAATTTTATTAACTAAAATATCAGACATAAACCAAGTTTGCATTGGTTATAAAAAGAGAGCACGCAGCAGCTGAAAGGACCACACGGGTGAGCCTGAGAAACATATTTTTAACGTTGTTAGGCATTAAAAAATGTATTTTCCCCGAAATGTTAATATTCGTACACTACCCTCCCATTTATGGAGAAACTCTTTAAATTGTATACTGTGTGCATCTAATTTAAGCGTCAGCTATTCCACTCACGACTTAGCAGGCTTAGTTAGCTTTATTTGAATGGGAAATGCACCTTACAAATTTATGGCGGCTTTTCTTTATTTCAGCTAGGGGTCTCAAGGTTATTGAGTTTACTAATCAATAAATCAGCCAAGATACTCAATTACAATCGATTAATTGTACCCATTTGCGCCCTTAAGAGTATCAACAAAACAAACCCCGAACAAAAACATGCATCCGGGATAGTCCGCATTGTACTTTTGAAAGTGGCTTGTTTTAATGATCTCTCGCGCTCGTTCGCATCGCATTTCTGATTGTTCATCTGTTACTTAAAGGGACGAATGAACCTTTGGGCGGGGGGGGGGGGGGGCGTTTCCCTAAATTTCTGCAAAAACATTTGCGAGATAGAGGGAGAGTGCGACTGAGAGAAAGAGAGAGAGAGAGAGGGCGGGTAGGATAGCCTTATCTTTACCAACGCGTTATTGAAATCCTACTGGCAATTAGCAAGATTGGGGTTCACAGACTCTGTACTCTTAATTATATTATTTGATTGAAGATTCTCTAATTTGGTTTGTCTCTGCAGCGACCTTCAAATTCAAAAGAAATGAATTATAACTGGCTCCATATTTTACAAATTTCCCCATGGGGAAGAATACGTAAGAAATGATCGTTTGTTTCTGTCTATTTCTTGAGTTATGAACCCCAAAAAGCAAATGCCAAACTGTGTAGCCCATTCACACTATGGTTGGCATTTGTTTTTGTTTTTTTTTTTTGTTTTTTTGTTTTCTTTGGGGGGGGGGGGGGTCATAACTCCAGAAATAGATAGAAACAAACGATCATTCCTTATAATTAAACGTGAGGGACAATAAATGTAATCACTCCCTACTTTACGGAGTTAAAATAAAAACCAGGTCGCATCATGCTTCCTAGTGATAACTGAATAATAAAAGCACAGTTTTTAAATTTCTGTTAGAAATAACGATACATTTCGCAGAAACGTGTTCTTTTGTGACTAAAAATTATATTCACCAATGAATTGAGTACCGGTAAGTTAAAAGGGACGTCATAGGCCACGCCCACCCAACACTTCAATCTCCTTTTACACTTGGCGGGGGTGGGGGTGCTGTCATTCAAAGCAACACTGAGTTAAATTTAATTCTGATTTGGACCATTTCCTGTGAAACAGAAAGCACATTTTGTAAATGTGGAGTTCAATATAAACCCAGATGACATGAAGTTGGTTGAACTTTGTCTCAGAAAGAGTTCCTTCAGGATATTTAGAAATTGGAAAGATTTGTTCGCGTGAGTTTCGTTTGTGGATTATTATGATCGGTCATTGTTTACATTTGATTTAAGTAAATCGATGAACGCAGACGGTCAACTATTGCATATAAACAATTGAACATGGAGTAAAAAGCAAGACAAGGATTTCATTGTTTATTAAATTTTATTTTGAAAGTCTTTTTAATATGATGAGATAAATATTAATTACTTTTTATGTTGAAACAATATGCGCTGCAGAGGTTCTTTTCCGTTCACACAGTGCAATGTAGTTTTTAAGACAGACATTGGGGTGTAGTTTAGGATGAGCCTAAATGCGTTTTCTCGGTTCTTTGTGTTATGAAAAGAAAAAAATACAATAGCCAATCATTTTGCGTGAAAATGCATTAGCAGAAAAAAAAGGTTTAAATATAATGTTTTGGTCCAATGGGAAGATTTGTTAGATTTGTAGCCATAATTTGCCCCTTTTTAAATGTAGAGGTGCGTTCAGTTTCTATACATTTAAATGTAGTACACAATTAGCGACTATTGGCAACACTAATCGATAGACCATGTGATACAATTTTTGTGCTGTGGTCACCAAACTTCAAAACTGTATTTGCTGTGTTCTCCTTTGACGTACGTTCTGGTACTTTCCAAACACAACGGGAACCTTACTTTGTTTAAACAATATTTATTGAAAAATGGCAAGTTGACTGTTTACATACAAACAAGTGTAAACGGATTGAGTGTTTGGTACATAACTTTCAGTGAATACTATTAACACATAACGTATCAAACTAAATTGTTGTAGTAGGGGAATCGGACGAAAGCTGAACGCTTATGTGAACCGTCTAATGGTCTGTAAGATTACACAGCTTCAATTAGACAGACAGAACGGGTGGGTTGGTTGGATATTGTTTTGACACGAAAAAAATGAAGAAAGTAGAACTAGAGAACTAGTGAAAGAGAAGGAAGACATTTTAAAAAGGCCAACTTGAATGCACAAGACATCAACTTTGATCAACTTACTTATGAATTTGTAGCCGAATTTACAAAGTAAAATTGCTTTTACAAACGTACAGTTACCTTAACACACATTTTGATCATTGCACCCCCACCCGTTACACCTTTAAAGTAAATATCACCACATTTCAATTAACCCCTTGTTGTACTTTGGTACGTCTTATGACATACGAGATCAAACAGCACGTTGATACTCTGTGGTCAATTGTTTTTTTATTATATTTCGATTTTATAAATTTTTAACATCAATTCCTATTTTCTCTCGAATAGTACTCAATGATAATCGTTGAGCCAAATTTTATCGCAGCCTAAAATACTAATATAATCCAGCTGTCAAGACTTCTTAACTGGTTGAGTGCAAGAAGCCACTATCAGAGTTTTCAAAAAATGAGGATAATAGAGAAAAAGCCAACGCTTTCCTTGCTTGTATTTCATATTCAGTCAACCACAAATAATTATTTTGATTTTACAAATTTATTTTATTACAAATTATTGGGGAGAGCCTGTGGGTACTCTTCAATAATTTGTAATAAAACAAGTTATGAATAACAAATTCAGACCACCAAAAATAATACAGCCCTCAACCAGATAATCACTAATATTAAAATATCTTGTTATTTGTACTTTCCGACGTTTGACGTCGCATTTTGAAAAACGTTGAAGAACTCGAATTTCCAGTGGCGTTTGAACGCCAGGATAATAATTTAAGTCTAAAGGGTTAAATACGTTATTTTCCCCCGTAAATAGGCGGAAAAGAGAGAAGAATGATTGATCAAACATCGATCGCAATGTGCGGCAACTGATAAGGCCGAAATAATATTTCCATGAAAAATTCAAAGTTAAAACACACATTTCATATACATACCAAGGGCACATATCTTCAACTGCATCTCGTATTGGATTGAATATTCATAAATAGAAGGTGAAAAGTCGTTTTCAATATACAAAATACAGATATTCAGGTCATATCGAATGGCGGAACATGATGCTTTCTGTAGACATCCAAATTTGCATTCCGCGAGGGACTGGGATAAGTGTTCTTCTGTAATATTGCTTGGGATGGCTTTTAGCTCAGGTTCAGAAAACCAACAAGGTCCTGTAGAGAAATAGAAAGAGAAATAGAAACATTCATTAACCCTTTACCTAACGTAACGATCAAAACCGGCCAGCGCTATTTTCAAAAATCGCCAATTAATTTTCATTATTTTTTTCATTTTTTTTGTCTCAAAAACATAGGTTATGACCCCTCATTGGAACGAGCTCGTCGAGCTCGTTCCAATGAGGGGTCATAACCTATGTTTTTGAGACAAAAAATGAAAAAAAATAGTTATTCAAGAATTTTTTTTGCAAGTGTCGTCTGCTTTTCAGGTTAGGTAAAGGGTTAACCCTTCAAACAGCGTAGGCAATACCAAACGTTTTTTAAAACAATTTAGCAAAACGTATTACATGTATATGACCCTCATGGGAACGAGCTTGACGAGTTCGTTTCCATGAAGGAAGGGTCCACTTGATAAGGTTTTGGTGATATTTTGTAAAAGCTATTTTTTCAACTGCTTAATTTGTAAACTACGATGGTGGATGCGTCCAATTCGTTATAGAAAGGTTAACGCTTTTCCCAACCAACGGCCACAAATGACCACAAACACTTTCCCCAACCAAAGGCAACATATGACCACTTTCACTGTATTTGGGGAATCTGTCCTTTTTTTACTTCAACCATAAAACCAGTAACCACTCTGTGTTACACAGGATCCTATTTACCTGGGATTGTTCGTTTCAGATGTTCAATAAAAAACCTATCATTCACATATAAATAATTACATTGTTAATGTAGTTATACGTTTTGGGTCCAAATACTCAATTCCCATTGGTCATCTGTATGAAAACGTCATGACCAAATGTAATTCATTTTCCAATGAATACATTTGTTCGAACTTTGACCCGCATTTACGACAGAGCGCAGTTGACAGAATGTAATTCGGGCGGTGTTTGGGTGGGTTTTTAACTTTTAGCGCCTCTTGCAATTATCAACTCCGCTGCTGTTTCTTTGGTGACATTTCCCAGCTGTGGCATAAAGCCCGTTACTAACTTACTCGTTTCCATTTCTAAAGTTGTGAACATTAAAAATCAGACTTGTGCGCTTTGTCTTTTGTGTGAGGGTGGGTTTTCGCCTCGTTCGTTCGTACATGTTTTATTTCGTCTTTCTGCTTTGTTGTTTTGGTAAAAAGAAGTTTAAACAGTTGCGGAATGTAATTATAAGAATTGAATGCATTTTTTATAATCTTTATTGGAGTATGAACGTGTGGGAATGGGTACAAATTGTATGAATCCCTTCGGGATTCATACATAATTTGTACCCATTCCCACACGTTCATACTCTAAGAAAGATTATAAAAATTGCATTCAATTCTTAAATTAGAACTTTGATTGCAATATAAATTGTTCGATTTGTTCGACTTGAAATTTGGAGATGATTATTTTTGAAGGAATGATTTTATGGAGCTTGGGTGATATCAGCACGGTGTGAAACTTACATGGTAAGTTGGCAGTGTTGCCATTCATGTCATGATTGAAGGAGTTATTTTATATGTATTCAATTCTACGCATATTTGGAAGTCGTATCTTAGTTTTTGTGTGTTTTTGGAAATGGACTCTTCGGAGCGCCTGTCCTATTTATATCATGTCTAAATTGGGCCTCCGTATCCTTTAGTAACGGAAAGAAAGAACTTGAACGGTGAATCATAGTGTGTAAGATCTGGCGCATTAAATACATTTCTTGTTATGGATCTAGTTTCAGAAGGGTCGATAATGTTAATTACAATTTTGAATTGATTTGACACTATTGCTGTTGAACGTAAAGCAAAACGTCACTCTCGCAGAGCTACCAAAGCGCCATCTATCTGTTTTGCAGTGAACAAAATATTGAAAACATTAGCCATCAATAAAACACTTGAGCTATTGATCTACCGTATGGAAAGGTTCTATGTCTCTTATAGAAAACATTTAGAGGCACCGGCTTAGTGGCGGGTTGTAACAACCAGTAGTGTAATAATCAACCAGTAGTGTAATGAAAATTTATAGTAGTGTAATAAGCAACCAGTAGTGTAATACAAATCAACGTTTTTTTATAATCAACCAGTAGTGTAATAAAAATTAATAGTAGTGTAATAAGCAACCAGTAGTGTAATACAAATCAACGTTTTTTTATAATCAACCAGTGGTATAATAAAAATTAATAGTAGTGTAATAAGCAACCAGTAGTGTAATACAAATCAACGTTTTTTTTTATAATCAACCAGTAGTGTAATAAAAATTAATAGTAGTGTAATAAGCAACCAGTAGTGTAACATAAATCAACGTTTTTTTATAATCAACCAGTAGTGTAATAAAAATTAAAAGTAGTGTAATAAGTAACCAGTGGTGTAATAAAAATCAACGTTTTTCGGTTCTTTGTGTCATGAAAAGACAAAAAATACAATAGCCAATCATTTTGCGTGAAAATGCCTTAGCAGAAAAAAAGGTTTAATTATAATGTTTTGGTCCAACCGGGCTCCATAAATTTCAGGTATATTTTTGATATTTCGGGTTAACATTGGAGGGGCGCACATATACCGCTATACACACCAAGCACCTCCATCCACCACAGCAAACCCCCATTGTTCCGCCGTCCTGGGGAATCAATTTAATAGCTAATTCCAGATTTAATATAAACAAGCTTATTCAGGGGATGGAGAATTGGGATCTTTGCGGATATATCACTATCACTAGATTGAGATTTGCCACATAGAAAGTTAAAAACAATGTCTCACCCAGAACCTAACGTGAAAAGCAGACGACACTTGCAAAAAAAATTCTTGAATAACTAATTTTTTTCATTTTTTGTCTCAAAAACATAGGTTATGACCCCTCGTTGGAACGAGCTCGACGAGCTCGTTCCAACGAGGGGTCATAACCTATGTTTTTGAGACAAAAAATGAAAAAAATAGTGAAAATTAATTGGCGATTTTTGAGAATAGCGCTGGCCGGTTTTGGCCGTTACGGTCAGCTTTGAATTTACATAAAGCCACAAATACGGAAGGGGACATTAAACTCCAGAAAATACGCACATCACATAAAAATCATAAAAATACCTTTCCTCGCCGTTTTGAACCCACGAAATGCTGTTTTACCTGCAAAACGCCTTTAAACGTACGATAAAATGATTAAAAATCGATAAGATGTACCCGAACTATGATTTGAGCCACCCCAAACATGTTTCAAATTTTGTTGAAAAATTGTTGGTTTTCATGGATGTTTATTACACAACTGGTTAAGTTTATTACACTACTGGTTATTACACGACTGGGTGATTTGTATTACACTACTGGTTCCTTTTTACACTACTGGGTAATTTTTTATTACACTACTGGTTAATATTACACTACTGGTTGATTATTACACTACTGGTAGTTACACGGGTCAAATAATTGTGAATAGGAGGGGGTGTGAGTTAAGCCAAAATCACCGAGGCTGCTGTTATCTCCCGGGAACTGGATTGGTCTGCGTGTTTCTTACAGAAAAGTAGAAAAACACTCGAAAGTCATGTCCTAAAATACAGAGGTATTATTAGTCATGCTTGTGTTTTCCAGGGTGTATGGGAATTTACACCGGTTTGGGAACTCATACATCCTGAGGCGAAATCTACTGTGGATTGCGAGTTACACAGTACCTCTCAGCCAAACAAAACGCAGTATTTTGTTTCATTTGGAAATAAACCAAAATATTACGGGACAATGAATGGTATGAAGGGCTTCGTTCACGATGTTGGAAGCCAATTTAGCCTACTGCTCTAAAAATTTTGATTTCGTACCAAAATGTCTTCGTTGGTTAAAATTGTGGCACCAAAAACGTTTCTTTTACTTGTGAATGCCAGCCATTGTGGCACCTCGCGATCGATGACGAAACAAAACAAAAAAACGTTTCACTTCTTTTGTCAATAAGGTGTTCGAAATAGTGTTTGGAAAAACCTTCAACGTTAATTGTCAGTGACTGCTAATGAGGCATTGTTTTTCTTCAATAAATTTTCTCAACTTTTGCAAAAGACAGCATTTAATAAGATAGATACTTCATACCGTCGGGAGCAACTCTTTTGTGAAGACGGACGACACGCTGAACCCAGTGTATTAACAGTAATTAGTCGATTAATCTGCCATCATATAATTTCAACAACAGGCATACGTACCGACAGCAGTCAGTGTGGCCCTTAATTGAATCAGTGGCACATAGAATCAACTCTGATGACCTCCACTTTCGCCTACTGATGATTTCCTCGGAACTTTCGGGTTCTGTAGTATTTTTCAGTAACCAATTGTTCGTTCACTCTTAAAATAATTACCAATTCATTTTTTTAAAACTCGATCAATTTATTTGAAACAGACAGCGAAGTTCACCCATTCCCTCACATTAGGGATTTGACAGCAAAACACGTTGACACTAAAATATCAAGAATGCCTAAAACAGTGATAAATGACACCCTTTTATAAGGTACCAAGCTCTCACACCACCAGTACAATTATGTCAGGACTTCAACAATTCTCTATCCTGGAGAAATTCTAGCCTTCAATTAGTCCAGCGCCTTTATTTAGATTCACTCGACTGGAATATATCAGTTGGTCAGAAAAAGTAACACACGGCTCGCTTTACAAATTGAAATATTCCAGACGAGTTAATCTAAAGAAACTTGAGCATTCATTTTCTTTGAATTATCAAAAGAAACGTTTTCAATCAAGACTTGATTTGACCGAATTTTAATAACTTTACCAATGCTACATTAGACACCTTTCGTTACTAAATAATTTATGAAAGGAAGATGCATCAGGGCTGTTGGCTTATGATTAAACTGCGTTGTTCCACAAACTGTGTTAAAAATTTTATTTATTCAAGGCGATCAAATATGTATTGATTGGAATATCCATAACTGAAGATTCGGAGAATATCTGTATACCGTTGTAATTAATTAGATCAACGGCAGTGTGTGCTCAAACTCCATGGAAAGTAGGTAATCGTTCGGCTCACATCAGCGTCGGATTCCTTAAAACATTAGATTGGTGGCCTCAGGGTTTCATTGGTCCGTTCACAGCTCTTCCAAGTTCTTGGTCTACCAGTCAAATCCGGCGTTATGGGCTGTTTGTTTACACACTTTCGAGGAGTTTGCACACAGACTACCGTTAATTTTATGTAATGTCTTTTTACTCACAAAGATGCACATATATCCTCTCGTACTCTTATTATAGACATTACAGTCAGCAAATATTTAATTCACTTTGCAAACATCAAAAGATTTTTTGCACGAACAGTTCTCGAAATGAATCAGGTAAAAAGTTCTAAATCGAATCGATATGTATACTAGATTATTTATTTATGTATTTATTTATTGGTGCTGAAAGTCACATATTTCTGCAAAATGGCCAATCGCGAACGCGACTTGGATATAAAGTCAAGTCCAGCCATTCGTTTAAACCCATGTTGTCCATTTCAGAGGACGTTCATCACAAGCATTGTGACCAGGCCCGACTTTACTTTTAAAGCACGTCTTGTTACACAGTAAACAAACACTGCTTCACTTCCCGGCGTTTCCGCGGGGAGTGTACTTTACGATTCCGTACAAGCGAACCACAAGGACAAGTAGATGGACCTGTCACTTGTTTCTGAAAGATTGTGTAATGTATTAATATGGCATCCAATAGTATTGCTTGTAGAAATTTTTGCACGGTCCAGTGCATGGGCCCGATATTCAATCTATTCCTATTAATATTTGGACGGTTTATGTTAAGGTTCGCACCCACTGATATTCAAATTACTCGAAGCTATCGCTTTGGACGGATGACTGGCATAATGAGTTTTACATTTTCTGTTCTTAATATTCTAGTGGTGACCACTCATCCCGCAGTTAATGCACAGAACGATGCACGCGTGTGAATGGGTTAATCAATATGGCACGAGTGCCAGCGCGGAAGGATAGAACGAGAGGCTGTAGGCTTCGAATTCTATCCTTCCGCGATGGTACATGTGCTACATCGATTAACTCATTCACAAACGTGTGTCGTTCTGTGTTTATTACATGCCTTCTCAACTAATAAAAACAATTATTAGAAGGGCATTCAGCAATTCATTTGACAACTATCAACACAAAGAACACATTTTATTGCTAACCAAATTTGCAAGAGGAACACGTGTTACTATTTCGTCCCCAGAGTTCCAATGTGTTCTATGTGTCTACTGGCACATAGAACACATTGGAACTCAGGGGAGATTTTGGGCTATTGCAAGGGATTCGAATTGTCATTGTGGTGCACGATTTGTAGAAAATTCCACTGAAATTTCGCAACTATTTAAAAATAGTCCGTCAATGATTTCCGTTGAGCACATATGTGCGGAATAGATTTTCATTTCCGCATGGTTTAGTGTTGCTGTAGATGTGGATTACGTAGGGGAACCTGTGTTACTCTTTCGTCCTCTGAGTTCCAATGTGTTCTATGTGCCTACTGCCACATAGAACACATTGGAACTCAGGGGACGACTTTTGGCTATTGCTTGGGATTGAAATTGTAATTGCGGTGCACGATTTGTAGTAAATTCCAGTGAAATTTCGCTTCTTTATAAAAATAGTCTGTCAACGATTTCCGATCCGCACATATGTGCGGAACAGATTTTCATTTCCGTATGGTTTAGTGTTGCTGTAGATGTGGATTACGTAGAACAGGCGTTAATAAATCTTAGCACTGGGAAAACATCCAAACGAAAATTTACCAGACATCACCACGATGGTTGAAAAAAAGTGCCTTAATCTTTTGTACAAACTTGACGTAACGCGATCTGCGCAGTCACCTCAAATTACATGTTTAGGAATGTTTTGACTAAATGTATATTATTTATACAGTCAGTCTGGTTCCTCCTAAACCTGTAGGGTGCGTTGTCATCTTTGGAAAGCCGGTAACAAAGAATTCTATTAAATCCACTCACCGGGGTTCGAATTGTTCCGAATAATCTAGATGATTTCCAATCAAAACAATAAGAATATTCGAAGTCGAATCGAATGTTGAACGTACGCTGAGCCTTGGGATATCAACACAATTAGTGGAACTATGCGGCGTAATCCTAAAAGTAAAGCTGTAGCGAGTCTTCATTCATAATTATTTAATAGACCAACATATCTGAATGTATTGGAGAGTCATTAAAAATTCGAACAATTCAAGTCGAGATTGAGTAATCTTTCTTGTGTTGATTCAAAGAAAATGAATGCTTAAGATATGTTGTGGATTCAATCGGATTGAATATTTCGGCTGGTCGGAAAAGTGAACCAACTTAAATATTCCATACGATTGAATCTAATCATGTGTGTTGGAGTATTTAATTCCGTGCATGCTGCAGGCGGATATTCCTGCCCAGGACAGGATTATTCTTGACACTGAAATAAGTATAATTTGGGCACATTTAATCAAATTTTACCCTTCTTAATTGTATGGATATTTTCACCAATGATTCCTAGGGTGATGAATTGTTTATCAAATCTACTCATGGCTGCTTCACAGCAGCCATGGCTCAATTTGATGAAACATATTCCGAAAATACTCGGAGGGTTACGATTTAAGACTAGACTGGCTCCAGGCCATCAGCAAGTAGACCATAAGAAGTTAGACTTCATCACAGGGTTTGACAGGTGTCTTAAGAACTTGGGCCTCTTCCTTGCACATAAGATTACTGGACATGGGAGGTATTAAGACTAAAATATGATATATACAATGTCAAGATTATCAAGGAAATGGAATGAGATTCTAGATATTAACGTACTTCCATCGCAGGGGAAGCTTTTATATAGAATTAAAGCTTCTTCCACAGATGACACGTGCCTTCAAAATCTACAATTTAGCTTCTTCCACAGATGACACGTGCCTTCAAAATCTACAATTTAAACATTTTCATCGAATTGTTTTTACAATTGCAAAGCTACATAAAAGAAGACTTTCGGAAACAGAATTGTGTATATTCCGTAATAATAAAAGAGAAACAATTTCACATCTCTTCTTTGAAAGTTCTATTTCCAAATCTGTTCTGAATTTCGAGAACAGCTACGTGAACAAAGTAACGCCCGTTTCCCATTAACTCAAAAATATGTTATCCTACAATATAACTATCCTTTTTTCTATACCTAATAGCACAAGTGATTTGGGTACGTTAGTATACAAAAAGTTCATTTTCACGTGCATACTGAGAAAAAGTCAGCGACCTATACGAATTTTCTTGAACAACTGAAATACTATAGAAATCATGAACTGATGTCTATCCATTCTTTTCCTACCAAACAAGGATATCAGATGCAGGAAGGATGGACCACAATAAGAGACTTATTTGGGGGTTTAGGCATTATACTGTAATTTGCCATATTGGTAATTAACCTGAATAAATTGTGTTGGAACACTGTACTCTTTATCGGAACAAGTAGCCTAACTCCAGATGAACGGTGGGAAACGTATGCAAGGTGTGCTTCATTACTCCTGATACGACGAAAGTGCCTCATTTTGACTGCAATATGGATATGTACTTCATTAACTTGCATGTCTCAGTTTTGCCTTTTAGACCAAATATATGAATTGTATGGAAACATATATAACATATTCTCGTTACCTGAATAAAAAAATACGAAAAGCATAAAAAAGATTAAATATAGAATAAATAGGTACTAGGGCCGGTAATCAGATTTAAACCGCGAGTAGGATAAGTGTTTTAACCACTCGGCTTGTCGAGTGGTTAAAACACTTATTCTACGAGTGATTTAAGTCTGATTTGTTTCATTTATTTGTTTGTACCTATTTTTGTCACCTAAATTGGCGAAAAACGACGCTTTCTATCACAAATACATGCACGGTTTGTTTTGTTTACATCTGCGCCGGTGGACAGTACTATCGGCTGAATGTGAAGGCTTGATTGACAGCAAGACACATCGCAAAAGCTGATTGAATTTACTTTGCTTTTTCAGTCAAATTATTAATAACAATTCTTAAATTTTATTGTAAGTATTTAATTGTAGTTATTTTAAACTTAATAAGTCATTGCATGCAGTAGATAGTATCGCAACAGGTCGTATGTTTGAAGGAAACATCGCGAAGTGTGAATGTATCGAAGTTGGCAAATTACGTCATGTCACGTCATGGATGAACTTCCTATTGTGGGTGTAAATAGTTTTTAACCCCAGTAGACGCGTTATTATGCTAGTAATTTGTTTATCCAATCAAACGAAGTTACTAAGATACATAGACTCCGTAATATTAGGTTCAAGATGGCTGATAAGCACCCAGTATTAATTTAATATTTGGTGCTTGTCAGCCATTTTGTTTTATCATTATATCCACATGCCTCAGCTTTTAATTTACACGAACGTACATGCTGCAGCACAGTCGTACAGAAGACCCACCATATAAAATAACCCCGTCGTATAAACATTGCATTCGATTGAATAAAACGGTTATAATAAAATGCCAAACCAACCCAAAACATTGGCTGTTATAGAACAAGTCACGAGTGATTTATTAGAATGCGGAAGCAAAATTACTCCCCTTGTTGCGGATGCAAACATCGTCTGCTTTGTTTACATTTTTCGAGAAGTGCGCATCATTTAACTATTCGTTGAGTTAACTTCCCCAATGACATTTTAGCATGCCGTGCATAATAAATACTTTACAGGGCGTTTAGTTGGCAGATACAGTGTCATATACGGCTCAGAGAAAACAATATTAGGTTCGGCTTCGCCTCACCTAATATTGTTTTCTCTTCGCCGTATATGACACTGTATCTGCCAAATAAAATCCCTGTAACTTATATCACATCGGTAGTAGAGTTAAAAGCTGAAATTGAACATGCAGGCTTTTCAAAGGTAGTTACTTAGGAGAACATGATATATAATGTGATAACAGAGTACATTGCAGAACTACAATTGATTATACCTATACGTGTGCATCGGGGAGTACTCCAGGACTGCCCCTGTATGGGTCCGAATAAGCTTGATAGTAGTCTTGTTTTAGCTGTCGAAAATTGTTTGCGCTCATGTGTGTGGACTATTATTTCCCACGAAAAGCATAGAAGGGGAAGCGCACTAGAAGGGCAAGTTTTTCCCCGCCGAAACATTAACATAACGTCACTTAGGCTCGAAGCCGAGCGCGACAAAAGTACACTTACCAATGTGTTTTTGACAAATGAAATTGTACTTTGCAGAGCAGTTTTCAGTTCTCCATTTCCACGGATCTCCAGTAATCATCACACGAGTACATTTGTATTCAGTTTCGTTTGATGGCTCCCCTGCAGCCCAGTTCTGGAACCCACCAAGAGGTTTGTTATCCGACTCCCAAACATAGTCAGACATTACCTCATTACCAATGTTGTACAAACCAATCCACGCATCTTTAGACCTAAAAGACGAGAACAAAAAAAGAAGCTGCATTCCCTCGATCAAAACTCCCTTCGGAATATATTTCAGATCTAGACATACAGCTAGCAGGACTGCAACACGTCAGGATTGAACGGGAGAGCCAGAGGAGGGGGAAGTGACGGCATCCTCACGTTTCGCAGTGTTGTCATGTATAATTGCCATGGTAGCCCCTGGGGGCGATCATCTTGTGACGTCTGCTCCATTGTGGTGTGTTGTGTCAGTGCGCGTACGCAACGCGTGTCGTTAGGGTGAGACGTGTTTCGTCGTCCACATTGTTTGCCTTAGGCCACCATCCTGGTTTTTATGATGGCACATGTTTGCTATGAGCCTCGAAGGCTTATAACAGGACGCTGGTATGTTCTGAGGGTGCGCACGATTGAATAGGAATAATTCTAATTACCCAAATAGATCCGACAGTCACCCCAAATCACCACTAAAGCCCAAACTCGTCGAACTAGACACTGTCTAGTTAGGATACCCCCAGTAGCACGTAGTGGTTAGTAATGGTAGCATGTAGTCGTATTGGAACGAAAAATGCGTTCAGTTGGCCTGGAATATCGTTATTGGGCCGGATTCTTTACTCCCATTCTGACTATCCTAGTGTTCTATCTAGTCTTAGCTATCTTTGTTTCAAGCATCCAGGTCTCAAAATGTCTAATCAGAATGCCTAATTTCCCTTAATCCGTATCTACCTGTACAGAGTTATCTAACTTGTGTATAACGAGGGTTCCTATGATTATTAAAGCCGAAAGACCACCACTCATAACTTGGGGGAATACGTCATAAGATGGGCGCGCACATGAGCTACCATGGCAACCACACAACAAACGTAGCATCGCTAGGTCACGTGATTATGACGTAACTTTCCCTTCGTTTCCCCGCCGGCCAATCGGTTCCGATCTCCAGATCTCATATTACTAACTGGATTGCTGAGGCGCTCTTTGGTTACACGGAAATGTGTCTCACTTGCCGTCATCATATGGGGAAGTTGCTCTAAACAAATAATACTTAACCACAATTTTCGCGGAGGTTTTCAACGTTACGTTTTCTCGCAATTGTCAATCCCGCGATTCAGAATATACTTTAATGTATGTGTAAAATAAAAAATGTTGGTGAAGTGCTTGTTTTTCGAGGCAATACAAATTGGTTGCTTACAAAATATTTTAGTTATTTTTGACATAAAACAAGTATCGATATCGGAAAGTTGAAAACGCGTTAGCAGTTTTTGTGCTAGGCTTCCGTTTGATGTAAAAGCCGTTCTGTCGTGGCTACAGTCACAACGTAAAAACATGTACGCCCTCAAAATTCATCGATGGGAAGAGTTACTGCGTCGGTTGACATGTCGCCATCCTCGGGGGTAGATTGAGTTGCCATTTTCACCTCTTATATGGATAACCACCAGAGCCGTCGGCAAAAGCTAGTTGAAAAACAAATAACCTTCGCAGTTTATTATTTCTCTTTATCTTTGCCGGCGGAATCTAGCTCGTCGTATCCTGTTAATGAGAGCTTATAAGCTATGTTGTTGATGCAATACATGCAAAATATCACTCGATTATACGCTTTGCATGAATATTATTGGTTAATTGTCAAGGTATTAACTCCCTGCTATTAGTGTCTTAGTGGTACTCACCTGTCCAAAAAAAAAGGAAGCGAAGAAACACGCCGCTCTGTCGCAGTGATATTTATTAACGGGTATAGCACAGAGAGCTCTTATTTATGGTTTTCTATGAAGTTCGGGAACAACAACTTATAGGGTTCCTTTCAGCGGATGTGCTTCATATTTTCTTTGCTGTGGAATTGTTTCGTCTGTGTGGATTTGTCTTGGTTTTATTTAGGGAAGAGTGCCCATCATTATTTCATTGGAGTGTCTCTATAAGAAATTAAACTGGCCCGGATATCAGAGTAATATGATTAGATTTACAGGCTGTGATGCTCTGTATATGCTTTGAAAAACACTAGCAGGTTTTCAGTCATTAACCATTAGACTGGTATTGTTGTGACAAACGATGGATGTGCAATGTTGTCATTAAAAGAGGGGACAGGGAATTTCGATCGACTGTTGCAGTATCGTCTTACGATACTGGCGAGACAGAATTCCCGCATGTCAAATAATATATGGGCAACAGTACAATCATGGCCCCTTTTTGCACTCTAAAATCATTTCGGTTAAAAAGTGGCCCAAATTAATTGGGTTGAGTGAATATGAACCCCATTGGGTTCACATTCACTCAACCCAGTTGTTTTGGGTTATTTTTAACCCAACTGAGTTTAGAGTGATTTGGGAAACTTGAATGAACAGTTATCATTACAGATGACGCCTTTTTGCACTCGAAGGACTATACATGGTGAATTTGTTCTCATTTACAATCAGCTTATATTTAACACTAAAATATTTCATTTGGCGCCGAACCAAAATTTCATTAGGCACCAAACATTTCGAGCCAGCGTGAACATCGGTGAAACGGGAAACACACGCAAATAGCGATTGCATCGTAATGTTGGACCGACATTGACAGGTTGGAAGAACTGCACACAAATGTTTTTTTTAGGGCTGTCGCGATTATTCGATTAGTCGACTAACCGTCGACTATTGAAGTAGTCGACGTTTTTTTATTTTTAGTCGATCGTCGTTCATTTTCAAGGTGGTACACGTCTACTACACGTCGGGGCTAAATTGCATTGTTTTGTGAGGTGAATGATCATTGAAGGTGAATAACTTTAAATATCTAACCATAGTTAACATTCATATCCGGAAGACTGTACGACTGTCACTGACTGTGTAAGAAAGAACACTCACAGTTACTCGAGAAGAATAGATTCTTCTGAATTTCTCCAGTCTTGTACACAATATGCACCCATTGGAAAACCCAAAGCGCGGAAGTGACAAAATTATGACGAAAGTCAGAACGTCAGATCACTTCTCAAAGTTCGGAACTTCAGACTAAGATCCAATTTTAACAACTGACGAGGGAATGCATAGATCTCAATGTTCAAAATTTCGAGAAACTTATTGCAGAAAGGAAACATATGCAGGAACGTTCTTTGGTAAATTCATTTTAATTCATCGGCTTCAATCTAGTTCAAACTTGGACCCGCAGTCAGTAATATTATTTTTGGGGTTGGTACGTCCTACAGGACGTACCAACCCCCAAAATTATATTACGGACTGTGGGTCCAAGTTTGGACTACATGTAGCTTCAGTCGGGACCGATTTGTTGTTCCCACAACCCCACTTCGTCTGAATACACTGGTGCCATTGTCATTTTCAGAGTTTTACGAACAGAAGAATGATTTGCTAAAAAATCGTGGGAAGCGACTATTAATCGACTAACCGTCGATTACTGGTCACGATTAGTCGATTACAAAAAATGATAGTCGCGACAGCCCTAGTTTTTTTTGTCCCGGGAATTGCCACAATCAAGTTATAATTTCGATTACACAAATCAGTTAATAATTTAATACTTTGAATCAATTTTATGTACTCATCACAGCAGCGGGATGGTGTGATTGAAATGAACGCTTGAAACTTAAGTGTTTGAACCCTGATGGTATCAGCTATGCCAGTTCAATGACTGAAATTTGAATACTTCACATTCGTTATGGGGGTGGGGCAAAACCTGTTCTACACGTTAAAAATAGCAACTGATATATCAGGCATTGCACTGAACAACTACTTATTCAAAAAATAGTGATATGCCATGGTCCTGGACCGCAATAACTGTTGTGGTTCTTTGTAATTCCGATAATTGTATGATTGTTCTGTTAAACATAATGAATAAAATTGGGTTGAACATACACTGTTAGAAAAAAGGTGATCATATCCCCAGGTTTGATCATGGTTTTCAAATGATTCAATTTCTGATTGTCCTTGATTGTCAATAAATGACCTCCATATTGTCTGCAGTACTCTATGGCTTCTGTTATATTTTTACGGATGTGGAAATATCTGACCTCGGTTGCGTTCGTTTGACTGCCACTAACAACGCCTGAAAGCAAACAATCAGAGATAAAGTATAATGAACAAAATGTGTACTCAGACAAAACTCACTTTCCACACCATTTTCACCAAATGGTCCAAGTTAATGTGATTCCTTGAAAATTGCCAGTGAAATGACGTCTCTAACTTTTTCCCGTAGATGAAAGAGGGATGATTAAACAAACCGTCGTTTTCCATACTGCCATCACCACTGGTGGATATTTGGATGTACAGAAAACTATTAAGACTCATTCATCTTTGGATTTCAAACAACAACAAAATATTACACGAGTAGGGGAGGGGAGAGATAGCTGTTGAGTACTGGCTGAAATTTTCTGCTTTCCGAGATTGGGGGACCCACTACCCTCGGAATGGAAGTTTTTCCAAGCTCTGCCCGAGAAACCCATCTCTCCGGAGTGTTGTTTTGTCAAAGCCAATCTGGGTCCCCCCCCCCCCCTTTTGCGGAGGGGGGGGGGGATTTTCGAAGAAAAAGTGCATACCTGGCAGTAAAAGGGTGTATTATGTTGCATTTTCTAACAGAGAGGCCCACATATTCTCAGTGTGATCGGTTTAGGCCACTATTTCCTTCTTAATCTTTCCATTCTCTGATGCTTGAATTGGTTTATTTAAGGGCTGTTTTGAATATGACATAAGCCTTTAGTGATTAAAGGAGATGTATCAAACAAGCAAAACCAAAGAATACATGTGGAAAATATGAAAAAAGATTTTTTTTGTCCATTGTATTTTTTTCCTCTCATACATTACGGGACCCATCCTCTAATTATGGCTCATGATAGCCGACATATTGGGGAAAAGTAGCCCCCCCCCCCCCCCACCGGCCCCCACCTCCACAAACACATACACACGCTGTATTATTGTATTCACTATTGTGAAAAATGACAAACAAAGTAGATAGATAAAGTGCAAAGGCATATTTTATTATCCAGATATATACTACTCAAAGTTTGATAAGCACCAAGTTCATCCAACTGTTTTACGTTTTAGTTGAAATATTGTAATGAAAAGTGTATATATTTTTATGTAATTATATCTTTAATGATTTAAGTACAGAAATTAAGATTTTATTTGTGTTTGACATTATTTTTTAGCTTTTGAATACGATATAACCATGGGAAATGGATATTATTGGTAAAAGAGGACATTTTTCAATATGACAAAGAGTTTTCGGAGCGAACTGGTATGGCTTCAGTATCCAGTATGAGACCCATTACTGTTAATTACATCTTGACAACGCCTTCTCATGCTCCCAGTTAGGTTCCTGGTGGTCCTTTGTGGGATGTTGTTTCATTCTCGGACTAGCATGGCACCAAGCTCCTGGACATTTCTTGGCTGGACTGGGCGGGCTGAAATTGCAAGCTGCAACTCATTCCAGACAGGTTCGATTGGGTTGAGGTCAGAGGATCTTGCTGGACAGTCCATACGCTCAGTCCCCTCCATCTGTCGGTATTCCCCGACAGCATGGGCAACATGAGGACGGGCATTATTGTCCATGAGAATGAATCTATCACCCACTGCACTTGCATACAATCTGACGTGGACATCCAAGATCTCATCAATATACCGTTGTGCATTCAATGTACCACGTTCAAGGACACAGAGCTCTGTACGTCCATCTTAGATGGTGCCGCCCCAAACCCTGATTGATCCTCCACCATCATTCTCAGCAATGTTGGCTGCATGGAATTGCTCTCCTAGTCTTCTCCATACCGTAGAACGCCCATCTGTGTGGTATAGGCAGTACCTTGACTCATCTGTAAAAAGGGCAGGTCGCCAATCTTCTCTGGTCCATCCAACGTGATCCATGGCCCATTCATACCGTGCCTGGCGGTGGTTCTGGGACAGCGGAATGTGAATACATGGTCTTCTCGATAGGAGACCACATTCGTGCAACCTTGCCCGGATAGTCTGCGTCGAAAAAATTTCCCCGGATGCATTCAGAAGGTCACTGCGAGGCTGGGTTGCTGTGGAAAAGCGGTTCCTGTGGGCTTGAATGATCAAAAACCGGTCTTCAGCTGCAGAAGTTTCCCTGTCTCTGCCACCACATGCCGTCTTACTGGTGTGCCATACTGCTGAAATCTTGCCCAGGCTCTGCTGATCACCGTATGGTGCACACCAGGGGCTTCACCAACCTGACGATGCGTAGCCCCTTGCTCCACAATCACTACAGCCCGACACATTTCTGCTTCAGACAAATGTCTTCTTACATTTGCATTTGCCATATTCAATCATTAAATCACAAGAGTTTGTGTTGAAATGAAGACTGAATACCCTACACATCTCATGTACATGTAAACAGTACACGAAAACATCACGAAAATCAAAGGGTACAGGCTTTCCATGACTATCACGAAAAGTCTGCCTGTCAAGAGAACTAATGTAAACACTGGGCACCATCTCAATACATTCCTCAATAATAATCCACCAAAAATATCACAAATATGTCACAAGCAAATCTCACAATGATGTGTCAAATATTTGGTGCTTAGCAAACTTTGAGTTGTATATATTAAACCTGTATATGTAAGTCTATTAACGCGAGTTTCTGGCAAACATTACACAGGCATGAGTTTAGTATAACATATAACGTCACACAAGGACTATGCAATTAGTTTCTGTAAAACGCCTGGGCACTTTGATATTTTCTTTAGCCGAGGCTGTAAAAAACATCAAAGTACAGTGCCTAGTCATTTCACAGAAGATACACCGTAACTAGAACATTTATGTATTAAAACAACTTACCCCGATACATCGTACTCTCTGTGGTTAGCCATAGAGAGTATGATGTATCGGGGCAGGTGAGCTCGCCCCATTTGATTCAAATTTGTAAATCACAAATAGAACTCAAATTTTGTAGGTACGGGTACTCGCACCCGTCGCACCCTCCCTCCTTTGTTATACGCTTGATGAGGGTATTTCATGATACATCGTATGTGTATTTCAGTGAGGTTTCAGAAACATTTGCATTCTGGTAAGTTTTGCTTCGTATTTGCACTTCCGTATTCCTCGTGTCCGGCATTCGATCTGAGGTTTGGGGGCCCCTATGCCAACAGGTAATGATGCAACAATTTGTTTATCCCGTCTACTGGTGGATATCGCTGGCTTACACAAAGCCCAACAGTATTTCAAAAATGGATACCTACTCGCCATTTAAGTCCGCCAACGACATTGTCATTTTAACATTCACCAACTATCCGCAGACAGCGAGATTCTATAAAATGTAAGTAACATGCCAGGATCAGTATTGTGATCTGGTGTGACCGAGAGTGTACAGTTGTGATAAAACTAAACTAATGTTCCAACTGAGGTCAGGTACATGGTAGAGAAACATCTTGTTAATTGAATATCCCATTTGCCAGTGAAAATATCCAATTAACGTGAATGTTCAATTATCAAGTTTGTCTAACATTTTCCTGCATTCTAGTGATAAATTGGTGAGCGCGGTGGCTCGTTGGTTACGGAATTGGGCTTCAGACCAAAAGGTGCACGGTTCGAATCCGCCAGAGGTAGCTGTGTTGTGTCCTTGGACAAGGCACTTAATCCCGATTACCCATTTGGGGGCAAGGCTGAGTTGTGTGCTAAAGCGCACTGCACGTCGATGGCGCACTTGTCGCAAGAGAATGCTAATCCTGCTTGTGTGAAGTTAGTACGTTGAGGAGTCTGGCAGTTGATCGCCGTTGCTCGGTGGTTCTCTCCGGCTTCCTCCACGCCTAAAATTGTCCGACTCGAGGTGGCGCTGGCTGTCAAAAGTTTCGTTAAATCCCAATTAGATAAATAAATAAATAAATAAATAAATAAATAAATAAATAAATAAATAATGATAAATTGAGCATTTCTTTTATTTTATCTAACAGTCATATTGATTTTGGCCTGAAAAACATGAAAAATGGTATGTATCACATAATGTGTTCCGATTCCGTATCATATAGACGACTCATTCTGATTCTGTATCATATAGGCCTACACGGCTCATTGCCGGTAACGCGGCGGGCTACCGTAACAGACGCATGAAAACTTTCTATGTGCGTTTCAATCATCGACTCAGCTGATCGCTTACAAAACAAAACAAAATTCCTTACAGTTAGCGATAGAACTAGTAATAGCCAATATGCCCCCCCCCCCCTAAATAAACACTGATTAAACGAAATAAAAACAAACATTTACTTGTTAAATGGTTGGAATGGACAAACTATTTAAAAATGAAGTGACACTGAGAGTGAATGATTTGACAACACAACTTTAAAAATTGCGGCGACCGCGTTACTCATTGTTTGTTATGGTGCACAACAATATAGTCCCATAAAATACATTTTTTAAAACTTTTTCTCGCCCAACATTATGTCCAAAAACTGTATTAATAATTTAAGACTTAATCTTTTTATGTGACCGAATTGTTAGTTAAATGAATTATCATGATAATGTGCATGTCCTGTGATTTGCATCAGATTCTCGGTGGTGTCCAAAAATGGGACCACAACCCGCCGGTAAAGCCGGCTCGTTGAGATCCCATTCTGGACACCACTTCGAATCTGATACAAATCACAAGACATGCACATTATCATGATAATCTGTACAATATCTCCATGAGCTTTGTCAAACAAGATATGATAGATTAAATACCTGTATTAGGTGCACTGATGGAAAAATAGGTCAGTAAACAAGATGAATACGATCATTTTGTTGGGATAATTTCTCGGTATTTTTCGACATGAAATACTATTTTTGTTCTATTAACAGGCGTTTGCTCTGCAACCTATGTGCAATTAATTGGTGAAGTTTGCAACGAATGTATGCTAAACGGTTTTTGTGTTGGAAAGTTCTATTCAATTAATAGGATTATTCAGTTAAGAGATACCAAATTAAGTGGGTTCCATTAACTATGGACAGGTCGGCAGTATTGGTCTTGGATCTATGAAGGTGATGGATGGCCTAGAAGCCATGAGCTGAGTATGGTTAGGAGACATAACTATCTTCAGAGAAATATCCTACAAAAGGTTTCCTCAATAGGTGTCCTCAAATATTACATCACCATGACAAAGGTATCTCCAAATACCGAGATGAGTTTTAGTGCAGTTTATTACACGCCTCTTCTATGAAACATTGGAACTCAGGGGACAATGTTGTCAAATAAATTGGTGAGTGTTCTTCTAGTAATTGCTTTTATAGACTTGTGCTATCGCAGAAGGATAAAACTCTAGGCCTGCGGCCTCTCGTGTTATCCTTCCGCGCTGGCACTCGTGTCATATCGATTAATCCACTCACACGCGTGTGTCGTTCTGTGTATATGCGGAGACACTCAGAAGAGCAAATGTTCGGCAGCTCATTTGCTCGATGAAATTCGAGTCGTTCGAACAAGCAATAGCTTACTAATAGTAGTGGAAAACAAGCATGATAGTGATATGAACTGGGATAGTAGCGGCAGTAGTGTAATGATAGGTACTGAGAGCCTTAGTAGTACCACAAATTAGTAATGACGGTGGGAACACACCCGCACAGGAACGAATACAGTGGAACAGTGGTTGAGATGCAGGCTGCAACTCGAGAGGTCCTCGGTTAGAATCCCACCACGCGTTGTGTTCATGTGCAAGACACTTAATACCAATTGCCTAGGTGGGGGCGCGGTGCCGTTGTGTACTAAGACGTACTGCACACTAATGGTGCACCTGTCTTCAGCCAATGCTAACCCTGCTTGATTGGAGTTAGTATTTTGGGGTTTCTGACAGTTGCTTGCCGTTGCCCGGTAGTTCTCTCCGGAAACACCGGCTTCCTCCACCCTTAAAACTTTCTGACACGAGGTGACCCAGACTGTCGAACGTGCCGTTAAGCCCCAATTAATAAATAAATTACTAAGTTGTGATACTACTATGGTTCACAATGCCTATTATTACACTACCAATATATTATTACACTAGAACTATTAGCTACCACACTTACAGCCTTGTACGAATACTACTAACTTGTGGTACTACCACGGCTCGTAGTGCAGTACTGCCGCAAAGAGTCCCAGTTCATATCGCAATGATAAATGTTTTTTCACTACTGCTTGCACTAGCGGCTCGAATTTTATCGAGCAAATGAGCTATCCCACAATGGTTCGAATGAGTGACTCCACATACTGCTCTTATCATCTCGGAAAATAGGGATTCTATAACCACATACATTTCCCAAATAGAGATTCTAATGGGATTCCATAAGTGAGATTCCATAAATCTTACCATCAGCTTCTACCACGGCTTCAGCTATCTGTCCTGTGATCTGCCATTACTATAGTGGTCTAGCAGCCTTCCAGCCTTCTACAATTACGACTGACTTGTAGCATTACCTGTTGGCTGGAATGACTCGAATATCATCATCGAACAAATAAGCTATCGAGCATTTACTCGAACGAGTTACTCCTCTTTCGACTCCTATGGTCATCACGGAAAATGGATTTCATAACCACAGACGTTTTCCCAAAAGGAATTATCTAGTAGGATTCCATAAGTGGGATTCCAAGCGCAAAAAACAGCTCCTGGTGGTCTTACCATCGGCTTCCACCACGTTTACAACTGTCTGCCCCATGATTAGCCTGTATTGTATTCACTATTACTGTAGTGCTCTACCAGCCTCTCTGCCGTGTACCATTACTACTCACTTGTAACATTACCACAAGCTTGCCAACTATCTCAGATCACGATCTCTACCCTCGGCCAAGTCGTAGAATGTCGAAAGACCACCCATACTCTACTACGTGACTAGAAACCAAGCATTCGCCACAGAACACTGCATGATCTAACATTCCGAACTACCAACGGGATAGTTCAAACCACTGGTGGTTTTGTAGTACAAATGGGTAACAGCAGAAATATGGGATACAGACCGTACACCCCATACTACCGTTCTAAACTTGCATCATAATACCGCATAGCCTAGCATTATGCACTGCCTATACCAAACCCCGATGGTAGAATACATTCAGTGGGTTAGTAGTAACAAATACTAATAGTAGACCAACTTGGATTCAGACCGTACACCCTATACTACTGCACTACACAACAATGCATTACCCACCCACCCACCCCCCCACCCCCGCAGCTCATAATACTGTTTGATCTAGCATTACGTGCTACCTATACCATCTGTGGACCATTACACTGTCCGAGATGGATAGTGATACCAAGGGCTAACATTGAACCAGCAGGGGTACAACCCGCACATCCAATATTACCGCGCTAGGCATCCGTGCATTACCCCCTCGCCGCGTCACAATTCTGTCCGGACTAGCATTGCGTACTACCTGCACCAGTCATTAGATAAATGTGAAGCATTAGGTCGATTTGTAGAACCAAGGGCTAACAGGGGACCTACAGGGGTATATGACACCCATAATATACTGCCGTTCTAAACAAACAAGGGCTATCTCGCAATACCGCACTAGAGGACCATGCATTACCCCCAACCACCCCACAATAGTGTCTGGACTAGCATTACGTACTACCTACACCAGTCATGGGAAAATATGAAGTAGGCCTATTAAGCCCATTACTAGTACCAAGGGCTAACATGGGACCCGCATGGATATATAACGCCCGTACTATACTACGACATCGCTCCAGCATGAGAAGCCCGGCACACCATTACCAGAATAACGTCATATCAGTTTGTACAGTGAACAACAACAGCGGTCAACGTTTTTACGAAGTCGCTTGCGAATCATGACGTCACCACATCATTAGCAACGTCGACCTTTTCGCGGGGAAACCTTCAAGAAAACTCACCTTCCCCATCAATATTACATCATATACCGATAATATATACCCATAGCCCTGTGTGTACATATATCACTGTACATACCATAGCATACTATACATGGTGTACATACACAACTTGCTGGATCTAGCTGGATGGCTTGCACGGGAAAAAAATGCTCTGGCAAGGTGTCCGGTTCCTATGGGAATTTAACACTAGCTGCTCCTGCAGAGCCCCAGGTAATCAGGGACGTCCGGGTATACTACTACGTCCAGCAAGCTAATTAGGTAAGTAACGCTTTTGAACCAAAACTCAGATCCTGCAAATCTAAAGGTATCATTTTAGCAAACTGGGCAATGTTTGAAATGTCCCGCACATTTGTGTGAGGTGTATTTTAAAGGTTATATTCTCACATAGATTAGGCAAAATAAAGCAATCACTTTTCTACGATATATCAAATGTTGTGGTAATTTATTTCCATGTACCCCATGAACAACTAACTACTTATCGTCCATTGCGAGCGTAAGATCAGCGGCTGCGATCTAAGAGCTGTTATCATCTGTTTTAACCGTTTGCCTGCTGCACGCGGATGGTCCTGACAGTACAGAAATATAGTGTTCCTTAATTCAGGTACAATACTGGCACTTCTTGGCCCCTTACATATACCTCCACAGATATGAATATTCCTTCTATTAAAGATTTCGTGATGGCAAACGCCAATGTTTATACAACTGAAATTTTCTTCATTAAATACTGTATTGTCAGTGGATTCTCATGTGATGTTATTTCACCATGAATACCAGTTGATCATGTGATTTATCCCATATACCAGTTGACCATGTGACATTTGAACATCGCACAGTGATTGCGCTCTGCATTAGATTTTCAATAATCTTTGTTTACATTTGTAATTTCTGTTTACGTTCTGTAAATAGACCGTTTACCCAACTCGAGAGTGAGTTGTATTTTAGGCACTATATCGATAGTTTAAGGGAACTATTTTGTATCAGAAACTATGTTGTTTTGTTTCTTTTTAGGAATAGAACTTGACCTAATTATAGTTGGTCAAAGCGACGCCTTGTATATAGGGCACCTCGCTATCTGTCTGGACATAAAATAATTTTATTTTCTGAAGGGAATAAACATAATCAATTTGTTTCATCACTTGAATTTCGAAAAGCCATGATTCACTTGTTAATTGAATGTTGCATCAAAGATGGTATGTCTCGGCTTTAGGAAACATTGGAAAAAATACACAGCAAGTTAATTGTCACAGACACTTCTCTAGTGTTAAAACCTTAAATCAATCCCTAATTACTGTGTCCACCACAACTTTACTCCAAAAAATAATCGTGCGTAGAGCAAATGGACTTATATAAATCATGATGGCTCGAGTTCACAATATTAATTAACGTCGTAGCTTTAAGAATGTACCAGGAAATCTTTGTGTTCGTAGTTAACACTGATCTTTATTTAACTGGATTTTTGATACGTCAGCGAAAAGCATTTTAACTCAGTATACCCCCTGCCCACAAGATGATGTCGAAGCAATCAATGTGTGTAACCCTTCCCAACAGTAGCATGTAATTACACGAAAGCTGTTAAACTGCGACATTGGTGTTTACACAGGACTAGTAACTCGGCATCAACTTTCCAGCTTCAGCATTTGTTTTTTATGTTAATTAATGTAATAATAATATATATAATATATAGGGTCTGTCGTTGGCTCAGTTGGTATGGTGGCAGAGTATTTATGTCCAGGCGAATTGGTGTCGTAGACGCGGGATCGACTCCCGTCGAGACCACCTTCCAAAAGGGAATAAACATAATCAATTTGTTTCATCACATCGCGAATTTCGAAAAGTCATCATTCACTTCTTAATTGAATGTTTCATCAAACAGGGTATGTTTCGGCTATAGGAAACATTGAACAAACTACAGAGCAAGTTAACAGTCACAGACACTTCTCTAGTATTAAAGTCTTAAATACATCCCTAAGTAATGTATCCACCACAAGTTTATTCTGAAAAATAATTCTGGATCGAGCAAATGGACTTATACAAATCAGGATTTAGTTTTCAATCCAGTGGCGCTGTGTTAGGATGATGCCTGCTGGAATTCCTGCATGCCATAGGCGATATAAATTAAATTCAAGCAGTTTCATCTTAAAGGACCTTCCATTAATTGATATTCCTGTGTTTAAAAGCTGGGACCATAGACCATTATAATATATTTAAGGAATAGTGCATGGCTTGGAGTTGACTACGCCCATATAGTGTCCAGTGAGGTGGTGTAGTTCCCGCCGCGAAGCGGAGGGAACCACACCACCTCACTGGGCACTATATTTGCGTAGTCAACGACAAGACATGCACTAATCTTTATATTATATCGAACACCCACCAAGAAAAACATCTGTCCGATTTGTTAATCTATTTCCAAGGTAGCAGCCCTACCAACCAGCGTTATATAGAAAAAAATACCATGTAGTTTTTAAAAAAAACATTTTCTTCTTCCAAAACACGGCTAACTTAGGTTATTGATATGAACAGAAGACAGATTTTGAATCGGTCGGCAAGGGTAAACAAAACATTTCCCCCAAACGGAACTGTATATTCTAGAATCGCGCAACTCGCGAATGAAAACTAAAATTTTCGAAATTTGACAACGCAGTTTGATAATTTCCACACATTTGTCACACATATACATTACCGAATGGGTCAGTACGGGATACAAACTCCGAAGATTCAATTGAATGCCATTATTTATTCGTTTACTGCCCAAAACATACAATTAAATAGCGAAATAATATGAGCAGCGAAACAAACGATTTTTCATATCCGGACGCGTTCTCATGAAAGTTGGACCCAGGTATGGATCATTCTCTTCGAAACGAGATATGGATCATCTTCTCAAGGAATAAAATGAACGCCTCGAAAAATGTGACTTCAACAATGGAAAAGCGATACATTTTTCCACAAAGATTTCTTTCCGGGTCGTTTTGTGAATGTTGTGCCTCTGTGAATCGATATTTAAATTTAGCCTGATTAGTGTTATTCGCCCAGAATGAAAAGAAAACTGATATAGTAGTGTGCTAAAAATAGAAAACGTGTAGTGCCTGGGTGTAGTGCCTGGTCAGTTCTGTGGATGCAAACTACACGAAAACAGAGGTGCAGCATTCGTCCAATCAGGATCCCAGAAGGTCACGTGAGATATAATATATATATATAATATTCATACGCGGGAGGATGCAGGCGATTCGTTGAGTAAGGGTTAATTCCTCACCATACAAAAACTCTCATTCAAACCACCCCATTTACCTGGTAACTCCAATTTTCGACGAAAAACTGTGAACGATTTAGCTGTGAACAAATTGATTGCGCATAGTAACGCATAGTAACGCATCAAAGGGGACGACGCTAGTTTGCTTCATATTGGCCGCGATCGGCGTCATATCAGCCAAGCTTGAAGCCATATCTGCCGAGTTTGACATTGGGCAGTTCTGAGAGACAGACAATCATATCTGACGAGGAGCGAAAGTTAAGATTGTGGACAAATAAGGTGGAAGTGAAATGATTTTGGAACGAATATCAACATTGTGTTATCCCGTGGGAACACCGAGAAGTGAAGCAGAGCTTGTTTACTGTTAAAAAAGCTCGCTGTTACTTTTAAAATAGGACCCGGTTACCAATACCTGGGGTGGAAGTCCTGTAAAATGGGCAACATGGATGTGCACGATTCGCTGGGCTTGACTTTATGTCCAGGTTGCTGTCACGATTAGCAATTGTGCCAAAATATGTGACCTTAGACACCAGTAAATAAATAAGTCAACATTGTCAGCTGCAGCTTTTGTTGTACAAATGGCTAAATTATCAGCATATTTACAAATAATGTCGGCTGACATTAGAGTTTCACTCATTCAATGCTGTTGGCGGATATTCCTGCAGGATACAAAATCCGTTGCCACTGAAATAAGTAAAATTTGGACACATTTAAATACACTTCTCCCATGTAAATTACATGAACTTTTCGACCAGTCATTTCTTTAGACAAATTAAGACGAATTTTTCTCATCACATCTAGTCATGGCTGCTTTACAGTAGACATGACCAGATTTCATGAAACATAATTTCAAACTGCTCAGCGAGTTAAGTGTTAATCAACTGTGGTGAATACAACTGCAAGGCTATAAGGTTACCTCACTTTTTAGTATCAAATATCATGTATCCTGACAACGCCTATACATGTTGATTCTATGGAACGTGAACAAAAGTTCCACGGGTTAAAAGAAAAAAAGAAGAGACCTCAGTGTTGAAAAAAGGATAAAAGTTTCCAAGAACAAATTATCAAAACAGCTCATACAGTACGTGGAGAGTGGATTGTCACTAAATCACCCGCGGAGTGGAGTTATCACCCAAACTATAACTTTCAAATGTTGTATATATCGACTAAAAACATAGGCTGAAACTTTGCTTGTGCTTGTTATGCTTTGCAACAAATCTGCAATTATTGCTTGGATGGAATCTCCACTCTGCAGGTGATTTAGTGATAATACACTCTTCACGTACTGTATCTTTCGTAGTTGACAAGACAATGTCATTCTTCAATATTGGGCAAATTAAATTTTAAATAATTAAAAGTAATATGTTTATTTTGAAATATATATGCACCAAAACACTCCAATAATTTAAAATTACTTTAGCAATTGAAACCCTTCGTTACATTTTAATGGAGAGTGCATATTGTATTATCAAATATTAATTGAGAGAATAAATCGTATGAACATAGTTATCCAATTAAAGTAAAATGTGAAACAAAGAAGGCTCAAAAAGGTTCTCAGCACATTTCACCAAGAGTATATATACATTTTTTTGCAGTTTCAAGACAACCTTTATTCTGGGGAGTTTTGCTTTGTCCGCAAAAAGAACGTTTTCTTTCGGGTGCTTCTTGTACTAACCCTAATGCTATCTGACAAGTTCTGTCGCTGGTAATGGTGGCCGAACAACAACGGAAAAATTGTTAAAACGCAGAACGGGATAAAAATTTCCACAGCAAATGTATTCTTACCTATGATCGTTGTTACAGTTATCAATATTCTCAACATTGAATCTGGAACCTGAAAATACAAAAAAGTGAAAAAAATGTTAAGATGTAAGTAAACAGATTGACTGTACTCTGTACGGACTTGTTTAAAACAGAAACAGCGTGGATCCGAAACCAACATTCTAAATTCCTGTAAAACATGATTCTGTTCTTCTCAACACATCCACAGGCCCATACGAGTATTTGTCTGTGGCCAACCACAGCTCTTTCGCCAACTGTGTCTAGCGCGTTCCACACTTCCATGCTGCTGCCGAAAAGAAGGTGAACCAAACAATCATGAGAACTTCATCTAAAAACTCTGACTACCACAAATAGCCCCTTAATGCTACTGTAGTTTGTCCATCAAATCCAGCTCTCCGGAAAACAAGAGTGTCAAGTTTTCCAGATCGGTATCATGCCTGTCTCAAACGAGACGCACGTGAATGGACTCTTTCTCACAGTGACCCATAAATAAATCGGTAAATTCCACAAATACATCAGGGAATTCCGTAATGCGTGCGTTCGATCTTGAGTCGTTTGTTAATACCGTATGAGAAAACACTGCTTTTCTATGACCAGTTACAGAACTCAAAGAAAACAATTGCGCGGTTTCTGCGTTTCACGGCAAGAGATTGAAAGAGAAATGAGAGTCGGTTACAATATTATAGCGAATCGAACGTACTCGAGGCCCGTTGCCAAGTGACAAATGTAAATTGTGTCTCCTCATTAAACTCCGTTAACAAACATTCCATTTGAAAATGCCGTTCTGAACAATTGCAAAATAACAATTAACAACTATTTTCAGGATGCGAACCCAAAAAACGTTGGAGAATCTTTGTTAAAATACTAATTGTCATATAATAAACAAATTACTACAACAGTCAATTGATCTGTGTTGTTGTATCCCACCTGGTTGACGAGATGAGATCGGCCAGATCAAACTCGACGCCTGTGCAGTCTCGTTTGATATGGCCAATCTCATCTCATCTCTCATCAACTCGACGGAATACAACAACACAGACCAATTGACTGTTGCATTAATCTGTATATCACATAATCCCGATTACGGAAATATAGTGCACAACACTAATAATCACGCGGCGGCGGAAGTCAGCATGACTTCGAACCATTGTGAGTTGGATTGAGGTTATCTTCTCTTTCACAACTGGTCAAACAGACGGCAGTTGCAAACTAGTTACCAACTAACTGAAATAGTTCCCGGCTAACTAAACGTTTTCATCTTTTTCCGCGGAAACATAGCTTATATCTCTCATTGGAACAAGCCTAACGAATTCGTTATAAGCGATGTTTCTAGCCAAAAATTGAAAAAAAAACATAATAGACATTGTTTGGCAATTTTTATGAAACGTGGTGGTCGGATTTGCCGGTCACGTTCGCTAAGTAACTTTATGTGATAAAACGAATCTGAAATTCGTCATGTTTGATATGATATGATTTTCTAAATCTCGTCCACTAAAATCGACCTGAGCCTCGGTAAACCTCGACTCGATTTTAGTGAACGCAGTTTAGAAATATCATATCACATCGCGACTGATTTGAGATCCTCTTTTTATTACAGGGTGCAAAGGCTGGAACACGGTAAACTGTGAGAATAATTATATAAATAGAAAATTGATTTTGAGTTACAATTTGGCGACGCAACAAGCCGTGCTTTTGTTGTTGAACCTGTCCTGATCACACTCTAAAATCAGTTGCGTTAAAATTAACTCCAAGCAACTGGGTGCAGAAAATATATACACTCAACCCAGTTGATATGGGTTGACTTTAAACCCAACTGATGGTATTGTGCAGAAGTGTAACCAAAATAAGACTTTACCTAACATGAAAAGCAGACGACACTTCCAAACACAGTTCTTGAAAAACTATTTTTTTTCAATTGTTTGTCTCAAAAACATAAGGTTATGACCCCTCATTGGAACGATCTCGTTCCACAGAGGGGTCATAACCTATATTTTGGAGACAAAAAATGATAAAAAATAATAAAAATTAATTGGCGATTTTTGTGAATAGCGCTAGCCGATTTTGACCGTTAATGCGTAAAGGGTTAACGACATTACTGGCAGCCGGGGTCTCCTCATGCCGGGCAGTTTTACGTGGTCGGAGGAAGCCGCATTATCCGGAGAGAACCACCTAGCAGCGGCGAGCAACAGTCAGACTCCTCAATGTACTAACTCCACAAAATGTAGGGTTAGCATTGGTTGAAGACAAATGCATCATCGACGTCCAGTACACCTTAATACACAGCGCCACCATACCGCTACGTGGGCAATCGGGAGTAAGTGCCTTACCCAAGGAAGCAACCAGTTACTCCTGGCGGGGTCGAACCATGGACTTTTCAGTTCGAAAACCAAAACCCCGGAGGTACACAGTATCGTAATTTATAAACGTTTTCCGTTTAAAATCTGTTGATGTTCATGTCCATATATTCTTCGGATGCCAATTTATGACCATTCCGAGTGTATCGTGCACTGCAGAGTACAACGAGAGGGTAAAATCTCATAATTTCCCAACACAATGTCTATTTTATGGGGAAACTTGCTTCATGTATTACTCATATTATTGTTTAAATTCAGTACACATGTTGTGTTGATCCTTTGAACACTGGTGGTATCTTCCATGCCAGTTAAATGGCAGAAATTGGAAGAGTCCATATCAATTATTTGGTGATAGAGCAATTAATATTTTCAACGTGCAGCCTTCAGGCTGCATGTTGAAAATATTAATTGTTCTACTACACACGTTTACTTAATATTAAGCCATACTACTTTATGAGATGATAACGTATTGTGTTGCTAGACCGGAAAAGCTACCTCGCTTGTTGAAAGAGTTAACTTCTAAAAATATGAAATGTTCTGCCTAAGGCATGTCTTTTACATTTAGACAAATCTATAAACTAAACCGAGTTTTCAACATGCATACTATTTGTGGAATTTAACTTCCCTGAGCGACTGAAATGAGATTATTGGAATATTTGGGGCACGGGAGGAAAAATGTAATAAAAACATATTCCACGTTGTTATTTCTGCAAATAAACGGAATGATGTACAGACAGAAATGTGTGAAACTTGCACTTTTCGAACACAAAGCTGTACAAAAGTGGTCCTTCAACAAGACTTAGTGACCAGTTCTATTATTTTAATCGGAATACATGACTATGTTATTTAATCCTTTACCCAACGCAGACGATATCAAAATTTATTATTTTAAATATTATTTTTTTTTAATTTTTTTTTTAAAATAGTACTTTCTCTGCTGCTGCTGCTGCCGATGCTGCTGCTGCTGCTTAATTTGCATATTACGCGGCGGATGTGGCCGAGTCGTTGGGTAAAGGGTTAAGAGTCACATCAAGCGAGAATCTATGTGTATTTTAGTACATAATTATGACTGGGAAATCAAAGAAGGGAAGTTCCTATTCTTGAGACCCACAAAGTATAACAACGCCCAGGGGATCTGGGTATTGTATTCCTTCCGTCCAGTTGATGAGAACAGATTAGCCATATGAAACAGGTCTATGCTCACATATAGATCACATCGGAGAATGGGATCGATAACTCTTGATGTCCAACAGGAATGTGATTTGTTGGCCTCGCATCAGAGTACACACCATTCACCGAACACGCCATTTCGTAAACGCCTGTTACACTCATTTTAAGGGCAACCTGCATGTTTCACTCCACTTAAAAGCCCCCCCCCCCCCCCCGCAAAAAATAAATAAAAATAAAAAAATAAAAAATAGTGGATGATACGAATGAATGATAACATTTTGAGACCAAAATTGTCAACATGAGCTACAACCTACAGGACTGGTCACTTTCCACGGCTGGGCAATAGTTCCACTGACGCAGTAATATTAGTTTACAAACTTTAACTAGACGACAGTCTAACGAATCCATATCCACCATATCCAAAAACCAGCATTTTTGGTAAATCCAAAGTCGACAAGGGCTATAACTGTGGTAAAATTATTCGAATCGAAACTTTCTTTCACATGCACATGTACACAGAATATTCATACTGCACACCATGTTTCGTAAAAATCCAATGAAAAATGCAGGAGTAAAGCGGACGAGCATTTGTGGTGGAAATTGTGCTATTACCAAGGGCCGTAACCACGTAAAATTTGTCGCATCAAACATTCCTGACCACGTGCACATCTACACTTGATACTGATACTTCAGAACAAGTTTCCTAAAAATTCAAGAACAAATGTAGGAGGAGCTAAGCGGTCAAGCCTTTCTGATGGAAATTTTGCTATTTCCAAAGGCCGTAACCACGCAAAAACTCGTCGCATCAAAATGTCCGGTCACATGCACATCTACACTAGATACTAATACTTTAGGCCAAGTATCGTAAAAATCCAAGAACAAATGTAGGATGAGTTAAGCGGCCAAGCCTTTGTGATGGAAATTTTGTTATTTCCAAGGGCTGTAACCACGCAAATTCGTCGCATCGAAAATTCCTGACAACATGCACATTTGATACTGATACTTCAGACCAAGTTTCATAAAAATCCACCGAAAACTGTAGGAGGAGTTAACTGGATGAAGTTTGTGACGGAAGGACGGATTGATACCACATCAATACCCCCTCCCGACTTCGTCGGCGGGGAATAATTATTGGAATAATCATCAAATACTTAATTAATGAAGCACTGGGTACAACCCGGTGCTTCATTAATTACAATATTGCTGATGATGCGTTTTTATTACCTGGTAAACGCATGCGTGGACATCACTACCCACGCGTGGATTACAACCAGTCTACGACTACTGCACGGTAATCGTTTAATGTCCGTGGACATAAATGGTTTTACTGGCACATTGGTTAAATTTCTCAGAATACAAGGGGTTTCGCGGACACAATGTTCGGTGTTTTACGGGTTCAAATGAGTTTTGCAGATACATAGAGGATATCTAGCAGTTTTAGTAAATATCGGGAATTATCTCATGAGTGTGGAACTGAAAGTTTTATTTTTCCCGAGATCTTGCGCGAATGAAAAATAATACTTTTAGGTCCACACGAGTGAGATAATTCCCGATATTCAAAACAAAAGCGTAGATTTTCTTTTTATTATATGCTAGGTGACATTTGTCTGCGCAATATTCAGCCCCATGTCACTCCAAACACCTACAACTACTGACAAAATTCAAGCGCTCGTGAAAAATAAAACTTCCAGGTCAATACTCATGAAATAATTCCCGATACTGACTGAAATAGAGTAGATTTTCTATGTATTATATGCTACAAGCCATTTTAATGTACAGTATTCAGCTCGATTCGACCCCAAACGTGTACGTCTCAAAGTAATAACAAAGAACAGCTGATCATTCCTTCAAGGCGAAGTCATGCGCTGAAGCGTGACGTCATTTAGGAAGCCACTGAGGTATATTTTCCGATATCTATCGAGTCGGTGGATATCGAGAAATATCTTTTAGATAATTCGCGATAATTCACAGGCTAGCTTATAATAAAGTGGGTTATTCTATTTCGAACACAATGGACAAAATGACCGCGGAAGTAGTCAGTTTTGCAGATAAAATAGTCCACAGTACAAGGACGCAATAGGTTTTGAAGACACTTTGATAAAAAAATACGGCGGACGCAAAGGGTTTTAGGGATAAAATGAGGATGTTGTGTCAGTTTTAGCCAAACACGTAGTTTGCGGGCGTATTGGACTTGCCACGACATGATGGGACTGCACTCGGGATGATAATGGATGTGTCTAACAATGGGAAATACTATTCATAACAGCCTTTAAATGATTGTTTCATGAGGGGTGCTGAACGCACTCCGGTTGACTCGTCTCCAAGGATTACCGAACATCGACAACAACACTTAGGAATTACATTACCAACTGAACAGACAAATGTTTGTATGGAGGAGTCGAACGTCAGTAAAGTAGACTGGAACTTTTTATGAACTAAACAAAATGAGTTTCATTTTATTATTTATGGGTAGCACGCTAGAAAGCAACTATTTCTCTATTGTATTCATGTTTCCTTTTCTCTCCTCTCTGTTATTGATTGTCGCAGCAGAAATGCCAATGTGACTTTTTTGTGTCTTGGCGATACGGAATGTTCGACAATGGCGTGTCTGTATTCTTTTCAAATAAGAATGTGTGTACTGGCGCGATGGGAGGAGGTGGGGGGGGGGGGGGGGGGCGAAAATCGATAAGTCGAATGAGAAGCAGAACATGCTCTCCAACACGGCTAAAATGGTTTATTTTTAATCGTTTCCGAAAATTAGAAAGACTAAGGCTCAAAATGAGGTTGTAAATAAAAGATAAAGAAAAAAAGTAAAATAGGCATCGCTGGTATCGAGTTGTCAAATTGAAATGAAATTTTATAGGGTTAATCACTTAGTCTTGCTAGGATCACAAATAGGTGAGGTGTGTTTCATAGATGTATCATGTATTAATATGGCGCAACTGAACTCAAGGAAGTAGGGCTTTTAATTAAGAATAGAGAAAATAGGCTAAACTTCAAAGTGACGTGAAAACGCCAAACAGGAGTTTAATAAAAATAAAGAAAACGCATATCGTCTAATTTCTTGAACTCTACAACACACAGAAATTTCAGAAAAGTCCAACGCATTTTACTTTTTGACCATATGACCCTCTATGATGCCACCTCAGTCTCCGGGTGTAACGGTTGAGAATTTTCTAGGACGGCACTATAGTTTTAGATATGTTTTGCGGAGATTATATTTCAAAAAATGCGGAAGGCTTGGGCTCAAAATGATGTTGAAAACAAAAGTATAGATTAAAACGTACAGTTGGCATCGCTGGCATCGGATGTGTCAAATAGAAATGAAAAACTGAGCGTCAACAACTTAATATGATCAGAAATAGGTGTCTTAAGTTTCATAAGTGTGTCCTGTATTAATGGAGCACAATTGGACTCAAGAAAGTAGACTTTCAATTTAGAATAAAGAAATCACTTAAAATTACAAGTGGCGTAAAAACGTCAAAATGGCGTTAAATCGAAAATGTAAGAAAACCGAGTTCTCACTTAATTTTTTAGCTTAACAACGTACTCACATTTTATAAATATCCGACGCATTTTAACTTTTGGTCACATCTCCCTCCATGTCGTCACCTCAGCGTTCGGGTATAATGGTTGGTAAATTTCTTGGACTGCATCACATTTTTAAGTGTGGTGTTTTGCGGAAATTATATTCCCGAAAATTCGAAAGGCTAAGGCTTAAAAGTATGTTGAAAATAAAGGGTCAGAAACAAAACGTAAAATTAGCATCGCTAGCATCGTAATGTGTCAACTTGAAATGGAAAAATGAAGGTGAACAACTTAATATATATAATCGCAAATGGGTATGGTAAGTTTAATAAGTGTATCCCGTATTAAGAGGGCGTAATTGGACTCAAGAAGGTGGGGCTTTTAAATAAGAATATAGTAAATACGCTCAGATTCAAAGTGATGTATAAACGTCAAAATGGCGTTGAAGAGAAACACCAACAAAAAACAGCTACAGTTAAAACTAGAAGTCCTATGATGAACTGTGCGTTTATCTAGGCTTAATTGCGGGTAGGAATTGCGCGCGATTGCCATATCGAATGGCATCCAAAGCACCGCAGGATCTCCTGGTTACTCATAGCAAACACAGGCAATTTTTCTGCCAGTAGACCTCCGGGTTACCCGGAGGTCCATTGGCTGAAACACTGCTTGTGCACAGGCCATATGTACAGAATTTGATAGCCTTACTATTCTCATAACGCGTAGATTAACGCGCAGATCGACGTGCTATTTCATGACAGGACTTCCAGTTTTAACTGTGTCTCCTAAATTTTATGAGCTCTACAATATACTAAATTTCAGAAGAATCCGACTCATTTTAATTTTTGACGATATGACCCTCCAAGACAAAGCATTCGGATACAACGGTTCTTAATTTCCTTGGACAGCAACATATTTCTAGATATGTTTTTTTTTGGCACAGACTATATTTACATAATTTCAGAAAGATCGATTTAAAAATGAGCTCTAATGCTAAAGAAAATTAATTAATTCTCAGGCACCGGCGCATTCGTTTTCTCGGTCCGTGTTCGTCATTTATATTTCGGAGGCAAAATTTAAAATGAGCAAAACTACCATGTGATTTTAGCGGTATCACATCGCGATTTGCGATGCATTATGTCGTATACATTGATACAGTATTGTTATTCTCTTCACGAAATGCGACACGATTCTCATATGTATACAAAATAAATATTTATTTAACTGGTTGAGGACTAGATTATTTTTGCAGGTCTGAATTTGTTCATCAAAAATTGTTCTATTACATATTATTGCATAATGCCAACAGGCACTCTCCAATAATTTGTAATAGAATAAATGTATATAAACAAACTATTGTTTACGTTCAACATAGGAAAGTTTTACTTTTGCACAGGTACCCTCATTTGTTTAAAAGGCATGATGGTGGCTTCTAGCGCTCAACCAGTTAAAAAACTCATTATTTTTTTATCTCTGTTTTAGTTGTTCTACATGTATATTGATTTTGTGTTGAGTGATCGCTGTTACAAAAGAACCTTTCAGAAATCAAAATGGAAGCTCTAGTATTTAATTTTAGGCTCTCACAATTGGATTTTAGGCATCGCCGACAATTCCATCAGGAATACAAAATAAAATCAAAAACCGCCCTCCTTCATTCATTTAAAAAAAAATGAGAGAATGCCTGAGAACAACTATTTAATTTTGTTTGGTCTAAATTGAAATATTTAAAAGAAAGCATATAATCCAGCTCCTTCCAACGAAGTGTTGAAATTCCTTAAAGTAAAACCGGAACGATCAACATCAAATAACTGGAAATAGATATGCGAAGAATGAAATAAAAAGAGGGGTTTGATACAGGGATTTAAATTAAAAAAATATTGAGAAATATAAAAAAAGCTTCAAATCCGCGTCGTTTTCATTTCGGAAAATAATTGGTTGTTCTGGCGAGCGGTTCCAAGTGCGGATTTGAGTGCCAAATTTTGTGAATATGGGTAAGAGAAAGTATCCCAAAATTTGGTCTGACGAAAAAGAAAGAATGAAATTTCAAACGATCGCAATAAATCATTTCAACCTTGTTGGATATCTTAACTGTATTTTATGACGTTATCATCATGGTGCTACACACATAGCTTCGTGACTTCGTGACCAAATGAATCGCCCGCATCCACCTGCGTAATTTGCAAATTCAGCCGTTCAAAGAAATACATTTTTCAAAATAGTTCAACAAAATCATATCATGAGACCCCTTATTGGAACGATCTCATCGAGCTCGTTCCAGTGTGTGTGTGTGTGTGGAGGGGGAGGGGGGGGGGGGGTAGGAGTCACATGATATGGTTTTGTTGATTTCTGTTTTTAAATATTATAAAATAATAATTAAAATAATAAATGTTGATAGGATCTGCGTTGGGTAAAGTGTTAACGGAGCCTAAAACAACTGTAAGTGTGTCCGTTACCGACCGAGATAACGATTTTGTGTAATTTAGTGGCACATTATTGCTAACCTCATTTGGACAAGGTGATCCAGTATTGTTCAAGTTACACATCAGTCTTTCCAACTCGTCTGAGGTAAAACAGTGTCACCAAAAGTTTTTACACTCTCAGTGATGGCTGGTTGAGTTTTCTCGTGCGCAATGTCTTAATCCTTTAATCCTTTACCCAACGTAACGGCGAAAACCGGCCAGCGCTATTCTCAAAAATCGCCAATTATTTTTCATTTTTTGTCTCAAAAACATTGGTTATGACCCCTCGTTGGAACGAGCTCGTTCCAACGAGGGGTCATAACCTATGTTTTTGAGACAAAAAATGAAAATAAAATAGTTATTCAAGAATTTTTTTTTGCAAGTGTCGTCTGCTTTTCATGTTAGGTAAAGGGTTAAGATAGATTTCTCAACAAAACATTGAAAACATCCGCGATGTCTGTGTGTATTGGGTCGTATGGATTTGTCCATTGCTTTTTGTATCACAGTATTCGGCACTTCCTTTATCCTCTTCCTTCATAACATATTTGTTATTTTTCTCAAGTGTTCATTCCAACTTTTGTATTTTTAACTGACACATTTTCACATCATGTAGAAAGTTCGCTACAAGACAATCGGAATAGTATCATTTTTTTATTTTTCCCCGAGATTGCTTTGTTATTTGGTACGTTTGAAAATTATTCTTTTGAGGCAGCTTCTTGCGACAGTCGTTGTTCATTCCTGGCTTATCGTTTATTCTAATAATTATAGTTCGAGTGGAATGAATTTCCTAGCTGTTCCTTTTAGAGTCTTTGTGAATAGATTCGCTGCTTCGCCGATGTTCAGCATATTATACCACCTCCGTCTAGCCGTGATAATGCCATATTTAACCGTCCGAGTTCCATTCTACCATAGACCCATATGGTTCTTGTAAAGACACAACTCGGTTTGGCCTGTACCGGAATATATATAGCTTTTCCTGTGAACTCTTTGTGCGGAATAGCAAGGTCACACCAAATTGTTGTAAGAATAAATTTCAGGAATACTAATGTCACGTGCTTGTTTATTTTCATCATGACAAGACCTGGCTAAAACGGCACCAAATTTAAAACGGCACGGATTTTCTCTGGCAAAAAACACCAGCATCAAGTACAATTAGCGAAAACGATTACCCTTTATTAGGGTATTTGCGAGGGTATTTCTATGAGAAGAACTAGACATTGTTGTGACAAAATGGCAGTTTTTTTTTATTTACATAGCAATAACTTCTTAGTACGTCATGATTTTTGGAATTGTATGTTTTCAGTACAGGTTATTATATCGTGATTAGGGCATAAGCCCCCTTCCCGCCCACAAATTTCCCCAAATCTTGGTTTTCTAGGACAGTAGTAGTACGTAGGACAGGCAGGGACGTGAAGACTTGGAGTTGGAGAGGGTAGGGGTTATTGAGTGTCTCACCCTCAACAATACTGGCAAAAATATTAAACAGTTAGAAATTGTAATCATCAACTCATCAACACTTGGAAATTTCATACCCCATTGAAATAGATTTCGTAGCATATTATTAACCCCTTTAGTTGAAAATATTAATTCGTCTACCCCCAAATAATGAATATGGACTCTTCCAACTGCATCCATCGAACTGACACGGAATATACCACCAGTGTTCAAAGGGTTAAGACATTCAACGAGGTTGAAATAAATTATTGGGAGCGTAAGCCTATTTTATTGTGTTTTGTTTTTCCTTCAGCGCACCACAGCCACATTTTTAAAGCTACAGTAAAAAAAATTGACAAATTTGTAAACGACCATTCAACACCCTGAAGTTGCACTTTTACTTTTCGACCATTAACCAAAATAACGTCACATCTCAATTGTTATTCTGTACTTTATAATATATACTGCTGTAACAAGTCTCCCACTTTCAAGCTTTGTAAATTTCATCTCTAACACAAACCAAATCTAAAAATATGGGGTCGACCGAGGAAATTCTAAAGGAATCTGGCCGAATTTTCGGGTGACCTCATTGACGTCGACGTCCCAGAAATACGCAAAACGGCAAGTGCGTGTGAATGGATTAATCGATATGTCACTTGTGCTATCGCGGAAGGATAAAACTCGAGGCCTGTGGCCTCTCGTTCAATCCTTCAATGATGGCACTGATGTCATATGCATTAACCCATTCACAAACGCGTCGTTCTGTGTTGTTTATTACAGGCCTTCGCGTCTCTAAAACCAATTATTAGAAAGACATTCAGCAATTCATTTGACAACTATCAACAAAAGAACACATTTTATCGCCAACCAAATTTGCGAGGGGAACCCGTGTTACTATTTCGTCCCATGAGTTTCAATGCGTCCGCTGTCCCTACTGTCGCATAGAACATATTGGAAGTCAGGGGTCGGTTTTTAGGTATCCCCAGGGATTCAAATTGTAATTGCGGTGCACGATTTGTAGAAAATTCCAGTTAAATTTCGCTTCTTAATAAAACTAGTTCTTCAAAGATTTCCGTTCCGCACACGTGTGTGGAAGGGATTTTCATATTCCACTTGGTTTAATGTTGCTGTCGATGGGGATTTCATAGAACAGGCGTGCAATAAAATTTAATTTCGGTCGATTTTAATACAGTTTTAAGGGGTCGCGGTGGCTCAGTAGACAGAGGTGCAGACTGCAAGCCGAGAGGTCCTCGGTTCGAATCCCACATACTGCCACCGCATTGTGTCCTTGGACAAGACACTTTCACCCCCATTGCCCACGTGGGGCCACGATGACGTTGTGTACTCAGGCACATCGATGGTGCACATGTCTTCAACCAATGTTAACCCTGCTTGTGTGGAGTTAGTATGTTGGGGAGCTGACAGTTGCTCGCCGTTCCTCGGTGGTTCTCTATGGGTACTCCGACTTCTTCGTTCCCCACTCAAAAAGTATTTATAATTGTTCATAACAGCACAAGAAACAGTGCACACTTTCATCACATGGTCCATGTGATGACAGTTTGCATGTCCTTCTACTGTTTTGTCATCAGAAGTTGTAAATAGTTACAAAGTGAACAATCTATCTCACAGCGATTTAGCAGCAGTAATCCATTCTTTCTGTTTGATCAGTTCAGTTCGTGATTTCACTACCAACCTCGCTAATAGCGCATTGCACAGCGCAAACGCTCTTGTGTATTTCAGAGCACTTCATCCTTCTGCAGTAAAGAGCGCATTAATTAGCGAGCATATTTTGCACTAATTGTGACAGGACTCTCAGTCCCAGCTGCAGTTTCTGTTTGTAACAGGCATTTCAGTGATCTTTTAAATCGTAATTCATGGAATTTTCTAACTGTAGTCAATTATTCGTCCCGTGAAAAAAGTATTGCAGATGGCGCTGTTGTTGTTGCACTCAAGACTGTTTTGAACTATAGAAGTCAAATGTGGGGTAGCATACGGATTTTTTCCGCAACTGGAAATTGAAGGTAGCGATTAGAAAATCTTCACAAATAATTGTTATCAAAAGTCGGGAAGGGGAGATGGAAAACATGACAAGTTTGTCAGTGAAAAAGATTGAATAAGTTTAGATTGTGTACCGATTTTAAAGCATGTTCCGTTTAAACGGGCCTTAATAAAATGTTAAACCGGTGTAAAAGGAATGGAAGTCCGTAGGAACGTTAGTCCCTCTGGACTATTATTCCGCGGAATTATAGTCCTAGGTCTAACATTTCTAGGAATAGTAGTCCGGCGGACTACTATTCCTAGAAATGTTAGACCTAGGACTATAATTCCGCGGAATAATAGTCCAGAGGGACTAATTTTCCTACGGACTTCCATTCCTGTTACGCCGGAATACATTCCTTTTCCTTTGACATTGAGCATATAAATGTGCGTGGAAAGAAGCAATGGTGACTTTAAGGACCAAGTCTAAACTTGTCAATAGCATTATAAACATCCGCATCAAAGTATGCGACTGGCACAGCACTGACAAATACGTGAGTTTATCATGGTATTATACTTGGAGTCATTGCCAGAAACACTTTACTGAAATCGACATCGAACGTCATGTCTCTCATGAATCGTGAGTTCATTTACTGTAAAAACTTCAGCCGAGCCAATGTCTTCCTAGTGTCATTTCTGAACCCTTCACCCAACCACATGATATCAAAATTTATTATTTTAATTATTGCGTGTTTCAATTTGTTTAACCCTTTACCCAACGCAGATGATATCAAAATTTATTAATTTAAATATCGTGTTTTAATTCTTTCGAAACATTTCAGCCAAACTATATCATGTGACCCCTCGTTGGAACGAGCTCGACGATTTGTTGAAATTTTTCGAAAAATAATATTTTTTCAGCTGCTGAATCTGCGTATTACGCGGGCGGGTGCGGGCGATTAGTTGGATAAAGGGTTAATGTGAACGACACCATATCAACACCTCACCAATGGAACGAGCTCGTTCCCATTAGGGGTCACATGTATGGTTTTAATGAAATTTATTGAAAAATATTTTTTTCAGCTGCTTAACGTGTAAATTACGCAGGCGAATGTGGTCGATTCGTTGGAGGAAGAGTTAATGGATCGTAAATTGTTTTGTTGACAAATTCCAGCCATCGCGTGTTTTATCAACGCCGATAAATGGTGGTGAGGCTTACATATTTATTGTGTCCGGCGCCTCCAGTCACAAATGTTTCGTTAGTACACTTGTTTTTGTTATTGTGTTCGGCACCTCCAGGGATTAAGGTCCCGTTAGTACCCGTTTTTTGTTATTATGTCGGTCACCTCCAGGGAAAAACATTCTGTTAGTACCCGTGTTCTTGTTATTTTGTGTCCGGCACGTCCTGGTATGAGCATTCAGTTAGTACCCATTTTCTTGTTATTGTTTCAGGCACCTCCAGGGAAGAACATTCCGTTAGTACCCGTGTTCTTGTTATTGCGTCCGGCGGCACCTCCAGAGAAGAACATCCCGTTGGGGCCCGTGTTCTTGTTATTATGTCCGGTCCCTCCAGGGAAGAACATTTCGTTGCTACCCGTGTTTTTTGTCAAACCCCCAGTACTATGACCTTTTAGTGGGGTCAATTAGTCACTTACGATCGGCGTCACAGAAATGAGGCATGATGATTTCATATTGTAAACGGACATAGCCGAACACAGCCGAACATATGGAAGAACGAGCGGAAGCGAATAATCGATTCCTCAAGAGAACGAAGTTCATTGAAAGAAGTGAGGCTGATGACAGGACGGAAAAGTTACATGTTACCTGCTGAATGGAGTCAATGTCCACATGAAGATGGCGGGGGTTTAAGACGCTCTCGCCTTAATGGGCGATGCTGAAACACGCAAGACGGATTTTCTAGACGTATCTGTAGACGGGCAGTAAAGCGAAAAACCGAACTGATATTGTTATCATGGGAATACCGATAACCCGAACAGAACCAAACATTGAATACCGAAACAGTCTGAATTTTCAAATTTTCCTACATTTGCTACTTATTAAGCCTTGTTAAGGTTTGGCTGCAGTTGAAGATTTCATTTTCAAGAAAGAGATATATGGTTTTCTTTCCAGTCTTGTTAACCCTTAAGGGTCTGGGGAATTGCCCTGAATTTCCACTAGACTACAGCCTGTGCATGTCCAGATGTTTAGCAGTGATGTGTGTATAGTCCGCTGTACAACCTAATGATGGCATGTGAGGGCAGATGTTGTGAGCTCTCAAAACATGAATTAGGCCGTTGAAGGTTATGGAGCGTTTGAAACAACAACAATTTATGCAGATATGATTTGTGTTGGTAGACGAAACACGTGTTGGAGTCATTGATAGTAAAATTTGTGGAACTGTCGTAGAACGATACAAGAACAACTTATTCTGTATTTTCATGGTTTGAATTTCTCTTTGGTACTATCAGAAAATCTTAGTTGAGTCAGAAACCGAATACCGAACAAATACCGCGGAATATCAACAAAAATACCTAAACAGATACTGAACACAGAATTTCAAAACTGCCCATCTGTAGACGTATCCATGTTCATGAATAAAGAAAGTCTCAATTTTGTCGTGCGAATGCCTGAATGCAGAATATCCCATCGACCGTAGGGAAACCAAAGTGTTTTCCACGCTGAAATGGAACATATTGGAAGTGTCCTTGTCAGAAAGTCGTTCTGGGTTCTATCGTTCTTTTGAAGGGTTTGTAATGATGTGGGTTTTACGTGGAGTTCAATTGAAATTATGGGAGTTATTGATGAACACTCTGGTATGTTAATCTATAATTCATTTGCTAGCATTCTTTCACAGACATCCGTCACAAGTGTGTTGCACATATTTCTTATGGATGAATTGAAAAACCATCTTCCGAACCATAACAGAAAACAATATTTTTGCGATATGTTTCATATCTATGCAAATGTTGTCAAAAATGTCAATACGACAACCAATAGAATACACACAGAAAAATATAAAAGTGTGACTAAACTTAGGAAAAATATCCTGCCTTATACTGTTAACCCTCTCGGCGTGATGTGAACCATTCCGTATGGGTGTTACTCCAAACAACCAAGGTCCGTTGTTCATGGACTTAACTGCGAAGGGGAAATCTCGGCTTAACTAGTGTTTCTTTTGTTTCATGTTTTAGGGTTGAGCAATTTTCTTAATTAGAACTGATTGATTCTGCGCTGAAGAATTAACCCTTTGAACACTGATTGTATCTTTCAAGTCAGTTCAATGACAGCAGTTGGAAGAGTTCATATTCATTACCTGGGGTTAGATCATTCAATATTTTCAACGTGCAACCCGAAGGGTGCACGTTGAAAATATTGATTTGATTGGTTACCCCACACATTCGCTGAGCAGTCATCCCACTTGAATAAATTATGATACTCAATTCGGAACATTTGTTCACGCTGTTCGATGACTCTGGTGTAAGCGAGTCTCAACGGGGTAAATACCTTTAGCATTATTTTTGTTTGAATATTTCCGTCTTTCATATCTATTTTTTTATTTCTTCCTTTTTTATTTTTTTTCACCTCGCCTCGGATGAAAAATTTCTACCTAGGGTGAAATCGATCATCCCAGGAAGGACGATTTCCACCCAAGACGGAAACGTCCCCTCGTTGTTGAAAGTAAATGTTTCAAATGTTTCATTGATTCGTAACCTAAAAGATTTGGTCTCAGTTGGTCAGCTCTAGAGTGTATATAGCAAAACTCTGGAACTGACTGAATGAGACCAAGTTTCAATTTGTGGCTTATTCTTTTATTTGGTTGTTCTTTGTTCTCCTACCTAATAAAATAAGTCCCGATTTGTCTAAAATTATACAGTGAAGAAATATTGTTGACATTCGATATCAAATAATCTCTTTACCATATATTGATCCGAAGTGCGGAAATCATTGCCTGTTATCGACTAGGCCCGAAAGCCTGTCCATTCTCGATTGCTTTTGCCGGATTCTCCGGTTCGTTCATAGGTGGTACGTTTACAACTGCTCTTATAGGATGTTTCGTCGGCGTTACGTTCTTGGCCAAAGCAAAAGCACTGCAAGGTCATTCACATTATGATAACCACACCCTCGCACACTCATACACTGGAATGTCTGCCTTCACACACAAACCTACACATACACACGATCACCCACACACACGTGCACATACCCACACACCGCCATTCTCGCCCAGACGCTTAAACGCAACACACTATATCATATGCATACACCCTAACAGTCACGCCATATACTGATCTCTTCATGTGCGGTATATTTTGGGGTTGCCTGAAGAATTCAGCAAAACTTGTCAAAAATTTTGAATCAAATTGTCAGCCAACCTCGGTACAACATTCTTCTGATGAGCTAGAACGTCACCCACCAAACGGTATTTTGTATTGAAATGTATACCATGATTACCTGTTCTACTATATATGAAAAGCCTATGACATAAGTTTTAGATTTACACACCAACCGTGGTGAACAGGCCAGCAATGGGATTTCAGTAGTTAAAATTTACACCTACAGTAGAACGACATCCAAGTTGACCTTTGGTGACGTAGACGTGAATGTAAACTTATCTAAATTTATCGCACGTCGTCTCGCGAAGAGTGAAATGAAAGCGCCAATTATTTATTACGTTTCTAAATGAGTTTACTCCATAAGACACCAAAACTTAACAAACATGCATTGTTTCGTGTTAATAAAGCGTCTATAACTCGAAATTGTATGTTATTATGCTATTAAAATGAAAAAGGCCCCGTTTCATTTTCCACTTCGTTTCAGTGATAAAATTGACAGCGGAAGTACCGCCCACCGTTGCTTGTGTAAACAAAAACAGATTCGCACGTATGTACGTCTGCTGCTCAGTAAAATCGAGAAAAAATAACAGCGACTCTTAAAATCTGACGATAATGGTATAAATAAAATATACCCAAAGAAGCTTGGTGTGCCAAATGTTCACCACTCGTGGCGAAGTGGTGTTAAGGGGCTAACTGAAATATTCCACATCCCCTCGAAAATGTTAAATTTATTTATTTATTTATTTATTGGTGTTTAAAGTTCACATACTTATGCTCTATGGCTAATCGTGACCGCAACAGTTTTATGGGAAAGAAACACCGAACATCGACGAGCAAATGTCAGCACCTCAACATTCTAACTCTGTTCAAGCTCCGCTCATGTATGGTTACAGCGGCTGACGACATATGCACCATCGACGTGCAGTACGCCTTAGTGCACAGCGTCATCGTGCCCGCATTTGGGCATCCGGGATAAGGTGTCTTGCCCAAGAACACAACGCGGGTCGCCCCGGACGTAGATCGAACTCTGGACCTCTAGCATAGAAGCCCAACAGTCCACCACTGAACCACTGGGCCACCGCGCTCCGAAAATGTCAAATACCATAGACGGATACCAGCCACTCATAAACAAAAATCGCCCTACTGATGACGATGGTCGGGTGGAGTAGCATTCGTTATCAAAGAAGGTATTGAGTTCAATGTTTGCCATGACCTGTCAGACTCTTATCCCATTCATCACCAAATCTCTCCTTGTCGAGATAAGAACAAATAAATATAAAAGTGTTATCAGGGTGATACACAGACCAAATACTCCATCCAAAACGGACATAGACCCTTTTCCGTCCAAACTAAATGAAATAACCGATAAACGTATTCAGGAAGATAAATCGACCAATATTATAGTTCGTTTAAATACAGATCTTTTGAAATCCGACTCCCACCAAAACAACGGTCTGTTCGCAGGCCTAGTGTTTAGTCAAGGCTTTTTTACCACTTATTGCTAAGCCCACGAAAGTAACCAGCCATTCGGTAGCTCTCATTGGCCGTATTTATTCAAATCATAGAGTACCGACGTCTTTAACTGTATAGCCTTAACCCTTTACCTAACGTGACGACCAAAACCGGCCAGCGCTATTCTCAAAACCGCCAATTAATTTTCATTATTTTTTTCATTTTTGTCTCAAAAACGTAGGTTATAACCCCTCATTGGGACGAGCTCGTTCCTGCTTTTCATGTCAGGTAAAGGGTTAACTGATGTATCCGACCATTTTGGCATATTTCACGTTGAAACCAATTTCAGGGCACATTCTGATTCGGCATTGCTCGGGACCCGATGCCAATCAGTTAGGCATTGATATAAATAAGGAACTAAAGAATATTTCTGAATGGCGCACGGCAAACCGTCTGGTTTTGAATGCAACCAAAATGAAATATACCCTAATCCACCCTACCTCTAACATAAGAAATTTGATGAATCAAGAAATATTTATAACCAATCAGAGAATAAGCAGAATAGGCCCAAACCGAAACAGAAAAGTCAGTTAAATCCTTTGGCATAAACATTAATGATATTTTAACATATAAATTTCATATTTCCCAATTATGTTCTAAAGTCGCTCGCGCAAATTATGCATAAAACAAAGTAAAGCAGAAAGTTCCACATAAAGCCGTGAAAATACTCTATCTCTCTTTGATTACACAGTCACCTGTGTATGGAATTCAAATTTTAGGTCATTCAAAAGCAATTAGTAAACTGTTTCCTGCTACAGAAGTAACCCATGCGTATAATAAACAATAAAAAATACAACTCTCATACGGACCCACTATTTAAAAAGAAAAAATTCGTAAAAGTAAATGACCTATATAAACTTCAATCTCCACTTTTCATATTTGATTGGCAAAAAGGACATTTACCAAATTACTTTGCTGACACTCTCAGAAAACTGTATAACCAAACAAATAGAAATACCAGGCAGTCAAGCCTTTCCATATAAACAGGACAAGGACAAAATCATCAGACAGTTTTCCATCATACTCCTTCCCAAAAATGTGGAACGACGTAGAGAAACAAATACGCGATACAGTTGATAGGAAAATGTTTAAAGAAAAATTAATATCTAAAATCTTATCCTCTTATACGGAAAAGGTCGAGTGTAACCCCTACTGTCCCCATTTGTTACATATAATTGGCTTAATACCTGCATCTTATTTGGATAAAGTCTGTACTCTAACCCCCGCATTATCTGCAATGTCTGCCTTCACACACAAACCTACACATACACACGATCACCCACATACACGTGCACACACACACACATCCATTCTCACCCGGACGCTTAAACGCAACACACTGTACCATATACATACACACTTACAGTCACTCCCTATACCTGATCTTCTGCAAGTATGGTATAGTTTGGGGTTTCCTGAATAATCCAGCAAAACTTGTCCAAAACGTGTAATCAAACTCGTCCCCTATATTACAATGTGTTCTATGTGCCAACCGGCACATAGAACACATTGGAACTCAGGGGACGAACTGTCGGACGAACATAAAATAATACCTGTGCATACTACCTGAATTGGTCTGAATATCTCACCCTCTTATACTTCCTTGCCTGGGCATTTATATACTCTCCCAAAAAAGAAAGTGTGCATGCTAAAAAATAACACTAAAAAAAGATATATATCATTTTCATTCACAGAAATGTTTATTCAATCACAGATGAATCAATTTGTGATCAACACGAGAAATTTCATTACGCTACGACGAACACTCTTGGTGCCATGGAGAGTCAAAGACACTAAGGGTCAAACACAAAAGTCACACACTCAATATCTGGTATGACCTCCGTCTGCATCGACTACTGCTGTGCATCTGCGCCTAATGGAAGCGAACAAGTTAGCATGGAAGTGGGTTTGGGTAGGGTTAGGTTAGGGTTAGGTAGGGTTAGGGTTAGGTTAGGTAGGGTTAGGGTTAGGGTAGGGTTAGGTTAGGGTGAGGTTAGGTTAGGGTTAGGGTAGGGTTAGGGTTAGGTTAGGCTAACCCTAACCCTAATCCTACTTTACACCACTGCAGTCGAGCACGACGATGACGTAACGTCAAAATCGGACGAATTGCAGGTCTTCGAGGACGTAAGTCGTATTCTCTCAGCCAGTTGATTACTGTTTGAGGATGTATCCGTCTCAGGTTAGGGATGCTCCTGGCTGTCGTTGTTGCCATTTGTTGCCGGTTCCGAAGATGGACAACACGGATATACCGATCTTGTGCAGGGGTGGTAACTCGGGGTCTCCCGGAGCGAGGTCGGTCTCGAACGTCATCATGTTGTGCATGTCGATGGACTAGCCTGTCTACAGTGTTACGGTGGCAGTTCAAATGCTGTGCAACCTCTCTGTGTGTTCTGCCAGCTCTAATCATACCCAGGGCAAGGAGACGTTGATTCACTGTCAATCTTGGCATGCTAATGTGGAGTCGTTTTAACAGCAGCGCAAGTTTGAATGTGAACGATAGGAAGGCCTTACTTTAGTGTTTAAATACCCAAGGATTCACACTGCTGCATGAATTTTCAGACTCTCCACGTGCAAAACATGCCTTTTCACAAACGTGCAGCACTTCATTTAACATTAATGCAATTTTAACGGGGAGAGCTGTTTTTGTGTTCAATATAACTTATCCATGAACAGGTTAACACTATATACACCTACGAAATTATTTTTTTGGAGTTTGATCAATTTCTGCAATGCACACTTTCTTTTTTGGGCGAGAATATATGAAACCAAGACAGTAAGTGGAGAGAACTCGCTTTACATAACAGAGCAAAGGGTAATCGTACCACACTACTTTGATTGGTCATTGGAAACTTATTTTCAGCTACCTCTATTAGGCTGTTCATGGCAGGAAGGATAAGTTACATTTTTCTCGGTCACATCGCCCAATCCCAACCCCTATTATACAATTTCTACTCTGAAACTATGTTAGCTACAGTCTATATCCAGTGTTTTCGAACATTTTTTCTCCGGAGATGGCAGGCAGACAGCCAATCTGGCTATGTCATCTCCCAGCTGTGTACATTTTACGTTATCTCATTGAAAGTTTTATACAATTAATTATACAATAACAAGATTTTCGAGGGCGTTGGGCTCCATTATCGCACCGCTATCAGTGATTAGCAGCCCAGCGGTCATTAGCGGCCCTAGGCGATTTGTCGTCTGGAAACTGTAAACATAAACAATGCTTCCGGAAGTAGGTCATGACGTCATATTTGACTCCGGTCCCCGGTCGATAATGGCTATATATAGCCATTATCGACCATCTCGTCTATTTATAAGTCTGTTGGGCTTTCTTACCGTCTATGTAAATTACTGTTAATGTGTTGGTAACACACAAAGAATTGATAATAATGTAATGTAATGGATGAGTTTGTATACAACGAAATAAAAACATATCTATCTATCCATCTATCCACCCTAGGTGAAAAAGTATAACCAAGATAATAAAAAGTGAAAAACATAAATATCGAAATGAAAAAATCTGAAAGAAACCCCAAAACAACAATACGCCCATTTGATGTCAGATTACAATTTCGATACTTATTTTGTGTACTTGTTATGTATGCACGCGTGCAATAAAATTTTTCTATCACGTATGCATAAACATGTGCGTGAAGACAAATGGGGAAAGGGGCGAGCAGACGATACAATGAACACTCAATTGTTAGTGAGTATCAGAAACAGAGCTGGATGATTAAGTTATTCCAGAACATCTAAAAATGAAAAATGTATTTGTCCATTTCGTCACAGACGGTAGGTATTGCATGAGAGGTTGTACACACATACCACCCAAGGAGCCAGCGTTGAAATGATTAAACCTATAATACCTCTTGTTCACGCTGATATCAAGCTATTCTAATTTCAGGTAGCAATATTTCCATAATGCAACTATAATTTATTAAATTCAATCTTGTTTAACCGCTCTCATTGCGTTCTGACAAAGAAAACTGAACTGGTTAAATTCAAAATTGCATTGTGGGAAAAACTTGCAGCTTGGAATTTCCATATTAATTCGTCGTACTGTGGGTTGGTCGTTAGAATGTTTTCACGTTTCAGTCCATGAAGTATAGATTATTTATCATTTATTTATTGGTGTTTAAGGTCATGTACTTATGCACAATGGCTAATCGTGGCCGTGACAGTTTTACGGGTGGAGGAAGCCGGAGTACCCGGAGAGAACCACCGAGCATCGACGAGCAACTGTCAGCTCTTCAGCATTCTAACTCTGTTCAAGCTCCGCTCAAGCAGTATTGATATTCACTTCTGTAATTTCAATTACCACGTTTCATGCTGAATAATCTCAAGTGAACCTGCACGGTTCCTCAAATACTAGTTCACCACTCTCAACGAAAACGAGAGAGTAAATCATTGAACTTACCGATGGCTATTGACGAGATGAGAGTTGCACAAGAGCAATGTAAGATAAAATCAAACCACAAAACCCTTTAAAGTTTGTTCACGTGCACTCTCCTCTGTTCTTTATCGAGCGCGAGTTCACAGCACGTGCGATTTAGTTGGGTGGAAGATTAACACATTTTAACACTTTGAAGCCTGACGGTATCTTCCACGTAAGTTCAATGGAAGGAATTGGTCGAGTCCATATTTATTATTTGGGGGAGACCAATCAATATTTTCAACGTGCAGCATCAAGGCTGCACTTTGAAAATATTGATTGTTGTACCCCAGACTTTAACTTTGCAGTCACCCAGCTTAATCAAATTATGACGTATCATGTTCCTGGGCTGGAAAGCGGTCTTCCGTGTTCAAAGGGTTAACAGCACCATACAACAGCCTCCATGTGAAGTATAATGTAATTCTACTCTCTTCTTGTTATTACCATATTCCCAAGATCGATCTTCCCGTTTGTCACTTCCTTTACAGCAGTTTCGGCATACTTCAATGTCGCAAGTAAATCCTGTTTTTTCACAATCAGTATTCACGCTGGCCCGTAATTGTTTGGTGCCAGTGGAATTTGTGTTCGGTCCCAAATGAATTTTTTTGGTGCCAAATGGAAGATTTTAGTGCCAAATGGAATCTGATTGTAAACGAAAACAAATTAACCAATGTATCGACCCTTGAGTAAAACAAATCACCCTCTATCAATTTGACGTTTTTTCATGAACGTTTAATATCTTACCGCCTGTTGAACCCTCACTTACAAAATTTGGAAAATATTTTCGCTAATAAAAACCATATCTAATAACGTAATCAATTTTCATCCGACGAGCAATATCTCTGGGCTGACATTCGGGTGACGGTTGGCCGACTTCGTCTCAAACATTAAAGTTTGTCCAATTAACAAGAAAATTTAGTATGTTGTAGAGCTCGAAAAATAAAAAAAGATAGTTGTCTTTGGATTTTGGTTTAACGTCATATTTAAGTTTTTATGTCATTTTAAAATTTACTTTCTGGAAATGTACCCTTCCTTGTGAAACTCAGAAAATATTAATGAACCAGCTTTTATATCCAGCAGACCTGTCAAACTATACTTGAGAAGGTGCATCTTTATTTCTGTATTTCCATTTACCAAACGCTACAACGTTAGGGACGACTGGGTTTTGAAAACATCAGCGAGTATATTTCACTGGATGGAGATTAAACCAAATTACATTTCACTTCATTTTACTTTCAGTTATACTTAACGCTTTGCTGCAGTTACACAGTTGAAAATCCAAGTTCAAACACCAGAGATATGACGTTAATACCATAATTTAAGCTATTTTGTGCTCTTTTCATTTAACCGTTTACCCAACGTAACGGCTAAAACTGACAAGCGCTATTCACAAAATTCCCCATTCAATTTTTATTACTTTTTCATTTTTGTCACAAAAACATAGCTTATGACCCCTCGTTGGAACGAGCTCAACGAGCTCGTTCCAATGATGGGTCATAAGCTATGTTTTTAACGCAAAATAATTAGTGCTTCAAGAATTTTATTTGCAAGCGGCGTCTGCTTTTCTTGGTTAGTAAAGGGTTAAAACGCTATCTTGTGATTCACGTTCCTCCGTATTTGTAACTTACACAGCTCTCAATCTTCACAAACTGTTTTCTGGCTATTTGAGACTGTGCAATGTTATTTTTTTTATTTCAAGGTTAAGCATCCGATGCCAGAGATGCGAATTTTAGGTTTTTTGTGTACTTTTTATTTTCAACCTCATTTTAATTCTTATCCCTTCGAAATTTCGGAAAATATAATTACCACAAAAACATGTCTAAAGTGGTGTGTCCTGGGAAATTCCCCAACCGTGATGGCCGATGTAGATGCTTCTAACTGTGAATAGTCCAAAAATGTTCTGGAGAAAAATATTCAAAACTAGATGGTGTTGAAATCGCAAAGCCAGTTTCCAGAAGTCATTCTACGAAGCACGGCCCATGCCGTACGGCCCAACAACGAGAAGGTGTCAGCCGTCTTTTAACGTACCAAGCCGCCTAATAAACACACCCAGCCGCTCATTTTAATGAAATATTTGAGAAATAAGCTAAACTTTGAAGTGACGTAAAAACGTCAAAATGGCGGCAAATTGAAAAACAAAAAAACAACCCAGCTACCTCTTCATTTTTTCAGCTCAGCAGCATACTTAAATTTCAGAAAAATCCAACGTATTTTTATTTTTGACCATAGGACCCCTATGACGTCACCTCAGTGTTCGGGTATAACGGTTTCATGCTGAATAATCTCAAGTGAACCTGCACGGTTCCTCAAATACTAGTTCACCACTCTCAACGAAAACGAGATAGTAAATCATTGAACTTACCGATGGCTATTGACGAGATGAGAGTTGCACAAGAGCAATGTAAGATAAAATCAAACCACAAAACCCTTTAAAGTTTGTTCACGTGCACTCTCCTCTGTTCTTTATCGAGCGAGAGTTCACAGCACGTGCGATTTAGTTGGGTGGAAGATTAACACATTTTAACACTTTGAAGCCTGGCGGTATCTTCCACGTAAGTTCAATGGAAGGAATTGGTTGAGTCCATATTTATTATTTGGGGGAGACCAATCAATGTTTTCAACGTGCAGCCTCAAGGCTGCACTTTGAAAATATTGATTGTTCTACCCCAGACTTTAACTTCGCAGTCACCCAGCTTAATCAAATTATGACGTATCATGTTCCTGGGCTGGAAAGCGGTCTTCCGTGTTCAAAGGGTAAACAGCACCATACAACAGCATCCATGTGAAGTATATATATAGAACCGCACTTATGTTTGAATGGGTTAACGATTACTGGACGAGAGCGCGTCGCGCAAGGATACCACGAGAGCCGTCAGGCTCGAGTGGTATCCTTGCGAGACGCGCTCGAGTCCAGTAATCGTTAACCCATTCAAACATAAGTGCGGTTCTATATTTATTACACGTCCCCCGGCGTTACTGATTTCCCTGTAATTTATTGGTAATTGGGTGAGATTACAATTTTCTAATACGTTTCATTAATTTTCATAGATTGTCGTAACAAAACTTATAATATTGCCAGAGAACCAGTCTTCGACCTTGACACAGAATCGATACTTCATCGGCTCTCGTCACGTCTCGCAAAATATTTAAACGTGTCAATTCCAACAAAAAATACTCTTATCGGTTATCGACAGTTTGGGATGTTAAATTTGTTGCTGTTTCCAAGTGATAATATACACTGACGTCTTTATTTTTGAGAACAGAACGGGTGCATTCCCCGAATTCACTTCGCTTTTCAAAATTCGAGCCACAGCCACTGGCCGGGCACTGGGAAGGAAACACTTGGATGTTGTACAACTACAAGTTACAACTGTTATACATGTTCGAGTTTCAAAGGACCGTCATTTACAAACTTACCTTTAAAAAGTAGAGCAACATTTCTCGTCAGTTGTATTCGACTCTGGAGGGTGTATGACGGTGATGTTTGTGAGTAATGCTTCATAGTTTTTTTGTTTACCAGACACCAAATCACCACACACGATAACACTACGTCAATAAATGTTTAATATACATGTACACACCACACTGCCTACAGTTCTACCTCAAACAGCCTAAGTTTCTGGATAACTACGAGAAGATTTTAATCTCAATTTCCTCGGTTGTGTATTAAAAATCCAGACGACACTATCTGGGAAGCTGACAGATTCCTAAAAAAGTATATCAGCGACTGAAAAGTTACACGAACATGAACAAGGGAAAAGTGTACATTTAAGGGAAATTTTCAAGTGACTACTGGTTTGCTAATCACAGAATAACAGCACTGTTTCAGTTGAATTTTCATGTAGCAAAGACTAGGGCACAGATGTACATGTACTATCATGTGAGTTGTGTGACAGGTGATCCTGTGTGGTAACTTCTAAAAAAAAGAATTGGAAACAAACATTTATCCCCCATCATGCACATCTTTAATGCAAATTCCATTGAGAACTCTTTACAAAAAACGCTAATATTAATAAACAAAATTATAAAAAATATCTTTAATATTGTTATCACTAGACAGTCATGTGGTGGAGGTGAATGCAAGAGATCTTTTCTGGAAAGAAATCTTTATTTTTACCTGTACCATGGGCTTGCAATTTTACCCACAACATCTGCAGAGAACTAATGTTAACCATATCAGAATTTGAAAATTATACATGGATAGCATTTTGAGCAGAAAGAACAACTGATGCTTCTTTTTTTTTAAATTTAAAATGATTATTTGGTTATCAAACAGCATAACATGTTTTTTTCAGGACTTAAATTTCATTTTGTTTCAAGCAAATCCAAATTGTACTTTCTGAAAGTCAATTTATATATAGAACCGCACTTATGTTTGAATGGGTTAACGATTACTGGACGAGAGCGCGTCGCGCAAGGATACCACGAGAGCCGTCAGGCTCTGTACTGTACTGTACATGACTGCATTTAGCGTGGACTGCTTACTTTCCACGTGTGGGCAATATTTCCATGGACGCAAAGTAATATTAGATTATAAACACTAATTATACACAAGTAAGAATATCATCAAAAATTTTACGAATGAAGCACCTGGTACATCACAAACATGTGCATGTGTACTTCCCGGTGCTTCATTTATTAAAAGTTTGCTGATGATATTTAATATTATCTGGTAAATGCATACATGGATATCACTACCCACTTGTGTATTAAGACTAGTGCATGTCAACTGTACTGTATAATAATCTGATTCTGGGTTTTCACCAAATTTTAAGCCCTGTTTTTAATGGAAAATAGTTAAAGAATTTAATTATTCAAATTGATTAAATTGAAAAATGATTTGGAAATTTTATGAAATTAAATATAATTTAATATATTTTTTTCATATCTTGGTGTACATGTAGTTAATTCTGATGTACATTTTTCTAACATTTTTGTGAATAATTACTACAAAACGGCGCTTTTCCATCAATAGTTGCAAAATTTGTTGCGATTTCATCCCCCCTCCTCCAATAAATAAAATGTATTAAAATGTATCTTCCAGCAGGCAAGTTCTGTAGACGATATGAATAAAATTGCAGTGGACAGCGTGGGTCACGTTGTAGCTGGTGATTCAATTTGCATGAGATATGGGTGTAAATCACAATGGCCAAGATTTGCACTACTGTTCGTACGTGTTATTACTAAATAAAAAATACTTGAGCGAGTTGCGCTGGGATACTACGAGAGCCTACTGGCTCTTGTATCCCTGCGCCACTCACTCTCCTCCAGTAATCGTTACCCCATTCAAACATAAGTGTAGTTCTGTATATAACCCTTTACCTAACATGAAAAGCAGACAACACTTGCAACAAAATTCTTCAATAACTAATTTTTTTCATTTTTTCTGTCTCAAAAACATAGGTTATCACCCCTTATCGAATCAAGCTCGTTCCAATTAGGGGTCATGACCTATGTTTTTGAGATAAAAAATAAAGAAAATTAATTGGCGATTTTTGAGAATAGCGTTGGCCGGTGTTTGAGCGTTACGTTGGGTAAAGTGTTAATGGGTGGGAATACAGTCCACAATTGAGTAGCATCATTTTTTTTTCCTTTTACTGAGTGGCCAGTAACTAAATTTTGAAATATTTACATGCAAAAGAGAGAAAATTGGAACCTTTGAAGTGGGTTACCTCATTGCATGTACAGACATGTACATGGAGAGTGTATTGTCACTAAATCACCTACAGAGTGGAGATTTCATCCAAGCAATAATTGCAAATTTGTTCCAAAGCAAAATAAGCACAAGCAACATTCCAGCCAATGGACTTAACCCAGAGGTTAATTGGCTGAAACATTACATGTACATGTATATTTTTTCCATATGTACAGAATTTGAAAGTGATGCTTTGGGTGATAACTCCTCTCCACAGGTGATTTAGTTACATTCCACTCCCCAGGTACTCTATGTCATGGCAACTGAAAATGAAATGTGGTGACATGCTCTGAACTTGCAACTTTGTAATTGTGCAGTTAATCTCCCAAGCACAGCTGCACTTGCCCCATACATGTAGTATTACATGTATATATAAATGTGTTCTATGTAGGGTGAGGCATGGTACAGGCATCACCTATTTCCTAAACCCATTTCAATACTTTAAATGAAATAAATTATTGCTTTAAAAAAGCTTACTCTTGCAATAAGTGTGTTCAGGAGCACTACTTACAACCTTACATAAATATACTGTGCATTGAAGGCTCTGTAGTCTTTATACATATTTTATGATTCTTATTTGGGGACAGGCATGGGTGAACAGAAGCCTTTAGCAAATAAAATTCAAGTAGACATGTGGAAAATTAATCTCCCGGTGTTTGTTTTTGAAGGAAGTGTGAATACTAACACAGTACTTGGATCATGAATATAATCCGAAAAGAATGTGGAAGTATGTCGAAGTGGGGTAGATTTTCCACATGACAGTTATTTACAATTTCTGAAAACAGAGATCAAGAAGCAATTACAAATTTTCTTCTCATTAACCTCAGGCTGGTCCTGGTGGTGACAGCTCCATGAGCTTGAAGTTTACAAGTGTTTCCCGTGCTTTTTGGAAAAATTGTAAATATTTGTCTGGTGGAAAAAATACCTCACCACGATTTACGGTTAATCCACCCCCACCCCCTCTCCCATGTGAAAGGTTTTGTTATGTACTGTGCAACTGTTACTGTGGATATCTTAGTTATTTCATGCCAACCTTTTACATAATCGAGGAGGAGGCTGACTATTCAAAAAGATGTTTGCATAAATTAAATATGTACTTTTTTTGCTTCAGGAACATAGCTCATGACCCCTCATTGGAACAATCATATTCTGTCGAGGGGTCATAAGCTATGTTTTTGGAGTGAAAAAATGAAAATAATACAAAAGATGAATGGGGATTTTTGTGAATAGTGCTGGAATGAATAGGTGGGTATATGTAAATTATATTGGTATATTAGGAAGAGAGTTAACTCATTGTATGACAAAATGTCAATGGACAAAATCACCAACTGATGTTTATTTAAATTTCAAAATATTGCAATTTTCATTCTGAAGCATAAATTGTGATCCATCATTGGAATAAACTCCACAAGCTTATTCCAATCGTGGGCCATAATTTATGTTTTGGTCTTTTGGAATCAAAATTATTGAAATTTTTTACAAGCAGCTAGTTTCAGTGCTCTTTGCTAGCTGTGTGAGGTTTATTTCTTTATTTTAGTTTTTTCTATTTTGCTTTCTTTGTACATTAATTAAACCATTGTGCTGAATGAAATAATGAGGCACAGAAAACACAGATGATTATCAAATATATATTCTACATTTAATCCGAATCCGAATCTATAATTGCTAATCGTCTGTATTTTCTCTGAGGCGACCGATTATCATCTTGATTTTGTTGTGATTGTGAGATAACCTGAACATTGATATTGAATGTTCCTCCCATTATATTAGCATTGGCAAACATGCCTTGCATAATTTTTTCCTGACTCGACAGTGGATTTGGTTTTGAATTTACTATATGGGTTGATTTACTGCTAGATGCAGTGATATGGGATTGGTTTGATTTGTCTACATTTGACTCCACTGGATTGATGGGAACACTTTGCAACATGCTGGAAGGAGCAGATGAACTTGTAAATTGTCTCTGTTGTGCTGTGGGCTGTAGCAAGTTACACATCTGTTTTTGTTGGTGAATAGATGCCACAGCATAATTGTTTAAACTGTTAACATTTTTATGGCCAGATAGTTGTGCAACTGTTTGGGGATTGACACCAGCATGAAGTAGACGGGTACACATTGTTTTTCTAAGGGAGTGATTTGTTATTTTTCCAGCAAGACCAGCTTTGTCTGCCATTTCTTTCATCATTGTACGTATTTTATTTAATCCCACCGGTTGAGCCTTGAACCATAGAGCACGTTGAGAAATCTGGTAGTTTTGGTTAACGGCTATGTAGAAGGGTGATTCCTTTTTTCTCATTGTCACTGGTCTATTGTTGGCATAAATTTTGTATGCTTTAACTGGGCATCTAGATGGGTTGGCTATGTTTTTGAAAATTTTGGGATTGAATGGCCTGGTGTGGTTACCTGTACCATCGCGAGTTTTTGTCAGTCGTTCATTAAACTCAAGGTAATCTGTATTATCACTGTCCTGTTTCAGATCAATATCCCCCCCATCGTAACTGCTGATTTTCTTGAGAACCTCTAAATCCTAACAATTTCGTGTTATTAAACCAAACTAGCCGAAGTAAAGCATGAGGGTCTGAAATCCCGAGTTGTCCACTCTTCCAGAGCTTTTCCTCATCTTCCTCACTGAGGGCATCAGCTTTTTGGGATGCAGCACCTGTCTACTTGTTAAAAACTGGGCAGAGTTTATGATACTTAGTGGATAGTTAGAATCCCTTAAATAACGATCAATTCCTCTATGGAAGCTTGTGAGTGTGTCGGGTTCATACTCGGAAGAGTCAGGCTTTTTAAGGCTCAGGATGAAAGCTCCTATGTATGCGTCAAGCTCACGAGGGGGTATACGTTGAATTTCCCTTTTCTCATTCTGGGTGTTCAACCAAACACTGAATCTTCTTGTTGCTGTCTCAGTTTTTTTTACAGTACTTGGATTTTTTTTGCTATTTATATAGTCTTTTAAATCTTTTATATTAGCTGTTACTGGGCTGTGATAGGTTTCTTGCAAAGTTTGAAGAGGACTGACACTAATATTGTTACTGTTACTGGGGCCAGGGGTTGGCTCCTCTGGCTCTGGCTCTGGCTCCGACTCAGAGTCACTGAATTTGTCAAACAACATTTGGCTGACATAGTCATCGATTAAGTCATTATCATTCTCTGCCCCGGGCGACGTTGTGATCAGTTCAAATTCCCCGTATTTAACTTCGTCGTCCATTATTGAATTGAAATATTTTTGTCCCGTAATAACTGATCTGATTATTAAATTAAAACAACTTAATTTGCAGACGACCGTATGCCAACGGAAATTCCGTCGGAAGTCGGTCAGACCTTTGGAAAACCGTTTGATAATGTGGCGTAAAATTGATAAACTGCGAAAACTAGGGGCAAGTTTCGATTTCTATATTTATTGAGGTAAAATGACTCGATTATATTTCATGTTTTCTTTTTATTATCCACCAGATGTTCACAATACGGATTTTTCTGAGATTTACAACTGGTTCAAAAATAGAATGCGGTGTTTTTCCTTGAGATAAAAATAGTCGAAGGCGCTGATTGGTTATATGAGAATTTTTACTGTAAATGAGAAGAACCAGTCTATCAATGGAATGTTGCATGTTCCGAGAACATTTTATCGGATCGCACTAGAGCTTTCCGATCAAAATTACCACACGGCCCCAAAACCTGTGCGATCGTGTAAAATACTGTGATGGGCGTGTAATAAAATGTAATTCTACTCTCTTCTTGTTATTACCATATTCCCAAGATCGATCTTCCCGTTTGTCACTTCCTTTGCAGCAGTTTCGGCATACTTCATTTTTAGGACGACAATTACAGTCCCAGAATTCGACAGGCTAGGAGTAAAAGTAAAATGAAAAGGATAACAGTGAACAATTTCAAATAACTAGAAATCGGTGTATTGAAGTTTGATAGCAGTATCCTTTATAAACATGGAGTTACGTGCTTGAGAAGACAGCGTTTTTAATGAAATTTGTCAAACATAGGCTGAACATTGAAATGACATAAAAGCGTCAAAATGGCGCCAAATCGAAAAACGAAAAAACGGCTGTCTCTTAAATGACTTGTTTTAGCTCTACAATGTACTAAAAGTTCAGAAAAATTCGACGAATTTTAATATTTGACCATATGACCATCTAAAATGTCACCCTAGCGTTCGGTTATAACGGTTGAAAATTTGTAACGACGGCAGTACATTTTAAGATAAGTTTTTTTTATGAATTTATATTTCCAACATTTCAGAGAGATAGAGTTAAAAATGAGCTGGAGTTTGAAATCCTTAACAAACACGTAGATTCCATCTCCTTCCAACAAAGTGTTGAAATTCTGAAAAGTAATCCGGATGGGTCCATTTCAGATAACCGGAAATAGAAGTGCGATGTTTGAAGGCTGTATCTTTTAGAACTATGGAACTACGCGTATCAGAAAATCGGGGTTTTTAATAAGAGGATGCTTAAATTTGCAGTGTCGTGGAGACGTCAAAAATGGCGGAATCTTAAAAAAAAACAACAAAAAAAAAAACAGGAGACTTTTAATTTTTCGAGTTCTACAACATTAAAATAAAAAAATTTCAAGAAAATCGGAAAAAAGTTTAATTTTTCCAACTTATGACCCCTATGACGTCACTTGAGAAACTAAGGATTTTCCATAAGTAAACACATTTTCCGTTATGGATTTGACTGGAGATGTTATATGCGAAGTTTGAAAGAGAGGGGTTTGATACAGTAATTTATAGTTAACCCTTTCAACACGAGAGGCCGCTTTTTCCGGCGTAGGAATATGATACGTCATAAATGGACGTGTGGGGTAGAGCAATCAATATTTTCAACGTGCAGCCCTAATGCTGCACATTGAAAATATTAATTGATCAACTCCAGGCAATGAATATGGACTCTTCCAATTGCTGCCTTTGAACTGACATGGGAGATACCAATAGGGTTAAAAGATTTAAAAATAATAAAAAATATGAACAAAATTGAAATCCGCACAACGTTCATCGCGGACAGAATTTCGGAAAACAGATGGTTGTCCGGGTGAGATGTTCACATTTCAGATAAGTGTACAAAACGTCATGAGTGCAGGTTAAGAGGAAGTACCCTGAATTTTGGTCTGACGCAACAGAAAAGAAACAGAAAGAAAGAAAGAGAGAAAGGTTAACGATCGCAGTGTCAATGGGTAACTTAACAAAATGGATTTGGAATAGCAAAACATAATCTCCAGAAGTCATTCAACAAGTTCAGAAATCATTTTTATTACACCGCTCTTCTATGAAATCCCCATCAATAGCAACACTCAACAATGTGGAAAATCCGTTACGCACACATGTGCCGAACGGAAATCATTGACGGACTATTTTCAGATAGAAGCGAAATTTCACAGGGGAGGGGGGGGGGGGGCGCGCAAAAAAAATGCCAGGATACAAGGTCCGGGTAGGTGGGTGGGTCCGAGCCCCAAAGTGCAGTTTTTGCCGGTGTCGTACAATTTGTTGCCAAATATCATTTTACAGACAAGTAATTACAACAAAAGTTAATTCAAGTGCTTAGATTCATAACTTAGAACAGAATAGAGCATTGATAATGTGTTGGGGGCTCCATGTTAGAATTTTTTCCCCATGTTTTACATTTCATTAGGTGGTGGGTCCAGTTCTGGGTGTGGCAAAAATTTGCAAAACAAAAAAGTGATTCCCAGCTATTTGGTCATGATTTTCACTCCTTTATATTTCTACTAAGGCAGTCTGCCTCTTATTAGTGCTTTGTAGCTCCTATTATTTGATTCTTCTGTAAGCCTCAGGGTGCCTCGTGCCATTGGTCAAGTGTGCTTCCATGTATGGAATAATTGGAAAGATTGATAGAATAAAAATCTTTATTGTGGAAAACGTGTATAATTTCAAGGTAAATATGATTCTTGTGACACTAACATAAAAAAATTAAATAAGAGGCAATTCATCTCAGACAAGCCACCCTGGCCTGGGTCAAAGAACTTCAGTATTGGGTCTCTCTCAGACCAGCTGTACAAATCCAGTACATGTAGGAACAATATATTTTGGTGGTGGGATTCGACTGGTGTCTGAACAGCACAGACATGTTGTACATCGGGGTAAGAGTTGTGTTGCTTGCAACATAAATGGGTGTATATCTGTAATTCAGTTGGTGGAGGCGGGTTCCAGTGGCTACCTGGGGGTCTGATGCTGCATTTCCGTTGTGGCTTTATATGCCGAGAGATTGTTTTGGGGCCATATGTGGCTAGGGATACCTTGGATGCCCAAGAGCAGGGCTGGGATATCGGACAAGTTGGTTTGCGGCACCTTTCATGTTTAGAAAAAGTATTTATTTATTTATTTATTTATTTATTTATTTTTGATTTAGGTAATTTGAATACTTCGTTAAACAGATTTTATAAATTGAGGGTGGGTCCCAAATTGTTTTTGAGGGAAAACTCTGGGGGGGGGGGGGGGGGGGGTGTCCAAGACATGACTGGCATAAATTTGCATTCCGGGGGTGATGGGTCTCAAAAATTGAAAATGTAAAAATTTCCACCTTGTATCCGTTATTTTCTTGCCTGACCCCCTGCCCCTGAATTTCACGGGAATTTTCTCCAAATCTTGAACCGCAATTACAATTTGAATCGCTGGTCACAGCTAAAAATCGTCCCCAAATTTGGTTGGCGAGAATTCTGAAATGAATTGCTGAGTGTCCTTCTAATTGTTTTATAGACGTGAAGGCGTGTAATAAACATTGGACGAAACGCTGGGTTAATTGACATGGCACTTGTGCCTTTTCCCATGCTGATTGTTACAATGAGGGTCCCGTTTAGATTAGATATATTTTATTTGTTATACACAACAAAAGGATTGGATTATAAGTGCTAAGCACTTCGATTAAATCCCCATCTTTATGCAATCAGCAATTAAAAATATATAAATAATACTGAACTGAATATAACATTCTGGTTATGCTGATTTGTTGTAAATAATAATTTGAGGTTTATAAATCATCGTAGAAATGGGCAATAACGGAACCGATACCGATATCATGAAGACACCAAAAAACCCGAACCGAACCAATCATTGAGCATCGAAACCATCTGAATTTTCAAACTTTTATACATTTACCTTTTTAATGCTTGATAACAGATGAAGGGTTCATTTCTATGATAGAAGGACCTGGGCAATAGTCCTGAGTTCTAAATAAACTTCAAAGTGTACATGTCCAGTTTCTTAGCAGCGATTTCCAGCCAAGCCTTGACAGTCTTAACCCTTTACCTAACATGAAAAGCAGACGACACTTGCAAAAAAAAAATTCTTGAACAACTATTTTTTTTTTCATTTTTTGTCTCAAAACCATAGGTTATGACCCCTCATTGGAACGAGCTCAACGAGCTCGTTCCAATGAGGGGTCATAAACTATGTTTTTGAGACAAAAAATGAAAAATAATAATGAAAAATAACTGACGATTTTTTACAATAGCGCTAAAGGGTTAACAGACAGCCAATACTTGACTACAAATCACTGCCCAGGCGATATGTATATCGCCAGCTGGACCAACTAAAATGGCATGCTGGGGGCATTTGCTCTTTGCTCGCTAACGCCTGAAATAGGCCTTAAAGGTTAAGATGTGTTTAGAGCAAGTCACAAATTTACCGTTGATATGATTTGTATTGGCAAAACATCCCAATGTTGTACTCATTTGCAGTGACATTTATATCACTGTAGTAGAATGATCCAAGAACAACTTGTTCGGAATTTTCCTAATTTAAACTCCCCTTTTGTATTATCAGTAAAACTCAGTCATGTCAGACACCGACTACCGAACCGATACCGTTGTATCCTCCTTCAAAAAAAAACTCGAAACCGATACCGAACTACTCAAAATTCCAATACCGCCCATTTCTAAAGTCATGCTGGTGGAAGTGTCATGTTTGCTTAAATTTTAAATGGGTTCAGTGTATGTAAGTTTCGCAAATCTTTCTCTTATCACCCCTAATAGGTAAATTGAAGGCACAGTCGAAGTAAAGGGTGTGTAAATGTAACCCAGTTTTTTACTAACGGAGTGGTGCTGGGTGTGGTTATGGCGAGCTGATTTTCTTCGCGTAGTTGTTAACAAACGGAATATACTATGTTACCTTAATACAAATAACATGTTTACACCATTTTCGTAGAATCTAATTATTCCAAACTCCACTTTCTCAATTTTGTAACAAGGGGTTTGAAGAAAGCATTGCATATTTTGGATTAAAACAGAGGCAGGCTGGCAGCCTGTGAATTTCTGCAATCACAGGAGCCCCATAATTACACTGGGCCAAAAACATTTCAACCGTTCGACCATTATCGGTATACTAATCGACTGAGCTGAGCTGTAGGGACAGTGAGGTGGGTAGAGTATACAAATGGTGACAAACATATCTATTTATGGTGAAAAACAAGTGATAAGAAACCAGTAAGGAAAGAAGACAGTTGATTCCAGATGTGATAAGAAGAGCTTGGAAAAAGCAGATAGTGCCACACCACAACACTAATAATTAAGTCAGTCTATCAAGTATTACTAAAAATCAGCACAATCGCGACATCACTGGGGCACCTAAGTCAATATTTGGGATTAACAAACTGATCACCGAGCTGCTTACGATATCTGGGAATGCCGGTGCTGACGAGAAGCTATTTGAACCTAAAATATAAATTCCAGTTTCGAAAGTGAAAATACACCAAACGATCATAACAGAAGTCTAAAACACGCAGTGTAGCTTTTAGGAAATGATGGACTATGCGAACTATTTGAAAATTAGAAGTTAGGTATACCATATAGCAACGGAACGTATTGTGGCATGGGACAGATTTTCCATTAAGGCTCCCCCGTCAGTTCATTAGTTCACGCATTTGAAGAAATAAATCTCAGTATATTTTATTCGTTTCCATGTGCGCAATTGCTAGTGTTTTGGATATAATTCATGTACATGTATTTGTCTGAATCTAGATCAGTGCAAGCGTTCCGTGGCCTGCAGTGTGTCATACTAACTACACTAGTACCAATATTAAAGTACAGAGGTGAGGTGGCTTTCGCACATCCTCTTAAAATATTGTGGGGATGAAATTCATTAATTCATATCCCGAAAAACAATATTCTTTTTGGAAAGTGTGGTGAAGCCAAATATATTGCCTATGTCTCCTTAATGACGTCTCCCTAATTCGTTTTACTGCAATACGTATATTGGGTGGACATTGGATGCATATTTGTTAGGGGGACATTTAAATACGCATATAAGTTGGGGCCTTAAGGTGGGTAAACAGAGAATAAATTGCTCTCAAATTTATTTCACATCACATAAAAAATATTTATTATGAACATGCTCTCAGTCGCTAGTGGAGTGTTCAAAGGTTTGGAAATAATTCCTGTAGATGTTTAGCAGTTCATACCGGCTGCAATATCGTTGCATTTTAATATTATTCCTAAAGATATTGCCGAACAACCCAGCGTTATACACAAGAGAGATATGTTGTAATTGTTTCTCAACGCTGATATAGTTATGCTGACGGTCGAGAGGCTGTAGTATGCAGGGACAAAATGAGGAAATAGGCTATGCCTTGAAAAGACCCATGCAAAGACGTCCTTAAATGTCTAAAGTAATTTATTTATTTATTAAGGTCTAACGATACTTTAACAGCCAATTTCGTATCGTGTCGGTGACAGTTTTACGGGTGGAGGAAGCCGCAAAATCCGGAGAGAACCACCTAGCAACGACGAGCAGCTGTCAGCTCCCAACATCGTAACTCCGCACTGCAGCACAGTCAGGGTTAGATTGGTTGAAGGCATGGGCTACATCGACGTGCAGTACGCCTTTGTACACAGCGTCATCGTGCCCCCATTGAACAATCGGGGTTACGTGAATTGCCCAAGGATACAACGCGGGAGTCCGAATCGATCGCTCAGACGGTCACCCATCCGAGGGCTAACTGGGCTCGACGTTGCTTAAATGTCTAGAGTAAAGGATTAAATGGCTTCTATGTTTAGTATCGATGCAGTGAGCAGCTGCCTGTAAATTCATGTGGATCTGTTATATTTCCCGAGCACCGGAAGTGGGGTCACGATATAAAATTACAAAAAGGAGACCAAAACAATAGCCTTTTGTGTTTGTTACCCTCTGATATAACTGCGTTTGATCTCCAGAGTTCGTGTGTGTGGATTGGTGCGTGTGTGAGCACGCATGTATGTATGCTAGTGTATGTTGTGCGTCGGTGTACGTTTGCATGTATGTGTGTGTTGGTGTGGAAGTGTGTGGGGTGATGGCGTGTGTTAGGGTTTGTGTGTGTAAATGTGTGTTAGTCTTAGGTACAGGAAATACGCACTGTTACAGACATTTCCTACTTAAACGTTTTTTTTCTTGTAATATGCCTCCGAAATATTGTTTTCATGAATTGTATATTTATTGAACATTGATGGGCTTCAGACATGATACAAAAAAACTCTCAAATTTGATTTAAACTAAGTGTTGAGCTTAGGAACTGGTTAAACTGACTGGCAATAATTGATGTTATTCGTTGATGACCTCCAATTTTGTCTTTACCAGATGTAACGCAAATGATGGCAGATCGAAGATTCAAATGTTCATTTAATTTAGATTAAATTGAATTTGTCTTTTACTATTTTTGCTATTTCGATATTCATTCTGTTGTATGTTAAAGTGAAAGGAATTATAGGCCTCCTTTCGCATTCCCCCTCTGATACGTTCATACCAGAGGGATTGAATTTTATTGATCCAAAAGGTTTCTTTCCAAATTCAGCTGTTTCTTCTAATGTGTCTTTAATTGGTGATTGTTCAAAAGGATGGATTTCGAAATCGTCCAAGGAATGTCCCTGAAGGTTAAAATGTCGTGCTACTGGGGCATCAGCATTATGTTATAAATCCTGTTTATGTCGAGTAGCACACATTCGGAAATGATTTTGACTTTGACCTACATACTGCTTCCGACAGCGTTTACATGTGATATGGTAAATGGTATTGGGAGAATCATAATGGAGGGAGTTTCGGGTCTGATAATTATTTTTCGTTTGTTCCGAGAAAAATTCTTCTTTTTGCAATTCAATACCGTGCCACTAGAATTCTGCAACGGTCTGATTTGTCTAATTTCCAGTGGTTCGAAATCAGTAATTTCTGGTTGGCTTTCCAGCTTTTTAAGGGATTGATATTCAAGGCTACGCAAAAAGCGCATTGTGTGGCCCCGCGATCTGAGGGCACCAAAGAGGGTAGAAGAAGCCTCGTTGAAATTTACCTTAAAACTTGAATTGAGGTGGAAAAGAATAAGCTGTGATTTGATGACACCTTTAAATGTAAGAGGTGGATGAATTTATTTTGTGTGCAAAAACTGATCTGAATCAGTTGGTTTAAAATATACCTTATCATCAAAATGATTTGATGCCAGGCATTGTTTTCCTTCATACACCGTCACATCGAGAAAATCCACGGAATCTTGAATGATAGTAGCTTTTTATTTGATATTTGGATCTTGATTGCTTAAAATTTCTAAAAATTCCTCAAAATCTTCTTTTGAATGTTCCCAAACGATACAAATGTCATCTAAATATCTGAGATAGCTTTTAGATAAAGTTTACTCATTACTTTGAGCACCTGCTGTAAGGAGATTAACTTACCAACCTATCTATAAAGTTATCAGAAAGATGTTTGGATACATAGATGCATAGTGCCTTTTCACGTATTCACCAACATATAAAAGTACCACGATTGACAAATAATTAAACTTGATAATTGAATTTTAAAAAAGGCTTTACAATCACCATATACTGTTATTTAGGTGGGGGTGTGGGTGAGGGGGAAATGGAAGGGCGAGGGTGAAATAGGGGTTGGGGGTTGGAGGAGTCTTTATTCTTTGTTAGTTGGAGGAGCCATGTTTGACATTAAAGTATCTAAGTGCCGAGCACTAAACAGAACAATTTGTGTTAACTCTTTACCTAACATGAAATGCAGACGACACTTTCAAAGAAAATTCTTGAATAACTATTTTTTTTCATTTTTTGCCTCAAAAACATAGGTTATGACCACTCTTTTGAACGATCTCGACGAGCTCGTTCCAAAGAGGAGTCATAACCTATGTTTTTGGGACAAACAAATGAAAATGGAAAAATAATGAAAATTAATTGACTATTTTTGTGAATAGCAGTGGCCTGTTTTTGCTGTTACGATGGGTAAAGGGTTAAGGGATTCATTTATTTATTTGCTGATACGGACAGGAGAGGTTTTGTTTTCTTAAATATTATGTTTACCACCATACATCATATTAAATTGGTAATGGCGTTATAACATGGCTACCACGCATGGATAATAGTATTGTTTTGATCCCGTGTGTACCCATCATGCATCATATTACCAGGGGAATGACATCACAATATGCCCCCGCGCCAGGTTAGTAGCATTGTTTTCATCACGCGAGTACCCACCATACATCATATTATCAGGGGACTGACGCCACACGCATGCGCATTGTAAACAAAAGTCGGAACACTATCGACCTGCTGGCTAACTATCCTGACCCGAAATCTGACCTTTGTTTTAATCTTATTTGCTTTACGAGGATTGGCGAACAAGTTATACCCCATCTGATTGGCCCAATGGTATAGGGGTGTAGGATTCCCTAAAAATCTAATTAAGACACAAACCATCAATTAAACAACAAATAAAAAACAAATAATTTTTTTTTAAAAGACTTGACATTTTTTTAAAAAACGTAAAAAATTTAAAACAATTTTTTTTTTAAATTTTAAAAAATAAAAAAAATAAAATTACGTCATGGATGCCTCTGGTGCATAGGCAAGATCAGAGCTTACTTACTACTCCCGTCTCTCGAAGATTAAGGCCCATCCCCTTGCATCGGGTGCTCACAAAACTTGTATAGAAAACTCACAAATAGCAGTCCAGAAAACGAAACAGGTTACCATATCAGTCCGTTTCAATCTAATCAATCAGCCATCGAGCATGACATATCCTGTGCAGTATAAGCAGAATCCATTTGAATGGACACATGGTTAGACCCATTTTTATTCAGGGTGAGGGGATTGTTGTTGAGAAGTCTGAAGGATTAATATTGGAAAACGCCATATTGTCAGCCCTAAAAAAGACTCTACATGAATAAACGATTGGCTAAAAAGACTTCGTGCTTGTCTTGTAACCACGATGCAGCTATAGCCGCCGAAAGTGACCTTAAACACATATAAATAAACACTAAATAAATATTTAAACCCTGCTCCCCAGGTATATGAGTGTGCGAGCTCAGAAAACATGTATCGCTCATGATATCACGTTTATCAGCATCTTCCCTTGTCGATTTCAATTTTTTGTTTATAAGAGTTTTCGAGTTAACAATTCTGTTTAATTTAAGAATTGCCTGCGTCGCGGACAAAATAGGAAAGGGGGAATTGTTATAACCAACTGAAAACGAAGTATTAATAGAAAATGAAGAATACGCTTTACATGACACTAGCGTATGTACCGGGCGTTGCACGGGCGAGACAGGGTGACAAATATCTGAAATGTATCCGCAGGAGGATCGTCAGATGCAATCACAAACCATCGCTTATCACTGGGGGAATCATGTTATCCACAGGTACTGAGTATCAGCACGATCTATCCAGAGTCGCGGCCATTTACTTGAAACGCGACTCAATCTGCTCAGAATTGACAGAGTTATCAAAAAACGTGACATTTCCAACGTCATGTCACACCTCCAGTACCCAGTTTTAGCCCGATCCGTTTAAAATGATAGTGTTAGTTGCCATCGTCGTGTTGCGTATTAGCCTGGTCACGCTGTCCGCAGGGACAGCATTTCAGACTGACTCGCTCAGTACTTTTCGTGAAACGGCTATGCACGTACGAATGTGGCACGAGGACGTCGAAACGTGACAATTGACGGGGTCCGTACCTACCTGTCTTCATCCCGGTGTTAATATACACATACATATCCAATTTCAGAAAGATGAGCCAATTAGTTTAGAGAACCGACTATGCCCAGGCAAACATTACGTCATACCACCAAAACGTGATACCAGACGGGTCGAGACCCAGCCCGTGTTACTCTTGGTGTAAAAATATATTTCAAAACCACTTTCAAAACAATCCGTTCAATCAGTAGTTTCGAAAAACTGCAACACCCGAGCTTTCGTGACGCCATAACGTCAAAACGTGGCGTCTGATGGTCAGACTTAGCCCATTTAACTGCCGGTGTAAAAATATATGTATATACCCAATTCCAGAATGACCCGCCCTGTAATTTTCGAGAAACGGCTGTATGAGAATGTGACGTCATAACGCGGAAACGTAATGTCGGACGTGTCGTAAACCACATCATGTTACTTTCGGTGTTAAAGTAGACTCGTATTCCCAATTTCAGAACGATAGTAGTTTTTGAGAAACGGCTATTTCTGTGAGAGTGTGACGTTATAGGGTAAAGGATGTTGCCATCCAGCCCATCTACCTCCTGGTATCAAAGTGCACATACACATTACATCCCAGATGTCAGAATAGGTAGACGTATACCACATATATACTGTGGTCTCCCTATTGTCTCTCCAAAAGGCCCCTCGCAAAGTGAATATTTTTCAAACAGTATGCATTCACCACATGTCAGGTGAGGGGAAAGCCCTGAAATATTGAGAGTAGTGGGGCAGCCCCGACTTCACGGTGACCTGGAACTTAACCAAATGCTTTTTATCAACAGTGCTTTTAAACTGGGCGTTACGCAGTCTCCAAATAACAGTGCTTTCAAACGGGTCGTTAAGTAGTCTCCATGTTGTCTCCAAATGAGTCCACTCAGAAAGTTACTAATTTTCAAACAGTATGCATGCAAGGCAAACTAGAGGCGTTGGAAACCCTGAAAAATTGTTGGGAATGCGGCACAATTTTTGAAAAAAGGTAGAGGCGGCACTGATTTGGGGCCTCCTCGCCAAACATCTGAGTTAACTAATGAGTTAAAGCCATCAATTATAACATTCTGTATCAGCACATTACATCTATATCCTCTGCAGTTTACTACTGATGAATTATCCCTTTACCAGACATAACATGATACTTCATAATTTCATTAAGTAGGTTGACTTTTGAGTGAAGATGTGGTGTGGACCAATCAATATCTTCAAGGCAGCACGTTGGAAATATTAATTGGTCTACCACAAAATAAAGATCATGGACCCTTCCCGTTGCTGTCATTGAACTGATATGGAAGATACCACTAGGGTTCAAGGGGTTAAAGGTTGGGCCCTAAATCTGGATTCTTTGGTCCCCCACCATCCATCACAACATCACAACAAGAGCGTGTTGTTTTCATCCTTGTACAGCAAGTGTATTTGTAGTATCGCTAGTGTCTGGTCATATAAGGATACGGGTTAAAACGCAGATGTTCATCAGTTGTCTGAATTGATTATTGAGAACAATGTAAACCCACATTTGAGAAACAAGTTTCGAAATATTTCAACAATGACAGCTTTATAACATTGATAAACCCTTGGCCAAACTACGAGAAGCTGGAAAAAAATGACGTCAATTTGAGCACTTCATTATTTATGTACATTAAGAATATTTGTAAAAGGATCAAAGAGAGAGCTTGGTCTAATGTCATGCTTTTCAAACGCGATAAGGGCTCTCCTTTAGGTTGGAAACAATGTTCAGAATTATAAAGTATGTTTTATCGACTCATATAAAACTGAAGGTACGCCAACTAAACTAATGCATCCCAATGAGTCCTGTATATAAAAAACCGGTGTGGGGAAAAAGCCTTTAAAACATGAACAACACGAGGTATGAAAAACAAAATCTAACACCTTTCAAGAAAAAGTGTTCGGTCTACGCAGATATTGTGAACACCCTTCCTCGCAGATGCTGTATATACATATAAAACCTCTGTTTTTGTTCGGTGTTCGATTTGCTCATTCCCCACATAATAGCCGACCCCACTGCGCAGTTACGTCAGGTAAAGGTTTAAATAATATAATTATTGTTAATAATGAACAGTAATAAACAGAGTAATCGCTTGACTGGACTGGTTACGTGAAATAATTCATTCGAGGCGAGGGACTATATTGTAAAACACTCCTGTGCATTCGCGCACTTGTTTTTGTACAACGTTCCTCACCTGTCATGGATTATTTCACGTAACCAGTCCAGTCAAGCGATTACTCTCTATATAAGACATTTTACAATTTCGTATAGCCATAGCCGTAGAGTACTGTGTGTGGATTTAAGGCTTTATAATAATAATAATAATAATAATAATATAATACCAGGCCATAGGTATCCTCAAATACCCGTATGTGTCTATGTGCTAGGGAACATTGTGTCACAATGTGCCTTTTCACATAAGCGTATATAAGCACATATCGGCACATAAAGCATGTGCCTATGTGCTAGGGCACATTGTGTCACATTGTGCCTTTTCACATAAGCACATATGACAAAAAGGGATTCCATTGAATATGGCCATTGGATATAAAGGCGATGAGAATCGGATACAACTTCGGAGGGGGATAACTCTGTAGATTAAGTATACGTTATGGGAAATCAAGCAATCTGGTTGGTTAGTTATAATTTATATAAATGATCTAGATAAATGAAACAACAAGAGTACTTGGAATAGAGTCAGAACTAACAAGAATAGACCAGAATAGCTAAATATAGTAATAATAAGGTAAGCTGTTCCAACTAATTAGCTATTCTACGCTACTGGAGTATACTCTAGAACAAAGAAACATGGCCAGATAGACGAAAAGTATTGTGTAGATAGATGGAAGCAGAGAATTCCGAGAGAATTCGAAATAGTAAAACTTGTCGGGTTGTTTGTGCCAATTAAACGAGGATGCTGGGGAAAATTGTAAGTCAGAAAATTACTCCTATTCAATCGAACACACCCCCGGTACCCCCTTGGTACTATAGCACTACGTGCTACACCGATAAAATGGGGAAATAAAGTCAATTCCGGTGATTTGGAGGGATTGTCTGGATGTTTGTGGTAATTCTACAAATCGGAAAATTACTCTTCTACAAAGGAACGTACCCTCCGAATATACCCCTGTCTTGTTAGAAGGTTTTGGGTCACATAGCAACCACGTGCTACCATAGAAACCAATATTGCGGCCTCCAGTATACAAAATGGACGACGGAAACACGAATCACCCTAACAACACGTGCTGCGCATGCGCACTCACACCACGTATCACTATGGAGATGACGTCACAAGATGGCCGCTCACGCGGGTTACCATGACAACACAACATGGCGTCACTAGGTCACGTGATTATGACGCCACATGAGATCCTGCATGAGATCCTGCCAATGGGGCCCGATCCATACATCTACTACTCACGGGGTTAATGTTACAATGGGCATGCTTGTATTGTGCACCATTAGCGAAATGTTAGCAACTGTTTGGGCCTGATTGATTCAAACCCTTCTAAGGTTGATTCATACTAATTAATAACTATTTTTGTCCAGTCCTTCTTAAAATATAGGTTTTTGAATTTTTTATCTTTAGCTCATAGGGTTCCCACGGGTGAGGAGGTTTTATTTTTCTCATTGGAAATAGAAAATCGGGTTGTGCTAATAATGTTTACCCTCCCCAAACAACACCAAATATTAACACAGGAACTTGGCCTCAACACATTTGAATATACACATCAAACAAAAATTTATTCAAATCAGAACTTTCATATAGAAGTTCTGTACAAAAAACTGATTGCACCTAATTTCGGTACAAAATGGCCCCTGGTGGCCCTCCTGAATTTCGGACCGCACCTAAAAACACCCGTTCTCGTTTCACGATGATAACAAAGGTACCCAAGAAGTTTTATAAAGATCGGTTGAATAATACAGCCTGTAGCCAGAGCCGTGCTGGCGGACGGACAGACGTCCAAATGGATAGATGGACGACAGACAATGAGAAAACCTCAAATTTGACTACGTCAAAGTTGAGCTAAAAATAAACTCATCAGCTCCTTCCAAAGGAAAAGTCATCAATAAATATAGAAACTGATTGCATCTAATTTCGGCACAAAATGGCCAATGGTAGCCATCTTGGATTCTGGATCGAACCCAAAAACAATTGTTCTTGTCCCACAATGACAACAAAGGTACACAAGAAGTTTTGTGAAGATCAGTTCATAAATGCGGCCTCCAGCCAGAGCTGTATGGAAATGTGCACTTACTGTGTATAAGTAGCACTGAATAAATCAAAGTTTCTCAAATTGGCCGCCGCCGGCCATCTTGAAGTTTCGGACCGCATCCCAAAACACTCCTTCTCGTTCCAAGGTGATAACAAAGGTACCCAAGAAGTTTCATGAAGATCGGTTCATAAATGCAGCCTCTTGCCCGAGTCGTCCTGATATGTGTACTAACTGTGTATAAGTAGCACTGAATAAATCAAGATTCGTCTAATTTGCATAATTTATGCACGAGAAAAAAACCCGTATTTTATGTGATGTATTCCATGTAACTGAACATCCAAAGAAAAATGTATTCGAATCAGAACCTTCATATAGAAGTTCTGTACAAAAAAACTGATTGCACCTAATTCCGGTATAAAATGGTCGCCGGCAGCCATCTTGAATTTCGGACCGCACCCCAAAACACTCGTTCTCGTCCCAAGGTGATAACAAAGGTACCTAAGATGTTTCGTGAAGATCGGTTCATAAATACAGTCTCTAATCCGAGCCGTATTGAAATGTACTCTTACTGTGTGTAAGTAGCACTGAACAAATCAAAGTTCATCTAATTTGCATAATTTCTGCACGAGAAAAAAACCCGTATTTTTTGTGATGTATTCCATGTTACTATACATTCAAAGAAAAATGTATTCAAATCAGAGCCTTCATATAGAAGTTCTGTACAAAAACCTGATTGCACCGAATTTCGATATAAAATGGCCGCCGGCAGCCATCCTGAATTTCGGACCGCACCCCAAAACGCTCGTTCTCATCCCAAGGTGATAGCAAAGGTACCCAAGAAATTTCGTGAAGATCAGTTCATAAATACAGCCCCTAGCCCGAGCCGTATTGACATGTGTACTTACTGTGTATAAGTAGCACCGAATAAATCCAAGTTCATCTAATTTGCATAATTTCTGCACGAGAAAAAAACCCGTATTATATGCGATGTATTCCATGTTTCTAAATATTAGTAAAAAAAAAAATATTCAAATCAGAACTTTCATTCAGAAGTTCTGCCAAAAAACTGATTGCACTAATTTCGGTAGAAAATGGCTGCCGGTGATAACAAAGGTACCCAAGAAGTTTCGTAAAGATCGGTTCATAAATACAGCCTCTAGCCCGAGTCGTATTGAATTGATGACGGATGGACAGACGTCCAGGCGGACGCTCCAACATTTCGGGATTATGGGCTACCAAAAAAACATTTTGTAAGTCCAAAACCTTATTTTACCCAGAACCCCACCCCCTCCACCCTAGAACTTATATTTAACCCTAACCCCACCCCTCCACCCAAAAACCACACCCTGACCTACCCCACCCTGACCCTAAACCCTAAAAGCCCCCCTGGGACCTAACCCCCAACCTTAAGCCCTACTCTGGGGCTACCCCTAAACCCACCCCACCCCTGACCCAACCCCACCCTAGCCAAACCAATAGGATTAGGAGCTATTTTTCGGTTTAGGGGCTACTAAAACTAAAACCTCACCCCTGACCCCAACCCTAACCCCCCGGGACCTAACCCTCCCACAACCTTAAGCCCTACTCTGGGGCTACCCCTAACCCTAACCCCCATCCCACTCCTAACCCTAACACTACCTTAATTTGGAGGTAGCCCCTAATAGTAATATTCCTTAAACCCCCAATGTTGGCCCGGACAGACGGACGTTCTTAAAAATGGGAGTTGTGGGCTTAATTTTTTTACGGAAAAATTTATCATTTTTATTCATTTGGACAACGGTTAAAACCTCGTTTTTTCGGTAAAATCTTTTTTTGGGGGAGGGGGGGGGGTATAGACATGGTTACATCCTCCAACGTAATGCTTGATAGTAACTAACGCTAACCCCCAACCATGAACTGACGCTAGCCCTTAATATACATCCCGAAAAAATCACTACTTGCCTCGTAAGTCTCATAGTTTAGACATTAAGCTCATAAAATTTTCAGTTAAGTATAATATGACGGTGAGCTCATAATGCCTGTCCGGACAAAAAAACTTCGTAACTTTCGTATTACAGCGCGGACAGACGGACAACGGACGACCGGCAATGACAAAATCTCAAATTAGGTGAATGACAGGAACCATAGTGGTGGGGGGATTGCAGTATATATCCCGGACCATTTATTCTACAGGCGGAGGAACGAACAAGAATTCGACAAGTCTATCGCGTGGTTTGAACTTGTATCAAAGTCGAAACAACTTCTTCTCGCAGTTACATACCGATCTCCCCAGTATGCGAGTCGCGACTATTGGAATCTTCTCGACGACTCCATCGACAAGGCTCTTGATATTAATAAAACAGTCATTATTGTAGGTGATCTCAACGACGATCTACTGAGTTCCAGCACAAAGTTGAAAGATACCATCGATCATTTCAACTTCAGGAATGTTGTTACTAAACCTACTGTACAAGAGTCACTCCCAATTCTAGTACTCTATTTGATCCCATTCTAATTAGCGATACTGTAAATGTTATTGAAGCAGACATTCTCGACCTGGGCCTGTCAGATCACCACGCAGTTTATACATACATTTCATTCGACCATAAGCAAAGACAGCCATATTTTAGAATGATCAGAAACTATCAACGTGCTGATTTCGATAAAACAAAGGCGTTGTTAATGGTTGTTAACTGGAATAATCTTACAGATACTACCCAGGATGCAAACGAATTGCAAACAAAATTTTGTGACACGTTTCTGCAAATAATTAACGAAACAGTCCCTCTTCAGAAGATACTTATTCGTCCAAACGACAAACCTTGGTTTAACCCCGAATTGCGAAAAGAAATACGGCGAAGAGAGAGATTAAGGAAAAGAGCTTTATACTCGAACGGTGAAAATGCCTGGAGAGCTTATAAGCACTCTCGCAATAAGGTTAACAATATGAAGAAATACGCAAAATTAGTTTATGAAGATACTCTTCAAGAACAACTATGCGGCTCTCCCAAACAGTTTTGGCACATAATTAAAGACCTTCTTAATAAAAATAAAAGCAATACAATCCCTCCTCTCCACCGTAACAGCTATCACGTACCCCACGACCTCATTGTCGATGATCACGAAAAAGCCGAATTACTAAACGATACTTTTGTCAGAAATACATTTATCAATGACATAAATCATAATCTTCCTGTGTTCACCCCAAGAAGCGACAGAACTATTTCAGAAATCATTATTTCAAATGAGGATACAATAAATGCTAATAAATGCTTGAAAACGAATAAAGCACATGGCCATGATGGTATAGCAGCCCAAATGATAAAAAAGACTGCTGATGCAATAGTGATTCCCTTAACCTGTCTGTTTAATAAACTCCTCCAGCTTGAAACCTTCCCGACGAGTGGAAAAGGCTAACGTTATGCCACTATTAAAAAAACCGGAGCCATCGAATGTTAATAACTACAGGCCAACTTCCCTACTGCCATTACTTGGGAAAATATTTGAGAAGCTTGTCCTCAAACAAGTCTTCTCCCACTTTCAGGAAAATAACCTCTATACAAGTACCAGTCAGGATTCATCCTGGGACACAGCATAACTTTCGAACTACTGGAATTATATCATTCCCTTTGTCAGTCCCTCGCTAATCGTCTTCTTACGTTTGCAGTGTTTTGCGATATATCAAAGGCCTTTGAAAGAGTTTGGCACAATGGATTAGTACATAAACTACGAGAATATGAAATAATGGGTGGGCTACTTTACTGGTTCATGAATTATCTCGATGGACGAAAACAAATAGTTCTGGTAAAAAACGTGTTTTCGGAGTGCCTACCAATGAAAGCGGGTGTACCCCAAGGGTCTGTTCTTGTGCCATTTTTATTCCTAGTCTACATCAACGATATCTCAAACGGCTTAGAGTCACTCGCAAGACTATTCGCAGACGACCCATGTCTTTCAAATAACAACCGAAATATAACTGCCTAAAGTCTGTACTTAACTCCGATATCAAGAAGATCAACTCGTGGTCTTCGTAATGGTTGGTCTCATTTAACCCAAACAAAACTAAAGCCGTTTTCTTCTCACTTGCGTGCAATCCGGATAGCCAACACTTAAAATTCGATAATACCCTGTGGAATTCACAGCAACTCACAAGCATCTGGGAATACAATCTAATTTGAATTGGAATGTTCAAATCACAGAAATATGCAAAGGTCAGTATTCGATTATCGATGTTAAGAAAGCTCAAATTTAAACTCAAGTAGAAAAAGTCTTGAAAAAATGTATTTCTCATTTATTTTGCCACTTATGGATTATGGCGATATAATTTGGGCTTGTGCTCCAAATTATTTGCTATACAAGCTGGACAGGCTCCATCATGACGCTGGACGGATTGTTTCAGGACTTACACGTTCAGTCTCCAAAGAACGTCTACTAACGGAACTTTGGTGGCCCACCCTTCACCAGCGACGTACCTTCCACAAATATTGTACATTGTATAAAGTTATTAACGGATTCGCCTCAGACCTCATTACAGAACTTCTGCCCCACAGGCCTGGCCAAAATACGCAGTATAACTTCAGAAATTCATCAAAATTTTCAAGATGTCGAACGAGAACAGAGTGTTTCAAGAAATCCTTCTTCCCTTCAACTACTCGGAATAATTTGCCCCAAAATGTCACAAATGCGTCTTCTCTTTGTGAGTTCAAAATTTTACTTCACGAAAACGAAAACGTGATTATGTGTACTTCTAAGCCACCTGTGTATTTCAACCAAGGGAATAGATGGGTAAATATACTCCACTGCAAACTAAGAAATAACTGTTCTGACTTGAACTTCGACAAGTATTCCAATTACATATCCCCATCTCCAGAATGCGACTGTGGTAAAATGCAAGAGGACGCGTACCATTTCTTCTTCCAATGCCATAACTATGATAATGAGAGACTTATACTTTTTAATAGTCTCAGTCACCTGCACATCACATCGCAGGATTATCTTCTATACGGTAAACAATCGTTAACTGGAAACGAGAATAGATTAATCTTTGTAAAGGTCCAGTCTTTCGTTCAGTCTAGCGGTCGCTTCCAAGAATGAGTATAAGTTTATTTCCAGATTTACTGTCTGACTTATTCCGGTGTTGTGCTGAAAATTTAATTTTTTATCTTCCAATCATCAAGAAAATTAATTTGTTGGTTTAACAATAGTTACACTAAATATGGATTCCAAGAGCCTCAGAAGAGTATCCGTATCCCATGATAGTGCTCCGGTGCACCGACGCACTGTGTCACTATCTTAAGATGATGATTTCGTGTGCACTTGCATCGGATCGCTGTCGCAGCGTGCCTAAATTCCTCAGTACGGTTCACTTGCCAAGACATTTTTTGAGACAGCACAATCTTTACAGAAATCCTTCCTCGACCGCAGAAACGGATTCCTCAGGGGTCTTCCATATGTTGGCTAGTATGTTGGCTAGTTCGTGGAAGGATCATGTGTGTAGGAGGCCGCATATATATGAATATGTGTATTCACCTGTATGTATGTGTTCGTACATTTTATATAGTCGAGTGTTTTCAAACATCTGGTTTCTCAATTTACGCCTCTTTGCCTATAAACAATTTTATAACTCCTAAAGGGTACACCCACCATTTCAATAATGCCATGTTTCAGCTCACACATCTTTGGCATCTGTGTAATCCCGCAAACGCCTAAAAAAATTTGTAAATGTCCCATTTTAAGCAAAAATATGTCATTTCTCAAAGCAGGGCTTCAGTTCAAACTATTTTTGGCTATGGCTAATACTATCCATTTTGATGAGATCCAGACGTCTGATGCTTACGACTTCATATCTAAGTTTAACACATCACTGAGAATTGGCGATAGTGACACAGACCCTCCTTACGCTATTGAAAACCCCAGCTGTAAATACTATACACCAGAAAACTTTAGTAGGGAATTCCCAGCAAAAAATAAGTCGTTTTCTCTTTTCAACATGAACTGCCGAAGTCTGAATGCTAACTTTGAGAATATCCAAAACCTCTTACACGACATGCATCCTGTGAAGAATTTATTTGATGTCGTCGGACTTACTGAAATATTCGATGTCAAACAGAATATCTGTTTTGAACTCGACGGTTATCACCCTCTAATTCACCACACTCGACCTGCAAATGATGATGGCAGGGGAGGTGTAGGATTATTCATCAAGGACAACATCAGCTTCAAACATCGAAGTGATCTGTCAATCTTTATACCACACGTATTTGAATCTCATTTCATTGAAACTACCTCTAAAAAGAAATGCATAATCGGGATTATCTACAGGCCCAACACTGCACCAAAAGCTGATCTTGACCTTTTTTTTGTCCACAATGTCCGATCTATTGAATAAAATCAACCTCGAAAACAGAAGAGCCTACCTTATGGATGACTTCAACCTTGACCTGCTGAACTTCACTAATCATAATAAAACTGAACTTTTTATCGACTCTATGTTCTGCTCAGGCTTCATGCCCCTTGTCACTAAACCAACGAGAGTTACCGATACTTCAGCAACTCTTATAGACCATATCTTTAGTAACGATTCCTCTGAGCATGTTTCTGGAATTGTTATTTCTGACATCAGCGATCACTTCGCAACGTTTTGCATCGGTAACTTGGAAGAACAACTTGCACGCCCTACCAAAATTCATAAACGCTCGTTCAAGAAAGAGAACATAGATCGCTTTAAAAGACTCTTATTAGGCAGCGATTTTTCTAGCGTTTATGACGCTTCTGATACCACTCTGGCATACGACCTGTTTTTGGACACCTTCTATAAAGCATTCAATGAAGCTTTTCCATTAAAGGCAACACCAGTTCCCTCGAAATATATTAAACGCTCGCCCTGGATGTCAGCTGGACTATTACAGTCTTCTCTACATAAACAAAAAAAATTGTACTCCAAAAAGCTAAAATCTCCAACAGCTTAAAATACTACAGCCTACAAGCAGTACTGTCAAATCTTCAATCGGATCAAACGGGCGAGCAAGCAAATCAGATTATTACCATAATATTTTGCTGGAAAATAAAAATAACCTTAAAAAGTCGTGGGAAATCCTACGTAAAGCAATTAATAAATAAGACCGAAAAATAGAATCACCCGATACTTTTTTTATGGTGATACCCTTATAACTGATCCCAAAATCATTGCCGATAAATTTAATACATTCTTCGCAAACATTGGAAAATCAGTAGGTGAACAAGTGCCCGATACGAACATCCATTTTTCACACTACATGAAGCAAAGAAACGGAAACTCTTTATTTCTGACTCCAACAAACACCCGGGAAGTTATTCATAACATTTCTATGTTGTCTTCGAAACCAACAAGGGATCAGGGCGAACTGTCCACGAAACTCCTGAAAGCAGTCGATTATGAAGTTGCCAGTCCATTAACACACACCATTAATACTTCATTTTCATCTGGTCACGTGCCATTCAAAATGAAAATAGCCAAAGTTATACCAATCTTCAAGTCTGGTGATACTCAAATCTTTAACAATTATCACCTATCAGTATCCTACCCACGTTCTCAAAAGTACTTGAGAAATTAATGTACAAAAGACTAGTGGAGTTTATTGGTAAAAGTAATATCTTATACAAGTACCAGTTTGGCTTTAGAACAAAGCATTCGACTATCCACCCCATATTGTACTTGCTGAATAGCGTGGTAACTGAAAATGATAAACCAACAAAGAACTGCACCCTTTCTATATTCTTAGACTTTTCGAAAGCATTCGACAGCATTGACCACTCAATCTTACTCCAGAAACTTGAATACTATGGTATTAGAGGTATAACCCATCAGAGGTTTCAAAATTATTTAACCGACCGAAGCCAATTTATCTCGTTCTCGAATATTGTTTCAGAAACCTTAACCATAAGCACCGGTGTACCTCAAGGGTCTATTCTTGGCCCTATTCTATTCTTGTTATACATTAACGATATTCGCAACTCCACTGTGCTTAATCTACTTCCCTTTGCCGATGATACAACGGCATATAGATCAGGCAACAATCTAGGCACACTTACAGATAGTGTAAATTCCGAATTAGACAAAATAAATCTCTGGTGTTCTGCCAACAAATTCGCCCTTAACCCAACTAAAACTAAATATATGCTTCTTCACCCAGAAAGTGATTTGTATGGGGTAAACAACGTTGAATTATCTCTGAATAATACAAATATTGAGGCCGTTGGGAACGAACAAGATCAAGACGCTCTAAAGTTCCTCGGTGTGTATATAAACGAAAATATGAAATTTAAACACCATGTTTCTGCAGTATGTTCAAGAATGGCAAGTGCAATTTTTGCCCAGAATAGGGCAAAGAAATTTCTCCCCGCAAAGGCAATGAAAACTTTGTACTTTTCATTGATCCACTGTCATCTCATATATGGTATTCAGGTTTGGGGTCATTCGATCTACACCAACAGAATTTTCAAGCTGCAAAAAGGAGCCGTCCGAATCATTACTAGGAAGGCATATAACTCGCACACATACCCACTTTTCAGAGATTGTGGTATTCTGAAATTTAAAGATCTCTACAGCCTTCACGTCTCCCTCTTTATGCATGACTGGATGAACAAAAAACTCCCTATGTCATTCGATAACACCGTTCAGGTCTACAGAAACCCTTCGGTGATGAATACAAGGCAGTCTGGTAAAATAGAAACACACAAACCAAGAACACAATTTTCAGCAGAATTGCCGTTCCATTCCTTCCCAAGAATTTGGAATAGTATAGACCCTATAACTCAGCAATATAGTACACCCAAGTTCAAAAAATCATTAACGCATAAAATTTTAAGTACTTATTCCAGCCCAAACTTCAAGTGCGACAACCCAGCCTGTCCCGATTGTATCAGCCATCAAAACTCTCTGGTATCTCGCCCTCCTCCCAGTATATGACCTATTGACCCCATCTAGCCACATGATTCATAAACAAACTATAAATATCCCTGTCTTTGAAAAGAATGTTTGATACACTGATGCCAAACCGAGTTGATACATTTTTTTATGGGAATGGCAGGAAGACAGCCTTTTAGGCTATGCCATTTCCATGCTGTATACTAGGTTATGTTCTTGTAGTTTGTAATGTTATCTCGTTGTTAATGTACTAGTATACTGCAGAATAAAGATATATTATTCTAAAAACGACGATCTGGTAATGTCATGGTTAACTTCTCGTAAATTTCTAATGTTCCTTGTAATGTTCTTTTATTGAGTCTCAATTTCTGTGTTTTCATATTTATATTTTGCAGAAAATCTGTTTTGTCGCCAAATTGTGTTATTTTATTAACGGGAGAGGAGTTTAACACTTTGCGACTTTTATCCTAATGTTCAGACGTCACTGGGAATTTAGTTTCTTCAAACGTAGAAAAGTACAAATAACAAGATATTTTTCACATTAGTGCTTATCTGGTTGAGGGCTAGATTAATTTTGGTGGTCTGAATTTGTTATTCAAAACTTGTTTTATTACACATTATTGGAGAATGCCCTCAGGCAACAAAAAACAAATTTATATAAACAAAATATTATTTGTGTTTGACTGAATATGAAATATAAGTTTATTTTTTCTGGGAAGCGACTGGAAACGGCCAAATGGGCCATGTCGCCTCCTGAAGATGCTAATAACTATCTGTATCCTATTGCATTCATTGTACTTTTATTACCCGGAGGTCCATTGGCTGAAACATTGCTTGTGCACAGGCCATATGTACAGAATTTGATAGCCTTACTATGGTCATAACGTGTAGATTAACGCGCAGATCGACGTGCTATTTGTGCGCATTTCATGACAGGACTTCTAGTTTTAACTGTATTATAGATGTAGCCTTGATAAAGTATTTGTTCTGTACTTCTCTGTGAAGTAGTGTATTCTACTTGTTTTTAGCCTGCCACTTTTGATGCTTAGAGCAAGCAAATCGAAGGTGTTTGCACGCCGAAGAAGCGCAGGGACAGTGTAGGGTAAATTAACCCTTACTACCCCTTTGGCAGAACAATCGTACTGATCCACGTGTAGGGTCCACACAGGAGGAGAATGAAATGGGATAGAAAAGCCAACAGAATCCTGTCCACCACCACACTACCCCGTATGAGTGCAGAAAGTGGTTATTTGTCTGTTCTTCAGGTATATAAAGTCTGCCACTTATATAATATAGCTCGTTTAGAAGATCCACTTCCTTCATTGTCAAGTCTAGTTTGTCTCCAGAATTAACTCTGTGACAACCAGGGTGTATGACAATTCGGCGTCTGTCTATTTGGTCCAAACCGTTGTTTCATAAGACTAGCGCAAATACATCTTCGGCACCACTGTAGTTTGGTTATCATTTCTGGTTCCCTGCAAAACAAGAGTCTCAAATTCTCCAAATCAATATTATGCCTGTTTAAATGAGACTGGTGTGACGTAACCGTTGTGCGCAGATTTCGGGGCAATTATCTTACAAATTCAAAAAAAAACAAACACGAGTGCTTTGGCGATTTATTCATATATCTATTGGGATTTAACGACACATTCGACATACTGGGTCACCTCGTGTCTAGCAAGTTTTCGGTTGTAGGAAAGCGGAGTACCCGGAGAGAACCATCGAGCAACGACGAGCAACTGCCAGACTCCCCAACGTACTAACTCCACACAAGAAGGGCTAGCGTTGGTTGAAGACAAGTGCACCATCGACGTGCAGTACGCATAGTACACAGCGCTACTTTGACCCTACGCCGGCAATCGAGATTAAGTGCCTTGGCCAAGGACACAACGCAGTTACCCCTGGCGGGGATCGAACCGTGGACCTTTCGGTTTGAAGTCCCGACTCCGTAAGCAATGAACCACGCTTTGGCGATGAATACGCTGGACAATATTTCACAATTTCGTTTTTGTTTTTATTTCAGCTGTCGTTTTCAATGTTCAAGTATCCACTGTAATATAATAAACAATTTATTACAATCGTCATACAATATTATGCTCCCTTATAGGTTGTGTAAAGTGGTATTAATATGAAAGGTAGAGCACAATGAATTGATAATAATGTGGGTTGCATATCGTCCCCTGAGTTCCAATGCGTTCTATTTGCCAGTAGGCACATAGAACACATTGGAACTCAGGGGACGATATTCCATCTGATTCATTGGACCAGATCTTCCAAATCAAACAAGACGCCGTACTCGTTGACAGAATGAACCCACTTACGGTGTCGCGTTTGACCTGAGGGCAGATCTGGGGCCAATACTATCATTTTTTTTTACAATTGTATTTTCTAGAGTTTTATTTTCTAGTTATGACTTCAAATGGCTTGAAATGAACATTAGCATTTTCAAAGACTTGGCAAATTGCCATATCTTTTAAAATGCTAATGATTCAATTTGGTCAATTATATTCATTCAGTCCGTGGAGAGTGGATTGTAACTAAATCACCCGCGGAGTGGAGTTATCACCCAAGCTATAACTTTTAAACTGTGTACATATCGACAAAAACACAAGCAATGTTTCAGTCAATGGACCTCCGGATTTAACCCGGAGGTCCATTGGATGAAACTTTGCTTGTGCTGGTTATGCTTTGCACCAAATTTTCGATTATTGCTTGGGTGGAATCTCCACTCTGCGGGTGATTTAGTGATAATACACTCTCCATGTACTGTAGGTAGAAAATACAATTGTATAAAATACAGTTTGTAAAAATGTTATAGTATTGGTTCCTGGTGTTTAGAAAATGAAGGTCCACTCCCCGGAATATGATAATCCAGATCAAAGGACAGTTGTAATAATTGGCATTACATTGACAACACATGTGACATGCTGTTGGACAGAATTTCTCATTAAAATATTTTATCACAATCACTACTGCTGGTGTAACAGCTTTCAACACACGTCATGCATGATCTTTTGCGTAAAGAAATGAATGGCCGTTCATGAAGATGCAACAAATTAAATACCAACTTGGTAAAAAGGATTAGTAATAATCTAACCCTACAGCCCTTTGGGGCTGTACGATTAAATTATTACTCCCCACTACAAATAAAAATAGCTTCGTCCATTTCTCCGTCGACATTAGTGCATACGATGGTGCAATTCGGGGTGTAAGGGCAGAAAGTGTTGAATGCTTTTTGTGAAAGCAAATTTATTTAGTTATATATTTATGGGTGTTTAAGGTCATTTTCAGCAAATTTGGCTTCTCATGACACGTAACAAAGGGTTAAAGTCAAGTTACGCTTATTATTTATACCTATATTGCCCACTTTATAGGCCTTCCATCCCAGGCATGGTCCCGGGTTATATTTGACCAGTAATGTAGAATTTATTTACCACAGTAAACAAGCACTGATTCAAATTCCGGGATTCTCATGGGGATGTGGGCGCACATAAATAATCCGTCCTATACTCAAACAGCCGATAGTGATTATAACCTTTTTTCATCTCAATGACATAAGCAGAGCGGGAGCGCGGTTGCCCAGTGGTAGACTGTTGGACTTCTATGCTAGAAGTCCCGAGTTCGATCCCTGTCCGGACGGAGCCGCGTTGTGTCCTTGGGAAAGGCACTTTATCCCGCCTACCTGGGGGCACGATGGAGTCGTGTACTAAGGCGTACTGCACATCGGTGGTGCACATATCTTGAACCGCTGTAACCTTGCTTGAGCGGAGCTTGAACAGAGTTAGAATGTTGAGGAGTTGACAGTTGCTCGACTATGCTCAGGGGGTTCTCTCCGGCCACTCCGGCTTTCTCCACCCGTAAACTGTCACGGTCACGATTAGCCATTGTGCATAAGTATGTGACCTTAAACACCAATAAATAAATAAATAATATAATCAGAGATTTCCTCGTGGGAACCCTGGGAAGTGAAGCAGTGCTTATTTACTATTTTGTAAACAAACTCTGTTTTTCAGGTAAAATAATATCCGGTCACCAATGCCTGGGGTGGAAGTCCTCTGAAATGGGAAAAAATGGGTATAAACGATTGGCTGAACTTGACTTTATATCCATGTTGTGGTCACGACTAGCCAATGTGCAGAAACACCAATAACTAAATATATAAATAATCAGAGATTTCACAAACTTCATGTTCAAACCGGAATCATTCAAAGAAATTACTTACCGTGCCCATCATCGCGCTTAGAACATCTCGTTTATAATGTCAGATTGTTTCTGTGTGTCATTACTGAAGTTAAGTATGTGTAAGACGGAACTACTCTAATGTATCTCAACAGTCAAGTCAATGTTTGTTGTGTGCCTCTGCAATCTGTATCGGATTTTCTTATGCGTGCGCATCACAGTCTGTGCATTCATAACAAAATCCATTATACACGCGTCTCAGCAGCGTTATTGTTGTGCTGTGTTTTATGTTAATGAGAAAATTCCAAATACTTCACTTTTGCCCGTAAAGTAATGTTGTTCAGCTTCAAGGCATTTTATAATTTTTTATTACTTTCCAAAGTGTGATTTACTGGGATTTCCGGATTTGATTATAAACGATAACTTCACAAGTGAATTATGCATTCAACAATTGTGTCATGTATCCGTGCGCGCAAACGAAGACGCTTTGCCGTGGGTGTAATGGGGACTTCATTGTTTGTTTTGTTTTTTTAACCCTTTACCTAACATGAACAGCAGACGACACTTGCAAAATAAATTTTTGAATAACTATTATTTTCATTTTTTGTCTCAAAGACATAGGTTATGACCCCTCAGTGGAACGAGATCGACGCGCTTTCTCCAATGAGGGGTCACAACCTATGTTTTAGAGACAAAAAATGAAAAAAATAATGAAAATTAATTGGCGATTTTTGAGAATAGCGCTGGTCGGTTTTGGCCGTTACGTTAGGTAAAGGTTTAAATAATATGATTATCGTTAATAATGAAAAGTAATAAACAGAATAATCGCTTGACCCGGCTGGTTACGTGAAATAATTCATTCGGGGCGAGGGACTATATTGTAAAACACTCGTGCGCAATCGCGCACTCGTGTTTGTACAACGTCCCTCGCCTCTCATGAATTATTTCACGTAACCAGTCCAGCGATTACTCTCTATATAAATAACGCAAATCATTGTAAGATGAACCATTTTGCTGCCGATCGAGAGACCGTCACGTATTTTTGTACTGCGGGGGAGGGGGGACAGGTGGCACGACCCCTCCCCTACTTTTTTCACCAATTATAGGTACCAGAACAGCATTTTCCGACGTAACGTACACAACCACTATGGTCACGACACATCACCTGTACATATATAACAACATTGATTTTCAAGATTTTATGGAATAAAAATAGAAAACTCCAAATGGGACGTAATATTTCAAGGGACGGTTTCAATGTTATAATTAGCCCTTTGAACCCGAGAGGCCGCTTTTCCGGCATATGGGCATGATACTTTATAAATTCATTAAGTATGACAACTGGTAAGTGAATGTGGGGAAGACTAATGGATATGTTCAACGTGCAGACCTGAGGCTGCACGTTGAATATATTAATTGTTCTACCCACAAATAATGAATATGGACTCTTAGAATTGCTGCCATTGAATTGATATAGAAAATACCACCAGGGTTCTAAAAGTTAAGTAAAACAAAACAAAATAAATACGATGAGGTTACTTTCTTAAATAGGGTAGTTTCAAGGGTGAAGGGTAGCGTATATAAATTTATATATTTTCCATGAATACACAGCCCCCACCACCACTGATCACCCCCCTCCCCCCCCGGCCACCCCCTCGAAGAAAAATACATTTCCATCCTACACCCTTGCGCTACCCAAAACGGTGTGACCCCCTCTTTGTTTGGCGCTTCCGCCGCCTCTGTACTCCATTCTGTATGCTCTGGCATGCGCAAAAGAACTCAAGGGTCTGATTTATAGTAGTAAAGATTCCAGAGCGCACTGTCCAGCAATTAATCTGGTGATAGAATTACAAGTGGTAGGGTCGTTAGGTAGGATCGAATGGGTGTTCGAAATCTGGCTTCTTTATCGAGTCACACATGCGAAGGGGGATAGGGGAGAGGTGATCGAAAGGTAGGTACATTGGACCACCAAGTAGTGAAAACATTGATTGCCACGAAACCTGTTGAGTTATTATACCAACTTAGCTGTTTTTATAACAGCTATGTCGTTACAAAATGTTATCTTGTTATAACAACTTAGATAAATCGTTGCTATTTTCATATAATTCCTTATCTTGTTATGACAACGTAGTAGAAATCATAGTGTCATGCTAGTGGCAAAACGGTGAAGGATCTTGCCAGATTTGCTGTACCGGATCCGAACCCGGAAGTGGCGGGATATGGCGGATTTTGAGTTTCACGTATGTTAAGGTATCCTGCTTCAATACCCATGTTCTTACTTAATCACAATAGTCATACGTGGTGTCAGTGTGTATGCGCAGCGCTTGTTGTTAGGTATCGAGTGTTTCGTCTTTCATTTTGCTTACTGGAGTCGCCATCTTAGTTTCTATGGTGTCATGTTACTAAAAGTCCTACAATAGGAAGGGGGTATGTTTTACGTGTGCGTTAGACTACATGGGGAGAATATATAATCTTGGGTATATTCATGTAGAGCAGAGGACCACTGGAGTTGCTTTACTACTATTTTATCTAAACTTGTCTGATTTGTTCCAACTAGTTCTCAACTTCTGAACATGGTTTTATTTAAATTCGATAGATAACCTATTGTTCGATGACAAACATAGCGAATGTAACGTTGTTCATGCAAAGTAGCGTTGGAGCAATGGTACGTCTCGCTGCCATCAGTTCATCGAATGACTTTCCAATATTTATTTTCAATGCATACGTACATGTCACTTGCCTGGAACAAGGCCCCATCTACAATGCTTTAACAGTACTCTGACTATTCGTGTGCAGTGTACAATTTAAGATCTTCGAAGGTTAAGTGTTTAAAAACAGTTCTTTAATTAGAACGTACCGAACTTTAGGATGGTCGAACTGTGCCCACTGCGGGCCGAACTGGGCACAACATACCTTCATTAATGTAAATGACTGTGTGTTTGAAGAAAAGCCAAGTATTCGAATCCTGATAATGTCTTCCAAAATTAGGTGAGTGGCAGCAACTGGAAGAGTCCGTATTGATTATCTGGGGGCGCGGTGGCTCACTGGTTACGGCATTGAATTTAAAACAGAGAGGTCCACAGTTCGATTCCCGTCTGGCGTAACTGCGTTGGTTCCTTCAGCAGGGCACAGAAGCCCTATTGCCCACGTGGGAGCACGGTGGCGCTGTGAAACAAGGCGTTCTGCGCGTCAATGGTACACTTGTCTTCAACCAATGTTAACCCTGCTTGTGTGGAGTTAGTGCGTTGGGGAGTCTGATAGTTGTTCTCCTTTGCTCGGTGGTTCTCGCCGGGTAATCCGGCTTCCTCCACACTGTCAGTACGAGGTGACACTGGCTGTCTAATGTGTCGTTAAACTCCAATAAATAAATAAATAAATAAATTGATTATCTGTTGTAGACCATTCAATAGTTTTTACGTGCAACCTTTGGGATGCACGTTTAAAATACTGATTGGTTATCCCACACATTCATTCATCTGTCTTCCGACTTGGTGAAAGTATGACGTTCATTTACCTGTACGGGAAAGGTGGCATTTAGGGTTCAAAGGGTAAAATCGAGCCCCATAAGAAAGTACATGGTTACTAGCAAGTGAGAATCGATGTTTCTGACTCCAATCCAGATGAGAGTCACGAGACTGTCTCGAGTGAAAAACGTTTTTTTTTGTGGGGATTGGGTGCTTCTTAGTTACGCCCCTACTTACTGAATTCATGCCAGATTATGAATAGAAGGAACCCGAAGAGAGGGCGACATGGAGCATATTTGCTATTGAGCATATTGTCGTGCAAGGGGCGTTCATGTCGACAGTTTTTACGCCATCAGCATGATGATATGAGCATTGTACACTGAGTCAAAAAAGAAAGTACAATAAACTTTGAGGGGCAATTCTTTTAGTATTATCGACCTTAATTCCACACAAATTATTGTAAATTCATATTTCGTGTCTAGCTGTATCAATTTGCATAATTTCATGTTCTCACTGTTGCCAGCGTCACATCAGGACGTCGCAATTCAGACATGGGGTGAAATGAAAAGTTCACACATGCAGTCAATAGCGTGTATGTCTACCGTTTGCCTCTTGGATGGCAAGACATCAACGGCGCATAGACCTGATAAGTCTCTGGATGTCACCCTGTGGCACTGCGTTCCACTCCTGCCTTAGAACATTACGTCAATTGCCTAACGTCCGAAGATTATGAAACTGTACCCGATGGTCCAATTGATCCCAAAGATGCTCGACTGGTGAAAAATCTGGCGAAAGTGGGGGCAAGCGAGGGAAGACGTTTGATGCTCTGCTACTCAAGAAAGTGACGACAGATACGTGCCACGTGGCATCGGGCATTGTCTTGCTGGAATAACTGCAATCCAATGTTAGCGTTGAACAACGGACAACCACAGCATTAAGAATTTCGACCCTTTATCGCTCTCTATTCAGATTACCATCGACGAAGATCAACTGCGTTCGATGGTGCAAGGAAATTCCTGCCCATTCCATTACACTACCCCTTCTGAAATGGTCGCATTCCCGCACGCAAGCATCAGAAAACCGTTCTCCTCGTCAGCGATACACTCCTGCCCTACCATCAGCGTGCCATAAACAAAATCGTGATTCATCGCTAAAAAATGTGCTCCAATGCTGCTGAGTCCAGCGAACACGCAGACGTACCCATTCGATTCTGACGGTACGTTTGACGTTGGGTAAGGATTGGTCCATGGTATGGATGCCTACTTCGAATACCGTGTTCAGCGAGTCTGTTGCGGACAGTTTGTGCACTGATTCTATTGTTAGTTCTGCCAGGAGTAATTGCTGCTGTCCTCGTCACTGGAAGGAAGTGATCCCGCAAGTGAGACGTCCTGATGTGTCTTGTGAAGGGATCGTAACTCTTGGTCGACCTGAATACGGTCAGTCGGCAGTAGAACCACTGGTTCTATACCTTCCAATGAGAAGGCAAATAGTGGTCACAGTGACTCAGAACCCTGCAGCAAGCTCATCTGGGGTATCCCAGCCTCATGCATACCAATGGCATGCAACCTCTGCTTTTCGGTTAACCTTGGCATTTTTTAAAATATCGGAAGACAAAAACTAGCGTGTTTTCTCAATAACCCAGGCTCTCTAGCATAACATAGCATAAAGAAAATCGTCAGTCACCCATTCAATTTCAGATTCTCGGGTAGCACGTGCTATTTTGAAATCCGTAGCAAAATTGTATATTGTTTGGTGGACAACAATAGCATGTCATTAAACTCTTTGCACGACTTCTTGTCCACAAACATGCAACATTAGAAATATTATATTTCATCCTTTATGCTATTTTTTCACATTTGTTTCTGTTATACTTTCTTTATTGACTCAGTATATTATTACATACGTACATATATCTCAACGGGGATGGCAGTGGCTCAGTGGTTACGGCATTGGACTTCAAACCGAAAGTCCGTGGTTCGATCTCCGTCAAGGGTAACTGCGTTGTGACTTTGGGGAAGGTACTTAATCCCGATTGTGGGCACCGTGGGGCTATGTACTAAGGCGTACTGCACGTCGATGGTGCACTTGTCTTCAACCAATGCAACCCCGTGCGGAGTACGTTAGGAATCTGAAAGTTGCTCGCCATTGCTCGGAGGTTCTCTACGGGTACTCCGGTTTCCTCTCCCCGTAAAACTGTCCTTCACAAGGTGACCTTAGTTGTCGAAAGTGTCGTTAATATATAAATAAAAGAAGAAATAACATCTCAGTAGCGCCAAATAGCCGCTCACTTTTGTGACTTTAATACACGATAAAATCTGTTAACTTACGCTTCATTTTATTTAAATTATTTGCACGAGTCTGAATACATTGTTGCTGATGATAACGTGCCTTGACAATATGACGAATCTGCCTCATCCGTCAACGTAATTTACAAATAAAAATTAAAAAAATTAAAAAATTCAACAAAAACATTTCACCCTACTATTCGTTAGAACGAGACAATCGTGTTCGTTCGAATGAGGGCGTCACTTGATATGGTTCTGTTGAAAGTGCTTTAAATTTTTTAAAAAAGGAAAAAAATAGTGGTGAGATAGTGCTGGGGAGGGGGGGGGGTGCAGTAGAATATTTGCAAACGTCATGTCTCATTTTTCGGTTAAGCATTTTTTATACCCACCAGCCACCTTGTGTAATCTTTCTATTGTCATTTTCAGACACCCACCACCGCTTTCCCATTGAAATTACGAATTGCTTTGACAAACATCATAAGAGGTATGGAAAGAAGAATAGTTCGCTGATTAGTTTGATTTCACCACTGATTCAAGGTACTTGTTACAACTTTTTATTACCCAGAAAGGTCAGTTTCATTTCTGGTTTTCAAAATAAGGCTTTAGTAATCTTAGGAAACTCGTCTAGAACAGCTCAATGTCCAAGAAAGTATGAATGATGGCCTAATATATGCCCAACCCCTTTCCCATCATTTGACGTAAATAAAATATGTTTAAATCATTGCCCTGATTTGTACCACAGGAGTAACCTAAAAATGACCAAATAAAAATCAATCCATTCTGATCCATTTATATATGTTTTACTTGATTATGACAGGAGTCCGCATGATTGATTTCATAAGTGACTCCAAGTACTAACCTTGTTAGTATGGTTTATTTATTTTTTTGATTATTCTTGCCTAATTCCCAATTAAAAATCAGTGAACATTATATTTGTCAATTTTCCAAAATCTCAAGTTACCACACTTGTGGTAAAGTCTTAATACACAATAATAGCAAGTTAAACTACACTGAATGTTTTATTGTGACAAGGTCATGCAACACTATTTGAAATTTAAAAAACGTGTTGGAACTGCTAACAAAGTTGAAACAGGGCAGTTGTCACAATCAATTCACTAGCACCCCTCCGTCATAATATTAAAGCAATGACGAATAAACAACAGAAAATATTCTCAAAATATCCTTTTAACATTTGAGTAAATAAGTGAAGTCCTTGAAGTGAATAGGATATTAGCTGATACTAGCACATTTTTACATTAATTCATGTTGTATCTGGTGTATTATAAAGCATTTGTCAAAAAACATTGTCCGGCATATTTTCTACACTAGGAACCAGACACCCACCCCTCCACCAACATGTATTATTTGTGACATTTGCACATTGCACAGATTTCACCTCATATTAACACTTATAAAGACTCCTTGTGTTGCAGTTATCTATTAGGGTTGATTTACAGTATTATCTCAGCGGTCTGGAACATACATAATGATATATTGCAGACCATTATGAAAAATTGCATCACTAATCACCGTTTAATGTAACACAGACAATGCGTATTAGTGGGGGTAGAGTAGGTAAACGTCAAAAGTATACCATGTTGTTTTATGTCCCCGTTTGGGAACTTGAAGACTTGTGCTTGAAGAAAGTGGTGTTTTGGAAAACTTGAGGAGTAATAATAGTGGTGATTTTAGGACTATTGTGGACTATTGGAAGTGAAGGTAGTGGGAACTATTATCAGGTGTTTGGGGACTATTGCGAACTGAAGGTAGCTGCTTGAGAACTAGTTGGACATTTGGAAACTAAAGATTGTAGTGGGTTGGGAATATATTGGTAGTATTTGTTTGACTTGGTGTAGTTGCTGAAGTAGTTGTGTGCCTGTTGTGGGGATTGTTGTGGTTGATGTTGCAGTTGTAGTGGTTACTATTGCGTTTTTTTGTTGTCGTAGTTGTAGCAGGTTGTGATGCTCCTGTTGATTTTGAAGCTGTTTAGGGTGTTGTAGTGATTGTGTTGTAGTTAAAGTGGCTGGTATAATTCTTGATGTGGTTCATGTTTTGACTGGCTTCTTAATTGTAGTGGATGGTGTTGTGGTTGTAGTTGTTGGTATTGTAGTTATAATAATTGATATTTTAGTGGAAGGTGTTGTAAATGCTCTCTAAAATCAATTGGGTTAAAGGTCAAACCAAATCAACTGGGTTGAGTTAATATGAACCCAAATGGGTTCATATTCACTTAACCCAGTTGATTTGGGTTGATTTTTACCCCAACTTATTTTAGTGTGTGCACATGTTGGTGTTTAAGTTCTAGCAGTTAGAGGTGTGGATGTTGTGGCATAATTCGTTTGGATGGTGTGGTTGTTGTAGAGGTAGTTAGCTGTTATGAGGGAAGTGTAATCCTTGAAGTGGTTGGCGTTGCAGTGTAGTGGTTAATGTTGTAATAGCGGGTGTTGTAGTGGGTTTGGTTAGTAGGAGGAGCAGTTGAAGTGTTTGTTGTAGTGGTTAGTGCTGAAGTTGTGGTTCTTGGTCTAGAAATGGCTGATGAGGTGGATGTTTGTGGTTGAGTAGCTGTAGTGGTTAGTGTGATTGTGACTATTGATACTTTGGCTGTGGTTATTTGTATAAAATGGTTGGTATTATAGTTGGGTTTGGTGTAGTATTGTTAGTGGCCGGTGCTGTGGTTGCTGGTGTCAAATATATTATGGAAGGTGTAGTACTTGTTCTTTTGGTAGTTGGTACAGTTAAAGGCGTTTTGCAGGTCAAGCATCATTGTGTGGGTTCAATGCGGCGAGAAAGGGTATTTTTATGATTTTTATGTGATGTAAGTATTTTCTGGTGTTGAAGTCACTTTCTGCATTTGTGGCTTTATGTAAATTCAAAGTTTGCCAATTATTTATAGTAATGCTGTGCTTTTGCTTACCCCGGGAATAAGTTGTCAGGTTCAATCATACCAGAAACTTATGGGTAATAAAATGTGGTATTCAAAGGCTAGAATTGTGTGATCTCCTGCGTTGTCTACAATTATAATATTTAAAACGGCACCGGCGAACTCTGAAGGTCTGTCTCACATCCACCCATTTCAGTCGCTATATCATTATGCGTGGCTTTTTCCGTCCAGTTGACACGACACACTTTTCTGCTATTAATGTAGTATAAGAGAACTGTTAGCTCATCAAGAAATTCTGCTGAAACAATATTTTCTACATGTTGAATGAGTTCAAGCTTTTGACATCATTGGACTTACTGAAGTCGTTAAGGTACCAGAATGTCAATTTTGAACTCAATGGTTACCACCCTCTCATCACCAAAACCCGCCCAAGCCCATATGACGGAAGAGGGAGGGGGGAGGGGTATTTTAAAAAGAATCCTAACGTATAAAATACGCAAGGACCTCTCTGTTTTCATACCCCAAGTATTTGAGTCTCTCTTTGTGGAAATATTGAATAGGCATCGGCCACTCATAATTGGTGTGATATATCGCCCAAACACTCCGCCCAAGGCTGACCTCGATAGGTATATTTCTACGTTACAAACTATCACTGGAAAGATAAACCAGGAACGAAGAACATCCTATATTATGGGTGACATGAACATTGATTTGTTAAAATTTCAAACACACAGCAAAACGAACGAATATACAGACACCATAATCAGTCAAGGCTTTCTCCCACTCATTACCAAACCGACCCGACTGACAGAGCACTCAGCTACTGTAATACATCACATCCTCTCTAACCGTCCCCAAGAGAACTATAAGACCGGCGTAATCATTATGGACTTTGCTGACCATTTTGGAACATTTTACTGTGAATCGAACCATACGAAGACAGTAACCGAAAAACACATTATGAAACGAAACTTCAATGATACTAATCTGAGAGCATTCAAATACTTGTTGACACAAACCGACTTCTCGACAGTACGAGAGTCGACCTGCTCTAACGAAGCATACAATATATTTGTAAATCTTTACCTTCCTGTATTTAACACTGCATTTCCACTTAGGAAAGTATATCAAAGCAATAAATATATAAAGCGCTAAGCCTGGATGATCAAAGGCCTCTTACAGTTCTGCCAGGAGTAATTGCTGCTGTCCTCGTCACTGGAAGGAAGTGATCCCGCAAGTGAGGCGTCCTGATGTGTCTTGTGAAGGGATCGTAACTCTTGGTCGGCCTGAATACGGTCAGTCGGCAGTAGAACCACTGGTTCTATACCTTCCAATCAGAAGGCAAATAGTGGCCACAGTGACTCAGAACCCAGCAGCAAGCTCATCTGGGGTATCCCAGCCTCATGCATACCAATGGCATGCAACCTCTGCTTTTCGGTTAACCTTGGCATTTTTTAAAATGTCGGAAGACAAAAACTAGCGTGTTTTCTCAATAACCCAGGCTCTCTAGCACAACATAGCATAAAGAAAATCGTCAGTCACCCATTCAATTTCAGATTTTCGGGTAGCACGTGCTATTTTGAAATCCGTAGCAAAATTGAATATTGTTTGGTGGACAACAATAGCATGTCATTAAACTCTTTGCACGACTTCTTGTCCACAAACATGCAACATTAGAAATATTATATTTCATCCTTTATGCTATTTTTTCACATTTGTTTCTGTTATACTTTCTTTATTGACTCAGTATATTATTACATACGTACATATATCTCAACGGGGATGGCAGTGGCTCAGTGGTTACGGCATTGGACTTCAAACCGAAAGTCCGTGGTTCGATCTCCGTCAAGGGTAACTGCGTTGTGACTTTGGGGAAGGTACTTAATCCCGATTGAGGGCACCGTGGGGCTATGTACTAAGGCGTACTGCACGTCGATGGTGCACTTGTCGTCAACCAATGCAACCCCGTGCGGAGTACGTTAGGAATCTGAAAGTTGCTCGCCATTGCTCGGAGGTTCTCTACGGGTACTCCGGTTTCCTCTCCCCGTAAAACTGTCCTTCACAAGGTGACCTCAGTTGTCGAAAGTGTCGTTAATATATAAATAAAAGAAGAAATAACATCTCAGTAGCGCCAAATGGCCGCTCACTTTTGTGACTTTAATACACGATAAAATCTGTTAACTTACGCTTCATTTTATTTAAATTATTTGCACGAGTCTGAATACATTGTTGCTGATGATAACGTGCCTTGACAATATGACGAATCTGCCTCATCCGTCAACGTAATTTACAAATGAAAATGAAAGAAATTAAAAAATTCAACAAAAACATTTCACCCTACTATTCGTTAGAACGAGATACTCGTGTTCGTTCGAATGAGGGTGTCACTTGATATGGTTCTGTTGAAAGTGCTTTAAATTTTTAAAAAAAGGAAAAAAATAGTGGTGAGATAGTGCTGGGGAGGAGGGGGGGGGGTGTGCAGTAGAATATTTGCAAACGTCATGTCTCATTTTTCGGTTAAGCATTTTTTATACCCACCAGCCACCTTGTGTAATTTTTCTATTGTCATTTTCAGACACCCACCACCGCTTTCCCATTGAAATTACGAATTGCTTTGACAAACATCATAAGAGGTATGGAAAGAAGAATAGTTCGCTGATTAGTTTGATTTCACCACTGATTCAAGGTACTTGTTACAACTTTTTATTACCCAGAAAGGTTAGTTTCATTTCTTGTTTTCAAAATAAGGCTTTAGGAATCTTAGAAAACTCGTCTAGAACAGCTCAATGTCCATAAAAGTATGAATGATGGCCTAATATATGCCCAACCCCATTCCCATCATTTGACGTAAATAAAATATGTTTAAATCATTGCCCTGATTTGTACCACAGGAGTAACCTAAAAATGACCAAATAAAAATCAATCCATTCTGATCCATTTATTTATGTTTTACTTGATTATGACAGGAGTCTGCATGATTGATTTCATAAGTGACTCCAAGTACTAACCTTGTTAGTATGGTTTATTTATTTTTTTGATTATTCTTGCCTAATTCCCAATTAAAAATCAGTGAAAATTATATTTGTCAATTTTCCAAAATCTCAAGTTACCACACTTGTGGTAAAGTCTTAATACACAATAATAGCAAGTTAAACTACACTGAATGTTTTATTGTGACAAGGTCATGCAACACTATTTGAAATTTAAAAACGTGTTGGAACTGCTAACAAAGTTGAAACAGGGCAGTTGTCACAATCAATTCACTAGCACCCCTCCGTCATAATATTAAAGCAATGACGAGTAAACAACAGAAAATATTCTCAAAATATCCTTTTAACATTTGAGTAAATAAGTGAAGTCCTTGAAGTGAATAGGATATTAGCTGATACTAGCACATTTTTACATTAATTCATGTTGTATCTGGTGTATTATAAAGCATTTGTCAAAAAACATTGTCCGGCATATTTTCTACACTAGGAACCAGACACCCACCCCTCCACCAACATGTATTATTTGTGACATTTGCACATTGCACAGATTTCACCTCATATTAACACTTATAAAGACTCCTTGTGTTGCAGTTATCTATTAGGGTTGATTTACAGTATTATCTCAGCGGTCTGGAACATACATAATGATATATTGCAGACCATTATGAAAAATTGCATCACTAATCACCGTTTAATGTAACACAGACAATGCGTATTAGTGGGGGTAGAGTAGGTAAACGTCAGAAGTATACCATGTTGTTTTATGTCCCCGTTTGGGAACTTGAAGACTTGTGCTTGAAGAAAGTGGTGTTTTGGAAAACTTGAGGAGTAATAATAGTGGTGATTTTAGGACTATTGTGGACTATTGGAAGTGAAGGTAGTGGGAACTATTATCAGGTGTTTGGGGACTATTGCGAACTGAAGGTAGGTGCTTGAGAACTAGTTGGACTTTTGGAAACTAAAGATTGTAGTGGGTTGGGAACATATTGGTAGTATTTGTTTGACTTGGTGTAGTTGCTGAAGTAGTTGTGTGCCTGTTGTGGGGATTGTTGTGGTTGATGTTGCAGTTGTAGTGGTTACTATTGCGTTTTTTTTGTTGTCGTAGTTGTAGCAGGTTGTGATGCTCCTGTTGATTTTGAAGCTGTTTAGGGTGTTGTAGTGATTGTGTTGTAGTTAAAGTGGCTGGTATAATTCTTGATGTGGTTCATGTTTTGACTGGCTTCTTAATTGTAGTGGATGGTGTTGTGGTTGTAGTTGTTGGTGTTGTAGCTATAATAATTGATATTTTAGTGGAAGGTGTTGTAAATGCTCTCTAAAATCAATTGGGTTAAAGGTCAAACCAAATCAACTGGGTTGAGTTAATATGAACCCAAATGGGTTCATATTCACTTAACCCAGTTGATTTGGGTTGATTTTTACCCTAACTTATTTTAGTGTGTGCACATGTTGGTGTTTAAGTTCTAGCAGTTAGAGGTGTGGATGTTGTGGCATAATTCGTTTGGATGGTGTGGTTGTTGTAGAGGTAGTTAGCTGTTGTGAGGGAAGTGTAATCCTTGAAGTGGTTGGCGTTGCAGTGTAGTGGTTAATGTTGTAATAGCGGGTGTTGTAGTGGGTTTGGTTAGTAGGAGGAGCAGTTGAAGTGTTTGTTGTAAGGGTTAGTGCTGAAGTTGTGGTTCTTGGTCTAGAAATGGCTGATGAGGTGGATGTTTGTGGTTGAGTAGCTGTAGTGGTTAGTGTGATTGTGACTATTGATACTTTGGCTGTGGTTATTTGTATAAAATGGTTGGTATTATAGTTGGGTTTGGTGTAGTATTGTTAGTGGCCGGTGCTGTGGTTGCTGGTGTCAAATATATTATGGAAGGTGTAGTACTTGTTCTTTTGGTAGTTGGTACAGTTAAAGGCGTTTTGCAGGTCAAGCATCATTGTGTGGTTTCAATGCGGCGAGAAAGGGTATTTTTATGATTTTTATGTGATGTAAGTATTTTCTGGTGTTTAAGTCACTTTCTGCATTTGTGGCTTTATGTAAATTCAAAGTTTGCCAATTATTTATAGTAATGCTGTGCTTTTGCTTACCCCGGGCATAAGTTGTCAGGTTCAATCATACCAGAAACTTATGGGTAATAAAATGTGGTATTCAAGGGCTAGAATTGTGTGATCTCCTGCGTTGTCTACAATTATAATATTTAAAACGGCACCGGCGAACTCTGAAGGTCTGTCTCACATCCACCCATTTCAGTCGCTATATCATTATGCGTGGCTTTTTCCGTCCAGTTGACACGACACACTTTTCTGCTATTAATGTAGTATAAGAGTACTGTTAGCTCATCAAGAAATTCTGCTGAAACAATATTTTCTACATGTTGAATGAGTTCAAGCTTTTGACATCATTGGACTTACTGAAGTCGTTAAGGTACCGGAATGTTAATTTTGAACTTAATGGATACCACCCTCTCATCACCAAAACCCGCCCAAGCCCATATGACGGAAGAGGGAGGGGGGGGGGTGGTATTTTAAAAAAAAAGCCTAAAGTATAAAATACGCAAGGACCTCTCTGTTTTCATACCCCAAGTATTTGAGTCTCTCTTTGTGGAAATACTGAATAGGCATCGGCCACTCATAATTGGTGTGATATATCGCCCAAACACTCCGCCCAAGGCTGACCTCGATAGGTATATTTCTACGTTACAAACTATCACTGAAAAGATAAACCAGGAACGAAGAACATCCTATATTATGGGTGACATGAACATTGATTTGTTAAAATTTCAAACACACAGCAAAACGAACGAATATACAGACACCATAATCAGTCAAGGCTTTCTCCCACTCATTACCAAACCGACCCGACTGACAGAGCACTCAGCTACTGTAATACATCACATCCTCTCTAACCGTCCCCAAGAGAACTATAAGACCGGCGTAATCATTATGGACTTTGCTGACCATTTTGGAACATTTTACTGTGAATCGAACCATACAAAGACAGTAACCGAAAAACACATTATGAAACGAAACTTCAATGATACTAATCTGAGAGCATTCAAATACTTGTTGACACAAACCGACTTCTCGACAGTACGAGAGTCGACCTGCTCTAACGAAGCATACAATATATTTGTAAATCTTTACCTTGCTGCATTTAACACTGCATTTCCACTTAGGAAAGTATATCAAAGCAATAAATATATAAAGCGCTAAGTCTGGATGATCAAAGGCCTCTTACAGTCTTCTTTAAAAAAGGAAAAACTCTTTCGTAAAAAACTAAAGTCCCCTACTGAACAAAACCAGGCAAATTATAAGATGTATAGCAACATATTTAACAAAGTAAAACGTAAAAGTAAAGCAATATACTATGAAAATATCCTATTATTAAACAAAAATAACACGAAAAAAACTTGGGAAATTCTGAGAAGCGCAATTCACAAGTCTTCGAGTCAACCAACAGCTAATACTAATTTTGTAATAGATAACATCGAAATAAGTGACCCTACTGACATTGCCAACCATTTCAATAAAAACTTTTCAACCATTGGTCTAAAAGCTTCCGAGCGAATTCCAAACACTAATGAACATTTCACAGACTATATGACCAATACTAATGTAAGTAGTTTATTCATGGAACCAACGACTGCTGGAGAATTAATTTCTATAACAAACCTGATGAAACCCAAAACCAGTGCTGATTGTGATGGGATATCCACCAAACTTCTAAAAAATTCAATCCATGAAATAGCGGAAGAATTAGCACATATTATAAATCTTTCGTAAACTTCTGGAATCGTTCCTGACAAAATGAAAATAGCAAACATTGTACCAATCTTCAAATCGGGAGACCCTCAATTATTCAATAATTACAGACCAGTTAGCATATTGCCGGCGTTCTCAAAATTACTCGAGAAAATATCTTTAGAAAGATTATCAAACTTTTTAACGAAGCATGATCTTCTGTACCTGCACCAGTATGGTTTTGGGAAAAAAACACTCAACCATTCACCCCGTACTTCAACTTCTCCAGAGTATAGCCAACAATAACGACAAGCCGACAAAGGATTGTACCCTGTCAGTATTCTTAGATTTATCAAAGGCATTTGATAGAATTAGCCACGACATCTTATTAGAAAAGTTAGAGTTTTATGGTGTTAGAGGCCTTACGAATAACTGGTTTAAGAGCTACTTAGATGGATGAGCATACGATGTCGCAGTTCTGAGCTTGAGAAGATCACCTGTGGTGTTCCTCTAGGATCCATTTTGGGGCCTCTCATCTTCTTAATTTATGTTAACGATTGTAGTGCTTCAACACAGTTAGATCTCCTATCATTTGCGAATGACACCTCAATGCACACCTCACATCATAGTATAGATGCAGTCTTTGACGTTGCCAACACCGGGCTCTCGGCGTTAATGGACTGGTGTGCTGCCAACCTCCTGGTATTGAATGCCCAAAATACAAAATATATGATGTTCAGTCCACCCAATAAAATATACAATACCAACGGAAGACGATTGCATGTCAATAACCAAGAAATTGAATTGGCGGAAGAAGCAAACGGCGAGTCTGTCATCAACTTTCTTGGTATATATCTGGATAAAAATATTAAATTTAAGTTCCATATCAATAAAATTTGTAGCAAAGTATCGAGCGCACTCTATTTAATGAACAAGGCAAAACATATTCTTCCATACTCTGTCATGAAAACATTATATTACTCACTGATTCACAGTCACCTCCTTTACGGAATCGAAATATGGGGTCACAGTAGTGTAGCTTCTAGATTATTTAAACTTTAAAAACGTCCAATTCGCCTAATCAGTAATAAGAAATATAATTGCCATACGGATCCATTGTTCAAAAAGAATAGGATATTAAAACTGAAAGACCTCTACAAAATGAATGTGTCGTTGTTTATGTTTGACTGGCATCACTCAAATCTACCAACGACTTTTGTTGACTTCTTTCAAGTCAATACATATGCAACAGGTATGATAACAAGGCAATTAGATCAATTACGGTGTGGCAAACCCAGGACCAATTTCCCCGCTCAATTACCCAAATATGCTTTCCCGAAAATATGGAATGATCTCAATGAAAATTTGAAAGGAATTTCCTTCCGAAGAGCATTGAAGAAGGCTTACTTTATGAAAATCATAAACTCGTATTCATCGCGCGTAACATGTGATAATCCACACTGCAGTGATTGTGCACATACTACTCGAAATAATAACACCAATCTCTCTAATGTAACTAAAACGTGTCTGCTCATTCTGTTTATTCTAGTTTAAAATCCTCTGCCGACAATTTCCTTTGTTTCACATTTGCTGTTATCCGAAAGAGTGACCACTGAAAACGATAACTGTGGGCTGTTAATGTAATGGCTGGTCATTATTTCCTGGAGTGCTTGGCATTCTTGGTGATGATGTGCAGTTGTGTGTTGATCGCATCGTGTGTTTTTTTCTCTCTAATAATGCACTCGACACTGGGTATTTTAATGACTTGTTCAATATTCTAGTGCATTATACTGTACGGAAATGTTTTCTTCCTTTGATGTTTCCATCCTTCCTTCGATGGGACTATACAATTATCGTCCGCTGTACTGTACGAAACCTTTTTTGAGTCCAGCCAATTTGTTCAACTTCAGTGAAGGTTAGGCTCCAACCTTTGGTCTGTTATCTCATCTTATCTCCTCTTATCTCATATTATGTTATCTAATCTTATTTCAGCTCATCCTACCTTGCTTCATCTCTACTATCCCAACACATCTTTATTCAGAACCATGCTTTACTTTTTCTTACCGCATTATGAACATGCTCTTGCCGAGATTGTGATGGTGCGGAGGTGAATAATAACAATAATAATGAAGTTCATAGCCTCGGTTCCACAATGTGCTCGCGGGCTTTACAATTGAGAACACGAGTGGTATATAAGTAAATATGCTCTGCGGCTGAATTAGTCTGTGGTAGGGTAATGAAGATAATCATAACGCTAAAGAGGAATACAACATACTTTCCTATCTTCATTTCCTTATCTTGTCTTAATTCAGTCTTTGTCCAGTTGCCATGGCGCCGAGAGCTTGCTCAACTCCGCTACATTTGTTCGGCTCCGATATTCTTGTAGAGATTGATGTAAGACTGGTCTGTCTCGGAACAAAACCAAATTTAAGGATAACGAATGCATACGTGTTTGAGGTTACGACAACTTTTCATGGAAAATAAAATCTCTTCTTCTGACACATATACCTTCATGTTTATCACTTCTTCTGACACACATACCTCCATGTTTATACTGATGGAGGCGGCAGGAAAACGGCCAATTTGGCCATGCTGCTTCCCAACAGAATATCGTTATTTCCTTATTACCTATTGTCACTTTGTACTTTTATATTCTGTTGAATAAAATTTACTTACTTTACTTTACTTACTTAAATGTAAATCATCACAGGATCTAAATAGTTGTCTACCATTGGTAATCGGGAACAATCACTTGACATGGCAGATGGAAATTGCAGTGGACCTCCAAAGCACCCACCCTATTCACCTCGCCTTTGATACCTTCTGCTCTCGTAATCTCTCAGAAATCGAGAACAATCACTTGACATGGCAGACGTGGAAATGGAAGTGGACCTCCAAAGCAGCAACCCTATTCACCTCGCCTTAGATACCCTCTACTCTCGTAATCTCTCTGTAATCGAGAACAATCACTTAACATGGCAGACGGACATGGCCGTGGTCCTACAAACCACCCACCCAATTCACCTCGCCTTAGATACCCTCTACTCTCTTACCGACCTCCTCCTCCTTCAAGATGGAAAAATATAACTGACCGCAGATTTTAGGTAACCCCCCCCCCAACCCCGCACCTTCGTAAAATATGGTAGAGTGTCTATGCTTAAGGAATGTGATGAGCACCACTCCCAGAAGACAAACGAATTTTAGAATTCAAAACGATCAACTAGACGGAAAAAGCCACACATAATGATACAGCGACTGAAATGGGTGGATGTGAGACAGACCTTCAGAGTTCCCCGGGGCCGTATTAAATATTATAATTGTAGACAACGCAGGAAATCACACAATTCTAGCCCTTGAATATTTATTTATTTATTTATTTATTTATTTATTTATTTATTTATTTATTTATTAGGGTTTAACGACAGTTTAACAACCAGGGTCATATCGTGTCGATGACAGTTTTACGGGTGGAGGAAGCCGGAGTACCCGGAGAGAACCACCTAGCAACGACGAGCAGCTGCCAGCTCCCCAACATTGTAACTCCGCACTACAGCACAGGCAGGGTTAGATTTGTTGAAGACATGCGCACCGTCGACGTGCAGTACGCCTCAGTACACAGCGTCATCGCGCTTCCATGTTGGCAATCGGGGTTAAGTGTTTTGCCCAATGACACAACGCGGAAGCGCGAATTCGTCGCTGAAATGATCACCCATCCAACTACTAACCGCGCTCGACGTTGTTTAACTTCTGTGAAGCCCTTGAATACCACACTTTATCACCCATAAGTTTTCTGGTATAGTAGAACCTGACAACTTATGCCTAGAGTAAGCAGTCTTTCAAACGCACAGCATTATTATAAATAATTGGCAAACTTTGAAGTTACATAAAGCCACAAATGAAGAAAGTGACATTAAACACCAGAAAATACGCACATCACGTAGAAATCATAAAAATGCCTTTCCTCGCCGTATTGAACCCACGAAATGATGTTTGACCTGCAAAACGCCTTTAAATGTACGATAAAATGATTAAAAATCGATAAGATGTACCCAAACTGTAATTTGAGCCACCTCAAATTTTTTTCAAATTTTGTTGAAAAATTGTTGGTTTTCATGGATTTTTTATTACACTACTGGTTAAGTTTATTACACTATTGGTTAATTTTTATTACACTACTGGTTAATTGTTATTATACTACTGGTTGATTATTACACTACTGGTTAATTATTACACTAGTGGTTGTTACATGTTTGTATATTTTATTGCATTTAAATTTTGAATGGGATATCTTAAAGATGAGTTTGAAAAGAGTATGTAAACGCAAAATAGTAAAATAAACAGCTCTGGCATCAGTGGTCAAAATTTTAAATCTAAAATAGAGTTTAACAAATTCAAATGACTTGAATATGTTGCCTATTTCAGTTCGGGATTCGTTTCAAGCGAAAACTCTTCGTGATTCTCCGGCTCCTAACTTAAAACTTCGCAACGCATGCTAGACTGTGAATTATAGCAAATTATCTAAAAGATATTTCTCGATATACATCGAAATATCCCTCAGTAGCTTCCTAAATGACGTCACGCTTCGGCGCCTGACATCGCCTTGAACGTCGCTTTGAAGGAACGATCAGCTGATGTTTGTTATTGTCTTTTGAAACTCTTTGCAGTCGAATTGCGCTGAATATTGCGCAGTAAAATGTCACGTAGCATATAACAGAAGCACACACGAAAAATTGTCACGTCCACACTCATGAGATAATATTAGTTAGCCTTGTGTTTTCCAGGGTGTATGGGAATTTACACCGGTTTGGGAACTCATACACCTTTTTGCCTCATAGTGTATGAGTTCCCAAACCGGTGTAAATTCCCATACACCCTGGAAAACACAAGGATAACGGATTTATTTCCAAGAATTTGTGTGTACTTATTACTTTAACATACATTGTGGGAAAAAACTGACCGAAAATTTGTACTTTGCAAGTTTCTTAAATAAAACCAGACAGATATGGATGTTATTGGAACTGGCTCAATGAGCCAGTTCCAATGACATCCATATCTAATATTTTATTGCACAAAAATATTAAATTTCCTGTATTTTTATTTTTGTTCTAACATAACCGAGCAAAAGGTATGAATTAATAATTAAAAATGGGTACTTTTTTAGCCATTTAGCTTGCTCTTGTATATTCTTGTTTTGACAACCTGGTAAAACACGGTGTAAAAAACTCACTGTGGATTGCAAGTTACACCGTAGCTCTCAGCCAATCAAAATGCAGTGTTTTGTTTCATTTGGAAATAATTCCATATATTTACTAGAATAGCGTAGATATCCTCTGTATACTAGAGTAGGTACTAGAATTATTTCATTCATGAGTGCAATAAAATAGTCGTTTTTGCTTGTTAGTGAATGGTATTTATTGTAGGAACATGGACTGGGGTCAGCCCTATAAACGTCCTACACCTGTACGCTATTACAAGAGTAATTCCGAGTCCGGGTACATGTGTATCCGAATAGCCAGTATTGTTTTATAGGATTCGTGTATTCTTCGGGTTGAAACTAAGCTACACGCGCAATTTAAAATTGCGGCGTAGTTTTATAGGATTGTCCATTTTCCGAACATGTAAGCTGCTACAGATGTAATCGGCACCGATATTACAAGGATAATCTGACTTTACAAGTGGTTTATAGGATTCAGTAAATTACAGACTTGTTCACAAAATACACTTTTTCACCTTCAATCTTTTCAGAGACGCTGAGTATCGCCATCGCTCACTCCATTGTTTCCAATACAAACAATAGTTGCATTGTCTGCGCTTGCGTTGTTGCTGAACGACAAGCTTTCCGCACAACACACAGAATGACCACTACACTCGTCATCCGAAATCACATATTTTCTCGGTTCAAATATAGTTCTGCGGAAATGCGTGCATTAAAACCATCATTCGAGAAGTGTGCTCGAAAGACTTACAACGCCTTTCTTCTCCTCAGTGATGATGTTATAAATAATATTAAATCTTTTGGCATCCTTCGCAAGAGACGAAATAAGAAATGCGGCAAACGACGACATAAATAATTGAAATCCAAAACTGTAAATGTTCAAAAACTTATCCCTATTAACCTAGTCACGACCGATTTCAAATCTAACGATCTCAAGTTGTGCCCAGTGGATGCTCGTTCGATAGTGAACAAAAACTGCAAGCTTACTCGACACAATCGACGATAACAATATTTCAATATCCATGATAACTGAAATATGGTTAACTCCAGAGGACACATTGACTGTCGATGAGATCATTGCCAACGGCAAGATTCTTACACACAACCCCGGGAAGTCACAGCGAGATGGGGGTGTGGGTGTAATCTGTGATAACACTGTGAAGGTTTGCGTAAGGCATATCAGACTTGGTTTACATTCGAGTGCATTGACACCATTGTAATGATCGACTCACACTCAGTCCGCCTCATTTTCATATATCGACCCTCACAGAGCTCCAAAAACAAATTCACTGTCAACCAGTTCATTAGCGAATTCCAAGACTTCCTAGGAAGCATTACTGCGCTGCCAGGAAAATTCATCATTGGAGGTGCTTTTAATTTACATTTGGAGAAGAAAACTTCCAGTGATTCTTCTAAACTACGTGATCTTATCAATTCAATGAATTTACGCCAACACGCCAGCACTACCCATATAGATGGCCACACATTAGATTTGCTGATCACCAGAGAATCCGAGGCTGATCTTGTTAAAATGTATTAATTGTTGATCCTTCAATCTCTGACCATTTTATGATTATCTTCGATTTGGCACTTCCTCGTCCTTCCCCTATCCGGAAGACAGTCACATACCGCAAGTACCGAAGTATTGAAATTGCTAAGTTTGCGGATGCTATTGCTTCGTCTCCAGTCGCTAAAATTAACGAGATGCAAACTGTTGACAGCATTGAATATATCCTCACTGCCTCACTTCAAGAGGTTACTGACAAGTTTGAGCCTAAGCAAACACGCACTTTTAGCGTAAGTCCTTGCTCACAGTGGTTCAGTGATGAGATTAGGCGCGCAAAAGACTTACGACGCAAACTAGAGCTTCGGTGGCGGCAAACGAAACTATGTTTTCACAGAGAGATGTTTGTCAACCAGCGAAATGTTGTTAACAAACTGGTAAAATCCGCGAAACAGAAATAGTTTCGCACTTATTGTCATCTAATGTTAATTGCCCTAATGCGCTGTCTGTCGTTCTTGAGAAGCTTCTCTATCGTCAAAAGACAAACGTACCCCCAGAGCATTCGTCACCGAAAGACCTTGCGAATAGATTTTCTTTTTTCTTTTCTGAAAAAAATTGAGACTATAAGAGCTTCGCTTGATACAAGCTCACATGCCATGCACTTGTGTTAAAGCTGTTGCACAGTTGTCCCAATTCAAACCTTTGGCTACAACAGATATCCAGAGGTTAATATCCAAGGCACCATCTAGGCAATGCATGCTAGATATCATTCCCAACTTGGTTGTTAAAAGCATCCCTTTCGGAGTTAACTACACCGATCTTGAAACTGATCAATGCCTCCCTCCACTCTGGCGTCTTTCCGACAAGCATGAAACACGCTTTAGTAAAACCTTTTCTCAAAAAGCCAACACTTGACCCAGAGGTTCCGAAAAACTCAATGCCTCCCTCCACTCTGGCGTCTTTCAGACAAGCATGAAACACGCTTTAGTAAAACCTCTTCTAAAAAACCAACACTTGACCCAGAGGTTCTGAAAAACTACCAACCGGTCTCTAATCTTCCATTCCTAGCAAAGATTATTGAGCGTGCGGTGGCTTCTCAGCTGAAGTCTCATTTGGCAGCCCACGGCCTAGCTGAAGTTACCCAATCTGCATACAGATCTAATTGCAATACAGAAACGGCGCTTCTGAGGGTCCAAAATGATATCCTCCTATCCACGGACAGGCACAACCTAACATATCTTGTTTTGTTGGATTTAAGCGCCGCTTTTGACACCATAGATCGTATCATACTTATTGAAAGACTGGCAGTGAGAATAGGCCTTACTGACCGAGCACTTGTTTTTCATCGTACCTTAATGGTCGCACACAGAGTGTCCTTATTGGCAGTGAGTCGTCAGACAAGATCACACTACGTTTTGGCGTCCCTCAAGGATCGGTGTTGGGTACCCTACTGTACACTGTCTATGTTTTACCTCTCGGTGACATAATCCGAAGCCATGGCCTTGCCTTTCATTTTTACGCAGATGACACACAGCTGTATATTAGTCTTACTCACACCTTTGAGCCTGAAGCATGCAATAAGATTGAACTTTGTATTTCAGACATCAAGGCATGGATGACTAAAAAATTTCTTAAATTGAACGATGACAAGACAGAATATATATAGGTCTACCTCATCAACTTTCAAAAATATCCAAACTGTCCCTCAATATTGGAGATTCTGCGATAAAACCCAGTAGCTGTGTTCGAAAATTTGGCCGCTGATGAACATATCAATCATGTCTCTCGCAGTGCATTTTTTCATCTTAGAAATATTAGCAAAATTCGATCCTTCATTGATACGCAGATGTCACAACAGCTTGTCCACGCCTTTGTTACCAATCACGCCTCGACTACTGCATCTCTCTTCTGATTGGCTCTAAAACATCTATTCTTCAAAAGCTACAACACATCCAAAATTGTGCTGCACGTTCATTAGCAGAACTCAAAAGTACAGCCATATAACACCAGTACTCTCTGAGTTACACTGGCTACCCGTAAAGCAAAGAATTCAATTTAAAATTGTCCTTTTAGTGTTTAAGTGTATCTCGGGATCTGCATCATCCCACCTGTCCGATCTGCTTACCATCCACAAACCACTGAGGTCTCTGAGGTCATCAGGTCTACTCAATCTGGTTCAGTCCGTATCTAAATTTTTTATTGCTGGTGATAGGGCCTTTGCGGTTGCTGGCCCAAGGTTTTAGAATTCTCTTCCAATCGACATAAAAAATAGAAATCACTTGAATCATTCAAGTCTGGTACTACAACCTACCTTTTTGAAAGGCATTTCCTTCAGTGGTCTTTTAATTTTGGTCATAAACTGACCTTACCAGGTGCGTGGGTGTGACTGAGTCAGTGAGGATTGCCTTGTTACTCGTCAAGTTACACTCACATACTTGTTTTGGTAAAGTTGTAGTTTGATTTGTTTTTTTATTTTGTTTTAATTCAATACCCCTTTTCCTTTAGGTTCTGTCGCTTATCCCCACGATATAGCCTCGGTTGCTGATGTGGCGTTGGGCACTAATAAATGATAATAGTCATCCATGTATCATTGTATCTGTGAGAGAATGCATGTGTATGTGTGTATATGTATGTATGCAATTATTGTACAGCCATTGAGCACCGTGTGTGGATTCAAGGCTTTAAAATTATTATTATTATTATTATTATTATTATTATTGTTGTTATTATTATTATTATTATTATTATTATTATTATTATTATTATTATTATTATTAGTCAAAATTGTCATACATTACAATGGTACTTACTTACGCTGGTATGCATGAGTATTATAATATTAGAACGTTTCTTTTCGTGTTCTATCGGTCGATAGTACCTGCGTTTGTGTGATTTCTGAAATAAAACCTGAAGCAGTGAAGCTGCTGAAGGTTTTATTTCAGAAATCACACAAACTCAGGTACTATCGACCGACAGAACATGAAAAGAAACGTTCGAATTATTTTTTTTTATGCTGAACAAAAAAATAGCTTTCATTGTTAAGCATTGACTGCAATATGCCATCAATCTTGTAACAATGAAGTTGAATCCAGAAACATGTTTTGGTGACGTCATTTCGAACGAATGACGTCTCTTGGGGAGTTTCCATATCACCAAATTCGAAAATGACTTGTTACAAGTGCCGTCGCTTTGGGAGTTTCTTTTTCACCGTGTCAGTGTTTACAACTGCGTCATGCTGTTCATGTTAAAATTAATTATTAATGCTTGTGTGATATGTGGTATAATGGAATATAAATTCATGTTTCTTGGACGACGACACTTGTCAGAATTAAGCGGAGTGAAACAATTTATTTTGAACCTGAGGCGGAGACTCAGTGAGGTCGAGGAGTAATAAACTTGTGGAAATATAATTGATTGAAGTCACATTCATGAATCACTAAAGTGGTGAACGTGAGTGTTAATATTTTTGATTCTTTTGAAATCATTGTTTGTATTTAAAATTGAAAATGCACCCACTGAAGATGACATATTTGTTGATAAGTTTGTGTCTATCGGTGACGAAAAAAGTTAAACAGACACGGTGCCAGCGTTTGGTGTTGAGAAATTCCAATCAGAGCGTGTGTGATCGACGCTGATCAATGGAAGTGGAGCTTACATTTTCTTTATTCTCATGTCTCATGGACGAACGTTCCGATAGTACCCGTGTTTTGTCCCAAAACTCCAGTACTATGACTTTTAGAAGGTGTCAAATTAACCAATCACGGCTGATGTCACAGACGTGAGGCATAATAAACTTCGATTGTAATGTTCACTATAACGCTTCTATCTCATTTTATGGTTTAGGGTATATTTGCCACGCTATATGTCGAAATTATAAATTGATCTATTTTATCGACTGTAAGGATATCTCTGCGTATTTAACATTTATGATAACAACGGATTCTAGATAAATTTAATTGCACTCGATTTTTCAATGGTACATTAATAACATAAAGTGTTAAAACTATGGTCGCACAACCGATATTTCCGAAATAACAGATTATGCAATAGCTGCAGATTTACAGAGTTATAAATTTCGTATATGTAAACGACTTCAAATGGAATTTAAATATATTGACGATAGGAATCGTCAGAAAGTAAAAGACTTATCATAGTCATCTCCCTGTTCGACTATCCCAAAAACTAATACAAAAAATTATCTTATATAACAGCATTCAAGTTTTTTTTAATTTTACTATTGAGCCTCCCACGTTTGGTGCACTGAGGAGAATATGTTCATCGCTCGACTGCGTGTGATAAAATAAAATGCAAGATGTGAAAAAATACAAGATCTCCAGCAATTGTTGTGAGGGAGAAAGTGGATTGTTTCGATCTGTTGTCATAAGATTAACACTAAATCTCTCTTCTAAAAAATCCACCACACCCTCTGTGAAACGGTATCGTCGTCTAAATTCTGTAGCAGACGGCACGTCCAAGCCTGAAAATAATTTTCATTGCGCTTCCAGACACCAAATGAATCATGTCTGCCACTTAAGAATGATATCTGACATATTACAAAATGGAGTTTGAGTATTCGAAATAATGTGTATTCGGTGTACGTGTCCCTTCATCTTAAAACTGCTCAGAATTCATCCAGCCATACCCTGTTTGGCAGGGCTCAAGGAGCCCTGCCAAACATGGTGTGATTGGTTTCATTCTGAATTGGAACTGAATTACCCTTCATACATAATTTAGATACATGTATGGCTGTATCAAATCGTATTCCATCACATGCTGTTAATACTGATGAGCTGTACAGTCATTTTCTTCTTCACACTTCCCAACTTGCCAGGACTAGAAATTACACAAATCATTAATTTTAGTCTTGCTGGTTATGCACATGATTTCCAGCGTACATGATGTTATGATCACTGAACTTCGTTGATAATTTTGGCAGCAGACATTTTGACTAATCATTTTAAACCACTGTCAGACATTGGCCTGTTTGTACCTGACATTGTCCTTGTCTGACCACTTATTTTCTGGTATGGGCACGTCAAAGCGGTTCTATAAAAAATGTGCGCAATATTAAAAGCGCAAAATCTGCATCTTCATCCAAAGAATACGTCATTTTCAACAATTACAAAAAAATAAATAAAAGAAAAGATCCCTTCATGTAACAGTCCACACATTCATTACACTCGTAAATTGGTTGCAATAGAAATTCACGTGTAAGGTTGCACTCGTATTTTCAAGGTAATGTACACGTGTACGCATTTAAAATGCGTTTATGGGATCGGTAAATTATCCACACTCGTAGTTGCGCGGTTATACTTCAGTTTTACAAGTTGGATATACACGTGTTGGCCTTTCGAGTGTAAATAACTGTTTATAGGACATAACAAAACTTTTTGGTTACACGTGTACATGGTTTACAACGACACCACAACACATGTTAACTAACACTTGTACGCGTATGTTTATAGGATTGGATTAGCTGCGCACCAGTAAATTACATGCCCAGATCCACAGTTACACGTGTGGGGAGTTTTATCAGATTGACCCCAGGACTGGTCGTAATCTACGCGTGGCCAGTGGTGTCCTCTCTTGCATTACCAACTAATAAAAATCATCAGCATAAAAATTTTAGTTAATGAAGTACCGGGTTGTACCCAGTGCATCATTAATTAAACGTTTCATGATTGTTCCTATAATTAGTGTTTGGAATCTAACATTATTGCGTCCATGGTATGTAGCTCACCTGTGAAAAGTGACAGGTCCACGGGGACTGCAATGTACATACAAACAGTCGGGTTCTTCTATGTTCTACAGAAATGTGTTTACATTGACAGCAGGTCTATCTGACAAATGTATCCACGGGAAGTTGAGCCGTCGCAACTTGAAAGTCTAAAATTGAAGTCTCTTTGAGTAGTGATGATGAGACAATCCTGATGCACACCTTCCGGGTCGTCATAAGGCCACAATACGTAGGGAATAGGTTCACCAACCTATTCAGGAGATCATGCTATCGTTGTTCTCGCAACGGTCTAGTCCAGAAGCCCAGGCCAGCGCTCCTGAAACGGCAACCGCCCAACCCCGTTAATCTAGACGTTCAGGTCAGCTTCACACCAAACCCAATCTGCACAAACATGGACAGATAAGGGAAACATGTCTGGGGACCCAGGTACACCCATCTAGCCAAATTTACTACATTCGCAGGTAGGCCCATCTGAACAAATGTACTCCAACCACATATACGTCCATTTGTCCAAATGTACTCCAACCACGGGGAATCCCATCTGGGCAAATGTACTCCACCCCAGATGCACGTGCGTAACATGACAAAAAAAGTAGTTCTTCCTCCCCACGTGACCCAATGCATTGTCACAGGGAGATGTGCAACTGAGAAGCAAAGACGTTCTTCAGAGGGGGCAGAACAGAATGGTTAGCATTCGGTGATGTCTGGGGTCCCACTGCCGACACCGCATGTGTGAATGGGCACCGTGAACTCTTTAAGCCAGGCATGTAGAGCGTATCAAATGAATGCGACGAGATGCAACTATGATGCCCTAGTCAAAACCCCAAAACAGCAAGCTTCATTTGTTGGCAAAAAGCAATAACGTACTCCTGAATGCACAAAGGGGGCGAGAGGAGCAGAAACTAAAGATGTTCAAGCTGGAAATCGAAAATGGCAAACTGCAGCAAACCTTGAAAAGGACCAAGGCGATCTTCGCCATTTTGGCCTTTCGAGGAAGAGAGAAAATTAGTTCCGTAGGACCTAGGAAAAAGAACGGACACAGACGCGAGAGCTTACCTTCTGGTTGTGGCCCTGGCACTGCGCGTTCCTCTTGTCTTGTCATAAGCAAGGGACACACGAGCGATTATTTTTCGCTGGATCGCGCCGATTTTCAAATCGCCTCTAAATTTCGATCATCAGTCCAGTACGGCGATGGTGACTGAACTTGGCGATCCTGTTCGTGCGATCGATCGGCACCGATCATGCATGCTTGATATTTTCGCCCGATTTTATTATCGCCTCGCAGAAACCGCCGACAAATCGCCCGTGTGTCCTTTCTGGGGAACATAGTCAAACTGAAAACTGCTTAGAAACTAATCAGCGTTTGGAATTATGTCACATAAAACTGCTTATTATTTTTTGCGCGACGCCATATTGGACAGGTCGTCAGATTTGCGGAATCGTGGCGTACGATCTCGTGAAAAATCGTACGTGCGTCCCCTAACGAACGGGCGTAAAATTTCGCCGACGATTCGATCGCGCCGATCCAGTGAAAAATAATCGCTCGTTCGCCTTGCTTAACAAAGAACATGTGACCCTTTGAGCTTCGCAAGCAAAAGATCCAGAGTACTCTCGGCTCCATATTTCGATGTCTCAGGCAGTTCCTTTGGAAATACAATTTAAATGCACATTGCCTGTGCAGAAAGGACTTTTCCGATCCGTCGAAGCTGTCCCGACTTCTGCGACATACGCGTTTGTTTCGCAGATGGCTACCTTTCTGGTGGCAATGGGTTGAATCGCGTAATTGAATTCCCTGGTCCATCAACTTATTTTGTGTCAGACTGTCGCATCGATGATGTCGCCGAAAGTCAAAAGGTCACATGACAATACCGAAAATGCAATTTTAGCTCCGATCGATGCTCTACTAATAAACCTGTTCGTTTACCGTTGCCACCTGGTCAACTTGCTTGGTGTTTTTGTATATCCCTATGGGAACCAACTTCAAAAATAGTTGTTAATATCAAATATTTTGAGAACCAAGGAATTTATCAAAAAAAACTTAACGTTGCCGAGATTCTGTACAACCCAAAATGTTGTGGGTATAGAGCATATTCAAATGGTCAAAGACAGTTGATGGCTGGAAGAATTACTACAAGTAAGGTATTATCTTGAAGGTAATTGAATGCCCCAATCTAACAACTAATTCTTGTGCTCTAGATATTCTGATTGATGATGTTATCAGAGTTTAAATGTCAAGTGACGGTGAAGCATTCAAATTTCAGTTTCATGATCAGTAAGAGCCACTGCAGACCCGCAGAACTGAGAGAAACCAATTAGTATTATATTTTTATCCTCACAAATAGTGTCAATTTCATGTCAGGTTTAACGGTAAATTAGAAACGGGAAGTGAATGGATAGAAAAACGCGAAGGAAGTTTGACGATAGTGAGGAGAAAAGATTGGTTGGAGTTTGCATTGTACACATGAAAACCTCAGATAAGGAATGTTTTAGTTCCATCAAGGAAAATGAAAATCCAGCCGAACGATTCGAAAAGATAGGTGAACTTAACGAGCAACGACAATCACACCCTATGGATTCTCCTTATCATATGGACAACGTCTGTGCACAAATGTTTGTTGAGTGTGCCGAAATACACGGATAACATCGTGACTGCTACTCTCGCTTCACATCAGATCTTAATCGTTTGAAACAACATCACAGAGAGTTACAAGAGATTCTTCAGTTGACAGAGATAAACTAGAGGTACTGTGAGCAAACTCACAAAGTGATACCCCTCGCGTCTGAAATGTATAAGTTAGATTATCTCCCCTTGGAAATGTCAGAACGGAATTATATTACTTCATGCACATCTTCATATGGAGTTCTTCCATTGTGTAAAGTTTCATAAAAATTCTTCAAATGGTTTAGGTGTTGCGCTTACAAGGATGGACAGACGGTATAAGTTAGATTATCTCCCCTTGGGAATGTCAGAACGGAATTATATTGCTTCATGCACATCTTCATATGGAGTTCTTCCATTGTGTAAAGTTTCATGAAAATTCTTCAAACGGTTTAAGAGGAGTTGCGCTTACAAGGATGGACAGACGGTATAAGTTAGATTATCTCCCCTTGGAAATGTCAGAACGGAATTATATTGCTTCATGCACATCTTCATATGGAGTTCTTCCATTGTGTAAAGTTTCATGAAAATTGTTCAAATGGTTTAAGAGGAGTTGCGCTTACAAGGATGGACAGACGGTTTAAGTTAGATTATCTCCCCTTGGAAATGTCAGAACGGAATTATATTGCTTCATGCACATCTTCATATGGAGTTCTTCCATTGTGTAAAGTTTCATGAAAATTGTTCAAATGGTTTAGGAGGAGTTGCGCTTACAAGGATGGTCAGACGGACAGATTATCTCCCCTTGGAAATGTCAGAACGGAATTATATTGCTTCATGCACATCCCCATATAGAGTTCTTCCATTGTGTAAAGTTTCATGAAAATTCTTCAAATGGTTTAGGAGGAGTTGCGCTTACGATGGATGGACAGACGGACAGACGGACGCACAGAGTGATTCCTATATATGCCCCAAACTTTGTTTGCGGGGGGTATAAATATATTAATCCAGACTGTATATTCCGTGACAGTGAAAGAATAAGGAAAGTGAAGGTCAAAAGTGTCTGAACAAGTGAGGGTACAAAGACGTTTGAATTTGTGGGTAGTGTAGCACTTTTGCAAGAAGTTAAAAAGAAAAAAAAGAAAGAAGATCATATGCTATTGAAAAGAATCTCTGGTGTTCATTTTTTCGCAAGAGAAGCAAAGTTCCACCCATTGAGGCGCGCATATTATTATATGAGGCCAGATAGATGGTAGTCGAAAAATGAAGAAGAGAAAATGAACCAGTCAGCATTGGAGGAAGCTCACAGACAATCATTTGATAGAGTTTGTGATATTATAAACAATGAGGAGATCAGCAGAAAGGAAATAGTGAAACTGAGGGAACTGTGTTGTGTCTACAGAAAGAGCCTCGAACATACTGCATTTTTAAACCCCAATTACAGGGGTCAAAAATTGAAACAAAAATAGAAAAATGTGAGGCAAACCAGGGAAGTAATAAGCTTCAGTCCCACAGGAGGACGAGGTGGCAGTATTTATTTGGTGTTTAACCTTTAAACAGACATACATGATAGTAGAGTATACAGTACGTGGAGAGTGGATTGTAACTAAATCACCCACGGAGTGGAGTTATCACCCAAACTATAACTTTCGTATTTTGTATATATCGACTAAAAACACAAGCAATGTTTCAGCCAATGGACCTCCGGGTTTAACCCGGAGATCAATTGGATGAAACTTTGCTTGTGCTTGTTATACTTTGCAATAAATTTGCAATTATTGCTGGATGGAATCTCCACTCCGCGGGTGATTTAGTGACAAGACACTCTCCGCGTACTGTAAGTGGGCATTCTCAGCCAGCAAAAATGTATTTCTGGGCAACCCCAAATTTAAGCTTGAGAGCAATTGGAATTTAGCTTGAAAATATTCTGGGCAAGCTAAACTAGGATTTAGTAATTTTTAGGCCAATTTCCATTTCGCATAATATTTCGGCTAATGTTATTTTATTTTAGAAAATAAAAAAACAATTTAAGCTCCTATTCGATACAAATTTCTAACATGAATGTGCAAAAGTTTGAAGATCGCTGGCCTCGGACATGCAAAAACGAACGTTTGTCAGAGATTTGTAGAGTGCTCCCTTTGTTCTCACCCCTCGCAAGTGTTTCCATACAAATTTTTCATAGGAATTTGTAAAGTGTCGCGATCTCGGCAACCGCTAGACTGGCGATTTTGTGATTTCGCCGTTTTGCCCAGTGTTATTCTAATCGGGAAATTTGAAACAAGTGTAAAGGGTGGTGACTGTGAAAGTGCCGCGACCTCAGCACCCGTCAGATTATTCGCCTGCATTTTGCAGTGTTCCACCAACGGACAAAGATCCTTCAAGAAACGTCAGTTGTTTGATCAGATCTAGCGGACAAGAAATCTACCGTGCAACTACTGACGGTAAATGGATTCTACTAAGGCATTTGTTCAGGGGTGCTGACCTCATTAAGCACATGAATAGATTGGGACATTCATAAAACTACTATTTCTGGCTCGAGGTTGAAACCGCTTTAGCTGAAGTTGTTAGCAGCATATCCCACTTTCTGATAATCCGGCAGCCATCCTGTCCTTCTCTATTTCATTCAGACTTTGATAACTTTGACGTGTTCGTTAATGATCTTGGTGTTGCTGGCTCTGTACATAGGGCCAATTGTATCGTACTTCAGGAACTATGCAATTTGTATGGAACGGACATTGGTGGCTTCTAAACGCAAATGCCCTCAACATCAAAGACAAGACGTGAAGATGTTAAAAGAGCAAAATCTACTGGAAAGAGTGCCAAAGAGGATTTCATTGAGGACAGGTTGTAGGAGATTAGAGGTTTTTGACCGGATACCGAAAATGAAGATTAAACCCGTGCGAACAATTATAAAAGTGTAAAATTGACATAAAAAAGCATGTGTATCAAGTATCAACAGCGGGAGGTGGTTGGGGGGGGGGGGGGGGGCTTGCTTTCATTTATGGGTCAACTCTCAAGAATTGCAAGATGATAAGAAGCTTGACATGCGAATGCGGGTGACTCCAGAGCAATACTGTGTAGGTACAGCTGATAGTTTTCTGGCCGAGACAGATAAGTCTAAGAGTCTTCATCATCTCACAAATTACATCATCGAAAACAGAAATGTTTGTTTTCCATTCTTTAACACAGATACACCGCAAATTTTGGTGAAATAGCAGAAAAAAATATTGCAGAAATCTGCTGTTATTTTCAATAGAAATATGTATCTAGAAAATTCTATTAAAGCTGTGGAGCGCACGAGAAATGGGTGTGGAGATAAATTAACTGTCAGTAGTCCTAAAACAATAATGGCAATAAGACACAGCTAGAGGAAATGCTACTCCAAGGTTGGACTCGTCTGCTGGATATTTAGAGGGGCACGAAGTCATACCGACAAAGGAGGGTAGAGCATACCAGTTGGAATTGGATGGTGAGAAAGTTCCTGGCAATTGAGTATCATCCTTGAGGTCGGCACAAGAAGAAACAGATACATGGGTATTCATTTATTGTTATTATGCTAAAGAGAGAGGTTTTAACCCTTTACCCAACGTAACGGCCAAAACCGGCTAGCGCTATTTTCAAAAATCGCCAATTACTTTTCATTATATTTTCATTTTTTGTCTCAAAAACATAGGTTATGACCCCTCTTTGGAACGAGCTCCACGAGCTCGTTCCAAAGAGGGGTCATAACCTATGTTTTTGAGACAAAAAATGAAAACAATTAGTTATTCAAGAATTTTGTTAGAAAGTGTCGTCTGCTTTTCATGTTAGGTAAAGGATTAAATGCGTGCGAGTAAGAAGTCAAGACACAGATTTATTGCATTCTATGAAATCCAAATCTACAGCAACACTAAATCGTGCGGAAAATGAAAATCCGTTCCACCAACATGTGCGGAACAGAAATCGTTGAGGGAATATTTTAAATAGAAGCGGAATTTCACTCGAATTTTCTACAAATCGTCTACCTCAATTTCAAATTGAATTCCTAGCGATAGCTAAAAATAGTAACAAGGGTTCCCCTCTCAAATTTGGTTAACGATAAACTGTGTTCTTGTTGTTGATCGTACGTTCAATGAGTTCCAGTGTGTCCTATGTGCCTGTCTATACAGTTTGGCCTTTGTTTTCTGGGGTTCATAACTCAAGAAATAGACAGAAACAAATGATCGTTCCTTATTTAATGTCAGGTCTTTGGGAAGATATTTTTATCTTAGGCAATCAGCACAGGTGTATTTTAAGATGATTTATTGTTTTGCCGTTGGACATTACTTTGACTAAAAAAAAAAACAGAAAAACACATATATGCTCGCGTAAGATTGCTTTCTTATCACCGTTCCTTGACGTTTTCACCTTTAATAACATCATGAACAGAAAATCCAGAGAACAATAATGATCAGTTAGATTGGTGCATCTAATTACGTTCAAATTAACACCTTACTTGTGGAAATTCGTCCATCCATCAGCTGGCTTTGACCATTTTAATATACGCTACCACCACAATATTTGGGTTGTACAGGAATTTTGGTAACTTTAAACAACTATTTTTGTGGTTAGTACCCACAAGGATACACACAAACACCAAGCAAGATGACTAGCTGGCAACAGTCAATGAAAACTATTATCAACTGAGCGTCGTTCGGAGCTAAAATTGCATTTTCGCAGCCGTCATGTGACTTTTCTTTACCTTTGGTGACGTCATAGATGCGACAATCTTAAAAAATAGGTTGATACATCAGGGCATTCAATTATCTTCAAAATGATAAATTATTTGTCAGAATTATCTTCCTCAGTGACCTTGTATTAACTGTTTGAATTTTACACACCCTATCTTTATTTACACACGGGCTCAATATCTGGGTAGCATTAACCCTTTGAACCCTTGTGGTATCTTCCATATCAGTTCAATGGCAGCAACAGGACGATGTCAGAACACCTCTATCCACGTGGGAGGGCTGACATGGGGTTGTTTAGCCTCACCACGAAAAATATTGGGGGACGAGCCAACAAGGAGGGTCGGAATCCGGGCACGGGCCAAACTTGGCTCGTAGAGCTGAGTTGTGACCTCACTATGATTTTCCCCCTGCCGAGTGAACTCGAAATATAGGTTCGTTCTTCGTTAGGTGTGATTCCTAATCACTTCCGGTTGCGGAAAGGAAACGATGATTAAAGTAACAACAATTTTTTTTTATTTACATTTAAAATAAACTCATTCCATATTCAACACATTTAACAGTTTGATCAACACAAACCAAAGTCTTAGCACAAGGGTTAAATCGTTTTTCAACAATTCAGTCTACCCATATCCCTGTACTGGCGCTATAGTACACTCTCAAAATGTCACTGTCGCGGGCTCGCAACAGAAGCTTAAAACACGGAGTCTTAATCTTTTGCACCTCTGACTGCCGGGGGATTCCGACTGGCAATGTTAATTACCTTGTGGCAACATAGTTCTGACTTGGATTCGGTTTATCCACTCTGTCGGCTAGTTTAGCAAGTCTACGTCACATACCCTATACATGTGTTCTTTGCCAGAACTCGCCTTGAATGTTCCCGTCCTTTGAAATACACACGGTTCATGCAGAACTCACAACTTCAAAATGCGCTTTCGAGCTTGGGCGAATTGTCACTGTCGACCTTGAGTCGATATTCACAGCGCTCTGATATTGAAACAGGCTACTACTCGACCAATCTCTGCGTTCCTAAGGGTTAATACCACAATACAAAAGCCTACACTTTGAGACAGGTGCGAGTCGATCCTCGCTAATGACATCTAAACTTAGTCGTTACTAGGGTCCGTAATCTACTCTCTAAATTAGGGCTTTTAGCCCTCCTACGCCCACCTAATCTGACAATAACGGCGTACAACGGAGCTTCGTGGATTGCCCAGCAATTCCACTCGTACGAGACCCTATATGGCGTCTCCTATTCGGCCGGACCCAAGTTTCACTCTCAAACGGTCGGAACCCAAGTCTCTGTCCTAAACGGTCGGAACCCAAGTCTCTCTGAACTAGCGTGTTCCACATACTTTATACCTGGTCTTGGGATGGTCAGATAATAATACCTCAACATGCCAAAACACGGCATGCGACATTTCTGAAGATAAAATCACCTCGCGCCAAAGCATATGCTATCAAGCGTATCCCGAGAAATAATATACTTGATAGCCGTGTCGACTGAAAGTGTCGGTCACTTCGATATTAATTGACTTTAGATAGCATGGAAACATTTTATGCTGACCAGTGATATGCCAGAGAAGTAACCCACTGTGAATCGCCTAAGGCTAATTATCTAAATGTGTGCTTACAACACAGAGAGGAGAAATATATACGTATATCTGAACTTGAAAGAAGGGGAAAGGGCCTTCTCCCTTTTAGACTGGCTTTTCCCTGACAGCTCCCCCTTCAAGAGAAACGCCCTACTTTTCTCTAACAACACAAAGAGGGCAAAGCCACGTTCAGCCACCATACGCACATACTTACTTTTGGCTTACTATGTACACAACTCACCACTCACTTACTTGACCGTGTGGGCCTGTCTCGACACACGCCAGCAGATGGGTTACCACAGCTCTCCTTTCATACTCACAACACACACTCTCTCGCTCTCTCTCTCTCTCTCTAGCTCATCAATGTTTAAGTTAGTAGAATCTGCGAAATAATTCTAGGGCTTACAGACGGGCACATGCGTCGATTATGTATATCCCATGAATATTTACAGAGATTTTTTTTTTACTTCCTGGGACACCCCGCCCGGCTCATTCCCGTCGACGAGTCAAGTGCCCTGTTAGGCACTACCTATAAAATATTCCCATGTGTGGTGGGATCCTTAGCATCTTCTGGAGAGTCCCTTAGCCTCCTCCACCTGGAACCTTTCCTTGGGCGTGTGCTCCACCAAGGACCCCACTCATCTTCACATCCAACACCCACAGGCCCCAGGGTGATGCCTACCGCACAAGAGTGCGCTGCCACAGAGCAACGCTCCGTTGATTGACTCCTGCTAATCCTTCCTTGGGTACCCCACTCCGATTTTCCAGGGCCCCTTGTAACTCTCCCTTTATGCTGCCCCTTTGTGACTACCCCGGCCACCTCTCGCGGCATCCCCTGGCATAATGTACCCCCCCCCCCCCCACCCCCAGCCAGTAGAGTTGGTTTAGAGTCCCTTATATTTTGGCATCTCCTCAAAAGCCTTGCGTGGTAAATCACTTCTCCATGTATGCTCAACCGTTGCCCATCATTCCCGTCACAGTGTGCGGCTTCTCCCACTGTAAAAGTGGTCTACCGGATCTCGTCGGCCGGAGCACGGTCACCTTTTGACCGACCCAAAAGTTTCTAAACCTTGGTTTACTCCCACACCTCCCCTTTAACATACCTTGGATGCTTCTTTTCGGCGAGTCCCCTGACCTTACTTGTAGAACTGTTAACCTTGGGGGCGTCAATTGTACACTCTAGCTGTGCCTTCTTACTTGACTCCGCGGATCCCTCCAGTGGTTTTACTGGCCGCTTTATCTTCGTGGCTTGGGCTCGGGTGGCCACCACTGATTCCCATTTGGGTGCTTTCCTCTCCGACCATGTCTTATCGGGTTCAGAATATACCCCAGGTATGTTCCCAAGTACGAGGTCATAGATGGGTGCCTCAATACACATTGCATCTACTTCCCCGCTATAGAATGGGGTCTCCACCCTCACCCTCGCAAGGGGGAACCTCCTAACCGTACCATCTATTAGCACGCACTTGTGGTCGTGCCCCGTTAGCTGTCCGTCGGCAATGAGTTCCCCTTTTACTGCTACGCTATTGCACCCGGTGTCACGTAGCATACGGACTGCCCAGCCTCGACTGCTCTTGAGACTGGGCAACTCCCCTTCTTCCAGCCTGAGTTGCTCAGCCTCGAGTGCTTGGCGTAGTGGATTCCCCACCGGCTCAACTGTTTGGCAGAATGCCGCTGTCTGCCTTTTTCTACAGGCTGTATTGCATTACCCCCTCTTCTATTACCAACCGGGGATAAGTCCCTCCCTCCAACTTTGGGTGGACCCCTGCTTTGTCTTCCCGTGACCGCCCTTCTCCAACAATCTCTGGCCAGGTGCCCCCGCTTGTCGCATATAAAACATGTTGTCTCTTTGGGAGCGCCCCCATTCTGACTACCTTCCGCTTTGGGTAGGTTGGGGTGGATTTGCTTTGCGGGTGCAGTTGCTAATCTGTTTGCCCCCACCCCTAGCCGTTTTGGGTAAGCCCACGCTCCCACCAAGGGCCTCAATGTAGCGCTCTGTCAGAGTCGACATTTCATCAAAATTTGGGGGTCGCCTTTCCTTTATGAAGAGACCCAGCTCCGTGAAGCAGGTTGTCATAAACTGCTCCCGGAGTAACAGATCTCGCAGGTCTCGTATGATCCATTCACTTCTGCGATGTCTGACCGGCGGTCAAAGTACCGCTTAGCACGGGCAACACACTGAGGTCCGGTTTCTCCCTGCTCCTGCTTACTTTCTCGGAACATTGTCCGGAATCCCTCCTCAGTGAGCTGGTATCTACGAAGGATGGCGTTCTTCAGCTCAACGTAATTTTCAAGAAAGGCAGGTGGCATACTGGCATAAGCCTCAAATGCTTTGCCCGACAGCAAAGGGCTCAAGCACATAGCCCATGTGTCCTCTGGCCACATCTGGCTGGAGGCGAGACGCTTGAACCTCTCCAAGTAGGAATCCAGATCGTCGGTGAGCTCATTAAAAGTAGGGAGCTTAGGACGAGGTGGCACAAATTGCTCCCACCCCCCCCCCCCCCACACACACACACACTCCCATTCACTGAGCGCCGACTTTCTGTCTATGCATTTGCTCGCGCCCTCAGTAATTCCAACTCTCGCTCATGCCTCTGTCGCTCAATTTCTATTTCCCTGTCCCGCGCTTCCCTTTCTAACCTGGCCTCTCCCTCTCTTTCGTTTCCATGCCAATTGTATATCCCTCTCTTTAGCATCCCTTGGCTCTTTCTCGCGCTCTCTTTCTAGTTGGACCTCTCTCTCCTTATCCGCCCTTGCCTCTTTCTCGCGCTATCTTTCTAGTTGGACCTCTCTCTCCTTAGCCTCCCTTGCCTCTTTCTCGCGCTTTCTTTCCAGTTGGACCTCTCTCTCCTTGGCCTCCTTTGCCACTTTCTCGCGCTCTCTTTCTAGTTGGACCTCTCCCTCCTTAGCCTCTCTACGAGAGGCCAACTCCTTTTGTTCCCTCTTTTGGTCCTCCTTGACAAATTTGTGTAGTTCAGCCCCCTCAAGACCCATTTCTTCATCCAAAGATACCTGTTGGGCGAGTGGGGTAACACTATCCATTTAAAAAAAAAAATGTTCAGCACTTATGAGATAGAATGAAGAAAGAAAGAAAAACACATAAACCGATGGCAATTAATTCTGAATTTACCTGTATAGTTTCATGTAATTAATGCAACGAATATTTTGAAATTGAACGCGGTTATAGCGGGCTATTCACAAGGGTGCTGTTGTACTGCTGATATTAAACCTTGAAGAGCATCAGATGATCGCTCGAAGCCATACAATTTTAAAAGAATCATTCTTACGAAATCATTTTCCGTGCAGCCGTTTTTACCTTTCAAAGAAATCCTGGTAGCCTCACCAGTTTATGTCAGAACACCTTTCTGCACGTGGGAGGGGTGACATGGGGTTGTTTAGCCTCGCCATTAAAAATATTGGGGGACGTGCCAACAAGGAGGGTCGGAATCCGGGCACGTGACAAACTCGGCTCACAGAGCCGAGTTGGGATCGCACTATGATTTTCTTCCCTGCCGAGTGAACTCGAAATATAGGTTCGTTCTTCGTTAGGTGTTATTCCTAATCACTTCAGGCTGCGAAAAAGGAAACGATGATTAAAGTCACAACGATTCTTTTATTTACATTTAAAATAAACTCATTCCATATTCAACACTTTTAACAATTTGATCAACACAAATCAGACATTTATCAAAGGGGCTAAATAGTTGTTCATCAATTCAGTCTACCTATAGCCCTGTACTGGCGCTATAGTACACTCTCAAAATGTCACTGTCGCGGGCTCGCAACAGGAGCTTAAAACACGGAGTCTTAATCTTTTTGCGTCTGTGCGCGTCTGCAGCTCTGACTGCCGCGGGATCCCGACTAGCAATGTTTATTACCTTGTGGCAACATAGTTCTCTTTGGATTCGGTTTATCCACTCTGTTGGCTAGTTTAGCAAGTCTACGTCACATACCTTATACATGTGCCCTTTGATAGAACTCCCATTCAATGTTCCCGGCCTTTGAAATACACACGGTTCATGCAGAACTCGCAACTGCAAAATGCGCTTTCGAGCTTGCGCGAATTATCACTGTCGACCTAGAGTCGATATTCACAGCACTCTGATACTGAAACAGGCTACTACGCGACCAACTTCTGCGTTCCTAAGGGTTAATACCACAATACAATAGCCTACACTTTGAGACAGGTGCGAGTCGATCCTCGCCAATGACATGCAAACTTAGCAGGTACTTGAGTCCGTAATCTACTCTCTAAATTCGGGCTTGTAGCCTCCCTACGTTCACCTAATCTGATAATAGCGGAGTACAAAGGAGCTTCGTGGATTGCCCAGCCATTCCACTCCTACGAGACCCTATATGGCGTCTCCTATTCGGTCGAACCCAAGTCTCACTCCTAAACGGTCGGAACACAAGTCTCTCTCTCCTAGACGGCCGGAACCCAAGTCTCTCTGAACCAGCTTGTTCCCCATACTTTATACCTGTATGGTCAGATAATAATACCTCAACATGCCAAAACATGGCATGCGACATTTCTGAAGATAAAATCACCTCACGTCTATGCATATGTTATGGACCCCAGGGAATAATATACTTGATAGCCGTGACGGTTGAAAGTGTCGGTCATTTTGATATTAATTGACTTTAGATAGCATGGAAACATGTTATGCTGACCAGTAATATGCCAGAGAAGTACCCCACTGTGAATCGCCTGAGGCTAATTATCTTATTAAAAACACGTGGGCTTATAACACAGAGAGAAGAAATATATATACATATATTTGAACTTGAAAGAAGGGGGAAGGTTCCTCCTCCCTTTTGGACTGGCTTTGCCCTGACAGAAGAGTCCATATTCTTTATTTGGGGGTAGACCAATTAATATTTTCAACGTGCAGCCTTGGGGCTGCACGTTGAAAATATTAATTGGTCTACACCACACCTTCACTTAAGAGTCAACCTACATGGAAATACCATGTGTGTGTGTGGGGGGGGGGGGGATTGGGGCGGGATACACATAAACCTTTGCCCAGCCAAAGGGCTAAAATAAAAATTCACTGTGATAAATATATACTACTCAAAGTTTGCTAAGCACCAAGTATATCCGACTACTTGTTTTATGTTTTAGTTTAAATATTGTAATGAAAAGTGTATATATTTTTTATTTAATTATATCTTTAATGATTTAAGTACAGAAATTAAGATTTTATTTGTGTTTGACATTATTTTTTAGCTTTTGTTCAAGAACACAGAGCTCTGTACGTCCATCCCAGCTGATGCCGCCCAGACTATGATTGACCCTCCATCATAGCGGTCATGCTCAGCAATGTTGGCTGCATGAAATCGCTCTCCTGGTCTTCTCCTACCTGTGTGGTCTAGGCAGTACCTTGACTCATCTGTGAAAAGGACAGTTCGCCAATCTTCTCTGGTCCATCCAACGTGGCCCAAGGCCCATTCATATAGTGCCTGGCGGTGGTTCTGGGGCAGCGGAATGCAAATAATGGTCTTCTCGGTCGGAGACCACCTTCGTGCAACCTTTCCCGGATAGTCTGCGTCGAAACATTTACCTTACTGGCCTGAATGATCAAAAACCAGTCTTCAGCTGCAGATGTTGCCCTGTCTCTGCCACAACCATGCCGCCTTACTGGTGTGCCATACTGCTGAAATCTTGCCCAGGCTCTGGTGATCACCGTATGGTGCACACCAAGGTCCTCATCAACCTGACGACGGGTAGCCCTTTGCTCCACCATCCCGACAGCCCGCCACATTCCTGCTTCAGACAAATGTCTTCTTACAATTGCCATATTGAATCATTAAATTACAAGGGTTTGCGTTGAAATGAAGATTGAATATCCTACATTTGTCATGCACATGTAGAGAGTACACGAAAACATCATGAAAATCAAGGGGTATACGCTTTCCATGACTGTCACGAAACGTCTGCCTGTCAAGAGAGCTAATGTAAACACTGGGGACCATCTCAATCAATACATTCCTCAATCATATCCACCAAAAATATCGAAAATATGTCACAAGCAAATTTCACAATGATGTGTCAAATATTTGGTGTTTAGCAAACTTTGAGTAGTATATATAAACAGATTTCTATTATAATGTCAATCAGGAAGTACACTCATGAGAACGGTTCGTATACAATTAAGAACATCTCTCTACCAGTCTAGGGGAGACAATTTATATGGAACTGAATGGCTGGGAAGCACATTACTCGCCGACATTCAGACAGGTTTCAAACGTAATGGACTTTTAACCTGTCGTCAACATGTCTTATCAGGAAACCTTGGACACCAAGGTGATACCTTGTGTTGCTGACAAAGTCTGTTATTAAACATATTTTATTTGTTATAACAAAATGGATTGGATAACAAGTGCCGAGCACTTAGATAATATCCTTTCCTTAATATACATTTGAAAAGTTCAAATTATGTTTACAAATATTTACAAAAAGTTACCAAAATGTGCATGCAATGGCAAAGCAAACTTATGAATAATTAAAACAATATGGTGTATGTACACTCTTCAAGATGGATGTTGATAAGTAATCGACTTTACAAGAGTCAGAACAGATAGGTGAGAGGGAGGAGAGCAGAAAGGTGAAAGGTGAACTGCCATATCGCAACACTGCTGGACTTGGTCAACTAGCCAACGTCTCATATTACGGCACAATCGCGATTCCAGAGAACCGCGATTTAGACGGAGCCCCGTTACCACTGCTATAGCCAGGGCATACAGGACAAACATGCGGAATGCACAAAGCCGTGACTGAAGGAAATGGAAGTGAAAATGAAAATGGACACTCATGTTATAGTACATTTGGCTGGGAAGATGTGAGACTAGTCTGCCTGATTACAGTTCAGTCTTAAAACCTCTTCGTGGCCTTAATGAAATTCTGTACACTTCGAAAAAGGTGAATGTTGACGGATTCTGGTAGGTTGGGAATACCATAAAGAAGATCGTCGATCGATCTTATTGTAAGATGCGCGAGATTTCTCTGTAGGACTAGTCTTTCGTTTGAATAGTTATTACAGTCGAAAAAGTAATGGTTCGTGTCTTCAGTCTCGTAGCCACACGAACAGATAGGTGTATCATGGACGTAGTTGGAGTATTTATCATAATTTCGGTCGCTACAGGAATTCCGCAACTTGCAGTGTATGATATTGACGGCTCTATCGCCATTGTTAAATAGGTGGTCTACATGCGCCACTATTAAAATATTTGACAAAGTTATTCAGTGAACTCGATTGTCTTATTTCTTGGGGTAATGCATTCCATTCCGAGATACATGAGGGGATAAATGAGCGCTTAAATGATGCCGTGTGTGTAAGTGGTAACTGAAAATTAGTGTGCGACCGGGTGCTATATGTGGAAATGTCCTCGAAGGTCCGTGGCAATAAGTTAGAGAGATAAGTGGGGGCCTGATTATTTACGATTTTAAAAACCGTTTTCATTTTGTGGAGATGACGTCTCTGCGCAAGGGTTTCCCAACCAAGTTCTGCAAATAGAGCAGATACCGGGGTTGATCTCGTTAGACCGGATATTATTCTCGCTGCATCCGCGTGGATTCTATCCAATTTGGTAAGTTGGTAGTCGGGCGCACCAACCCACACCACATCGGCGTATTCTGAGATAGGGAGTATGAATGATTTGTATAACGTTTCCAGGCTTTTTCGACCTAGAATATACTTTAATTTTCGTAACTGGGACAGTCTGGAATTAGCCTTTTGGCATAATCTATTAATTTGGACATTCCAGTTTAAGTCTCCCTGTAAAGATAGGCCGAGGTGGATGTGAGACTTTTCCATTTCGAGTGGCGTGTCACCAAACATTACCACACTGCTTACGTTAACACGTTTTTTGGTGAATAAAACAGTTTCAGTTTTTGAAGGGTTAAATGTAACAAGCCATGCATTTGCCCATTCGGAAACGGCCGCAATGTTTTCATTACACTTTGAAACAATATCATCCAGTTCAAATCCATTTTCTGTTATACTTGGATCATCCGCAAATAGTCTACAAGCATCCGGTGCATTTAAATTTTCAGAAATGTCATTTATGTATATAAGGAAGAGGAAGGGTCCTAAGGCGGATCCCTGGGAAACACCGTAATTAACAGGTAAGTACTCAGAGGGAGTTGAGTTAACAGTTACCCTTTGTTTACGATCAGATAAATAGCTTTTGGTCCACTCAAGGAGTGGGCCAGATATACCGTTTTGTCTCAGTTTGTAAATTAACCCTTTGTGCCAAACCCTATCGAATGCTCTTGATGTGTCGCAGAATACTCCAAGTGAAAACTGGTTCCTATCAAAGGCTAAGCAGAGATTATGATATGTTTCGATGAGCTGATAGATGGTGCTATTTTGGGGGTAGAAAGCCAGATTGGTATTTAAAAAGTAAATTGTTGACACAACAGTATTCGTACATTTGGTTAAAAACAATCCTCTCCATAACTTTAATGACACAGCTTAGTAGAGAAATAGGTCTATAAATATTGGGGTCGTGTGTGTCTCCCTTTTTAGCTCACCAACTTTAGTTGTGTGAGCTTATGGAATGGCTCGATCGGTCGGCGTCCGCGTCGGCGTCACCGTACGTGTCCAATAATGTTAAAGTTTCTGTTTAGGTCACTTATTCGCCCTATTTCCATATCATGGCTTTTATAATGCTGCTATATGATGATTATTATCATTTTACCATGATTTAACCCCTCATACCCTACATTTTAGACATTTTTCTTGACATTTTTAGTTGCGTTTAGTTTTCTGTTTAGCTCAGAATTTCATGTTTAACTAAGTGTTTAGGTCAGCTGCTGTACTCCTTCTCTTCCAATGGCACTTATATTCATCATACATGTTCCTCAGTATCATTGTTCCATGATTAACCCCTCATACCCTGCATTTTAAACATTTTTCTTGACATTTTTAGTTGCGTTTAGTTTTCTGTTTAGCTCGGAATTTCATGTTTAACTTGATGTTTAGGTCAGCTGCTGTACTCCTTCTCTTGCAATGGCACTTATATTCACCATACATGTTCCTCAGTATTATTGTTCCATGATTAACCCCTCATACCCTGCATTTTAATCATTTTTCTTTACATTTTTAGTTGCGTTTAGTTTTCTGTTTAGCTCGGAATTTCATGTTTAACTTAATGTTTAGGTCAGCTGCTGTGCTCCTTCTCTTCCAATGGCACTTATATTCATCATACATGTTCCTCAGTATCATTGTTCCATGATTAACCCCTCATACCCTGCATTTTAATCATTTTTCTTGACATTTTTAGTTGTGTTTAGTTTTCTGTTTAGCTCGGAATTTCATGTTTAACTTAGTGTTTAGGTCAGCTCCTGTGCTCCTTCACATCCCATGGCACTTATATTCATCATACATGTTCCTCAGTATCATTGTTCCATGATTAACCCCTCATACCCTGCATTTTAATAATTTTTCTTGACATTTTTTGTTGCGTTTAGTTTTCTGTTTAGCTCGGAATTTCATGTTTAACTTAGTGTTTAGGTCAGCTGCTGTGCTCCTTCTCTTCCCATGGCACTTATATTCATCATACATGTTCCTCAGTATCATTGTTCCATGATTAACCCCTCATACGCTGCATTTTAAACATTTTTCTTGACATTTTTAGTTGCGTTTAGTTTTCTGTTTAGCTCGGAATTTCATGTTTAACTTAGTGTTTAGGTCAGCTGCTGTGCTCCTTCTCTTCCCATGGCAATTATGTTCATCATACATGTTCCTCGGTATCATTGTTCCATGATTAACCCCTCATACCCTGCATTTTAAACATTTTTCTTGACATTTTTAGTTGCGTTTAGTTTTCTGTTTAGCTCGGAATTTCATGTTTAACTTAGTGTTTAGGTCAGCTGCTGTGCTCCTTCTCTTCCTATGGCACTTATATTCATCATACATGTTCCTCAGTATCATTGTTCCATGATTAACCCTTCATACCCTGCATTTTAAACATTTTTCTTGACATTTTTAGTTGCGTTTAGTTTTCTGTTTAGCTCGGAATTTCATGTTTAACTTAGTGTTTAGGCCAGCTGCTGTGCTCCTTCTCTTCCCATGGCAATTATTTTCATCATACATGTTCCTCAGTATCATTGTTCCATGATTAACCCCTCATACCCTGCATTTTAAACATTTTTCTTGAAATTTTTAGTTGCGTTTAGTTTTCTATTTAGCTCGGAATTTCATGTTTAACTTGATGTTAAGGTCAGCTGCTGTGCTCCTTCTCTTCCCATGGCACTTATATTCATCATACATGTTCCTCAGTATCATTGTTCCATGATTAACCCCTCATACCCTGCATTTGAAACATTTTTCTTGACATTTTTAGTTGCGTTTAGTTTTCTGTTTAGCTCAGAATTTCATGTTTAACTAAGTGTTTAGGTCAGCTGCTGTGCTCCTTTTCTTCCCCTGGCACTTATATTCCTCATACATGTTCCTCAGTATCATTGTTCCATGATTAACCCCTCATACCCTGCATTTTAAACATTTTTCTTGACATTTTTAGTTGCGTTTAGTTTTCTGTTTAGCTCAGAATTTAATGTTTAACTTAGTGTTTAGGTCAGCTGCTGTGCTCCTTCTCTTCCCATCGCACTTATATTCATCATACATGTTCCTCAGTATCATTGTTCCATGATTAACCCCTCATACCCTGCATTTTAAACATTTTTCTTGACATTTTTAGTTGCGTTTAGTTTTCTGTTTAGCTCGGAATTTCATGTTTAACTTAAGTGTTTAGGTCAGCTGCTGTGCTCCTTCTCTTCCAATGGCACTTATATTCATCATACATGTTCCTCAGTATCATTGTTCCATGATTAACCCCTCATACCCTGCATTTTAAACATTTTTCTTGACATTTTTAGTTGCGTTTAGTTTTCTGTTTAGCTCAGTATTTCATGCTTAACTTAGTGTTTATGTCAGTTTCTGTGTTTTACTTTTAAGAGGTTTTGTTTAGGTAAGGTTTGTCGCATGTTATGAGCCTGTTTGATACAGTTCTTGTGTTTGCCAAAGTTACTATCAAAGAGGAATGTTGGTGAGCTATAGGGCGTTGGCGTCCTTCTTGTTAAATATAGGTACGACAGTTGCCAGCTTCCATTCCAATGGGTAGGCACCTGAAGAAAAAGAAAACCTAAATAACTGAACCAAAGGCATGCATATTGTGGCTTTGGTTTCTTTAAGCATGCGATTACTAATGCCATCATGTCCAGTTGCTTTTTTGGTATCTAGTTTGCCTAGGATTCGAGTCACTTCATCTTCAGAGAAGTCTATCTCAGAGAGACTCTCAGAACACTTGCTTTTGAAAGCAGGTAAACTATGTCCGTCGTCATTTATCTTACTATATGACAAAAATGTTTTGTTGAGCAAGTCATCTTTGTCTTTGTCATCTGTTACCATAACTGGACTACCCGCATTGTCTTTATGGTTAAGAAAAGGATGGGAAGGCTTACTTTCAAAATTATTCAGTAACTGTTTAACAGTGTGCCAGAAGTCTTTAGGGTTTCTACTTACTGAAAGTGAAGTATCTAATTTTGAAAAATAGATGGATTTAGCCTTCTTTTTCATGTTATTTACTTTGTTTCGGGCATGTTTGTATTTTTCAATTATTCGTGGGTTTGGATTTTTCAGAATTCGTTTCCGTAAACGATCTCTATGGCGAATTTCCCGGCGAAGAGCCGAATCAAACCAGGGTTTATCGTGGGGACGGATAACTACGTTATAAGATGGAATACATTCTCTAGCAATATTTAAAAATTTGGATGCAAATTTATGGTAAGACATATCAGGGGTAGTCGTGTCTGAGATGAAGACCAGTCTGTTTCGAGAATCAAATTATTCATTTTGGGGAAATCTGCCCTGTTATAATTCCAGATCTATCGAATTTTCGTTTTGGGCTGTGCGGTTCCAGTCTCTATGACTGCTGATACAGCTTTGTGGTCGGAAACACCAAGTTCGTGAACTTCTGAGTTCAAAATCACAACATTATCACTAACTATTATTGGGTCTAATAAAGTACTTGAGGTTGGCGTTACACGAGTCGGCTGTTCAATAACGTTTTGTAGGTTGTAAAAGTTTATAATTTCGTTTAATCGACTAGAAGGGTTAAGAAGGTCGCTATTTAAATCTCCTGTAATTATCACGGACGGATTTATGCTGATTGACTCTTCAATGGCTCCTTCGAGCTTCTCCCAGTAGTCATTGGTAGAGAACTGAACCGATCGGTATGCCAGGCAGAGCAGAAACTTGCGTTTTGAGGTAATCTCAAACCATAAGACCGACTGGTCAAATTCTAGTTCAGGTAAACGTTTGGCATAAATTTCTTTTGAGAAATAAACCGCGACACCGCCACCATGTTGGTTCCTGTCCTGTCTAACTGGTGGGGGGTAATTGGGGATCAACACGTTGTTAGAATTGAATCTGGGATCGAGGTGCGTTTAGGTAAAACAGATAATGTCGAAATCATCAATGTCGTCTGTAATATGATCAAGCTTATTCCTGATGCTTCTGATGTTATAATTAAGTATAGAAATACTACTTACGTCTGCTGCCCCAGTTTGGGATGGCCCTGGATTAACTTCGATGTCGCCAGACAGAAGAATGATGCCCAGAATAACGCACAGAACCAGCGTGAAACGGACCTTTACGACACGAATCGTCACACAATGCTGAGGTCCACCTGGTTTAATCGTCACACGGTACCTGTACACGATGTTGTGCAAACCGACTGCCGTCCTGTGTTGCTCGATGCTAATACCTATGATTCAAGTCTGGATAACAGGTGGAAAAAGGGCCCGCCGAGGTGCCATGGAATGCAGTTAGTATTTTTGATACAAGTTGGTTGCGCAACAGTGAGAGTGAGTGGCAGTATTTGGAGAGGATGAGAGGAAAATCAGAAGTAACTGTTATGAAGTAACAAGTATATACAGTTTGTAATAAGATTAGGTATGTTATACACATATTCTGGGTGGGTTGGGTGGTGATATCGGCTTATAGTTTGTTTTTTGATTAGCTGGAATACCTCTTATTTCCGAATTGGTGCAGTTTGCCGGGGGCGGTACTATTTCATTTTCCAAGATCGTCGATTTTCCCCCAATCGCAGCCCATGGCACTCTCTGGAATGAGTTCAACAGGCTCATATCAGTGAGGGTCACAGGCTGTGGTCCGTGATAGGCAAGGAAAGATACAGTTAAGTGAAGTTTTTTTTTTTACCTCCCACGGCTGGGTTTGTAGCATTTGGTCGATTCCTTTGGCAATGGGTGGTAGGGAATTTCTGCTAGAGGCCATGCACAACATGTGAGAACTTTAAGTTGCGGTACCCTAATTTTAGACTAAAGTCCAAAGAATTGCGGTACTTGTATTTCAGAGTAAAGCCCAAAGATGTGCATCCGGTCCTCGTTCGGTTAAAGCCTAGCCACGTACATTCTTGCATCGACACTCCCCAGGCTAGATATAAACGAAACATGGGGATCAATATGTTCCTATACTCTAATTTGCAGAGGGTGTCCCGTGTCAACTTATCAACGTGACTGGTTTTGGTGACGATCATGAGATCTATATTCAACAGGTGCGCAGTTCTGCCCAAGGCCAGTAACATATTTCAGTTTATATTCAATGTATATAACATCCTCAATTTAGCCAGGTGACACCTTCGGTCAAATTATTGCAATCCATCACAATGTTTCTTGTTAGCATATTTGGAAGGGTAGATTAATTCTACTCTCAGAAAATTACCGTCACTTTAGTGAATTAGATTTTGACAGTTTTCATTACAATTGGTGTCGATAGGTCCAGTGATAATTTGTTGGATTGGTGAATGGTAGAAATTAAACAGTTTACCAGAATAAAAGTATATAGAGAAAATTATTTACAGACTGTTGGTAGGTCCATTACCTGAACCATTTACTTGCCTGCTGAACCACCAGCCGTGGCACGGACCAAGGGCCGCAGCTTAGACGAACCTAAACAGAATCCAAGGAAGTGTGAAGGTATTATAGCTCGTGAAGCGCGTGAAAGTCTAACGTTACAATACAAAATCCACTAGATGACTACCGGGTGTCACCCCATCTATGCCACAACTGTCTTCTGATCACGTAAGTTGACAGGGAATTTCAACCAGATCGTGAGGCAGTCGTAATCCAGTCGAAATTTTATAAACAAAACACTGTAGAAGCTTACCAATCTACAGTACGGTCGCGTGGACTGTGGAACGGGGGTGTGGGGGCAGTATTTCTACGGACGCAATAATCTTAGATTCCAAACACTTATTATAGGAATAATCATCAAAAATTTATTTAATTTCATTGATTAAAATTTTGCTGCTGATGATTTTTATGACCTGGTAAATGCAGGTGTGGATATCGCTGTCCACGCGTGGATTATGACCAGTCCACGGCGACTCTACTGTAAAATGAAAGGCGAGAACATGGAATCTGCTAAGCTATTTTCGTTTGCTGTGCCTTGATTTATCTCTGCGTTTGAACGAGTTTATTGATGAAATCTTTCGCGACTGTTGGTTTAGTGTGTGCAGACCGCTGGCAAACGATAGCGAAAATACTTATTGTACCAGTTGTACGATCACAGTACTGCAGTCTACATAAATAGTTAATATGTATTGCATAACGATTTTTTTAGAATAAGCTGTTCAGTGTTGTACATTCGGACCTGGCCATTGGAACATTGAAGAATAGTCCCAAGGGATCACAGTAATTCATTGCATGAGACATTTTATCAGAAGTGTGATTGAAACTGTGTTTGCCTTATACTTCCAAACATCGAAAGTGGGTGTACAACACAGAGAGAAGAAATATATATACATATATCTGAACTTGACTTGCTTTGCCCTGACAGAAGAGTCCATATTCTTTATTTGGGGTAGACCAATTAATATTTTCAACGCGCAGCCTTAATTGGTCTACACCACACCTTCAACCTATATGCAAATACCATAGGGGGGGGGGGGGGGATTGGGGCGGGGTGCACATAAACCTTTCCCAGCCAATGGACTAAAATAAAAATTCACTGTGATAAATATATACTACTCAAAGTTTGCTAAGCACCAAGTATATCCGACTACTTGTTTTATGTTTTAGTTGAAATATTGTAATGAAAAGTGTATATATTTTTTATTTAATTATATCTTTAATGATTTAAGTACAGAAATTAAGATTTTATTTGTGTTTGACATTATTTTTTAGCTTTTGTTCAAGGACACAGAGCACTATACGTCCATCCCAGCTGATGCCGCCCAGACCATGATAGAGCCTCCACCATAGCGGTCATGCTCAGCAATGTTGGTTATATATATATATCGTTTAGTGGCGATATATTTGAAATAAGATTACATAGTGTGTAATATTGCAATATCAGCATAGGCCGATACAGATCAGATGGTACATGATGCTATTTTTGTTGAATTGGTTGTTGATGATAGGCAATGCCTTCCTCTGAAAGGCCGGAATGTCATTCACTCGGTGCTGCTACATAAACAGCATAACCTGTGCAACCATCGCGAAATACTGTATCCCCTATTAAACTACAATGAGGGTTCCGGTAGATGAAATTGGGTATCCTTAAATACCATCGACCGCCGTGATGCCACTAATGTACTGAAGTCATTTTTGATGATCTTGTCTACCTCGACTGAGTCTAGACGATCGCCCACTCACAGTACTGATCTCTATATAACTGGATTGCTGGCACATAAGCGATACAATTCCCCACTCAGTCACCTCCTCACCCTTAAGAAGACATCAAGTCAATCAAGGGGTAACTCCACCCATTCAATGACGTTCGATGAGATGACTGCAGTCAAGGCGTAACAATTTACAACGTATCAAGTTTCCAATCTCGGAACTTGTACTTTCGGAATAATAATTAAAATAATACGATGTGAATATTTAATTTGTATTGTCACAGAAATGTGCACATCGTCAGCACATTCATTTTTCATACCGATCAAGGTATGTTCATAAAGGGACAACAAACCGCTAATTTGAGAAGTATTGACTTTCAGATTTTTGACTGTTCGCGAACGAGCACGTAAAAATCATGTTTACAAACTGTAAGACATCAGAAACAACGCGAAATTACTTAACCCTTTCAACCCAGGCGGCTGCTTTTCCGGTCAGGAACATGCTGCGTCATCGCGTCCTTAAAGAGGATTGCTGATCAGTGAATGAGAGTGGTAAACCAATCAATATTTTCAACGTGCAGCCTCGAGGCTGCACGTTGAAAATATTGATTGGTCTACCCCAAATAATGAATATGGACTCTTCTAATTGCTGGCATTGAACTGGCATGGAAGATACCACTAGAGTTCAAAGGGTTAAATCTGTAATTGAAACGTTTTAATGCATGCGGAATTTCAGAAAACACGACATTGCGAAGATATAAATGAAGCTACCCGAACTCTTATCGAAAGTAAACAAATCATTTCTATATACACGCGGTTTCTAATTTTAACTGTGTTGTTGTTCCAATAAATGAATGCCACGAACAAACAACTGTGCATTATTTTAGAACCAACTGGGCATGATTAGATAAAATTATTACTTCAAATAAATTGCAGTACGATACTTATCGGAGGATACCTATTTGAGGATAGTAGCGGTTCCTAGTACCTGTTTGTCCACTGCTCCTAGACCACTCAGGGTCTTCATAACGCCAAGACCACAGCTGCAGACCTGTTCATAGTCATTACCATTTGTCCTGTTATCGTCTTCCACTGTAGTAATCCATTACTATAGTCTTCTACCACCATTGTAGTTGTGTACCATTACTGCCTTGTACCATTAATATTGACTACCACTCTTTTATCCTGTGCTTGTGAGTCTCAACATTACTAATCTGTGGTACTACTACGGCTCTTAGTATCTATAATTACACTTTTGCCGCTGCGGCCCCTCTTCACATCTCTATCATTCTTGTTTTCATCAACTAAAAGCAGTCCAATAACAACGTTTCATACCTATTTCAAGTTCCCCAAATCAGTTATCGAGCAGCGACTGAAGCAGACAAATGGGACACGACAAGGCTCTTTATCTGGAGGGCTTGAAAAGGGGGTTGTGAACTTCCACTCGAAATGGTCCAAGCTAAGAGGTCTAGTTTTTCAAAAACTCGCACTGACTGTACTCACAGAAAATTTTCAGTATGAACCCTGCTGTCAGGATCTTTTTTTTATTTTCTCTTCAATATTGTATTCTTTTATTATTATTTATTGAAAGTATAATGACTAGTTTGTTGCTACCGTTATTTCTTCTCTCGTGGGCATGACAGGAAGACAGCCAATTTGGCTATGCCATCGCCCCGCAGTGCGTCATGTATTTCATATTATAATTGTTAAAAACCATTCATGTATTTGTGGACGCTGCAAATAAAGTATCTATCTATCCTCCGATAAGTATCCTCTAACCGGTATCCCCAAAAGGTGAGTCCACGTATCGCTATGGTAATGACGTCAAAACATGGCAGCTCACGTGGGCTACCATGAGAATCCAACATGGTGCCACTGGGTCACGTGACTATGACGTCGCTTTCAGGATACTACAAATGGTCCTGCAACCTACTGGTGAAAATTGAAAGCACTGTAACTTACAAAAATATAATACTGTTGGTCACAGTGGCGTAAAAAGGCAATATGTATCATCATTTGTTTTGCAGGGGTAGGGGATCAACGTTACAAATAGACAAAAGTTCACTGCTCCAATTCGAGTACAATTTTTATCCTCGAGTGGGGCGAGCGGAGAACTATTTCACGAGGCGTTACCCGAGACAAATAATCCTCTCGGCCCACGAGAGAATAAAATCTTTCTCGAATCCGAGCAGTGAACTTTTGTGTTTATTTTATTTTCTCCTTATTTGCTTTCCCCCAAAAGCCCTTTATAATTGATTCCGTGGTTACTTTCAAAACATGTCAAAAAAAGTTCGTCACCACCGATAGAGGAATAGGATGCTTACAGTGGAATAACATTATCGGCGAGTGGGAGTATGAATACGATTTGTTTAGGGGAGGGGGAGAAAAACGAAAGAAAATAAAATAAAACGTGTTATCGCACAGCAATGACGGAGCATCGCGCGGGGGATGGGGGAGGGTCGCGAACGGATTTGGGAAATAGTTTTTCTTATATTTTTTCTCTTATTTGTTATTGAGAACGAGTGGTTAGGTCAATAGCGACTTTTTTCGGCATAATTCTTTGACCTTCTTGCCATTCTGAAAGTTTTTTTGCTGTTTTCTTCATTTTGTGGAGGCGACGGCTTTTAAACTCCCAGCTTACAGTCGAATACAATACATTGATATAATTGTACTTGATTGTATAGTTGGAAATAAATACTGTTTAAACCTTTATCCATCGCACAGGGTAGCAAAATTTATTATTTTAATTGTTTTTTTCAAATAATTTCAATCAAACCATATCATGTGGCACATCGACCTCGTTCCACGGAGGGGTCACATGATATGTTTTCATCGAAATATATTTTATCAACTGCTTAATTTGTAAATTACGCGAGCGAATGCGACTGATTCATTAGTTAAATGGTTAATCAAACTCTTTACCAAACGTACACAAAATCAAAATATGTTATTTTAATTATTTGGTTTTAAACTATTTAACCCTTTGATCCCTGGTGGTATTTTCCATGTCAGTTCAACGGCAGCAATTAGAAGAGCAGACATTCACTATTTGGAGGGGGGGGGGGGGTAGACCAATTAATAATTCCAACGTGCAGCCACACGGCTGCACGTTTGAAATATTAATTGGTCTATCCCATACATTAACTCATCAGCTATCCTACTTAATTAGTTTATGACGTGTCATGCTCCCGGGTTAGAAAAGCGTCCAATCGGGTTTAAACGGTTAACAAATCTAGGTATTTGGGAACACGAGGCCATGAAGGTCATAATCCCACAATCACGTATAATCTAACATCCCTAATATCCTCACCTGGGTATTGAAAGACCAGGTCCCACGGTACCCCCACTTCAAGAACCCCAGCAGAACAACCACTGACCTTCGGCAGCCAATGTTCATCGTATGAGGACATGAGTGCCATGTGAAAATCCCTCTTTGTGGTATTATCTATCATTGCCCCATCTGGATATTAGAGGATACTTATGACGTGGTCTCGGGTCTCTAATGACCGCTGGGCTGATATTCAGTGAGGGAGATAAGATAACTCTCGAAAAAAAACATGTTTTTTATATAATTATCTTTCATGACTGGAATCAATTAGAAGCCAAGTACTTACTGACCCTTCGCTGGGCTCGTTCCATTAAGGGGTAATAAGGTTTGTTTTTCAGTCAACAAAATGGAAATGTGTAGTGATTTCCTTAAAAACTTGTTCTGCAAATTTCGTTCTCTTCTTGTGTTAGTTAAAAGGTGAAACAGTTAATTTTATTTTCATACAAGATTCTGTAACCTTTCCAACAAATAAATAATATCGCTGATGCTTTTTGAGTTATTGGCAGCGGATTATCTATGCTGTGTAAAGATATTTGAATAAGGATTTAGTGTTGGCCAAATGAACCTCTCAAGGGCATGATCAACTTTCTGACATCTGAGTATGCAATGCATGTCCAAATTGCCGCTATCGCAAGAACAGTAAAGACCCCGATAAACTGTGCGGATTTGCGGTTATCCGGCACGCTTATTTTCTGCCGTTGAATTCTTGTGACTGTTTTTTTGTCTACTATCATCTTTGCGTGCAGTTTTTCAAATTTTGTAGATTCAGTGGCTGAATTGATGCATCAGCATCGGCGTATTTTCTTTGACGACTCTTCTATGTAATTTACATTACTCTCTGCAGGTTGGTTCTTTCTGCTCGAAACTCCTGGGGAGGTTGTTATATCAGAAGAGGCGATTATTGTAGCAGCTCCCGCTGATAGTGTTTTCTCGCCGATATCTTTAATAGTAGCTGTTTCTGCCGTGTGTTGCAATATTGAAGACAAGTGAAAGGACGGAATAGGGTGTGCATTAGTATATGTTATCGATGTTATACTAATCTCATCCAAACCTGAACTTGTTGAAATTGCTTCTATGGAGGTGTGGCCCGATATTCCTGAAATGTTCGTCCAATCAGTCTCTTCTGTAACAAGGCCTGTATCACTGTACGTGGCTGGTACTATTTTACTGTCCTCTGGAATAACAAATTGTTCGAAATAAAAAAGACGACATTATCACAATACTGAAAATTAGAGTACGCAAAGTCAATGTTTGGATGAGCAACTGGAGCACGACATCTTATTTTTTTTTTTTTTTTTTTGAGTTTTCAAAATTAATCCGTTTTAGACTTTTGAAAGTGAAATACCGCTTTTTGGTGCAGGAACATGAAACGTCATAATTTCATTAATGTCCCTTAGCCCCAAGTTGAGATCCTAGCCCTGTGGGGTTGACCCTGGTTGCTATGGAGGAGATTGTGGGGTGGATCCTAACGTTGTGTATTTTTTTTCATTTAAGGGCCAACTCCTACGATAGTCATCCAGTGGTCAATTTTAATTTCCCAGATTCTACTATTTAGACTTATCCAGGTGGGGTTAAAGGACACTGCCTGTGAAATACAACTCCAATACAAATATAGAGTTTACTGAAAGAAATACTTTATAAATTCCAGATGCAAAAATAAATGATTTGCCATGAACGTTCTATTTAGCCATGTTTTATTGAGGTACTGCCTATCAGCTCTTTATGGGAGCTAACAGCTTTTATCTTGAGTTTAAGGTCCTATCCTAACGTAACTTAAACATCTAAGGTCAATTAAATTCCCAGTCCTAAGTTTTTCTAACATCACTTACCAAGATGTCAAGCACTTCTGAAAAGAACCAAAGCTCTTTAGAGGTCTACGAAGAAGAAATATTTAAGCTAGTTTTAATAAACAATTTCCGTGGAAAATTTAGGATGCGACTGGGTAATATGGAATGTCCAATTATACTTGAAGGAAAACTAGAAATTATGCTTCTCGATTAAATTCTTTCTTCCAACAAGTTACAAGCGCTGCAAACAAAAGAGGTAATCCAACCCGGTAAAGCTCAATTCGCCAAATTAAGTAGGGTGGTGGCTCAATGAACGTGAGTGGTAGATCATTCAATATTTTTCAACGTGCAGCCACTGTTGGGTCCGGCGAATATTCGAGATTCCATTCGATATCGATACCATAGGTCTGCTTCGAGATCGACCCCGAATCAACCTGAAGGTTCGATTTTTTCGATTTTCTCGTACAGTACAGCCACCGTGGATTGGTCGTAATACACACGTGGGCAGTGATGTCCACGCATAGCAAAGTTTTAACAGGCATTACAAATCATCATTAGCAAAATTTTAATTAATGAAGCACCGGGTTGTACCCGGTGCTTCATTAATTAAATTTTTGATGATTATTCCTACAATTAGAGTTTGGAATCCACTATTATTACGTCCGTGGAAATATTGCCCACCCGTGGAAAGTGACCAGTCCACGGCGGCCGTAGTGTTCTAACTTCAATTTGTTACATTTCCAACAAAATTGGATAAAACTGACAATAAACAATTCTCGTTCATGTAGGTTTAGTTCATATTTAATTGCATATTGAACTATTTCTACTCCTTTAGAAAGGGCGAGAATTTCGAGTTATCTCCCGTCATTTTATACGCACCAAAGCACACGAAGCACTCATGTTCATATTTGATATGTAATTGTGAATAAGGTTGAGAGGTATTATCTACCGAAAGATCATAAATAGAGAAAAACACCACTTTTCAAAGTTAAATGGAACCATTAAAACAATAACATATCCAAAATATGTTTATAGAACAAAGAAAATTAATGTTTGCTTTAATCAAAACTATTTCCGCCCAAATTTTCTCATAAGGATTTAGTACATTTTTAGGACTTTGAAGTTACCCGCCTCAGTTTTTTCTAACAATTTAACAAGGCGATGTATTGGGATAAAAGGTGCAAATTTTAAACAGAAATGGAACCATTAAAAACTGATTTTAACAAAATGTATTTGATACCATTTTAAAAAGTATGCTATAAAATATTTGATAACATGTCCGTCCATTATGTTAAAAAATTAAATTTGTGGCAAATGAAAGTTTTTCTGTTCCATAAGGTCCAGATAAAGGAACCAAAGTATTAAATGAAGAAATTGATCTATTAAAAGCTTTCGGCCAAAGGCCTTCATCAGTTTTGCTAGTTTCAGAAAATACTACATACTCGGTTGAATGCAAGTTTCACAATGAAAGTAGAGAAAGGACGTTACACGTCGAATCACCCTTTACGTAATTCTAGCGTCAGGGAATGTAATGTTTGTTGTTCCGTTGTTAAATCCTGTCCCCTTTCGCCTTTTCAATTTCATACACCAGTAATCTTCACGTATGAGTCTGAGTTGCTTACCCCCATTTACTTTTTTCAAGAATCCTGAATTAAGCGTTTTCAATGAATGTCCCGATCTGGAAAAGTGGATGTAACTGAACATATGGTCGTGCAACCTAATAAATAACTTGTCTATTAGGTTGCTGCAGCGTGTTGCACCTGAATATTTCAGTGCGCCGGTCAGAGGACACTGCATGTCATCATCTTTTCACACAGATAATGTTTTTGGGAAGACTTAAAACATCAGTAACAATGGTAATTCAAACAATATTTCTGGACATTTGTCGACACTCTAGAAACATGCTTCCCCCTTTCATCTTTGGGGAAAAGGGCACGGTCGTTTGTTCGATTTTTAATGGTCTGAAAGAACAGATAATGCATTATAAGAAAGCAGGAAATCAGCATTTATGACATCATCGCCATCAACTAACTCAACACGGTAATGTCGTTTGCAATACATCTAATAAACGCGTGACATCAAGAATCAACGTTGACGTCGTAGGATTGTGAGTTGGTTAAAAAAGTAGAATTGAATTAATCGTCTCTTATATTTCGTTAACTCTTTACTGTATACGAGAATAGCAATCGATATTTGCTACAAAAAAATTCCTAAAAAATGTTTAAAAAACCTTTTTTCCTCGAAAACATAGGTTATTACCCCTCACTGAAACGAGCTCATTCCAGTGAAGTGTTATAAGTCATGTTTCCGAGGCAAAACATTAAAAAATAATAAAATTTGATTGACGATTTTTGTGAACAGCGCTGGTCAATTTCAGCACCTACATTAACCCTTTACCTAACGGCTGTATCTGCCTTATCCGATCGCGTAATTTACAAATTAAGCAGTTAAAAAAATATATTTTTCAGAAACTGTCAACGAAACCATACTACAGTTAAAACTAGAAGTCCTGTCATGAAATGCGCACAAATAGCACGTCGATCTGCGCGTTAATCTACGCGTTATGACCATAGTAAGACTATCAAATTATGTGCATATGGCCTGTGCACAAGCAATGTTTCAGCCAATGGACCTCCGGGTATCCCGGAGGTCCATTGGCAGAAACATTGCATGTGTTTGCTATGAGTAACCAGAAGAATCTGCTGTGCTTGGATGCCATTCGATATTGCAATTGCGCGAAATTGCTACGCGCAATTAAGCCTAGATAAGCGCACAGTTCGTGACAGGACTTCTAGTTTTAACTGTATGTGACCCCCTCATTGGAACTGGCTCGTCGAGCTCGTTCGAATGACGGGTCACATGATATGGTTTCGTTGAAATGTTTTGAAAAATTGAAAAATTGAAAAAACAAATATTAAAATAATAAATTTTGATATATTCTGCGTTGGGTAAAGGGTTAAACTCCTTCACCCAACGAATCGGCCATACCCGCCTGCGTAATTTACAAACTGAACAGTTGAAAAAAGATTATTTTCAAAAACTTTCAACACAAACATATCACGTGACCCCCTCTTTGGAACGAGCTCAACAATGTCGTTTCAATGAGGGGTCATATGACATGGTTTTGTTAAAATGTTTTAAAACATTGGAAAAACTACTATTTAAAATAATATATGTTGACATCGTGTGCGTTGGGTAAAAGATTGAAAAAGGGTTATATTGTCCAATAGGTGACAAAAAGAATTTCCATTCGTCACGATTTAATACCAACTTTTCGAACCTCGTTCTCTAACTTTGATCTGACCCTCGGTAAACCTCCGCGATTTCAGTTAACTAGGATAAGACATTTCATATCAAATCGAGATTCATCGTGGGAACCATAGTATGAACAACTAGAAAGAATTCTAGACATACAGGACATTCTTTCAAAAGCAGATTAAGCACGAGAGACCGACAATAGCACTTACACCCTGGCTCTTTTGTCTTTTCGGTGTTAGTAGCCAACTTTACCGGTGTAGAACAATGGACCGAGTGTTCAAGTAAAGTCAGTTGAATACTCCTCGTCAGTAGTAGTGTATGTTCCCCTTCACCCTCAGTAGTATGTCATGTACCCGGACAGGACTCATTGGGGGGATCTCACAGGGGATCTCATATGTGACGTCATAGTCAGGTGACGTAGAGGCGCCATGTTGTGTTGTCATGGTAACCCGTGTGAGCGGCCATCTTGTGACGTCATCTTCATAGTGACACGTGGTTATAGTGCGCATGCGCAGCGCGTGTTGTTAGGGTGATACGTGTTTCCGTCGTCTATTTTGTATACGGGAGGGCGCCATCTTGGTTTCTATGGTAGCACGTGATTGCTATGTTACCAATGGCTTCTAACAAGACAGGGGTATGTTCGGGGGGTGTGTTCCTTTGTACAGGAGTATTTTCTGGAACGACTTCCCTGGATAATTACCACAAAAAACCCGACAATCCCTCCAAATCACCAAAATCCACCCAAAATGACCGAAAATGACTTTATTTCCCCAATTTATCGGCTTAGCACGTAGTTCTATAGTACTAAGGGGGTACAAAGGGGTACGTTCGATTGAACAGGAGTAATGTTCTGGCTTAGAATTCTCCCAGAATCCCTTTTTGGATCCCTATACCATGACGTTTTTCCCATTAAAAGACACGTTCCTTTGGTCATTACCCAGAATTCTCTGCTTCTATCTATATATGTAATAGTTATCGTTCATCTGGCCATGTTCTTTTATTCTAGAGTATACTGCAGTAACGTAGAAGAGCCTATTAGTTGGAACAGCTTTGCTTATTATTACTATATTTAGCTATTTTGGTCTATTATTCTTAGTTCTGATCCAATTCCAAGTACTCGTGTTGTTTCATTTATCTAGATCATTTATAACCAATCAGACTGCTTGCTTTCCCATAATCTGTATACAGAGTTATCTCCCTTGTGTATAACAAAAGTAGCCCCAAAGCCAATAAGCTATCGAGCAGTTACTGATAAGTCATTGCTCGAACGACTCGAAGCCCATCGAGCAAATGAGCCTTGGAGTAATTGCTCGATCGAGTGACTCGTCATATTGCTCGAACGACTCGAATCCCAGCGAGCAAATGAGTCAACGAGCAATTGCTCGTTCGAGTGACTCCTCGAACGACTCTTCGACTCATTTCAGAATTTGAGGATACCTATGGCCCAGGTATTGTATTATTTGAGGATACTTATCGAGGATACATTTTAGAGGATACTTATCTGAGGATACTATTACCTGTACCACAAGACATACCTATCCCAAATATCCCTTATAAGCCATCGAGCAGTTACTGAAAAGTCATTGCTCGAATGGCTCGAATCCCATCGAACAAATGAGCCAACGAGCAATTGCTCGATCGAGTGACTCCTCGAACGACTCTTCGACTCATTTCAGTATTTGAGGATACCTATGGCCCAGGTATTGTATTATTTGAGGATACTTATCGAGGATACCTTTTAGAGGATACTTATCTGAGGATACTATTACCTGTACCACAAGACATACCTATCCCAAATATCCCTTATAAGGCAGCGAGCAGTTACTGAAAAGTCATTGCTCGAACGACTCGAATCCCATCGAGCAAATCAGCCAACGAGCAATTGCTCGTTCTAGTGAATCCTCGAACGACTCTTCGACTCATTTCAGTATTTGAGGATACCTATGACATGGCTACCTATCAGTTGAGGATACCTTTTGAGGATACTAAATTGAGGATACCTTTGACCTGGTATTTTTGGAGGATAACTGTTGCAGAATCCTTTCATCTGTGTACTTCTGTTGTTCTGCCCCATATCTCATCCATTACTTCCTAGCTATACCTATCTCAGTCTCGACTATAACACTGATGAAGGTTGAATCAGATGTCTCCTGTATACATATAAGGCATTCCGTAATTGAGATTCCTAGCCGAGTCCGTGAAAGTTGGATTCCGTGTTTTGTCATCAACACACGAGGGTATGGAAAGGGATTAATAACACCCAATTATTATTACAAGAACCTGAACAGAGGCAACCAACCACTACAAAACAGCAAAGGTACAACAGAACGAAGATCCAACAGAACCAAGATCGAAGTGAACATAGCAAAGTGAAAGAATGCCAAACTAGTTGGATTGATCGAACTAGTTGGACAGACTGAACAGATCTGATCAAATACAATCAAGATGGAAGTGAATTGACCATAACAAAGTTTTCAACTGAATGAACTCAAATATAACCAAACTCGAAGTTAATTGACCATTACAAATTGAACAAAGTTCTGAACTATAACCCTAATGAAGGTATTAACACCCTTTGAACTGTTTTAATGAACTTTATGTAATTAAAACCCTTGAACTGTTTGAATGAACTTTATTTTTCAACCATAACTTTAATGAAGGTATTAACACCCTTTTGAACTGAATGGACTTTATTTTTTAACTATAACCCAAATGAAGGTATTAACACCCTTGAACTGAATAAATTTTAAACTTAATGAACTACAACCCATTGAACTAAATTCTTCCAATAGGAAAGGGCAATACCCTCGTGTGTTGATGACAAATCACGGAATCCAACTTTTACGGACTCGGCTAGGAATCTCAATTACGGAATGCCTTATATGTATACAGGAGACATCTGATTCAACCTTGATCAATGTTATAGTCGAGACTGAGATAGGTATAGCTAGGAAGTAATGGATGAGATATGGGGCAGAATAACAGAAGTACACAGATGTAAGGTTTCTACAACAGGTATCCTCCAACAATACCAAACCATAGGTATCCTTAATTTAATATCCTCAAAAGGTATCCTCAACTGATACGTAGCCATGTCATAGGTATCCTCAAATACTGAAATGAATCGAAGAGTCGTTCGAGGAGTCACTCGAAAGAGCAATTGCTCGTTGGCTCATTTGCTCGATGGGACTCGAGTCATTCGAGCAATGACCTTTCAGTAACTGCTCGATGGCTTATAAGGGATATTTGGGATAGGTATGTCTTGTGGTACAGGTAATAGTATCCTCGGATAAGTATCCTCTAAAAGGTATCCTCGATAGATATCCTCAAATAATACAATACCTGGGAGATAGGTATCCTCAGATACTTAAATGAGTCGAAGAGTCATTCGAGGAGTCACTCGGTCGAGCAATTGCTCGTTGGCTCATTTGCTCGATGGGATTCGAGTCATTCGAGCAATGACTTTTCAGTAACTGCTCGATAGCTTATAAGGGATATTTGGGATAGGTATGTCTTGTGGTACAGGTAATAGTATCCTCAGATAAGTATCCTCTAAAAGGTATCCTCGATAGGTATCCTCAAATAATACAATACCTGGGCCATAGGTATCCTCAAATACTGAAATGAGTCGAAGAGTCGTTCTAGGAGTCACTCGGTCGAGCAACTGCTCGTTGGATCATTTGCTCGATGGGATTCGAGTCATTCGAGCAATGACTTTTCAGTAACTGCTCGATGGCTTATAAGGGATATTTGGGATAGGTATGTCTTGTGGAGCAGGTAATAGTATCCTCAGATAAGTATCCTCTAAAAGGTATCCTCGATAAGTATCCTCAAATAATACAATACCTGGGCCATAGGTATCCTCAAATACTGAAATGAGTCGAAGAGTCGTTCGAGGAGTCACTCGAACGAGCAATTGCTCGTTGGCTCATTTGCTCGCTGGGATTCGAGTCGTTCGAGCAATATGCCGAGTCACTCGATCGAGCAATTACTCTAAGGCTCATTTGCTCGATGGGCTTCGAGTCGTTCGAGCAATGACTTATCAGTAACTGCTCGATAGCTTATTGGCTTTGGGACTGCTTTTGTTATACACAAGGGAGATAACTCTGTATACAGATTATGGGAAAGCAAGTAGTCTGATTGGTTATAAATGATCTAGATAAATGAAACAACAAGAGGACTTGGAATAGGATCAGAACTAAGAATAATAGACCAAAATAGCTAAATATAGTAATAATAAGCAAAGCTGTTCCAACTAATAGGCTCTTCTACGTTACTGGAGTATGCTATAGAATAAAAAAACATGGCCAGATGAACGATAACTATTACGTATATAGATAGAAGCAGAGATTTTCTGGGTAATGACCAAAGGAACGTGTCTTTTAATGGGAAAAACGTCATAGTATAGGGATCCAAAAAGGGATTCTGGGAGAATTCTAAGCCAGAACATTACTCCTGTTCAATCGAACGCACCCCTTTGTACCCCCTTAGTACTATAGCACTACGTGCTAAGCCGATAAATTGGGGAAATAAAGTCAATTTGGGTCATTTTGGGTGGATTTTGGTGATTTGGAGGGATTGTCGGGTTGTTTGTGGTAATTATCCAGGGAAGTCGTTCCACAAAATACTCCTGTACAAAGGAACACACCCCCGAACATACCCCTATCTTGTTAGAAGCCATTGGTAACATAGCAATCACGTGCTACCATAGAAACCAAGATGGCGGCCTCCAGTAAACAAAATGGACGATGGAAACACGTATCACCCTAACAACACGCGCTGCGCATGCGCACTATAACCACGTATCACTATGGAGATGACGTCACAAGATGGCCGCTCACGCGGGTTACCATGACAATACAACATGGCGCCACTACGTCACGTGACTATGACGTCACATTTGAGAGCCCCCATGAGATCCCCCCAATGAGTCCTGTCCGGGTTCATGACATACTACTACCCCCAGATTGGGGGACCTCGGTGGGGGACCTAGGAAGTGACGTCATGTCACGTGATGTAGTGGCGCCATGTTGTGTTGTCATAGTAACCCACGTGAGCGGCCATCTTGTGACGTCATCTCCATAGTGATGCGTGGTGTGAGTGCGCCTGCGCCTCGCGTGTTGTTAGGGTGATACGTGTTTCCGTCGTCCATTTTGTATACTGGAGGCCGCCATCTTGGTTTCTATGGTAGCACGTGGTTGCTATGTTATCCAATTTTTCTGCAATAGGACGGGGTATGTTCGGAGGATGTGTTCGATTGAATCGGAGTAAATCTAATTACCACGAACAACCCGACAATCCCTCCAAATCACCAAAATCTATCCCAACTTGTATTATTTCGAATTCTTTCAGAATTATCTGCTTCTATCTATATATGCAATAGTTTACGTCTATCTGGCCATGTTCCTTTGTTCTAGAGTATACTCCAGTAACGTAGAAGAGCCTATTAGTTGGAACAGCTTTGCTTATTATTACTATATTTAGCTATTTTGGTCTATTCTTGTTAGTTCTGACCCTATTTCAAGTACTCTTGTTGTTTCATTTATCTAAATTATTTATAACCAATCACATTGCTTGATTTCCCATAATCTGTATACAGAGTTATCTCCCTTCTGTATAATAAAAGGCTATATCCAATGGCCATATCCTATGGAATCCCATTTTTTGCAAAACACCTGTGGCTATGGAATCCCTTTTTTGTCGTATGAGGCCATGAGAGCTATGTAAAAACCCTCAATGAATCCTCATTTATTATCCCTCATACCCTCATTGAATTTTGAGGTTATGAGGACCTTGTAAAATCCCTCAATGATGTGTAATTTACTACGACTCTTAGCCTCATTTCAGTATTTAACAGGTATATCCTATGGGATCCCATTTTGGAAAACGCCTGTGACTGTGGAATCCCCCTTTTGTCATATGAGGCGATGAGGGTTATGAAAAAGCCCTCAATGAGTCCTCATTTATTATCCCTCATAGCCTCATTGAATTTTGAGGTTATGAGGACCATTAAAAATCCCTCAATGAGGCATAATTTACGACGACTCTTAGCCTCATCTCGGTATTTGAGGATACCTACCGAGGATACCTATCGAGGATACCTTTTATAGGATACTTATCTGAGGATACTATATAGGCTGTACATATCCCTATAGGTATCTTGCTGGCCCTTAGTACTATTAATCCACCTGATGCTTTATGTTATCCTATGACTGGTATAGGTAGTATGCAATTCTAGGCATAGGGGTATTGTGGGTAGGGGTACTGCCTGGTAGTTTAGAACGGTACTATAGTATGGGCGGTATATACACCTATAGGCCCCTGTTAGTGCTAGGTACTATTAACCAACCGATTGCTTTGTTTTATTATATGGCTGCAAAATGTAGTACGTTATGGTAGATCTAGTGATTTTGTGGGCGTGGGGGTAATGCTTGGTAGTTTAGAACGGTAGTATATCATAGGTTGTACATATCCATGTAGGTCTCTTGCTGGCCCTTGGCACTACTGATCCACCAGGTGCTTCATATTATTGAGCGGTATTCTGGGGTGGGGTCAATACCTGGCAATACAGAACGGCAGCAGGGTATGGTTGGTATATTCCCCTATAGATCCCATCCTAACCGTTGATAGTATTAACCTACCAAATGCTTTGTATCATCCTGTTACTGGTAAGGTGGTACGTAATACCAGTAGATCCTACCTTATTCCGAGTACTCTTGTTGTTTCATTTATATAGATCATTTTCTAAATTATAATTAACCAATTAGATTGCATGATTTCCCATAATCTGTATACAGAGTTACCTCCCTTCTGTATAATAAAAAACTATATCAATGGCAATTTCCCCGGCACCCCAATTTCGGCACCCCTTTTTGAAAAGCATATGGCCTTCGGCTTCAGAGTAACAAGATTGTACAAAATTTGTAATGTAATAACCCAATTTCAAACAAGACACTCTGCTTTTGCTATTGCTGCAAGAAGTCTACTTGCACTCTTAAATCAGTTGGGTTAAAAAATCAAATATATTCACTCAACCCACTTGGGTGGGTTTATTTTTAACCCAACTGATTTTACAGTGTAATAATAAATAAAAAGGGTTAAATGTGCAGGATGTGTTTTTGGTAATCTTAAAGTACATTGTCATGTAACACAGAAGTAGCGTTCTTTGCGCATCAAGCCTATTATGACGTTATCAGGAAAGTCTATCTGGTAACATGCAAGAGGTAAAATGGCTGACACCCTATGCAAAAGAAGATCTCTGTCGAAATTAAACTTATATGAAAGAGCTGACCATTCTTTGTCTTCTCAATGTTGAAAAACTCAAAGGCCTCTTCCCGAGTCAGGATCAGAAAGCAATTCACCAGAGTGTAGCACAGAAATGAGACATGTAAAGACGGATACTGGTGTCATGGGGTTGCAGCACGAGTTTATTCAAGTGTTCACTTTTTCAAAAGGCTGCCTTAGAACGACACTGTTAAGTTCGTATGTGGTGCGAAGATGGTTACGATGAATTAATGCATTTTCTCATTGACAAAGGTGGAATTCATTGCTTGTAATTGAACATGGAAAGTGGTGCCTTGGTTTAAGGGGTGAGGTGGGAAACGTGTTTCAAATATTTAAAAAATGTTCCTTCAGCTGTTTGAATTTTGTGTCGTAACCACAAATACCGCCCCTCTGATAATTTTTCCAAGATTTTCTTAAAAAAGAATTACTATTTCCCTATACAAAAGTACTTAATTCTTTGAGTTCTGGCATTATAATGTAGACTATTAAGGACATGTGTGTAAATAAGGGTCGTGTGTATTTGGGAAGGGGGGGGGGGGGGCGGAAACCCCCAGGAAGTTTTCTGGGCTGGAAGTTTTCGTCTCGATAGAAGTTTCAGACTTCATTTCTCTAATGTAAGTGACCATCTACTCATTTACAGGAATAGATGTGATACGTAGACTTAATAAATTCCCAAATCAAGCTCGTCAAACTCCAGAGAAAGCGTATCAACATGATTATGTCATTGGTTGAATTGGACCTTGACCTAATAGCATCTCGACTTATTCGAACTTTCGTTGATTCAGATCCTCACTCCAAATAATTGATCCCCCCCCCCTCCCCCCCTCTAAAAGTTTCAGACGTTTAGTTTTTTGCGTGCTACTGGCGGATGTCCTTGCCTAGCACAGCGATTTTCTTGTAACTGAATTAAGTATAATTTGGGCGCATTTAATCATATTTTCCCCTGTAAATTGAATGGATTTTTCCACCAGTGATTTCGTGTGTTACATTTAAATTAATGTTTCATCAAATCTAGTTATGGCTGCACTTCACTTCAGTTTGACTGTAAAATGTTATGCCAAAATATTACAGTACCTGAAATTCGAAAGTGCTTATCAAGCCTAAGGCAGAAAAAGGATGGTGGCATCGGTAACATTGTAAATGAACATCTCATCAACGCTCCACCCAAGCTGTTACTTTGTTTGTGTAATTTATACAATCCCGTCAGGACTCAAGCTTGGGGTCATCGTTTCCATTTACAAAGGTCCTCCAAAATCAGTGGAACTCCCAGACAGCTACAGAGCCATAACTCGTTTGCCTGTCATTTTGAAGGTTTTTTTAAAATATAATACTAAAACGCCTCATTGAGAGTCCAAATTTCGTCGCCTGAGTGCTAGAATGTTCTATGTCCCCTATGGGACATAGAACATTCTAGCACTCAGCCGACGCAATGTTTAAGAACTTCCCGAGTGAAATCCAGAATGGCTTCCAAAAAAGGAATACCCTGCACTGTGTCGTCTTTACGCTGGAAGAGTGCATTCATTATGCAAAAGATATGGATTCCAAGCTCTTTGCCTGCTTTCTCGACTCTCAAAAAGCCTTTCATAGAGTATGGCATCAAGGGCAATTGTACAAATTGCGCCATATGGGAATTAGAGGGAAAATCTTTAGTGTTTTGAAAAAACTTCAAACTAATGCACACAGCTGGGTACTGCATACTGGCGCGATATCTGACCCATTTCGAATGGAACAAGGTAACCGACAAGGACTGTTTTGTCCCCGTTTCTCTATCTCGTATTCGTAGATGATTCTCTGAGCGATCTCCTGAACTCTAGCGACGGGGCATCAGTAGGTATTGTTCGCCGCACCTCGCCCACAACTGCTGATGATATCTCGCTTGTCTCTTTTCACAAGCATGGGCTGGACAGGCTTATCCAAATCTGCCACATTTACAGTATAAAATGGAAATCCAACATCCTCCCACAGAAAGTAAGATAATCGTATCAACGAAACAAAACATGCATTTAATACATCTCGTTGGAAATGGGAACTTGGCCCCACTACTATAGATGGAGGACAGGAATTAACACATCTTGGAATTAATTTAGACCAATACTTGGTAAACCAGACAAGAATCGAGTTAGCTTGTGAAAAGTTCAGGAAGACGTATTTTCTGACTTGCAATACACTCGAGCTCGGTAACTTAACACCCCTGACGGCTTTCAAAATATTCAAGAGTGTAGTGATACCAAAAGTTCTCTACGGCTCAGAATTGTAGCGCAACATTTCACATCCCCAGATGCTCCAACCAGAAAATGTCTGAAAATCATGCAATCAATTCCCCAAAGATCAAGCACTGTACTGTCCCTTGGTCTACTTGGTGCACTGCCTCTGCAATCAGAGATAGAGAAAAGAAAATTTCTGTTTCTTGCCACCTTAATCTATTTGCCACATAATCATCGGCATGCTCTCCGGACATTACTGAATGGAATATACGATTAAGTCTAGTTCAGCAATGCCCCCTCTGGATTCTGTGCGACATTATGCACCTGCTTAATAAATACAACCGTGTGCACCACCTTCACAATTACCTTCAGCATGGTAACTTTCCATACAAATATCAATGGAAAAACTATGTGAAGACCGAAACCCGATTTTTCCACCTTACTGATACTCTGCAAAGATCACGTGATGAACTCTGCCTTGCGACTGTTGTTAAAGTAAACCCCGCTCCAGTCGCGCCTTGGAGCTGCAAAAATGCATCGTTATTGCAAATCTTCTTGTTTAACCCGCCTACGACAATAATACTCAGTGTCCCGACTGCTCAAGAGTATATCAGAACCAAATTCGACATGTTATTTTTTTCTTCAATTCCCTGTCAAGGCTAGATACAAGAAACGACTTTTGGGCGTACATCACGGATGTATATGGCCCGGGTACTTTCCTGTTTCTAGACGGACTATCAGACGACGATTTCCTCTCGTTTGTTATGGGAGATGTTACAATTATTCCCCGGTCCTTGCCCAATGACGGGCTCGAGGACCAATTATTGGCAGACTGTATTTCTCTCGTCTGTAACCTATGTTGCAATGCATGAAATGCTCCCTGCAGTAGCGGTTGACTGACTATTTATCAGAGCATCGGATCCTCAATCGGTGTGTTGCTGACTGACTGCCTTTCTTTATTCCACCTATATCCTTTTTCGCCCCTGTCATGTCCATCTGCACAAAATATAGTTTACAATTGTCGTTCTCTTTTGCTTCAACTTTGTAATATATGTTATTTGATCTGATGTACTCTTCAAATATGGAGGAAATACAGAATCATCAACATAGCGTCCATGACAAGATTTGAAGAAAAATGTTTAAAAAATACTCCGCGGGTTAATTGTGAAAAATGAATAGGCAGTTCGTGAAGGCCGCCGTTATCACACAAGACCTCGTCAATACATCGGAGTTCAAAGATGGCAAACTTCGTCAGAATAAAATCTGAATCAGCTATAGTGATGGGATACGAATCAGTCAAAATAGGGTCTGAATCAGCCAAGGTTCAGTTCAGCCAAGGTTCAGATGGCCACGATCCGAATCGGCCAATATTCCAAGACACCTGGTCGACATTGTCCAAAGAGGAGGGAGGGAAGTGGAATATTGGCATTTTGGATTTCTTTCAATAAAATGTATGGCTCGTTCAAAGCGCTATCGCACATGTAACTTAATTAAAATCAGGCCCGAGGGACCTCTCATTGAAAACAGAATAAAAACAAATTCAGTCGGCAAGCAAACTCAGTTGAATGTTTTTTTGTTGTTTCGGATTTTGAGGGCCTTGAGTAAATCAGATGTCGACCTGTCGTTATGAAATACGGGAATCAGTTCCAAATGAAAATACAAGCAGGAGTCTTGGTAGCATCTCAAGTTGTAGTTGGTTAGTGTGTCCCCCGCTGGTGACTCCATTTGCGTCAAGTGATGTTGTTTGAATATTAACCCCCTATAGGACATGGTATCGCAGGCTTTGACGCGATGTTCTGGGGGTGGGGGTCATATGGTGATGTTAAAGCGTAGATGTTACATTGCTCTTCCCACTGTAGCAATTTGATGACTTATGTAGCTGCCTTGCCGTTGAGCAGCCCTGCAATGTTGTTATGTGATTGATTGAGCGACCTCACACTGTTGAAATATATTCTGTAGACTGCTCTATGTTTTGTAGCTGGTAGCTTCATTGTGTTTGTATCAACAGGATAGATTGCGACGCAGAAGACTTTCGTGTTGTTGGCATCTCTGATTATGGTGTTATGCGATATCCATGAGTAGTAGGCGAGGGGGTTTTCGTCCCCAAACTTATGGATCTCATCTGGTGGATGACGTCACATGAGATCCACCAGATGAGATCCATAAGATGGGGGACGAAAACCCCCTCGCCTACTACTTCCATGGCAGTTCGATGCTGATGCTAACTCCAAGATACTTTGCTCTTTGCGTTACCCGTCACCTACAGGGTCTGACTGCAAATTGTGTAATTTGTAATATGCCTCGACGATATGCTGCTTGTTGTTGATACGTATCACCTCACTCTGTCTGATTGAAAACATTCACGCCTTGCAGGTGGCCTAGGGGTGTTTGGGTGTAGGTGAGACCTCCGCGTCATTGGTAATGCAATCGCAGGAAGCCATCTAAAGATGCCTGGAGATTTTTACGGTGCGTTTTTTATGTAAAATAGGAACAGTGACCTGGGTACTATTTCACAGGTACTACTGTACACTTCTCTCCTTCAGCGACCAATAGGCAAATTCTGTGCTTTGTTACACTGGGGAAGTATTCAGAACTTTACTTTTTTCCGCAAGCTCTCCAGCCTCCAGTCTTCTTCAAAAAGGAATTCGACACTCTTGTGGTGTCGGTTCAGCATAGTCCATAGCTTATGTGTATGTTAAATCGTCTGAAAATTTTCAGTTTATCGGAAAAAGTGACCTCATGGTTCGCTTTTCCGACCGACTGAAAATTTTCAGACGATTTAATCTAAATACATAACAATCATTTTCTTTCATCCACGCAAGAAATGCTTGTCTATCGAAATATGATTTGGCCGAGCATTCACGACCGTATCATTATAAATGAAGACTCACCACTCACAGGGTTAGATTGGTTGAAGAGATGAGCACCATCGATGTGCAGTACGCCTTAGTACACGGCGTCATCGTGCCCCCATGTGGAAAATGGGGGTTAAGTGCCTTGCCCAAGAACACAGCGCGGGAGTCCGAATCGATCGCTCAGACGGTCACCCATCCGAGGACTAGCCGGGCTCGACGTTGCTCAATTTCGGTGATCTGTCGAGACATGGTTACCACAACGCCACCACGCCCCTAAATTACTGTAAAATACATTCGCTAAACAAAGAGTCAAAATGGACGGTTACTTATTTGCTTCTAATTAGCTTACCATAGAAAATGCCAAGTTGTAACTTTTAGTAAACGAAAACAACAAACAGCTCTAAGAGCTGTCTGTTGTTTTCGCTTATCAAACATAGCAAAATGAAACTTCTCTTTATTTTCTGCCGATTCTATTGGTGTTTTTCTTTCAAAAGGCTTATGATTTCAAGGGAGATAACTTTATCGAAGTCGCTTTTCATGACGAGACAAGTCGGGGATGCGGTCTTCAAATACCTTTCCTCCCCTCCTCTGTCCAACAAAAAATGTTTTTAATTTGTTTTACCGTTAGCAAAATAGACGAGAAACTTAAACTTGATTTCAAGACGATTTATTTTGGCTTAATTATGATTTAGTTCAATTGAATTCAAAGCTAAATATATATTAACCTGAAATGGATTTTAGATAAAAAGCCGTAAAGTGAAAATGTGGTCTTTGTTAACTCGCTGAGTCGACAGCTTAAGTAAAAGTTGAGGTAAGTCCACAATTTGATTAACACCTGAAAAAAATATATCCAAACGGAGAAGGTAGTATTGAAAAAAATTGCTCAGACTCCCATTCCTTAATTTGAGTGAGTTATTTAGAATAGAAACAATAACATTTCTTTTATTTCTATTTAATTTTATGTACATCAGTCAGGCGTACAAGATTTAAACCCTACCAAATGTCTCCTGTTGATCTCCGTGCAGGAGACCTGATGACAAGTACAGTTGAAACCAGAAGTCCGCAGAGAATGTTCCTTGGTTAATGCGTTCTTTATTGCAGGAGAACGAAGTAGTCTAAAATACACGGGAGGGTTGGTGCTGTGGAATGCACAATACTGCGCTTTTATTGAGGTCGATTGCGAAACCACGAACTAAATCGATCAAACAGAATGAACGTATTGAGACAGCAGTATGTGGAGGGATGATTACTACTAAATCCCTGTGGGATAGTGTTTTCACTCAGAAATTATTTGGGGCGCGGTGGCTCAGTAGGTAGAGGAGTAGGCGGCTGCAAGCCGAGAGGTCCTCGGTTCGAATGACCCAATGACCGCGTTGTGTCATTGGGTAAAGACACTTGACTCCCATTGCCCACGTGGGGGCACGGTGGCGTTCTGTCCTGAACTAAGGCGTACTGTTAGTATGTTGGGGAGCTCGCATTTGCTCGCCGTTGCTCGGTGGTTCTCTCCGGATACTCCGGCTTCCTCCGCCCGTAAAACTGTCGTGGTCGTGATTAGCCATTGTTCCGAATATGTGACCTTAAATACCAATAAATAAATAAATACATAAATAGTAATTATTTATAATTTCTAAAGACAAAACATCAGAAGCACTTGTACACTTTCATCACATGGACCACCGGGTTGCACCCGGTGGTCCATGTGATGAAAGTTTGCAAGTGTTTCTTGTGTCGCTATGAACAATTATAAATAATTTTCGAGTGGAGACTATATGGCGCTGCGATTAAGTAGTAATCCAAGCTCTTCATTTTGTATAAGCTGTCGAATTTTAATATCTGTTTACGTTATTATATGCACATGTATCCCAGTAGAGGTTAGGATTGATGTTAATGGTCTCTATTTATTAGTATAGAATTGTACAGATGTGGGCATGCTGTTTGCATGAATTCAGTTACGCTAATGGTGCAGTTTTACAGGGACAAAAAAGAACCGTAGGTTTACCTTGTTTCCGTTCTAAAGTATTTTGATTCATTTACCAAAATAGGCGAGTCGCTATTACATACAGTACCTAAGTGGGGACAGACAATATTTACGTTTGTGAGAAGGTGTAATATCTACAAATTAAAGAGCGGTGAGATTTCATTTGATTCAAAATTATCTGCCTGCTTGTAGCAGGGGGACTACAAATATACAATTTTGTGCCGACTCTACCATTGTTCAGGTCGTGGAGGTCATTTTTCTTTGGCCATATGCGAACCGAGGCTATCCAGTCACGTCTCCAGCGTCTAAATTTGTTCATATTTGTACATCATGCAGTACACTGGTACCTGTATATCACTACCTCAAGATACTCTCAAATAGTAAAACTCATCTTGCATTAATGAGGCGTGGTAAAAACGTGTGTATGGGTGTCAGGAAGGATTTTGCTACCACTCGCGGGTTTGCACCATTGACCGTATGTAAAGTACGCTCGTTATTTTTTTTTAATCTAATAGACTTACCAGTTACTTTTTCACAAATAAAAGGATGTTCACGTAAACAGTTTCTAGTCCTCCATTCCCATAAATTTTCAGAGTATACAACTCTGACACATTTGTCACTTGACAGCATGTCTGGTTCACCAGAATCCCAGTTGTTAAAGGTTCCAAGAGGTGATCCATCAGAAAACCAAATATAAGTATTAGTTTCGTTATAGTACAGATCAATCCAGGCATCGTTAGGTCTAGATAATTAATAAACAAATTAATAAAAATAACAACTAATATTTTAGTACTGAAAAAACCTAATAATTAAACTGCCATTACAAAAGCAGAAAATACATAGAACGACACGCGTGTGTGAATTGGTTGATCGATATGGCACGAGTGCCAGAGCGGAAGGATAGAACGAGAGGTTGCAGTGCCATATCGATTAACGCATTTATACACGCGTGTCGTTTTGTGTTTATTACACGCCTTCACGTCTATAAAAACAATTATTAGGACACTCGGCAATTCATCAGTCAACTATCAACAAAAAGAACACATTTTTTCGCCAACCAAATTTGCGAGGGGTACCTGTGTTTCTATTTCGTCCCCTGGGCTCCAATGTGTTCTATGTGCCTAATGGCGCATAGAACACTTTAGACTCGGGGACGATTTCTAGCTATCGCTAGCGACTCAAATTGTGTTTGCAGTGCACGATTTGTAAACAATTCCATTGAAATTCCGCTTCAATATAAAAATAGTCCGTCAACAATTTCGCACAAGTGTGCGAAATAGATTTTTATTTTACGCATGGTTTAGTGTTGCTGTAGATGGGGATTTCAAAGAACAGGCGTGTAATAAAACAGTGTGGACTGGATCACAGATGGTTTTCGATTTGTACGTAATTATAAGGCCATTCAACGAAGGTGAAATAACTACAGTACGGCTGCCGTGGAATGGTTACTTTCCATGAGTGGGCAATATTTCCATGGATGCAATAATATAAGGTTCCAAACACTAATGACAGGAATACGCATAAAAAAATTAATTAATGAAGCACCGGGTACAACCCGGTGCTTCATTAATTAAAATTTTGCTGGCGGTGATTTTATTACCTGATAAACGTATGCGTGGACATCACTACCCATGCGTGGATTACGACAAGTCTGCGGCGGTTGCACTGCAATAGCGATCTCAGCCTTTTTGTCTTTCTTTTTATTTCGTCAGATCACAATTCGGGTAGTTTCCCTTTAACCCACACTCAAGCAGTTTGAGGTACTAATCAGACATATGAAATACTCGCTCGATCAACTGTTTGTTTTCCGATATTCTATCCACGTGTAGAGTGATGAGGATTTTAAATGTTTTGATTTGTCAATGTCGTTTATATTAATGCCTGCATCAATTCCCCTTTTTTCAACCATTGCATATCCTATCTCCAATACAACAGCGCATCTGAACATGTGTTGCTGTCACGAGAATGTTTCAACAACTCAGGTGACCCATGGGGATCATAAGTCAGAAAAAGTTTGACTTCGTCTGACTTTTATGTAAACTTTTTTTTTATGTTGTAGAGTACAAAAAAATGGGAGACAGCTGTTTTGCTATTTCTGGAGATACTACCGCTTTGACTTTTTTAGATTACTTCAAAATTTCAGCATTTTCTCTTTAAAACGCTGATTTTGGGACAAGCAGATCTCCACATTTCACATATTTTATTTTTTGTCATTTAGACCCCAGCTTGGAAGGAACCGGATATTAAGCTTGTATTTGCAGATTTCAATTTCCAGGGTCATTTCTAAATCTTTCTTTTTGAAATTTTGGAAATATATTTTTGAAAAAAGAAACGTATTTAAAAATGTCGTGGTGCCCTCGGAAATTCACCATCCTTATGGTCGAACTCAGAGGTGACGTCTCGGCGGCCACTGGGTCAAAAATTAAAATGCACCAGTTAGCTGGGAGGGGGGGGGGGGGGGGCTTTTATTTAATGGCACTTTGACGTTATTACAGCACTTTAATCCATTGAATCCGAGAGGCCTCTTTTCCGGCCCAGGAACATCATGCTTCATAATTGAAATAATAATAATAACACTTTGGCCAGCCGCTGATTTGTCGAGGTTCTCGGACGAGAAGGCCTTGGTACCTCCTGTACTCCCAACTGCCTCCCTACTCCCACGCTTCTCCTCTCCTCCCAACACTCGGAGACAAACTGCTTGAAGACATCCCTTGCCCCATTCTTCCCAATCTCTCCGATTAGCATATTAACCCTCTCCTTTGAGTCTCCCCCTAACCACATGACCTTCATTCTCCCATCCCACTTCCCCATTATACTCCCACTGAATCTCATTCTTTTGGACCTTTGGGCATTCTAGAAGAAAGTGTTCCAGGGTCTCCACCATGCCCAAGTTACACACCTGGCACTCCCTTGCACCGTCTTTCCCATTTTTCCCCTCAGCTCCAGGGATCACGACCTCAGTTTGAACAACAGTGACCCCCAAAGGTGCCATCAAGGTACTCTTCAAAACCTGGCTTCTCTTTATCACGCAGGCCACGCAAAGACCTCTTTGATTTGACCCCCTCTCGCCAATTACGGTTACAATCCTCCATGACCCTTTCTCTGACGATTTTTTTTACCCTGGTTTGCCCCAACGTCCAGGTCCGAGATATCCAATGAATAGTTATCTACTATCTCCCTCACTTGGACCATCCACCCCGTCTTGATATTTGAATTAAGTATGATAGCTGCTATGTGAATATGTGGAGTTGACCGATTAATATTTTTAACGTGCGGCTGCACCTTAAAAATATTAATTGGTCTACCTCTAAATAATCAATATGGACTCTCCCAATTGCTGTCATTGAACTGACATGGAAGATACTAGGGTTCAAAGGGTTAAATGATAGGCTGTTTTGGACACTTATCATTGAAACTATGGAGCTGGTGACCTGCACCACTCCATAGTTCTTAATGATACAGCTCTCAGACTTTGCACATCGATTTCCGGTTATCTGAAGTTGTTCCATCCGTTTTATTTTTTTTGTCATTTAGACCCACGATTGGAAGGAGCTGGATGTATTCGGGATTTTGTGAAAAATTTTGTTTACCTGTTTATTTCTAAGCTTATCTTTCTCAAATATTGTACTCAGAGATATGATATCTAGGAGGTCATAGGGTTAAGAATTGAATTGTTGTTTTTTTTTTAACTTTTAGTATTTTGTAGAGTTAAAAACATTGGCAGCTGAGTTTTTTTTGTTTTTTTGTTTTTTGATTTATCGCCATTTTCCTTGGACATTCATTTTTAAAACCCCTAATTAGTTTTTGAAAGATAGATCTTTTAAACCTCGCACATCGACTTCAGGCCATCTGAAGTTGTTCTATCCATTTTTAATTTTAGACATTTAGACCCTCGATTAGAATGAGCTGGAAGTGAATTACTGTTTTAACGATTTAATGTCATGTTCATTTTGAAGCACATCTTTTGGAAATTTTGGAAATATATTTGTCCAATAAAAAACACATCTAAAATTGTGCTGCCGTTCTGGGAAATTCCCAACCGTTATAACCTAAGTGGGCTGTGACATCTATGGAGGGAGGGGGGGGGGGGGGGGGCAGAGGGATCATAAATTAAAATGCGTCGGATTTTTAAAATTGTAAATGAGTTGCAGAGCCCATAAAATTGAGAGAAGCTGAGTTGTTTTTTAGTTGTTTTATATATCGCCATTCTGGCGTTTTAAGTCACTTCAAATTATAGGTTGTGTGTTGGTTCATCAATAAAACCATTAATTTGGTGATACTAGTTGTTGTTGAAGCAGCTAACACAGTAGCGATAAATGGCAGTAACAGGCAGAATGTGGCGTGTGTTTGAATCGGTGGGTGTTTTACATAACGAGTTGAAATGGCGTAGTCATATTTCGCGAGAACCGTAGGCTCGAGCGAAATATGACTACGCCATCCCACCGAGTCATGTAAAACACCCACTGATACAAGCATACATCCTGTCCTGTATTTATTACACAGTTGTCGATCGATTTTTGTCGAATGTCAAAACTCTGAAGGTTGTTCTCACTAGAGACTTTTGTCGTACGATTTTACTCTGGCGGTTAGTCAGCGGTAATCCCTTCGACAAATCGTCCCCTGAGTTCCAATGTGTTCTATGTGCCTACTGGCACATAGAACACATTGGAACTCAGGGGACGAAATCGAAGGAGTCTTTCGATGAAAGAGGTTGAAATCAGCTTTAGTTTTTCGACAGCTTTAGTCATTCGTGAACACATGTCACAGCTTTGTTACACAAGTCAAATCAGATCGATGTCCAGTCAAAAAAAAAAAAATGACATGTTGTCTGTTTAAGCATGTTATTTATCCATTTATTGGTGCACAAATCTTTTGTTGAAGCTGTTCTCTTATTTTCGTAAAGCATATACCGTGTCTTCATCCAGTCAAAGACGTGTTGTTTTGAACACAATAGCATTTCGGGCTTCAATTTGGTCAGTGCTTGTGTTTTCTTTTCTATCAGAAACAAGGACTCGTCTTCTTCTTACCTTTATTTCTGACAGAAAATAAAACGCGTGACTTAACCTTTACTTACTTGGGAGTTTAACGGTACTCTCCACAGTCATGTATAAGCATACAGGTCACGATGTCTGAATGCGTTTGTCAATACGGAATGAGTGCCAGTGCGGGTGGATAGAACGAGAGGTGTTGCCTCGTTTTCAATCTTCCGCGATGGCATGAGTGCCGTATTGTCGAACGTATTTACACACACTGGCTTTCTGTGTATATTACACACCTCTTTGTAACAGACTCCATTAATTTAAAAATTCAAACACTCGGTCTTATTTGTAGAATTAAACATTTCTGATGTCTGCTTGACAAAATTCAGGTGCGATTGGCAAACACGTGTGACAGATCCGTGCGTTAACAGAAAAATATAATGGACATTGTGTCCAAATGTGTCCAAATAGGTTATTTGTTCGTATGTCTGAGAGATCAGCTGCCGTTATCTAAGAGATATTCGCTTCAAAGTCAGAACTTGCGTGTGATAAAAATCACTCCCCATTTATACAATAAGTGTAATTCAGTTAATTTTGGTGGATTTGAACAAAAACATTTTCAAAATGTCATTTGACTCATCGGCTGTCATCGCAACTTCCAAAATGATCTGGGTCAGAATACGACATTTCGATTGGCTGATTGCGAAACTGGGGATAATTTAGTTCTTTTGATGAATGCATGTCGTCCGGTGGAAAAAAAGTAGTCCGTCAACAGTCGTCAACGGAAATCCGTGTGGAACTCATTTTCCATATAGAATTGGAGGAAAAGTAACAGACCTTTAACCCTTTACCCAACGTAACAGTCAAAACCGGCCAGCGCTATTCTTAAAAATCGCCCATGAATTTTAATTATTTTTTCATTTTTTGACTCAAAAACACAGGTTATGACACCTCATTGGAACGAGCTCGTCGAGCTCGTTCCAATGAGGGGTCATAACCTATGTTTTTGAGACAAAAAATGAAAACAATTAGTTATTCAAGAATTTTTCTTTTTTTTTGCAAGTGTCGTCTGCTTTTCATGTTAGGTAAAGGGTTAATAAAATGGTAGATAGTTTTATGGATTGGAAAACTCCAACATACCGGAGAGTACAAACGCACAATGACGAGACACTGCGACACACGCAGGATTATCACCAGTTGATACCATGTGTACATTACGGCCGCCGTGAACTGGTCACTTTCCGGGGGGGGGGGGGGTGGGGGGGGAACATTTCCACGGATATAATAATATTAGATTACAAACACTAATTATAGAAATAATCTTCAAAAATTTAAATAATGAAGCACCGGATACAACAAGGAGGTGGTGACAGGGGGTGGGTGGGGTGTCACCCTCCAATCGTGGCCAAAATTTCCTATATTTGGAAATTCGGAAGGCAAGTCATGAGTAGTTGAAAATTCCATCTATCTGGATTTTTGAGCTTCTTTTGTGATGATGATGTCTCCTTTACTTCCCAAAATACCAACTCGGCTTCAAATCGGCAAAAATTCCAACTATTACTTTTTACAACTATAGTGTACGCAATATCGAGCTTCATAAGTATGCATGATGTCGACCGGTACGAGATATCTATAGTATGTTTACTTGTCGCAATAAAAAACATCCTCGAAATGCACTTCAAGAAAATCACATCATGAAAAATTGTTATCCTGAGTTAATTCCATCATTCACAGTTACAAAATGATGAAACATCGAAAATTGAAAATTCCTGCATAAGATCTGATTTAATGTTAGGACAGTGTGAATTGCTCAAAGTTCTTCGAAGCAATTTTATGCCCCCTTTCATGGCTTCATTTTCAAAATATTTCTCGGTAGTGAATTTTCAACTAAATGGAGGGACCGGGAGGAGGGTTTCCTCTCCCGGTCCCCCCTCTAGTTGGAAATTCACTACTCGAAACCTCCCCCAATCGGAAACCTCTAGCCACGCCCTTGCACATGGCTCAAAGGAACAATTTCATCTTTAGTAACGGCATTTACAATAGAACACACAGAACTTCAGATCACCCAAACAAATTCAAGAGAGCCTCTTGCCACGTCCTTGTACAACCCGGTTCTTCATTAAATAAATCTTTAGTGATGATGATTGTTTTATTACCTGGCAAACGCACGGGTGTGCGTCACTGCCCACGCGTGGATTGCGACCAGTCCACAGCGAATATACTGTACCGCCGACGTCCAGTACGCCTTTGAACAAGGAGGAACTTTCTCCCACTTGGGCAAGTGACATTAGGTGTGTTGACCATTGACACACCACAATGCTATAACACGGGTTCGGAATCCAACCTACGAACTTTCGATCTTACCCCCGATGCTCTAACCAGTGAACCATTGCTCTCCTAATTCAGACCTTTTAATAATAATAATAATAACACTTTGGCCAGTCGCTGATTTGTCGCGGTTCTCGGACGAGAAGGCCATGGTTACCCCTGTACTCCCAACTGCCTCCCTATTCCCACGTTTCTCCTCTCCTCCCAACACTCGGAGACGAACTGCTTGATGACATCCTCTGTCCCATTCTTCCCAATCTCTCCGATTAGCATATTAACCCTCCCCGTTGAGTCTCCCTCTAACCACATGACCTTCATTCTCCCATCCCACTTCCCCATTATACTCCCAGTGAATGTCATTCTTTTAGACTGATACTTTGGACATTCCAGAAGAAAGTGTTCCAGGGTCTCCACCATGCCCAAGTTGAACATCTGGCACTCCCTTTCACCTTCTTTCCCAATTTCCCCCCTCAGCCCCAGGGATCGCGACCTCAGCTTGAACAACAGTGACCCCCCACCCAAAGGTGCCATCAAGGTACTCTTCAAAACCTGGTTTCTCTTTATCACGCAGGCCACCCAAAGACCTCTTTGATTTGACCCCCTCTCGCCAATTACGGTTACAATCCTCCATGACCCTTTCTCTGACGATTTTTTTACCCTGGTTTGCCCCAACGTCCAGGTCCGAGATCCCCAATGAGTAGTTCTCTACTAGCTCCCTCACTTGGACCATCCACCCCGTTTTGATATTTGAGTTGAAAATTCTCAGGAGCATTACTTTACACCATATAATTGATATTGTATGTGTGGGTAAAGAAAGGTTGATGACGCAACCGAAAATATGATCAGAATTGTTTGAATTCAGAGACATTATGTTGTTCTGTCAGATATTTGCTTTGATACTTGAACACACAGTTGTGTTCACTTTAGTTAATCAAAAAAAAACATTGATTTGTCATTTAGCATTTTGCCTTCTATCTGTACACATCTGCATATTGTTCGTAGAGTATTTGGTAGGATATACAATGTGCGCAGCGTGATTACTAGGCGGCCAATAGCCCACTAAGTATAATATCACCCAAATGAAATGAACATGAAATAGAAATCAACACAGGGCTTCGCCTATCTATGGAAGTAACACTTATCCTCTCGCGTTTCGAGGTAAAAATATATTTAGGGCTTCAATAAAGCTTTTAAATGACTCTTTACAAAATTCGGTACATACAGTACAGGTCATTTTGCACGGGTGAGTAATATTTCCACGGACGCAATATTAGATTCCAAACACAAATTACAGGAATAATCATTAAAAAATTAATTAATGAAGCACCGGGTACAACCCGGTGCTTCATTAATTAAAATTTTACTAATGATGATTTTTATTAACTGGTAAACGTTTGCGTGGACCTCACCTCCCACGTGTGGATTACGCCCAGTCTACGGCCGCTGTACTGTAGTAAGTATGACGTTGAATATTCAAACACCAAACATTCATAGCTTACATATTTGGTTTTTCCTCCTTTGGTATAGTAGCAATATAGAATAGAACTAGCGAAACAGAATTTACTGTACCCAGTAAATTCAGATCCACGCGGAAAGGGTCAAGGTATCAGGAATAAACTATACAGAAATATAATTTATGGAGGCTTATTTTCAGGAGTAATATATTTTTATACAAATCAGAAATGGATTTTCGTTAATAGTATTTACAGATATTCATACTGGAATCAGAACAATTTATTATAAGAAACCAGAAAAGGCATATATGTAACCAGCATTTAAAGGGTTCGATACACGAATCAGAAATGGACAATTTTGGCCCTGCCCACTACTTTGAGTGATGAAATACGTTCATAAACTTTAGAAATGCATTAAGGTGTAATTTATTTTATTTATTTATTGATGTTTTAAGGTCACATATTTAATCACAATGCCTAATCATGACCGTGGCAGTTTTACGGGTAGAGGAAGCCGGAGTACCCTGCGAGAACCACCGAGCAACGACGAGCAGCTGCCAGCTCCCCAACATCGTAACTCCGCACTGCAGCACAGACAGGGTTAGATTGGTTGAAGACATGCGTACCATCGACGTGCAGTACGCCTTAGTACACAGCGTCATCGTGCCCCCACGCGGGCAATGGAGATGAAGTGTCTTCCCAAGGACACAACGCGGTTGCCGCAGGCGGGATTCGAACCGAGGACCTCCCGGCTTGCAGCCTGCACCTCTACCTCCTGAGCCACCGTGCTCCCTATTAAGGTGTAATAAAGTGCATTTCCCAGTCTTTCTGAATAATATGCACTTGATGACTTTGGTGACCTCTTTCAGGCGGACCTCTAGGTGACCTCCGTGACCTTGACCCATATTTTGAATCTCCATCAAGTGTCAACTCATTTGATGTTAGTCCCAGGTCCATTTATCATACCATGCTTGAGATATGAGCGTGACCCACTTTCAAAAAATTTGGCCACGCCCACTTTTTTAACGTAAAAATGCATGTATAAAACTCAAGAATGCTTTGGGGGTCAAAAATGTGATTTCCAGCAATTATGAAAATGCACTCAATGACCCCTAGGTGACCTCCGTGACCTTGACCCATATTTTGAATCTCCATCAAGTGTCGACTCATTTGGGGTTAGTCCCAGGTCCATTCATCATACCATGCTTGAGATATGCGAGTGACCCACATTCTAAAATTTTGGCCACGCCCACTTTTTTAACATAAAAATGCATGTGTGTCCGTCAGGAATGCTTCTGGGGGTCAAAAAATGTGATTTCCAGCAATTATGAAAAATGCACTCAATGACCCCTAAGTGACCTCTGTGACGTTGACCCATATTTTGAATCTCCATCAAGTGTCGACTCATTTGGGGTTAGTCCCAGGTCCATTCACCATACCATGCTTGAGATATGCGAGTGACCCACATTCTAAAATTTTGGCCACGCCCACTTTTTTAACGTAAAAATGCATGTGTGTACGTCAGGAATGCTTTGGGGGTGTTAAAAAAAATGTGATTTCCAGCAATTATGAAAAATGAACTCAATGACCCTTAGGTGACCTCTGCGATTTTGACCCATATTTTGAATCTCCATCAAGTGTCGACTCATTTGGTGTTAGTCCCAGGTTCATACGTCATACCACGCCTGAGATATGGGAATGACCCACTTTCCAAAATTTTGGCCACGCCCACTTTTTTACGTCAAAATGCATATGTGTACGTCAGGAATACTTTAGGGGGTCAAAAAATGTGATTTCCAGCAATTATGAAAAATGCACTTAATGACCTCTAGGTGACCTCTGTGACATTGACCCATATTTTGAATCTCCATCGAGTGTCGACTCATTCGGTGTTGGTCCCATGTTCATATGTCATACCACGCTTGAGATATGGGCGTGACCCACTTTGAAAACACCCCACGGAGGCTCATAACGCCTCAGGAATCTGAAAAATATTAGGTGCCGAGAACTTGTGACTCTCTGTCAGTATACCAAATATTAACGAGATCGGGCAATTCGTTTTCGAGTTATCTTGCGGACAAAAAAGTGGTTAGAAGACAGAAGGCAGGAGAAGAAGAAGAAGAAGAAGAAGAAGAAGAAGAAGATTAAAAAAGAAAAGAAAAAGAAACCGTACAAAAACAATAGTCTGTGTGTTTCACACAGACTAATAACAGATGGAGAGAGAAGCGTGATTCGAGCCGTCAACACGATTTACCGCGAGACTAAGAGATCCAGACAAACCAGGTTGGTTGATAAGTAGCCTATACCCCTCGACCGCTACACACCGTTCTTTGTGATTCACCACCGTGAATCACACCCAAGATTCCTCCTCAGAGCGATAGAAACATCCAAGATGCTTCATCACAGCACACACAATGCCACCAACTACTGAGGGGCTGGTCAACGCCACCATTGTAAAGATCGAGAGAGAAGTGCAGGAGCAGAGGCTCGAACCGTCGACCTCTAGCCCACATAGGCTGGTTGGTAAATGATCTTTATACCGCGAGCGCTACATAATTTACAAACTAATCTTATATAAGGAATAAGGATTGTACATACTTTGAATCGTTCAAATTCACCCCTTCGACCTTCCCTTCAACCGTAAGGCTTTGCAGCAACCTCAACTTAGACTTTTCTTTCATTGTCAGTAATTGGGCTCCAAACTCCATGCAGCTATTCCGTGCTTCAAAGCTACTTTGTGGATTGTCGAAATAAAAAATGTTTGTTTCACTCATGGTGCTCTCGAAACCAAATCCTGAAAAAATCAGATTAAGTATACTCTGAAGTACAAAGAAACACAAATTTGCTTTCGCATTAAATCCCTAATTCTCGTGTTTTAAATCCTCAGGTATTATTTAAAATGGTATACAGAGATCATTTAGATATAATCCCGTGGATGGTCAAACGCGATTCCATACGTCATCATGTCATAAGTGTCCTCAAAATCCGAGATGAATCGTCCAGTCACTGCTGTATATCTCATTAAGGGGATGGTATGAAAAAGCCATTAGAGCAAGCAGGCTACATTATAGCGCTGGTAGAAGTAGAAGTCCAGAATGATAGTGATATGAACTGGAAACCGTTTCGGTAGCACTGTAATAATAGTTACTAAGATCCATAGTACATAGAGGATATCTAGTGTTTTTGAGTGGATATCGAATATTATCTCATGAGTGACTGAGACGGATGTTGTTTTTTTCGCGAGCGCTTGCGCCAGCGCAAATGACCATTTGTGTCGGTCAAGAGTGAGATAATTTTCAGTATCCACTCAAAAGTACTAGATTTTCTTCTTATTATACGCTTTTTATAAGGATTTGATCATTTCTATCGATAATTCCACTCGTTTCTACCTTGCATTGATGAATGAAAGTAAACAGCTGATGCGCATTGATACGCGGAACATGCCAGCTGAATCAGATCGCGAGACGCTACCTGTCCCAAGTATCGATCAAGTCACTTCCGCGGCGGAAGTGACTTGATCGATACTCGGTACAGGTAGCGTCGCGCGATCTGATTCAGCTGGCGGGTTTCATGCATCAATTCAATGTGAATATGTGTTGAATTATTGCTGGAAATGATCGGTATCCACTCAAAAACACGAGGTTTTCTTTTCATTATACGTTTTTAGAACAAACTGACCATTTCCAGTTATAAGTTGACTGGTATTCACGTTGAAGTGATGCTTTGAAAGCCGCTTATTTGATTGCTATCGTGAAAGTGAAAATGCCTATATCTTCACAGTGGGGGATGGGATTTCTATCTTTCCGCAAGTTTTTTCGATAACCTATCGTTTAGCGTATAATAAAAAATAGTAATGGTGGAACGCTCTAGCAGAGGACAGAATAATGGTAGCCAATATTGATGATACAAAGCTGGAGAATAGATGGCAGTGACTATGGACATGTCAGCAGTGGTGAACTTGGAGCTACAAAATCATGGGGTGGTCTACAAAGCAGGGTAAAAAACTGGTTTTGGAACCATAACTATCCTCAGATAGATATCTTCCTTTAAATATCCTCTAAAAGGTATCTTCCAGTATGTGTACTCGAGTAGTCCATCACCATATGATAAGTATCATTAACCCTTTACCCAACGCACAGGATATTAAAATTTATTATTTTAATTGTTGTTCTTCAAAATTTTTCCAACAATTGCAACAAAAGTATATCGCGTCGATCTCATTCCATTGAGGGATCATATGATTTGGTTTTGTTGAAATATTTTGAAAAACGAATTTTTTCAACTGCTTAATATGTAAATTTCGCGGGTGGCTTCGGTAGGAAATCGGTTAAATGCCGCGATGAATATTAGAGTCGTACGTGGAATAACTCGTTCGAGAAATTACTCCATAACGCATTTGCTCCCTAAGATTCGTGTCGTTCGAGCGACACCTGTTCAAGTCACACTCGATAGCTTATTTGCTCGAAAAGATTCAAGTTGTTCGAGTAAAACCCGTTCCTGCTCGATTGTCTTTCGGGTTGAAGAATCAGATTGACCTTCATGTTACACAAGGGAAATAACTCTGCATGGGTTGTTACAGACTGCGGGAAATCAATCAGTCTGACAAGTGATTGTACGACCTGGGCGTGGGCAGAGGTCAGAACCAGAGGGAGGCAGGGCAATTAGGACTAGAATATTGTCTGTAATAGGTAGAAAACGGGTATTATTGGGGAATCCGGGCCAGGAAAAATACTCATGCGCAATGGGACAACACCCACACAGTCCTATGACACTACATGCTACTATTTTGTAAGGGGAACTTCGGGGGAATCCGAACCAGCAAAGGTAATCTTATACAATAGAAAAATGCCCCTTTCCTAATAGAAGCCTGTTGGGGCCTATAGCACTACGTGCCTCTATTATAAACCCTAGACGGGAGCTTCGCCAAGTCCGTTTCGGTTATTTTTAGTTGTTTCTTGGTGGTTTTGGGTAGCTGTCGGGTAATTTGCAGCAGTTAGATACACTTCCGTCCAGAGGAATGCACCCCTAGAACACCCCCCCCCCACCCCACCCACACTAGTTAGGGAATATAGCACTACCTGCTGCTATTATAAAGATGATCAAGTGAGAATGCGAGTTAAATAGATCCGTTTCGGTGTTTTTTTTTTGATGATATGGGGTAGATGTCGGGTTGTTTGTGGTAATTAGATATGCCCCCGTTCCTATGAACAAACCCTTCAAACACACCCTCGTTCTGTAAGGTGTTGATGAGTCTCCAGTATACAAAATGGACGACAGAAATACGTGTCACCCTAACAACATGCGCCGCTCAAACATGTGCCGCTCATGCGCACTGACTCACACTTCATTATGGAAATGACGTCACAACAAGGCCGCTCGCGCGCTACCCTGACAACCCAACATAACGTAACTGGGTTTCATGACTGCGACATTACAAGAGATCATCCATGAGATCATCCGAATGATCCCTGAAATCTACATTACATATCACATCTTTACCAAACATAACGGCCATATACAGCCAGCGCTATTCACAAAAATCTACCTTCATATTTTATTATCTTTTAATTTTTTTGTCTCAAAAACATAGCTTGTGAGCCCTCATTGGAACGAGCTCAACGCGCTCGTTCCAATGAGGGATCGTAAACTATGTTTTTGAGACAAAAATGAAAATGTTTAAACTTTTGAGGGAGTATCGTCTACTGTTCGGTTTGGGTAAAGTGTTAATAAGTTCGAAATAACGATCGGTTCACCTTAACGATCTGCACATGATGCCAAAATAATTGATTTGACTGCCGATTTCGGGTGATTAGTGAAGAGAGGGCCTATGCATACAGTATGGGGCTATCTTCGAAACACATTGGACTGGATACAGTTTAGTCGACATCAATCACCCACAATTGAACATCACTCTGCGTCGGATGCTCAGCTGTAATTCAAATAAAACGGGAACCCCTTCAAAACATTGTTTTTATCTGGCACAAAGTAGGGTTTTTTATGGAATTAGGAAACGGTGGGTTCGCGTTTCCGACCAACTGAAATATTCCAATCGACTTAATCTAAATATAGGCGTTAAACTGTTTATACCATGAGTAAAGCTTCGACTGCGGTTAAAACGTTTTCTATGGGAATTCCATTTCAAAAAAGCATTCACATTTCATTCAAACAAACGACGCTTTGCGGTACTATATACTACGTGCAATGACTTATTAAGGTTAAAATACCTACAATTAAATATTTGAAATAAATTTCAAGAATTGTTGATAATAATTTGACAAAAAAGCGAGGTAAATTCAATTTACTTTGATGCTGTGTCTAGCTGTAATCAGCCATTCACTTGCAGTTGGAAGTACTACAAACCGGCGCAGGTATAAACAAAATAAACCTAAGTGTTTGCGACAGAAGAATCGTTTTTCCTCTATTTTAAGTGACAACGTCGATTATTCATTAAGAGCAGTGCATAAAAAACACATAGGTACTAGGGCCTGAAATCAGGGTTAAACCACTCGTAGAATAAGGGTTTAAACAACTCGACAGAGCCTAGTGGTTAAAACTCTTATCCAACTCGTGGTTTAAATTTGATTACCGGCCCTGGTACCTATTTTTTCTATATTTAATAGTTAGTCTGGCACCTGGACAACACGGCGTCAGATTATTTTACGAATATGACTGTTGGCCTGAGAGCTTGAGTTTAATCCTCCGCGTATATATTTGTGCATACCCTTATTTCTGATTACTATTGATAAATCGTCCCCTGAGTTCCAATGTGTTCTATGTGCCAGTAGGCACATAGAACACATTGGAACTCAGGGGACGAAATGGTATATATTCTTCGTACATTTTCGTGAGAATGTATTGGTCATGTGTTGACAGTTTTTGCAGCTAACAGTTTAATAAACTTTGAAACAAATTTCTGGAATCTGGTTTCAATTTTATAGATTTTATAAGTACAACCATATGTGCTGAAAGTAACACTGAACTCCTGTCAGTCAACAACATCTATTTCGTATTACTGACGCAATTAAGACTCATCTGCACCACAGAAATAAAAGATGTTTCTGTGAAATTATTATCCACCAATAGTTGTCCACCTGGACTCATTTAATTTTCGCTGTTTTATGCAGAAATATTGCTGGCTATTTTATCTCGGATATTTTATAGAAATATGGATCTGAAGGGTGTCAATACTGATGTGAGATGTACGGAGTTATTAGGCAGAGCTATACATCTTAACGCCATACTTGACGTCAATGAAGTAAATATTCATGTTTGAAATGTACTGTTGTAACTGTCGTTATTTATTCTCAGAGACTCCCGCTTATCGTTCCAATATGGTATGTGCGTATAGAAGCTACTCTTCCGAAGAATGACTGGGAACTCTGAATGATTTGCCGGAAGAAGCATTGATGCTTTTACAGACGGTACCATGAATAATGGAGCCACAATTTTATTGTAGATTTATCACGAATAAATTTCGGAATTGAGAGTAAAATGGTCTTCTGACTTGGTTAACTCTCTGAACGCTGCTGTCAAAATATCAAAGTTTTTAGCAGCAAATTTTCTTACAATGCAACTGAGAATTTACAAAATTATGTCTTGTTTGCCAGAGCTCATTGAGCTCTGTCAAAAAAGATATAATTTGTTTTTTTGTTTCATTCTGGATGGGCAATATTATGAAGCCCGAACGGATTACTAATCCATGCGGACGGTTTAATAATCCGTGCGAACGGATTACTAATCCGAGCGAACGGATTAATGTACAATGATTTTTCACTCTTGGCATCTACGGGCACTAGTCATTACATGCGCCCGACAAGGGATATATTAATTTATTTATGGTTCTAACACAAATTAAGGAGCATAAGGAGGAGAAATGGCTCTGTGAATAAGAACCTGGTATCGACACCTCCCTCTTGGGGTGGACAGAAACGTGTTGGTATGCCCTTTATAACATTTATCTGCCATTTCCTACTATTGCAAAGGATTGATTAGTAGTTATGTACAGGCCGATCAGTCCTTATTGGGAGGACCTGGGCGGGAATCTTACCCGTGTTGGGACTCATTTGGGGGAAACCATCACGCTACTATACCTTCCGGTAGTACGGATAACCTGCTATAGTGTGACGTCATCGTAATGGTGATGCGAGGTGTTACATGCGCACGCTGGCGCTAATTGTGGGAATTTTTTTTTAGCTGTATCAGAAGCTCACGAGAGTCCGCTGCAAAAGGGCCATGGGACCGCCATCTAGTATTTGTACCGACATAACGTCGCGTGAGGACCATAAGGTTCTATATTCCACTGGAAGATAGAACCTTATGGTTCTCACACGACGATAAGTTATCCCCCCCCCCCCCCCTCGTCCTGGAAGTAGCATACTCGAGCCAACTTATCCCTTTTGGGATAGGGATAGCCCTCACAGCTTACACTATCGCCGTCACCCCTCAAGGCAGCGGTCCTGATCCAAGTGTGATCCTGATACTCAATAACGACCCCCATCATGATCCAAGGATGATCTTGAGATTATCCGAATCTGAGTCACTCTTCCGCTCATCCCTCTACTCACACCTCCATTCCCTCCATTCCCTCTTCCTCACCACCCTCATCTGTTTCCTCCTCTTTTCCCTTTAGGGTTCTTTTTAGCAAAACTCGGTTATTTGTCTCCCAGAAGGAGTCAGACGGCTGGGGAATGCTACTTCAAGCGAAGGGAAGACAACTGGTGTCGGCTCAAATGCCCTCCGCCGGGTAAGATGGTGGCCAGCTGGTCCACAGCCACAGCTAAAAATGTCGGATGGTTTTCTGACTCTGATTCACTGGAATACATCTTTCTATTACAAAAGATACAGAGATGTCATACCGGTACTCGAAAAAAAAGTCGACACGTATTTTTCCAAACAAAGTCGTGTTCTGAAGCTGAAGTTGTAAACTATGTGGTTAGACATATTATGGCAATTGTCCGTACTTCGTGAGTCCATGTTTTCACAAAGGGGCCCCTTAAGCGCTACTCCTGGATATTCCCCTCTCCTTCCTTCCATACGCTGTTCTTACATGCTATAACATACAGAAAGAGGAAGAGTAAATTCACTCGCAAATCGAATGGAGTCATCGCGGAAGGCGTTAACGCGATGCACCAACATGACAATAGGCGGTGAAGTGTTCTTATGCATTTTGGTAAAAATTCTATGCTACACACTCCTGTGTGTTATTGCACGTAGGGGCAGCGTATAGAGGAAGGGGGGGGGGGGGTATCCAGTGGAGCACATCACGGATCCTATGTAATAAACCTCATGTAACCAGGAATGCAAGGCCGGGCACGTAAGCACGCAACAATGCTAAGTAACTTTCGGACTCTCTGATTGATCATCCTGGCAGAAGCATGATTAGCACAGATTGAAGACACGTGAACCGTGGGCATACAGCGCCTCGTCCATAAATGTACATTTTAACGCAACACTTTCGATCAACCAGTGCTGACTGCTTGTATCAGTATGGTAAATGGGACACCTCGAAAGTTACCCATCATTGCTCAGTGGTTCCATCTGGGTGCTCAGACTCTCTCCATCCATAAAATTGTCCCATATGACATTATAGAAGCTGTTGAAAGTGTCGTTTAACCCTAATGAATAAACTTAAAACTATTCACATTTGATCTCATGCGTATCAAATATGCAGATGGGTATGAGCGATCCGTAGCCAAATGTGAGTAGTGTACTTTCTTCGTAATTGCCCGCTGTTGAATAAGTTACAGTGTTTGGCAAGAGTTAACAACTGTTGTGTCTCACTCGAATGAACACTTTGAGCTTTCCACAAGGTACAGTACAGCCGCCGAGGATTGGTCATTTTCCACGGGTGGGCAACATTTCCCCGGATGCAATATTAAATTCCAACCACGAATTGTAGGAATAAGCATCAAAAATTTAATTAATGAAGCACCGGATACAACTCGGTGCTTCATTGATCAAAATTTTGATGCTGATGATTTTATTACCTGGTAAACGCATGCGATTACGACCAGTCCACGGCGACTGTACTGTAGCTTACCATTCTTGTATTTTTGGATACAGCTCAATTGGTTATGCGTGTGTGGAAAGCAGAAATGATAGAATATGTCGTGACTGTGTGTATATTTATGATTTTTATTTAATTTTCTTATAGAGTACAAACTTTGCTTTGTATTAAAACTTTGACCCAGAAAGATGGATGATGACAATCAGTCGGCTCCATTATGACCTTTGTTCAACCAACTTTTGTGAATGTTTAACGCAAGAACTGTTTTCCTTACCTATCGTCCCCTGAGTGCAACAAGTGCTAACGAATTGCAGATGGCACCTTGTTGGACTCAAACGACGAAATAGTCACGCATTATGGCACTGTTTCGTTATCAAACGGGTTCTTCTTCAATGTTGTTTATCTTTTAGATTGAAGCAACTATTTATTTGTAACGCCGGACCATGGGCGTACGAGGCAGGGGGCAGGGGGCGGGGGGGGGGGGGGGCAAGTGCCCCCCAGATTCGGGCAAAAATGACCTGATTATTCGGGCAGTGAAAAGAAACAAATAAAGGAAGGGGGAGAGAGGTAGAGAGAGAGACAGACAGAGACAGAGACAGAGAGATGAAATAAGCGAATAAATAAAAATTAAGGGATCAAAAGTAAATGCCTGGGACGGGGTTTCGAGGTTCATATATAGCAAATAGCTTTACCGTTGCGGACATATACAATTCAGAAAGAAAAACAGCTACCGCCTGCAGCATGTAGTCATCAATCAATCAGTCGTTTTACTGAGGGCTGTAGCGTTCCGGGTTCGTGATTCGTCTGGCAGTCCGCAATTTCAATTTGAAGTCTCTGATCCCCGGATGTTTTGATAAGTGATCGTCTGCTTTGATAAATCAAAATAATGGAAGCTTTAAAGCCATGAAAACGGTCCTATCGCCAATGCATCAAGTGTGATGCTTGTGGCAAGGAAATAGATTCAGATTATAGCGAGAAACACATAAAATATGTTCACGACGATCAGACAATTACATTTTCTCCTGTTCTCGAGAAATCCCAGCAGACGCTGGGGTCATTTTCTAACTCCTCCATGAGTAGTACATGTATCGTTCACATGTCGCCAGGGATTGTTGGAAATACAAGCGATGCCTTACCTCCCGAGCAACCAGGTAATCAACACACCAATATTGTTATTGTTAAAAAGCCTCGATATCATCGGACACAGACACAAGACACAAGTTATGGCGAGAGTAAAGTGCATATAACTGTAATGAAAGAAATGTCTGTAAACGCACCCCATTCTCAGTCACTGCCATATTCGAAAGATGAACTTTTGGACGCTGGCCCTAGTCAGCCAATTTTGCCTAAATACAAACCAGCCAATTTCGGGAAGGATTCAACACGAAGAGATTTTAACAGTGAATGGTTCAAGATTTGCCCTTGGCTGTCATATGACACAGACAAAAATCATGTTACTTGTCACCCATTCAAGATGTTCATGGGAAAGGATACGTTTTGTTTCGTGAACTGGAAAAAATCGCATCGCCTCAAAAAAACACGCAAGAAGTTTTGTGCATCAGCAAGCTATGGTTAAATGGATAGATTATCGAACAAATGCTAAAAGTAAAACTACGGTCGTGGACCAAATAAGTAATGTGCCTGAAGAACAAGTTGCCCAAAACCGTGAATATATTAAGGTGATAATTCAAACCGTGTTATATACGGCCCAACAAAACATTGCCCGAAGAGACCACGAAGAAGACCGTTATAATTTGGGTGAAGTTTCCGATATCAACAGAGGCAACTTTTTGGAACTTTTACACCCGCGTCCTAAGGATATTCCCTGTATCGCTGAAAAAGCACAACGCCCAGCTAGACGCTCACAAGCAGTGGACATCGCTCGCAGTGCAGAACGAGTTACTCGTTATACTAGCAGATGATGTCTTTTCTGAAATAGCGGATGATGTTGAAAAGTGTCCGGGATATTCGATCATTGTAGACGAAAAGTCAGATATCAGTTGGGCGGAACAAGTCTCTATATGCTTAAGATTCGTCGTTGATGGAGAAGTTAAGGAGAGCTTTACTGGGTTCCCCAACACGTCTTCCACCGAGGGAGTCGTTTTGTGTGACTTGGTTAAACAGTGCTAGGTAGCCTAGGTTTGAAGTTAAACGGAATAGTTGGATTATGTTTCGACGGGGCCACTAATATGAGTGGTATTCACAAAGGCCTTGCCACCAGAATGAAAGAATGTTCACCGCTTACGATATATGTGCATTGCTACCGACACATTTTGAATTTCGCAATACAAAGCACAATGACTGACATCGAGCCGCTTCGTAACGCACTTGGCCTATATAATTTCATCGAGGCCAGTCCCAAGCGACATGCTCATTTTGATAACATAACTGTTGGCGGAAAAAACGTTACACAGACATTAAAATAAAGTGCAACGCGGTGGTCTTGTCGATACGAGGCGGTAAAGGCCGTGGTTGATCAGTTGGCTCATATTGTTAAGGCACTTATTGAGTTATCGAATGACAGGAATCCCAAGACATATACTGATAGCAATTCACTGTTAATTACGATATGTTCCTTCGACTTTATAATCGGTTTAGTTGTGCTGAAGGTAGTGCTTTCCAATACAAACACCTTTGTAAGTATCTGCAGGGCAAATCTGTCGATGTTTGCACTGCTCGAAAAACAGCCGAAGCAACACAGAAAACGCTCTTAAGCTGTCGAAATGATGAGAGTTTTGAATTGGTGCGGAGAAGCGCTGACGTTTTGGCAGATTCAGTAAAAAGTATTATCCAGGGCTCGTCTGTCTCATTCAGAGATTCCAAAGCTCCTCGTAAGAAAAAATATCTGGACGATTACAGGCTTTAGTTGGAGAATCGACCACGGGAGTTGCGACGGACGAACCGGAGACAGCCAAAGAAATCCGAATACTTGGCAACATTAGATGAAGTTATAATGGAAATGGGCTCCCGATTTGGGGGTAATAATCTGGATGTTCTTTATGCATTGCGGGAAGCCATCCTCTGCAAGGAAGTGACTGCTGACAACTATAACACCATATTATCACATTATGGTGTCGACATAGATATTTTCATGACTGAAAAAAATATATTTGAAAAGTTTGCTTCCGACGACAGGCGGGAAGCTGTATCCTCCCCATGTGCCCCTGGTGTTGTAGGGCCTTTATATTCGAACGATCTACGAGAAGTGTTACCACTATTCAATAGAATGGCAAGCATATTTGCGTCCACACCGGCCACGTCGTGTTCCGCAGAACGTTCGTTCAGCAGCTTGAGACGACTTAAGACTTATCTCAGAAGCACCATGGGACAAACGCGTCTAAGCAGCTTAGCGCTTCTAAATATTGAAATAAAATATGTAAATACATGAACTGAAACTATTGACAAACTGATCGATATTTTTGCCTCCAGGAAAGAAAGGAGACAGTATTTCTTTTAGACAGTTCGGTGTCACTGTGTCAAAATGAGTGTTTGATTCATTGAACATTGATAGTTGTGTGTCGATACTTTTATATGGGTATAAATGGGCTATTAGAAGAGATACGCCCTTATCTCACACTCTCCCCTAGCTCGCCGCTACGTGTTTCGGATGCTGCTGTGTGCCACAGGTGCATCACGCGATACATTCGGGCAAGTTTTACAGTTTGCCCCCCTAATCAAACACCGTCCCCTACGCCTATACGCCGGACTATGTAATCAAAAATATTCAAATTACTTTCGATTCGATATGTAATTTATAAATCTTGCCTATCGGAACATCGTTGGTTTTTCTTTAGTTTGCCCACTTAGGGAGACTTGCGCTCTGCTAAGTTAATCAAAAAAGATTTCGGCGGTGTGTAGTGCATGGGGAGTTAAACAGTTGAGATGAAAACGAACGTACCTATGATGGTCGCCACAACCATTGTTCTAATCAGACCAGGCATCAGTACCTACAAAACGTAAGACAAAAACAGATAAGACTTTGTCACGAGTTGGTTCGCTAACCAAGAGAGAATTGCGATCGGGTCATTTATTTATTTATTTATTTTTTTTGTCGTGTCGCGATGAGAGACCAAAGTGCGGGGGGGGGGGGGGGTGGCTCAGTAGATAGAGGTGCAGGCTGCAAGCCGGCAGGTCCTCGGTTCGAATCTCACCTGTTGCAATCTTGTTGTGTCCTTGCATAAGACATAATTCACCCCCATTGCCCACGTGGGGGAACGGTGACGTTGTTGTGTACTAAGGCGTACTGCACGTCGATGGTGCACCTGTCTTCAACCAACCAACGCTAACCCTGCTTATGTGGAGTTAGTATATTGGGGAGCGGACAGTTGCTCGTTACTAAAACATTATGTAAAAAATCCATAGAGAGAACAACTATCTAGATTCAAACAACCTTGATGACATTGTGGGGAATAATGGGTGACACTGAAATGAGATTAACTGGATAATTGTTTGTACTCTGCAGGGCGGCATTGGCATACACAACTGCGCGATCGGAGGTATATATCCAGAACAGGGTAGATGTAAAGGAGTTATTTATTTATTTAATTTATTTATTCATTTATTGGTGTTTAAGGTCACATATTTCTTTCTTTTATTTATTTATTTATTTATTTATTTATTTATTTATTTATTTATTTATTTATTGGTGTTTAAGTTCACATATTTCTGAAGTTTACTTCAATAATATTGATATCATTGTCTTAGCTTTGCTTCTACCAAAGTTGGTTCATTCCAATTTAAGTCTTCCGCCTGATACCATCTTTGATCCTTTTATGTGCATGTCATGTCGACACTCCACGAATCATTGACTTCTGAGTTGCAGGGCTGAGGTAGGAGAAGTTCCATTATTCACATTTTAGGGCCCTGCGAAGATTCGCGAGTCGATTTGATTTCGAATCTTAAGCTGGTATTCGGTTCGGTTCGCAACAGGCTGTCCGATTAGTTTTCCTTCGAATCTTTTCACTGGAATTTCGGTTGGTATCGGTCATATTAGTCGTCTCACAAAGCGCATAACTGACATAGAAATTGTACATACATCTTGTTGAAAATAAAGATTGAGTGTAATTTCCGCTATATTGACATAAAAATCATCTGTACCCATGGCACCATCCATGCTAATTCCAGTTTCACTGGTCACAACAACTGCTGATAGTAAATCTAAAGTTCCCAAGCAATATCGACGTGCAGTGCTCAGTACAGAATTCCCGCACGCGTTTCTGTTATTTATTTATTTTGTCGGTGCTTAACGCCACACCAGCAACCAGGGCTGTATCGTGGAGATAAACTGGTAGAAAGTAAACATGTCAATTATGAAGTACAACAGATTGAATAAAAGTTATGAAATAATTACAATAGAAATCGGTGTGGTATGAACAGTAACAATAATGAGTGATTATACATGAAAAACAAATACTTTTAAATCAACCTATTGAGTTTGAGACGTCACGAGTCCCGTTTATAAGAATAAAAACAGTTTTAAAAGTTACTGAAAAGGTTGTTTGCTTTAAGAAATGAGAGAATCTTGCTTGTGCGCGTATGATAAAAATATCTCTTAGAGATCCTACAGTGAAATGTTGCTCACTGGCATGATTAAATCCAGTGCAATGTAAAAGAATGTGCTCTACTGGCAAGATCTGCTGGCAAAGAACACAGTCTGGTCGCATTATACCCTCTAGCAAAAAGGAATGTGTAAGTCTTGCGTGACCAATATGACACCGTGTCAGAATTACATGATCTTTTCAACAAAGGTTACCTGACGAGTAGTGATCAAAGATATTTTGTCGGAAGCGATTGAGCCTGTTATTTGTCGCACCATCCCATTCACCTGCCACACAGAGTTGATGTCGTTTTTGATATGTGGTTTAAACTCACTGAAAGGAATTTTAAAATCAGTGATAGGCTTGCTTAAAGTGTGTTTTGCTGCACTGCCTGCCCTGGTGTTACCGGAAATAGCAACGTGTCCAGATAACCAGCAAAACACGATATCACATCGGTCAGACATGAGAGTATTCAACTTTTCACGAATTTCTAAAATCAGGGGGATCTTCAACCGAAGATTCTGAAAATATGATTGACGTTTATTCCTGTATAATTCCGATGTGTTCAAGCGCTATTTGTAAAGCTTTCACTAGCTATGAATATAGAACTTTTGTATGGAATTCTGATTGAGGTGGACTGATCACCAGTGACAACAGCTGATGATACTTTCTCACCATCTTTAGATCAATCTGTATAGATCATTGTATATGCACTGTACATGGACTATATTTCGGCATATTTTTGTCTTCGACTTTTTGGTAGAAGCATGATTCAAAATAACTGTAGGTTTATTAAGATGCCAAGGAGGAATATGTGGTTCAACATTTTCTTTTATCATATCAGCTTCAATTCTCCATATGGGGTTCCATTCTGATTCCTAATGGAGGGATATATTTCTAGTATCTGTTGAAGTATTCGACATTTTGAGGATCTGAGGCACAATGATAAGCGCGGTTTGGAAACATATTGGAGAGAGAGAGTTTAATTCTTCACTTCTCAAGAGAAGACTGCCCCACCTCAACTAGCTCTGATTCTTTTAGCGACGTTCTAAATGAACCCTGGCTAATTCTTATACCACCATTATAAATTGCATCAAGTGGTTTGAGGTACGACTTTCTCGCAGAACCGTAAAACACACAACCGTAATCTCGTAATCCAATTTTCATCTGACAAATGATCTTTACAGATGGAGTAGTATTTTTTGGTCAACACCACAATCAGTGCTATACTACCTTCAAAAGGTTCAGTGCTCTTTTACATTTTACCTTTAGTTGTTTTCTGTGAGAAGTGAAATTCAGTTTATTGTCAAACAGCAAACCTAAGAATTTCACTAACTTAACGGCTTTAATGGTACTCCAATCTCTGTTCAACTCCGGATCTAGGTAATGTTTCCGAAGTTCATAAAAATGTACACATTTTATTTTTGTTTTTTTTAATTATATTTATATCATTCATGTTTTTGCTGCTTTAGCAGATTGAAAAATCATCAACATACGATGAAGAATCTACCATATTCTCAACTGCGTTAATGCTGCTATAGATTTCCACTGAGAAAGGGATGACAGATAAAATACTACCCTGAGGATCCCTTTCTTGTTCATACGGTTCAGATAACGTTGACCCAACACGAACCTGAAAGTGGCGGTCATTTTAAAAAAAAACTACTAGCAAAAGAGGCATACGCCCTCTCAAACCCCATGTTAAAAAGATATTTTTAAACTCTCATACGTCAACGTTGCATCGTAAGCTTTCTCTAGACCAAGGAAGATGGCGGCTATGTGTTCTTTTCTGGCGAAGACATTTCTTGTAAACATTTTAAGTCTAACCAAATGATCCCCCGTACCTCTCTGGCTTCTAAAACCACACTGAACATTCGCAAGTAGATTGTTAGATTCCAAAAACCAGACAAGTCGATCATTCTTTTCGTGGTTTTACACAGACAACCTGTTAATGCTATGGGTCAATAATTCTTTGGGTTTTTGTGATCTTTATCGGGCTTTGGGGTGGGAATAACATTTGCTTTTCGCCAGGAACGTGGAAACTGGCCAGTCACCCATATGTCATAAGAATTGGTAGCAAAAGTCAAAGTGAAGTTTGAGTCAGATGTTTGAAATGAAACTTTATTTTGTAGTATTCGTTTACACAACATATTGAGAACAAATTATAATAAAAAATGATTATAGAAGTAAAGAAATACTGCATGGATATAGCGTGGCCCAGAAGGCTGTCTTCCCGTCATTCCCATAATAAAGTATAACAAGTTCTGACATCAAAGTTGAAAATAGATTGAGTCTGTGTTAAATTCTTTACAGTTCTATCGTCTAACCCCTAAACCAACCGAAAGAAAAATACGACATTTGAATGAAATGTTCTTGAATAGCTGAAAAATTATTTGGTTTCCAAACTCTCCACCTTCAACCCCCGCTACCAAAACAAAGCCAATGGCCCCCAATGGATGAGCCCAAGGAGCTAATCCCTGTCGGGGATGACGAGCCACGTTCTGAGGGCGGGGGTTGAGAAAAGATAGCTCATTAAATGCCGATTCGAGTGGGTAGTGCTGGTCATATATGCCGCAACATTGGTTAAAGAGGTAAGAATTGCAGAAATTACACAATTACAGAAATACATGGCCTAAACAAGGAAGCTTAATCCCTAGAATGTTGAGAATGTTGAGATCCAGAGGATGACGAGGCGCAGCCAGGACACAATGGGTTATTACAGGAGACATCAGTAAGGTATGAGTTTAGAGATTTGTCTATTATCTCTTTTTTAAATTGGAATCTGTTGAAGCTCTGTATTGATGGTTCAATGCTGTTCCAAATCCGTGGAATAGAATGTAAGGGGAGTTCAGCCGAGAAACTATTTCTGGGCTTAAGCTGAGGATATTGCCGGACTGTCTAGTGTCCATGCCAGATGGATTCGTATAAATTTTGAATGTGTTGTCAAAAGATTTAGGTAATTTATTATTGATCCAATCATGCATGAATAAAAGAGTATGTAGCGCATACAGGTCCTTGTATTTTAGAATACCACAGTTCTTGAAAAGGGGGTCGGTGTGTGACGTATAGGATATTTTTGTTATGGAACGAATAGCCTTAATTGCAGTCCGAGAATCAGATTTGTGGAGGTAGAGTGTCCCTAAATTTGGATCCCATATATTGAATGACTTTGGATCAGGGAAAAGGACAGGGATCTTAGACCAACACGTGGAAGAAATAATTTGTTGGCTCTGTTTATACAAAAATACAGCCCTGGCTATTTTCAAGCAAACAATGGAGAAGTGTTGCTTGAATTTGAGATTTTCATCCATATGAACTCCAGGAAACTTGAATGCTGTCTCCTCTTGATGATTATCGACTAATGTCACATTTGTGTCATACAGGGATATGATTTTGCCCCAACCACTTTGTAGGTCATTTGGGGGATGGAACAGCATGGGTTCAGTTATCGAGACGTTTAAAGCTAGTTTATTTGCGGAGCACCACTCACTTATTTTCATCAACTCAAAATTACCATTTTCGATGAGATTATCCACGCTGTTGCTTGACGTATTAGCTTTTGTATCCGCTGCGAACGACAGTACTTTTAGCATTGTTGCATCGCTAATGTCATTGACATATGGAAAAAATAGAATGAGCCCGATGACAGAAGCTTGAGGTACACCTGTACTTATCACACTTTCGTCTGATATTTCATTCTGAAAAGAAACCGATTGGTTTCCTCCGGTTAAATAATCATTAAACCAGGAATTAGTCAATCCTCTTATCCCATAGTGCTCCACTTTCTTTAACAGGATATTGTGGTCAATGCTGTCGAAGGCTTTCGAAAAATCAAGGAAAATAGAAAGGGTGCAATTTTCGTTTGTTTTATCATTTTGTTCGGCAACATTATTTATCAGGTGAAGGATAGGGTGTAGAGTTGAATGATGTTTTCTGAAGCCAAATTGATATTGGTATATAGTCTTTTGCTTATCTAAGAAACTGGATAACCGGGAATACATTAATTGTTCAAGTACTTTTGAGAATACAGGGAGAATACTAATTGGTCGATAGTTGTTGAATACATGTGCATCGTCAGATTTAAAGACAGTTATAATTTTTGCTAATTTCATTTTGTTTGGCATTATGCCAGTTGAGAAAGAAAAACAATATGTGCGTTACGGATTTGCCACTTCAAAGATAATCTCTTTTAACCCTTTACCCAACGAATCGCCCGCATCCGCCCACGTAATATGCAAATTCAGCAGTTGAAAAAATATTATTTTTCAAAAAATTTCAACAAAACCATATCATGTGACCCCTCGTTGGAACGAGCTCGTCGCGCACGTTTCAACGAGGGGTCACATGATATGGTTTTGTTGAACATTCTTGAAAAATGTAAGAAAATGATATTTAAAATAATAAATTTTGATATCGTCTGCGTTGGGTAAAGGGTTAAAAGCTTTGTCGAACAGTTATCACAGTCTTTGGTCGCTTTTCCACGAAGGCTATTGACACAACTAATTACCTTCTGTGTATTAGTGGGGGATATGAAAAACGAATCCGCATTGCGGATGCCGATGTAGTCCGAAAAATGCCGGTCTGACATTGGTATTTTATTACTTATTGATTTGCCGATGCTTGCAAAAAAAAAGGATTAAAGCTGTCGGCGATCAGTTTAGGGTCCGTCAGTACATTATTACCGCCACGGAAGAAAGATGGTAGGGTGGGAGTTCGTTCTGATTTGTTAATAGCTTTGCGTAAGATTTCCCATGTTTTTTAATGTTAGTTTTGTTTGAGAATAGGGCATTGGTGCAGTAATCAGTCTTACTTGTTCTTTTTAGTCGATTGAAAATTCGACATTAGTTTTTGTATTCTGTCACATTTTGGTCGGTCGGTTTACGTATAGTTTGTTTTTTTTTTTGAGTGAAGATTGTAAGAGTCCATGTGTCATCCATTCCTCACGTTCTATATATTTCTTTGGGAGAGGTGTCATTTCCAAAGGGAAAGCACTTTTAAAGAGTCCGCATATTTTCTCCAAGAACAAATCATATGCTCCATCCGGACATTCTGTATTGAACACGTTTGAGAAGGCGTACGCTGATGAAAGTCGTTTAAAATGATTAATATTCGCCCTTTTCATCACGCGCCTAGGGATTTGGTTTGGGCAGAACGGACATTTGCCACTGTTCGTAATAAAATGCTGCGAAGTGGTCTTTGACATCGCGCAATAATAATTCTCGATTCATATTTCTTGGGATTATTAGTAAAAATATGGTCGATTAAAGTCGCAGAGGTGTCTGTAACTTTCGTTGGTCTTGTGATAGCTCGCATGAAACCTGCACTGAATATAGTGTCAGTATATGTATTGGTTTTGGTGTGATTGTTGAAGTTTAGCATATCAATATTTATGTCACCCATGCGATAAGTACTTTTATTCTCAGAGTTTATTTTGTCCAGTAATAGAGAGAGTTCAGAGAGAAACAGGTCGAGATCTGTTTTTGGTGCAGTATTGGGCCTATAAATAATACCAATTATACATTTCATGTTGCCAGAGATTTCTATAAATTGAGATTGGAAGACATGGGAATAAAGACTGTGAGATCGTTACGCGTTTTGAATGATAGATTATCTTTAACAAATAAGCCAACACCACCTCTACCATCATCATCATCATCAGGTCGTGCGTTATAGGTTAAAGGGTGGTACCCTTCAAGTTCGTAGCACACAGTTTTGAGATTGAATATTTTTGTCAACCCTATTACGTCAAAAATGTTTTTATTGGGTTGTAAATCGCACAAAAGATTACGGAGGCTTTCAAAATTTACATTTTGGCTTCGGCAATTCATGTTAAAAATTGACATTTGTTATTAGGCGCTATACTGTCTTTGAATTGTATCGGACTACAGTATTTGCAACTTTGATTATCTATAGCAAGAGGGTGGTCACTTTCCTCGCTATCGGCAAGGAGGATGCCATTGAATTTAGAGATGGAAGTCGAAAGTGTAGTCATTCTGAATTTCATCAAATACCTGGTTATTAGCCATATTGATTTGACAGATGATAGAAGGCATATTGATAAGTGTATATTTTGCAGATTAGAACACTCATAATAAAAGTCAGGCCATGCATGGTTACAGAGAAGAAATAATTACTTTTTAAATTAGGTATAACTTTGGTGTCATGAAATGGAGACAGATATACACAAATAAGAAACATTTTAATACGGATTTGGGGAAAAAGCTCCTCTCCTTTTTAACGAAAACATATATAATTTAGGGGTGGCCTTCTTCGAGACTGAAACGTGTGACATTTCGATTTCTAGTCCAACACTCCAGGCAGACTTAGAAATATTTAGAGATTTCAGCCTTGGTGTTGGTTTCTGGGCTACAATCGCCTTTATTGGACCCAACACATACTCGCCCCACTCCCCCCCCCCCCCCCACACCTCTACGGATGAGAATGGGTCAAGAATAGTTATTTGCTCACTGGAGTTCCGTGGAGGTAGCTTATTGTGAGTGCTGAACCAAATAACAGCATATCAGGGTGAGACTTGTGGGGAAAGGGTCAGCTTCTGACACTCCTCATTCAGCACACTGGTGACTTTTTGAATATAAATATTGGTGACACAATGAAACGGATACAATAGAGTGTTCCTTTTGAGAGCATAAACAGTCTGTTTAAAAAAGAAAGGCGAAAAAAAAACATGCGTCAAAGTGCGACTGTTATTGGCGAGTTTGTGTGGATCGAGTTACACGGTTCATTAGGAGTTTTGTGTGAAACAAAGTGTACTTATGACACAGAGAAGTGCTATTTCATACAAAGGGGTCAGCTCTCTCAACTTCAATTATGACTGTAAGTTTGAGTGTTGGAACAAGTCTTGTCAATAAATTTGGTATATTGTCGTATAGTTGTGATCATGGTGGTTTCATCTAACGGCTATTTGTGGATTTTTCATTTTTTTTCTTTTAATCTATTATTGATTTGGACATACAGTACGTGGAGAGTGTATTATCATTAAATCACCCGCAGAGTGGAGATTCCACCCGAGCAATAATTGCAAATTTGTTGCAAAGCATAACCATCACAAGCAAAGTTCCAGCCAATGGACCTCCGGGTTAAACCCGGAGGTCCATTGGCTGAAACTTTGCTTGTGTTTTTTGTCCATATGTACAGAATTTGAAAGTGATACTTTGGGTGATACTCCACTGCGCGGGTGTTTTAGTTACAATCCACTCTCCACGTACTGTAGGACATTTCCGACATTCGGTTTCGAGGAGATTGGCACTGGCACATGGAGTATAATTAGAGAGGTATTTGTTACAGGGGTGCCCTTCACATATTGCATTCAACCTATGTGACGCAGTTATAAACAAGATATTTTTTCTATAAATGAGTTACCTTGGAGGATTAAGTAGATTCACTGTACTGAAATATTATCATAGTACTGTGGACATGAGTATGGTACATGTCACTTATTGGGGTATAAATTCAGTACTGGGGTATTATAAGTTCTATACGTGGTTACTGGGGGGGGGGGGGGGTGTCAATTAAGGAGTATAAATACATTACAGGGATATTATAAATTCCAATACTGGGGTATTGTAATTGACAATTATGCTTCATTAACTACTACCAGATTAAGTTTCCAGAGAGGTGAAGGGGGTGGAGGTTATGAACAACTGTACTCCACTCAGCCATCAACACTGATTCATCAGCCAGTGCAGATTCCTGTGTGGAACACAGTTCTCCATCAGACATGAGCATAGTACATGCCACTTATTAGGTTACAAATACATTACTGGGATACTATAAATTCCATACTGGGGTGTTGTCATTGACAAATTTTTCTCTATTTTCTATTATCTGATTAATATACCAGATAAACAAAGGGCTGAGATTATGGACAGCAGTATTCCACATAACCATCAACACTGACTCATTAGCCAGTGTAGATTCCTGTGTGGAACACATCTCTCCATTAGACCTGAAAGTAGTACATATCACTTATTTTGGCACAGATTCAGTGCTGGTGTATTATAAGTTCAATGCTGGGGCATTTAGAGAGCATGCCACCTATAGGGTTATACTATATCTCACGTGACTTCCTTGCATTCTGATTGGCTGAAAGATGATACCCTATTTCGTGTAGTTTGCATCCACAGAACTGACCAGGCACTACACCCAGGCACTACACGTTTTCTATTTTTAGCACACTACTATATCAGTTTTCTTTTCATACTGGGCGAATAAAACTGATCAGGCTAAATTTAAAAATCGATTCACAGAGGCACAACATCCACAAAACACCCCGGAAAGAAAACATTGTGAAAAAATGTATCGCTTTTCCATTATTGAAGTCACATTTTCCGAGGCGTTCATTTTATTCCTCGAGAAGATGATCCATATCTCGTTTCAAAGAGAATGATCCATACCTGGTTACAACATTCATAAGAACGCGCCCGGATGTGAAAAATCGTTTGTTTCGCTGCTCATATTATTTCGCTATTTAATTGTATGTTTTGGGCAGTAAACGAATAAATAATGGAATTCAGTTGAATCTTCGGAGTTTGTATCCCGTGTTGACCCATTCGGTAATGTATATGTGTGACAAATGTGTGGAAATTATCAAACTGCGTTGTCAAATTTCGAAAATTTTAGTTTTCATTCGCGAGTTGCGCGATTCTAGAATACACAGTTCCGTTTGGGGGAAATGTTTTGTTTACCCTTGCCGAACGATTCAAAATTTGTCTTCTGCTCATATCAATAAGCCGTGTTTTGGAAGACGAAAATGTTTTTTGAAAACTAAATGGTATTTTTTTCTATATAACGCTGGTTGGTAGGGCTGCTACCTTGGTAATAGATTAACAAATTGGACATATGTTTTTCTTGATGGGTGTTCGATATAATATAAGGATTAGTGCATGTCTTCTCGTTGACTACGCCCATATAGTGCCCTGTGAGGTGGTGTAGTTCCCTCCGCTTCGCGGCGGGAATTACACCACCACACTGGGCACTATATGGGCGTAGTCAACTCCAAGCCATGAACTATTCCTTAAATAAATACATTACTGGGTTGTTATAAATTCCATACTGGGGTATTGGCAACTGACAATTATTCCCCATTGATACTGCCAGATTAAGATGAAGAGGTGGAGGTTATGAATAACTGGATTCCACACAGCCATCAACACTGACTCATCTACCAGTGTAGATTCCTGTGTGAAACACAGTTCTCCAATTAGACCTGAATTTAGTACATGCCACTTATTGGGGTGTAGAATCAGTACTGGGAAATTATAAATTCTATACTGGGGTATCTAGAGGGTATGCCACTTAGAGGGGTATAAATACATAGATGTTTTAAAAGCTGACAATGTATTTCATCGGAACTGGTGGCGGTATCTTTTGCTTTATACAAAGCGTTATTCAACTCTTCCATAGAGAAAGGTTCACTGTAATCCTCTAAATTGATGTAGGTAAATTTGATCTCTTGTTTTTCCTGGTGTTTTTTTTTAATTTTAATGAATTCTGGATTACAATTGTCAGACGACAAATGTTTAGAAAATGCTGATGCCAAAAACGTTTGATATCTCCTTTTTTGATGTAATTAGTGTGTCGTTATCTTCCACGTGTTATACATTTTATTTAGTTCCCTTACCTTTCATTTTATTAACCATTTTTTTAAATTTCATTGATGGGTGTGTGTTGGTTCATTTTAGAAACATATGTTTCCCAAGACGTTTTCTGTTTTCGTTTCATAAGTCTTCTGGTTTTTGTCCGATTTATACAAAGTTTGTTCAAATTATTTGAAGTTGGTGACTTATTATTCCCGTTCAGTTTTCTTGCGATTATTTATAGCCTGTTTGCAATCATCGGCAAACCATGGTTTGGTGAAAAGTTTTGGATTTATCGAGGTTTTTTGGAATGGCTGTGTTTGCAATTGCAAGCAGTTTTTTAGTAAAGTGGTCTACGTGATCGGCACTTGTCACAAATTCCTCCCGTGTTAGTCGTTCAGAACAAACTGATGAGAAAGTGTCCCAATTTGCTTTTTTTTAAAACTCCACTGAGGTATCATCTGGCGGAACAACACTTTCCAACACAATTGGAAAGTGGTCACTCCCGCACAAGTCATCTTCAACCTTCCAAGAAAAATAAGGTAAGATGGAAGAGCATGCAATTGTTCGATCAATTGATGTCTACGAACCTGATGGGGGAAGCTGGTACGTTTCTGATCCGCCGTTGCTGAAACACAAGTCATATTGTGTAATAACTCGTAGATACAAAAAAGTCCATTCCATCGTATTAGTATCTTTACCACATAGTATTGTCACGTTCCATTAATTAATTCCAGCTTCTGCATCCAGAACAATTTCTCCTCTCTTCAATTGAGTCCCCATCCTACTCCTTTTTAAATCACTTTGATTCGTGCTTACAATACAACAACTATTAACGACATCACAGAAAGAAACAATAATTCGGTATCTTGGAGGGTTAGAAGCTGTTTCAGTAAAAAAAGGTAGAACACCAACTTCGAACATTAGTTGAAAAAAATATTATGCTTATTAACCCTTTACCCAACGTAACGGCCAAAACCGGCCAGCGCTATTCTCAAAAATCGCCAATTAATTTTCATTATTTTTTTCATTTTTTGTCTCAAAAACATAGGTTATGACCCCTCATTGGAACGAGCTCGTCGAGCTCGTTCCAATGAGGGGTCATAACCTATGTTTTGAGACAAAAAATGAAAAAAATAAGTTATTCAAGAATTTTTTTTGCAAGTGTCGTCTGCTTTTCATGTTAGGTAGAGGGTTAACAAATCCTACATGGACTTATTTAAAACATTTTTTTCTGTACATAAAAACGGGATATGCTGTTTGTTTTACCCTGCTTAACCTTTTGAACCCGAAAGGCCGCTTTTTCGGTCCAGGATCGTGATAAGAATTGAATTCATGAAGTATATAGTTACTTAGTGAATTTGTGTGGTAGACCAATCAAGATTTTCAACGTGCAGCCTCAAAGCTGCACGTTGAGAATCTTGATTGATAGTTCCCCCAAGTAACGAAAATAGACTCTACCAGCTTATGTCTCTGAATTGACATGGAATATACCATCAGTGTTTAAAGGGTTAAGGTAACTTTTTATTATGACACATTCGTTTCTCAGTCCTGATGTCGAGATGTCAGCATGTTATGCACATTGCGCTTGATAGATAGAGTGTAGACAGAATTATACAGGCTACAACATATTTGTTTATTGGGGTCTAACATATTGTGACGGACAACATTGCGGGTGGGTTCCCGGATATCGACGCGCTCAATTCGTTACGTCAGCAGGTGACTATATAATAATCCGCGATTTGTATGTTCTCGTTTTACTTCCGTGATAGATATTCTCACTGCGGGAAACTCCAAAAATACTATCCAGCATAAGTCATGTCACAGTCGCAGAGCAAAATAAGTTCATTCTTCAAAGGGAGTGAGCCAGTTGCCAAAAAAAAAAAGAAAAAATGACAATGATACGCCAGATGTAGGCATTGACTCAATTTCGGATGGCAGTCACAATGTGACTAGTGGGCCCTCTTCTATGAGTGAGACGTTTATTGAGAATCAGATGATTGATGTTTCTGACTACACTAAATGTGCATCAAGCCCCTCAGTACCCATTTCTGATGAAATACGGACCCAGTTATGGAGAGGTCGAATACCAGAGGTCTCTTATAAATTTCCGGCCAAAGAATATAAGGACAAGCGGAATAAGAAAACAGGCGTTTTGATGCGTTATTGCAAGCGTGATTGGCTAGAAAAAAATGACTTTCTCGCATATTCGAAAAAACAAGACGCAGTATTTTGCATTGCTTGTGTGCCTTTTCCAATGCCTGCCCATCAAGGGTCCCGTGCTTCAAAGCTGGTCGATTCTGGTTACTCAAACTTGAAAGATGCACTGTCCGATTTCGATCAACATTCAACTGCTGAACACCATAAGGGTTCCATGAGGAGATTAGATGTTTTCATAAAAAAATTTCCATAAACCCGAGGGCCGTGTCGATTCGATGCTAGCTGAAAATTCGAGAGCCTCAATTGAATCCAACCGCGGTATTATGATCACTATCTTGAAATGTATCGAATATTGTGGGCGTCAGGGGATATCGCTGCGTGAACACAGGGATGATGGTCTGGTATCGAATGATAATGTTGCCAACATGGCGAATTTCAAGTCACTCCTGAACATTATTGGTGAGCTCAACCCTGATATGCAGCAACACATTGAAAAGTGTGGTAGAAATGCACAGTATATGTAAAAAACAATACAAACTGATTTATTGCTATGTTGCTTGAAGCGCATCCAAGGTGTGATAATCGATGAAGTAAAATCACAGAAAATCGGACCCTACTTCGGTCTGATGGTCGACGAGGTTACGGACACGGCTAATTGGGAACAGCTAGGAGTTGTGCTCCGTTATACCAAAGATGGAATCCCTCGTGAAAGACTCATAGAGTTTATAGAATGCGAAAAAATAACCGGCAGTGCACTGGCTGACCAAATTATCAAATGTTTAAACTCACTCGACTTGGATCCCCAGTATTGTCGCAGCCAGACGTACGATGGCGCAGGGAGTATGACGGGTGAATATAATGGCGCCGCTGCCCAGTTTCGTTCTAAAACGAATAATTCGAAGGCGGTATATTTCTACTGCGCGTCGCACGACCTTAACTTGACACTTTCTAAAGCCTGTGCAGTACCAGAGATCCGAAACATGACCTGTGTTTTTGCAATCCCTTGGTGTTTTCTTCAAATATTCACCAAAAAGAACTCGCGAACTCGAACATTCTATTGTGGAATACAACCAGGCACACCCTAACGCGGGAATATCAAAAACTAAAATAAAGCCATTGTGTGAGACTAGATGGGTCGAGCGCCACACGGCATTGGATACACTGGAGGCATTATACGAGCCCCTACTGGACACTCTTGATTATATAAGACTAAACAAAGATCAACGCTGGGACTCCAAGACAATCACAGAGGCAAATGGTTTGTTCGCACAGTTAAGGAGTGAGTCGTTCATCGCCGCATTTCAAACCTGTCATTATTTGTTCGGGTTCACCAAGTCGCTAGCAACCTTGCTTCAAGGGAGAGAAATCGATATTTTGGTGGTCTATTCGGAAATCGAGTTGATACGTGAAGAGATGAGGGATATCCGCTCCAAATCCGAGAAAGAGTTTGAAATCATATACAAAGAAATGTATAGAATGGCAGATATCGCGAATGTAACAATAACAATTCCCAGGCGATGCGGTCGCCAGACTCTGAGAAGCAATGTTGACGCATCTATCCCCGAGGAGTTTTATCGTCGATCGATTTTTGTGCCTTTCGTTGACAGTATTCTGACACAGTTATCTGACAGGTTCGGTCAGCTATCAAACAGCGCAGTGAAGGCAATGATAATAATTCCAAAATACATGGAAAATCGCGCCAAAATGGACAGCTTCCATGATGACTGTGACGGGATGAAAGAATATTTCTTTAGTGACATGCCGCCTCACACCAGTTTCGCACAAGAAGTACGCCTCTGGCAACGCTACTGTTCGTCCGAGGAACAAAAGCCGGCAACTATTCAAGACACCCTCAAGTCAATGTCCGCACTCATTGACCTCGCGATTCCCGAACTTTTTCACTGTTCTAAACATACTGCTTGTCACCGCAGCAACAAGCGCTTCGGTCGAACGAGCAAACTCTTCGTTGAAGTTCACAAAGAACAAACTGAGGAGTAGTATGGGGGAAGACAGGCTAAACGCTCTAATCATGTTGTTTGTGCACAGAGACATTAATGAACACTTTTTTACCACGCATCCCATCTCCTATTCAGAGCCTCAATATGTCAATGCCCATAGTCAACCCGTCGACTCGTGATAATAATATTGAGACCCTGAATTCGAGACGTGTATGGGGTAGCGCTAGTTGTTTTCTGGCGCCCGAATTATAGCCTGAAGATATGCTCATCCGGAGATATGCCCATTTCCAAGATAACACGGGGATTATGGAGTGGTTTGGTACGATCGAACCTAGTGTGTTCGACGTTGAACCACATGAACCACATTCCCATACCAAGTTTTATGAGTCCTTGATACGTATTGATTGATTTATGTCATCTAAATGATACAGAATAGGAGGTGTTATATATGGCCTAATCACGAGCTTAGAATCAAGGAAATCGCTTCTTTTTCCCCATTATTGCAAAACTTTTCTCACACAGGGCCGAACCATGGTCAGCCCTGTGCGTTAGTTCGCCCCCCCCCCCCTCATCTCAAATCCTGAATCCGCCCCTGATTTAGACAATCATTTATACATCAGCAGTTAGACCACTGAAGTTTAGACTGAACGGTCTTAGGTTTGATCCTAACCCTGTGTCCTTTGACAAGATACTTAATCCTAGTTTCCCAAGTCTAGTACAGTGCCTCAGTATGCTATGGCGTATAGCACGTCGATGGTACAAAGACCCTCAATCGATACTAACCCTGATGTACGGGCCAATATATTGAAGACACCGACAGTTATTCATCGCGGCCCAGGGGTTCTCGTATAAGGTATGAGAACTTTTCATAAAAAATTAGCAGACTTTGACTGGTTTACAATGCACAAACATGCAATTTTTTACAACACCTTACTATAAACATATATACACTGATGTAAAAAGGGAGACCTATCAGATTATTTTAAATTAGGATATTCCCGAACTATGCGCAATGTGTAAACTATATTCCTGCAGTGCAACTAGTAAGCTCTATCGTAATATCCTTTGATAATTTTTCTTCATTTTATTGATGAATGTTGGGGGATTATGATTCGTGTAAACTGTAATTGGAACTGAGTAATTCCTAGATACGCATTAAAATAGATATAATGCCAAAATTAAAGCGAAAGTTTCTGGTTCTGCTGTTGAGTAATCCTTTTGATGTTTATAAAATGTTCTGAAGAAAACACACACAGGTTGATCGATGCCTTGGGCCACTTCTTAGGAAACATAACCACCTGCTTGATTGTCATTTGCGACTATAAATAATTTGAAGAGCTTTTCATAATCAGGACTGGCCAGGATAGCTGAATTCTTTAATTATGCTTTTACTCTTTCGAATAATTTCTGACACAACACATTCCCTTTGCTCATTACATTGGGTAAAGGGAGACAACATTTCCAAAATGTAAACAAATGTTCTAGAATATCCAGCCATGCCTTAGAATCTCGAAAGTGGTTAAGCATGCGCTGGAATGTTGTCGGACAAATTTAGGACACCAAGGGAAGGGGCACCACAGTTTTTTTTCCCCTAGCTGATAATCGCTTCCAACGCTAGCATCGCATCTTGTGTGTTACGGCCTCAAGAAAATTGTCCGCTCGGGTTCGGTTTGTTTTCACCTGAAGCCATTTCAGCCTCCACATTTAACTACTTTGGTGTGTCGTAATACTATCCGTACAGGCAGTTAGGATATATCGACTACAGATATGAAATGCGCATATTCTGGTACACTAAATGTAAGTGTAATTGTAATTGTAACCGTTCGATTTCAGGAAGGTGTCCCTTGATGTAACAACACTAATTAACGACAACATTAGTGTTGTGAAATGGACCCCGAGGCGCTGAAACGTTTAAAGGTGTTGGCTAGGACATCGTAGCAGGAATTGTATGCATTAAGTAGTAAGTAGGTTAAGAGATTAGTTTTTGAAAGCAGTGGCGTCTTGAAAATCCCCGTTTGTTGATGGGAAGTGTAAACTGATTTGTTCAGACTAAGATGACTAAAGTCCCTAATGATGCATAGAGATCATTACCATTATGTGGATGCACAAAATATGTATACGAGTCTAGCTCCGGGTTCTAAGGGCAGATCAAGACTCGTCGTGATCTACCCTTAGAACCCGGAGCGAGACTCGGATACCTATTTTGTACATCCACATAATGGTAATACTCATTTTATCTAACAATATATTGGGGATAAGTCAAGAATGTAGACGAATATATAACAAATTATTTATTCGTACGGATGGGAGCGCGGCGGCTCAGTGGTAGACTGTTGGACTTCTATGCTGGAGGTCCCGAGTTCGATCCCCGTCAGGGACGACCCGCGTTGTGTCCTTGGGCAAGGCACATCCCGATTGCCTACATGGGGGCACGATTACGCCGTGTACTAAGGCGTACTGCACGTCGATGGTGCACATGTCTTCAACCGCTGTAACCCTGCTTGAGCGGAGCTTGAACAGAGTTAGAATGTTGAGGAGCTGACAGTTGCTCGTCGTTGCTCGGTGGTTCTCTCCGGGTACTCCGGCTTTCTCCACACGTAAGACTGTCACGATTAGCCATTGTGCATAAGTATGTGACCTTAAACCCCAATAAATAAATAAATAAATAAATAAATAATATTTATTCGTACGGGTGAAAAAGAAAAAAAAATGGAACCCACGCGAAAGGAACGCGCTTGTATCCGACCCCCTGATAAATCATCTGTATCAGGGGGTCGGATACACGACAGTTGCGGAGTTAGTACAGACAAAATACATGTTGATTGAAAGATAAAATATTCCAACCACATCATAAAGGTAGGCCTTCTTAGATGTTAATAATGATAATTAGTTGAAATGTCAGTCAGTTTGGGATTATAGTTCAAAGCTCATGACTTCTTGGTAAATCATTTATGGACAAAGAAAATAAACATGGATTAGTCGATTCCCGCCTGCGGCAACCGCGTTGTGTCCTTGGGCAAGACACCCCCACCCCCACCCCCGTTGCCCACGTCGAAGCACGGTGACGCTGTGTACTAAGGCGTACTGCACGTCGATGGTGCACTTGTCTTCAACCAATTCTAACCCTGCTTGTGTGGAGTTAGTATGTTGGGGAGCTGGCAGTTGCTCGCCTTTGCTCGGTGGTTCTCTCCGGGTACTCCGGCTTCCTCCACCCGTAAAACTGTCGCGGTCATGGTTAGCCATTATGCAGAAATATGTGATCTTACAACCAATAAATAAATACATGGATTAGTCGTGGCGCACCTTATTTAACTCTTTATCTAACGCACCGGCTGTATCCACCCGCGTAATTTTCAAATTGAGCAGTTGAAAAAACAAAATTCAAATATTTTAAACAAAACCATATCATGTGACCACTCATTGGAACGAGCTTATTCAGCTCGTTTCAATGAGGGGTCGCAGGAGGGGGTTTTGTTGAAAGTTTTTTAAAACGTTTAAAAAACAATAATTAAAATAATAAATTTTGATATCCTCTGCGTTGGGCAATTAACACGTGCCGTACCGGTACACCAATTTGGTCATGCTGCACCTACAACAGCCCGAATCGGGTTTTACAGTCCTCCAATTGTATGGCCAACTGTGTGTGTGACGTGATATAAGTTCAAGTATCAAATCAAGTATTGAAAGAAAGCACATGATTACGAACAGGAGCGAATCATTATGTAAGACTCCAGAAAAATGTGCAGAATAGAAACTTACTGAGTTCGTGTCACACACCCCCACACTCCCTTAGCTACAACACTGTCAAGTTTTGGTGAGTGAATTATTACTCACATTCACTTTGCCCAAGGAGACATCTAACTGTCTACAAACTGAAAGTTAACCACCTCCCAGGGGACGCACCTGCTGAAGAGTATGACATGTAAAAAGTAGTAAAGGGCATTTTTATATCAGGGCCGGCTTCAGCCCCCCGCCCCCACACACTTTTTTGCCAGGCCATGCTTTTTTTTGTATGCATATATTTTAACACAACCAATGACTGGTGAAACAAGGGGAGGATCCAAAGCCTCCCCCATATTTTCGACAGCTATGTTTCCCTCGTACTGGTTCAGTTTCGATCGATTTCGGATCATTTGTTGCAGTAAGTGTCAGAAAACGCTAAAATGTATACAGTCTGTTAAAAAATCGGTTAACTGAAATAGATCGTAATCTTACAGACTGTCAGGGCAAAGCCAGCCTAAATATAGGGGCAAGGGGACTCATATTTAAAGATATTGTAAGTTCAAAATATATTCCGCATCAAGGCGAAAAACCTAGATGAATTTCACTTCTCTGTAAAGCTGGAAAAAATACACGTGGTGTATATCCAGCTTTAGCGCAGGGACCCAGGGGACAAACGGTATGTTAGATAATGTCTAATCGCATTTAATTTGGCTGTCATGACAATGACTGGCAGAAACGAATCGGTTCTCTCGACAAGTGAAACCACCGTTAAGTCACGCGCGAGATGACTTGTATTGATTCTGCCTCGATATATGTCATCTCCCACCGTTTTGACAGGTAGACAGATGAGCGTCTGTCCACCTGACAGTTTGGGGTAAAAAGTATATATACCTTGAAGAGCAGAGCATTAGACACACATTTGGGGTCACACACACGTTGGTGAAGTCCAGGACAGGCGGACTCTGTTTCCTGGCATAAGGGTACCTTCGATCATAGGACCCTGAAACGGCTGGAATCGCCAGAGAGGGCATTCTCTGATTGATTTAGCTTAACGTTGATAGGCGGCTACGGGGCCGAATTCGTGAGAAGGAACACCCCAGGTGGAACGTTAAAATTTAGACTGTCGGGTAGCAGGTATCGGCCTGCAATAGTCAGAAGTGTAGGTTAATTGTATTGTGCGTATTAACCCTTTGAAGCGTCAGACTGATTGCGTTCTGAGTAGTTTGTTTTGCTATCGAAGCATCGTAATACCGACTGGAGATCGATGTGAGTGACAATTTCGCCCTAGCACAAAAAGGGCATTTGTGAATCGTGAATTCAACCAGGAACGGTGAATGTTTCAATAGGACTTTCACGGAGGACTTTCAAAAGGCACATAAGGTATGAGTAGACAATATCTGACCCAAATCAGAAGTACGGTGACTTTATAGATGACGAACATTGCTGGTCGGAACCCTCCGACAGCCAGAGGTACAGTTACGCGCAGACGTTGACATTTGAGCATAAGCGGGTGAAGCTCTTATGGCGAGCTCACAGTAATAACATTTCAGATTTGTGAAGCTCTTATGGCGAGCTCACGGTAGTAACATTTCCAGTGTGTAGACTATAGTGCCCGTACAGGGCTATAGAATGACTATATGATTATTGAGAATTGTTTAACCCTAGCGACCCATTTTCTGTGAAAAGAAAAGAATTGTTGATTGTTGAAATATTGAAACGGATTTATTTTTATGTGTAAATAAAAGAATCGTTGTTACTTTAAATCATTCTTTCCATTATACAGCCTGAAGTGATTAGGAATCACACCTAACGGAAATCGAACCTATTTCAGGCCAATTTGGCAGAGAAGGAATCACGGCGTCGGTCTAACTCAGCTCCCTGCGCCGAGTTCGCGACACTTGGATTCCGACCCTCCACGTTGGTCTAATTTTCCCGCAACTTCATCAGCGGGACTAAATAACCCCACGTCAGCCCAGGCCTTACGGGGCCTCAGGTGTTCCTGATACAGACATACACGTCCCAAATCCACCCAAGACAAGATAATCCACAGACAGTATAATTGCTGTTAACGTCTTGTAAAGCATGCAGATGGGGTCTATTTATCAGCTTTGGTCGTTACGACCAAAGCTGATAAATAGACCCACCTTCATGCTTTAACAACGTGTTTTAACCGCTCTCAAAGTGCGAAATCTTTCAAATACATCTACTGAAAAATCTCAAAATATCCGCTCGGATGCATGGAAATGGGGGTTTTGGGATCTGGGAATTTAAAATTTGCATACGACGATCATCCATTGCCCGATCCAGCCCCCCCCCCCCCCCCCCATTTTGAAAATCGTTCCACCGCCCCTGTATATTTATGATGTTCCGCATGTCATCTGTGAGTAGTTTCTTGCCTTATTCAGAAATATCGATAATTAAACCACTGATTGCAGGAGGTGTTAAAGATATACTAAATCCTACCTTTTCCATTCCCTGTTTTTCAGCACCAGTCCCTGTATTGTCTGCAGAGTAGCTTCAATGGTGATGAGTAACTCAAATGTTATCTTACAGTTACGTTTAATCTAAGAAGGTGTTTTGATTGATTCCTTGGATGTTCAATTAATCTTATTTATACGCGTAGGCTTATGTTGTGTGAACTTGTTCGTCAGAAAAAAATCAATTCCGCTATCAATTTTTCTCCTAACATTACTTATATCAAGTAATGTCTTAATTTTCGACGGGTTTTATATATAACATTATATAAACCGATATTTAACCGACCAGATACCCGTATGACATGCTACAGGAGATATTTTCTATCAGTCACCGCCATATATTACTTGGCAGTGCTTATCAGGACAAATAATGCGGTTAATAGATATATTTTATTTCACCAGTATACAGAAAATAAAACACAATTTACATATAAGGTACAAATCACAATACAGAAATCAAACCAATAAGTTTGAGACCAATAAGTTACTTTAGTATACCAGCAGGGAGAGGCATAGCCAGATTGGCTGTCTTCCTGCCTTCCCTTCGGTGAGGGAGGAAGAGAGTAAGAGGTAGGTAGATAGGAACAGGTATGTAGAAGAAAGTACAGAAAGAAAATAATGGAATATGTAGATCGAAAAGGAAAAAATAAAATAAAGTTGTGATGCAACATCATGAAGAGCCAGTATTGTTTTTTTTAAAGAATAGATCAACAATTGCATTTGCAAATGGTGCGAGTGGTGGGAGGAACCTATTGGGCTGGCCCTTTCCGGTTCGGCCCATCCTGTAAAGTTCCAAAGCACGGAGCAGTCGGGTCGTGTATCAAATGCAAGGATCAGGCGGAACCCGATGGTGCCAGCCAGGACGAGCATACCAGACTAACTTACATTGAAAATGAAAATTAGTAATCTATGTAAGTGAATCTTTTACAATATCATGTTGGTGTTAGCTATTAAAGACTGTAGGGTTTGAAGAGGGGAGGCTACCGGTCTGGGGATGCCTTGGAATGGAAGTAGACTAGACAGCACAATATTAAGGTCACCATTCGATTCTATTTTAACACTGTTTCCTCGTGTACCTCAAGACAGTCATCGTGACATATCAAATCACAGTGAAGTAGATATTTAAAGGAAAATTCAAACTTAAGTGAACATCACCAGATACCCAGTATTTCTACCACGGATTTGATATTCTTCAATGCTGATATTCAAGGACTTGGGGATCGTGAAATGCCTCATGGGCCGGGAATCTAACCGTTGACAATCCCACCTAGCATTCAAATGTCCAACACTTTAACCGTGAGGCCATTGCAAACCGTCAAAAAGAATGGCTGGAATCCGACTAAGTTGATCTTCTCATGAATACTTGGTTCACTTTTCTCACGGCAGCTAAAGGGAAGTGTGAAACGCGCTGGCTACAGTCCGGCGAAAGTGCTGTGGCTGGCCTCAGACGAAGACTGGGAATGGCCTGAGTGTATTGAAGGACACGATCACGTTTTCGAAGAAACTGGAATGCTGATTTCTGATCCCCGGCCGGGAATAGAACCGGCGGCAATCCCGGCTGGTAATCAGAAGTTCAACACCTAAATCATTGAACCACTACACACAGTAAAAAACTATGGCTGGAGAAATGAAATGCATTGATAAACAATGGTAACAATTATTGTTATTTTCGACTGTCCGGATAATTCAACGACCAACTTCCTATGGACCTATTCCGGTGATAATGCGCTGTAACAGTGTCGCTTAATTAACTTTGTGGGTAGAGAATGAATCCAAGAATGTAGTTAATTTAGCAGTGTTAATGGGTGTGGGTTTATATTGGAATTTGAATAAAACACCACATCAACCTCTGTACCAAACTTTCTCCTAAGTACACTGGGTGCATACTGAACGCGGATTTAATTTGTTTTACTTTCAAAAGGAAGAAACCAAAATCTGCAGTGTGACTTTATTTCTCCTGGCGGATGTGGAGTCATATCAGAAACTAAATGAACATCCTAACTATCAAAACCGCATCCCGCTTTGAGGTGATGTTTTTCAGCCTCAACACATTAGATGACTTGCAAGTGTCACAAGCGTTGATATATAGACAATAAACATATAGTGTGTTTTTATATCTGTGTTATACAACGAGTTGAAATATGGTTTATTTTTTCGAGGCTTCGCCGAGAAAAAATAAACCATATTTCAACGAGTTGTATAACACAGATATAAAAACACACTATATGTTTATTGTTTTTATCTAATAACAAACAGACACCCGTCTCGTGCGTCTACCCGACTTATATATGCTTCCCACGGGCCTGCAAAGAAAACCAGTCTACGAGACAAAAGAAATAGGACAAGACGCATAGAGTTGTGTCCCTTACATTACAAAATCGATGACGGCGATTGTAAAGTGCGATTGCACTTCTTGCATCATGTAACTGCGCTGGAACAAAATAAATTTCAACTATTTTATTAACAGTAACAAAACGGTGTTTCAGTAGAGTTATTCTTTTTTTGACATAGTTCCAGTTTTCTTCCGTGTTTTATGCTGTAGTCCCAATATAACAAATAATTTTGCGTTTGTTTACAATTTTTACGAAGTGTTTTTTTTTTCAGGTAGAGCAGACGAACTTTTAATTAGCGCAGTTCCGCGAGTACTTTTGATCGAGGCCGTGGCTATAAATAGTTCGCAGTCGCCGCATACTAATTACTATTAACATTCAAGTAATTTCTACAATGTTTTGAAGCAAAATTTTAGGTTGCCTTTATTGAAGCAAAATAAATAAGAAATGACACCATCAGAGGATTTTGACAAAGTGCAATAAGCGTACAATTAAAACCTGCCCTGCGATATAACGATGTTTCATGAATGAATGAATGAAAATGGAATTGAAAGAGGTCAGAGGTCGTTCGCATAAATTATAATTATATACAACACCCGTTGTATATACTTCAAGTATATACAACGGTTGTTATACTCTATGGTTATCAGATAAAGAGTAATAAATAATGATTTAATATGTGATTCTCAGGCACTTATTTTTTAAAGACGATTGGGGAGGACGGTTTTTACTTTTAATTTTTTATTTCTGATGGAATAGTCGCTGATGCCTAAAATCCAGTAGTGGGAGCCTAAATTTAAATACTAGAGCTTTCATGGTAATTTCACTGATAGTTTTTTTTGTAACAGTGATACTACAACACAAAATCAACATACAACAACTAAAATGGAAATCAAAAATAATGAATTTTCTAACTGCTTGAGTCCTAGAAGCCCCAATCAGACCTTTCAAAAAAATGAGGGTACCAGTGCAAAAGCCAACATATTCCTGGCCCATGTTTGATATTCAGTCAAATGTAAATAGTAGTTTGTTTATACAAATTTGTTTTATTGCAAATTATTGGAGAGTGCCTATTGGCACTCTCCAATAATTTGTAATAAAACAATTGACAATTTGTGATGAATAAATTCAGACCACCAAACAATCTAACCCTCAACCAGTTCAATATATATTTATTTTGTACATACATATAAGAATCGTGTCGCATTTAGCGAAGAGAATAACAATACTATGTCAATGTATACGGCATATTGCATCGCAAATCGCGATGCGATACCACTAAAATCACACCCTATGATAGTTTTATACATTTTGAATTTTGCCTCCGAAATAAATATGACGAACACGGGTCGTAAAAATTAATGCGCCGCTGCCCGAGAATCAAAAGATTGGTTTTGTTTAGCTTTAGCACTCCGTTTTGCAATGTTGATAACCATTTGTTTGATGTTTTGTTTGCTTTTGAACAAGTTCAACAACACCTGAACTTTTTCGCAATATCAGCGATGGAATGCTTAATCACTGAATTTAAGTTTGACGCGATGGATTTTACATTTCGGTCCGCACATTGGTCTCTTTGTAGATGTAGTGCCCTCCTAATTGGAATTGCTATCCTCGAATTGAATATCGATTCGGGGTCCGCACAGGAAGAACAGTCTGTGCAGGAGTTTATATTGAAATAATTACATTGTTAATGTAGTTATACGTTTTGGGTCCAAATACTCAATACCCATTGGTCAGCTGGATGAAAACGTCATGACCAAATGTAATTCATTTTCCAATGAATATATTTGGTCGAAGTTTGACCCGCATTAACGGTAGAGCGCAGTTGACAGAATGTAATTCGGGCGGTGTTTGGGAGGGTTTTTAACTTTTAGCGCCTCTCGCAGTGATCAACTCCGCTGCTGTTTCTTTGATGACATTTCCCAACTGTGGCACAAAGCCCGCTACTAAAATACTCGTTTCCATTTCTAATGTTGTGAAAATTACAGCTTATTTGCCTTTGGGATATCATTTAGACGGAACCGGCGCTCAACTCAGAGTTGTGCGCTTTGTCTTTTGTGTGAGGGTGGTTTTTCGCCTCGTTCGTTCGTGCATGTTTTATTTCGTCTTTCTTCTTTGTTGTTTGGTAAAAAGTAGTTTAAACAGTTACGGAATGCAATTATAAGAACTGAATGCAATTATTATAATCTTTATTGGAGTATGAACGTGTGGGAATGGGTACAAATTGTATGAATCCCTTCGGGATTCATACATAATTTGTACCCATTCCCATACGTTCATACTCCAATAAAGATTATAACAATTGCATTCAATTCTTAAAATAATCATGCGTATATTTAACATTCGCCGCAAAAAAGTAGAGAGTTATTCTCTGAAAATAAAACAGCGAACGTAGACAAAAAGAACATGTGAATCGCGCGAAATTCTCGGGCTTATAACTCCACCGATAGCTCATTTCTAATGTCAGTAAACTCAAATACGCTATTGCATCATGTAAAGGAAAATATACCAAAACAATGTGAATTGCTTGGATTCTAGTTTTCTATATAGTTTGATACTCATTCTAAAATAAAGTTTGGAAATAGATAAAAAAAAAAAATACGAATGAGGACGAGGGAAAATGAAACAACTTTGCTAAAATCACTTGTCATATAACCAAATTATCAAGTAAAAACACTAGTCTATTTATCAAGTGAAGCGCGCCAGAATGTTATCATTACCGGCGAACAGACGGTCCCGAACCAGGGCATCGATGTCGAAATGGTATCGAATCTTCGCTTCGCAAAACCCTGTTAGTCATAAAACAAAGGCAAATAATAACTATGTAATGTAATCGCTAAATATCACTACTGTTTGACGATCTTTTCTTGGTCCCCGGAAAATCCAGTGTGTGAAATTCAACTCCGTATCACTATAGTAAGACGGACTATTTACGGTGCGCTCAAATTCGCATAAAGCTGTTCCGGTCGCAGAGAGTACTTTACTCCGAGCTGGAATGGATGTGCTCGAACGACGGTCCGGGTTTTTTTTACGGTATTCATGATATTTTTTACCGGATTCATGCGCATCAGGGGATTTCCCGGAAGTGTTCACCTGTTACAAAATTAAGTTTAAACAAAAATAGTTCTTTTCTACTCAATCCAATTTACCCAAAAAGGTTGGGAGAATTGTTAATGCTAGAGTTGGCATGCGATGTTGAACTATAATTCATATAATAAACCTTTTATCGCTACATTGAAGTGATCTGGGTCGTCGACCTCCTGATCAAGACGTGATACTACGACCCAGATCACTTCACTGTAGCGATAATATGTATTTATTACACAGCAAGGCTCGCATTAGAGGCCTAATATCACGCAAAAATTGTAACTTTTTACTTCATCGCAACGCTGGTATCGCATTTACTAGGTAAATGCGCTTTTTTACGTCCAGTAGGCCACATTAAAGATAGCCACGGGTTGACAATTCACAAACAGAACACTTCAGCAAATTTCGACGGGAGAACGGAAGGTAATTAATAATAATAATAATAATAATAATAATAATAATAATAATAATAATAATAATAATAATAGTTTACAATAGAAGTATCCACAATATGTGCTGACGGGTTTTACATGAAAAAGAAAACTGAAAGCTAGTGATAGGCCTAAACAAACAACATCAGTATGGTGGCAACATAAATCATAGAGCAACTGACAAGGTGATGCGCCAGTATCCTGGACAAAACAAATCCAAAATGTCTGACCTTTAGAAAAATTGGACATTTGCTGAAAACAGGAGCTGGAAAGACTTTTAACCATACCTATCCTATTCACCAATCCACAACGAACTCTGATAGAGTTTCCCGCACAAAATCGTTGTTTGTTGGGTGTACTGACAGAGATCAGATTTGCGCAATGTACGTATTATTCGAGGCCTCACATGTCTGCCAAAATATATGTTTTACATCTTCATAAATCGTCTAGGCAGCAATTACTTAGGTTGAGGTGGACCGCGTGTCTGCCATTTGGAAGGATACAGTTCTTGAGGTACACCGCGCAAATTAAAAAATAATACCCTAATCTTGTGTGTAAACACAATTCGTTGCAACTGGGTGCAATTGTGTGAGTAAGGATGGTTGGACGCCCATAAGAAATATATATATATATATATATATATATATAGTATAAATTACTTCGCCTCCTTTTGTCGTCTGTGGTTGTGCTGGTTGACCAGCGTTATTAAAAAAAATCGCCAATTAACTTTCATTATTTTTTTTCATTTTTTGTCTCAAAAACATAGGTTATGGCCCCTCTTTGGAACCAGCTCGTCGAGCTCGTACCAGTAAGGGGTTATAACCTATATTGTTAGACAAAAAATGAAAAACAATTAGTTATTCAAGAATTTTGTTTGCAAGTGTCGTCTGCTTTTCATTTTAGGTAAAGGGTTAATAATTGTACTAAGGTAAATGATATATGCACGAACATATCGTCGAAGATTTAAAACAATGCGCTTAATGCGATACAAAACGCATAATAAATCCATTATCTAGCAAAGCTGACAATTTTACTTCCTTTGTGTCAACAGTTCATCAACTGCAATCGATAGTTCTAAACTTATTTGTTGGAATTATAACCCACGGTTGAGGACCACACCCCATTGTTTTTTTCTCCTGTGTTGTTTGAAGGAAGGACCACCACGAACAATAAGAGAGATGTTTAATAACTGGGAAGAACGAAAACAATAACTTTTAAATACTGCACCATTGTTGTTCTGATGAAGCCCGCTGGCCAGAAGTGAAAGCCCGTTTCGTGTATTATCAGCAAAAAGGTCACATTGAGTTCATTTACTTTGATTTTACACTGAAATGTCTATATTATACAATCAGGGGTGTGCGTGTGTGTGTGTGTGGGGGGGGGGGGGGGGGGGCGAACGCGGCATTGTTTCTTCACATTAACTGCTGTACCAATACGCCAACAAAATATCGCCTGGATTGTGTTCCAATCTAAATGCTTGTGAAATAGATAAAATGAAACAGATGTGATCCCAAACCGCAGTGATCTGCAAGTACATTTTTTATTGAACGGACAGATAATACTAGCAATCAATCTGACCTGACCTTTAGTTTTCTCTCAGACATCCACAGCTGTTTTTATTCATGATTTATCACAAGCAGTTACTCACTGATCAAGCCACAACCATTTATTAATCTCTAACTTGATACTATAAGTTACATGGCGTGTGGCTGGCTGACACATTTCCATACAAGAAGATGAGAGATCAGATCACTCAGAGCCTTGTATGAACATTTATTATGCCTCAAAATTAGTTTGTCCAATCAAAACCCTGGAATACTCTCTATGGGTTCCGCCGTATCAGGTAACTCACCTGATATTATTTCATATCGGGCAAGTGGTCGCCATTACTATTTTGATGCATTTCTACTTGCGAATTTGAATTAAAACAAAATAAGAGAATTTGATTACTAAAAATATTTTTCCAAGGCACCGTATTTATTGATTTGAAACATTAAATATTTTAAAATAGAAAATATTATTTGTAGTCCCAAAAGTTCTTCGTTGTTTTTACGGACAGTATGGTGTTTTTATGCTGATGCGAACATTTTCTCTACAGTTTACTCAACAGATTAAAAATGATTTTTTAACATTTAAAAGTGCGTTGTTAATCTTTTTCAGGTGGTAATGACAGTAAATATATGTACAGTTTTTTTCAGATATGCTGGTAGCGATAAGTTGTATTCTGTAAACAAATATCGCACTTCGAACAGTGATGACTGTTTACTGTCACCATGGATACATGCCGGTGCCAGTTACTGTTGATGATTCTGCAGAGTGCTGTCAATAGCGGTTTCTAAACAAATTAACGTCCGGTCGTTCTTCGTTTGTCGTGAAAATTTATTAATCTCTTGATTTACATAGACTTTCGACATAATAAATATGTCACATAGCGTGCAGCTGGCTGATACATTTCCATACAAGGCTCGGAGTGTTCATGTCAGGTTCGGCTTCGCCTCAACTGATATGAACTCTTGTCGCCTTGTATGAAAATGTATCAGCCAGAGACACGCCATGTAATTTATAGTATCAGCTTGTCTCAGAAACCCTTTGAAACAGAAAGGCCGCTTTTCCAGTCCAGGATCGTGATACCTTCTAAATTCCTAAAGCATCCAGTTAATTTGAACGGTGACCAATCAATATTCTCAACCTGCAGCCTTAGGAATGCACGTTGAAAATATTGATTGATCGTCCCTCAAGTAACGAATATAGACTCTACCTGTTTATGTCGCTGAACTGGCATGGAATATACCATCAGGGCTAAAACAATTTTCTAGCCATATTGAAGGTTACACTTTATATTTTGGAAAGAGTTCCACACGAACTAACCACCTTCGAAACTATATTAAACCACGCACACCATTGGCGGCCGACAGACCATAAAAGGGAATGCTAGTTAGCCTTGGATGCATGGGGCTAGAACAGAACACACGGAATATTCATTTGTAAATATTAGCATCAGAAGATTCCAACACTTGAAAAAATAATATATTACAATTAACGGGCAATCAGCGAGAATGTCTCTTTTTCAAATTTGCTAAATGTTGTAGAATCAAGTGAGGAAGCTGCGTTTGTGTGATGCAAAGCTGTAAAGTATATCTACACCTTACCTGGAATAATCCTTCGCGCGTCTCACTCGATGATAAAAATCGTACTCAAATCCGTGCAGTGACTCTGACCAGTGAACTATTATTGCCTATTTATTTCCTCCGATTCGCAGAGCTGAGTAAATTACATAACAATCACGAAACAAATGCGGTCAGTACAAACAAGCTATAAAGTATATATATATTACACTATCGTATCATGCATATTGCATTTTTTACATTGCGTTTTTTTGTCCTTGGGCACGACACTTAATTCCGACTGCCCACGTGGGTGATCGATGGTGATGTGAACTAAGGCGTACTGCAAGTCGACTGTGCACTTGTCTTCAACCAATGCTAACCCTGCATGTGTGGTGTTAGTACGTTGGGGAGACTGACAGTTAATCACCGTTGCTCGGTTGTTCTCTCCGAGTACTCCGGCTTCCTCCTCTCATAACACTGTCTGACAGGAGGTGATCCTGGCTGTCGAAAGTGTCGTTAAACTCCAATAAGTAAATAAATAAATAAATAAATAAATAAATTGAATTTTCTCACAAGGTGGACACGTGTTTTAACATAATTATGTCATGTGCATGTGTACTCATTTGCAAGTTGGGTTCATTAATTGTTTATTACACAATGCGCTGGCGTCCATTGTGGCCATTTTCGTTTCGACAACAGTTGGAAAAAGGGCATTCTCCAATAGTACACAACCATGATATACAGTACGCGCAGAGTGTATTATCACTAAATCACCGACAGAGTAGAGATTCCACCCAAGCAATAATTGCAGATTTGTTGCAAAGCACAACAAGCACAAGCAAAGTTTCAGCAAATGGACCTCCGGGTTAAACCTGAAGGTCCATTGGCTGAAACATTGCTTGTGTTTTCAGTCGATATATACATAATTTGAAAGTTATAGTTTGGGTGTTAACTCCACCCCGCGGGTGATTTAGTTACAATCCCCTCTCCACGCACTGTAGGTATCCTCCAATATCCAGATGAGGGTAAGAGTCTTACGAGGAATCACTCGTTCGAATAATTTCTCGATGGTTTATTTGCTCGATTAAATTCGGTCGTTCGAGGCATATGATGTAGCTAGCAAAACTTCTGTAGCGTTACAAGTCAGTAGTAATCGTATAAGGCTGCAAACGTGAAAGAAGACTACGACTGGTTTGGTGAGACGTTGTGGACTTGTCGAGGATTCAGGAATGACTGTGTTTGCGATGTCAAGTAACTCTTTAGAGAAATGTTCTATGTGGTCAGTAATCTCCACAAATTTCTCCTGCGTGGGGCGTTCAGAAAGAAGCGATGAGAAAGTGTCTCTGTGAGCCTTTTCAAATTCCACTGGGCACCCTCTCATCATCTATTGTCACCACACTTTCCAACACAGTTGGAAAGTGGTCGCTCCCGCACGGCATCTTCAACATTCCAAGAAAAATTAATGAAGAGAAGGACTGGCAATAGTAAGAACAATGGAATGGTATGAACCAAAGACAGGATGCAGTTAAGTGTCTAACCAATCATTGGACGAACACAAGTCGTATTTTGAAATAAGTTCTTCTCCTGTTTTGCCCTTTATGTCTGTTTTGTTGCAGAAATCATCCAAAAGAGGGATATGAGCATTACAGTCACCCATCAAAATGTACGGAGTTGGGAGCGGGTGAATCAGTTGCGTAAGATCAATCTTCCGAAGTGGTTTATTTGGTGATATGTAAATTGTATGGCCGTTTTGTCTAAAGTGAGGCGTACTGCTACAGCCTGTACCTTTGGTTGAAAACGAAACGAACGGTGGTTTCTGACCAAGATTGGTGTTCCACAAACATGAAGATCATTTTCATTTGCCCAGGCAGTATACAGAAGCAGAATGATCTTGAGTGCCTGTTTTTTCTAAGAGTGTTCATGTAGGCAAAAAAACAGAAGGTTAATATTTTTACATAAAAGGCCATTAAAATTTGCTCTGAAATCTCGACAATTCTATTGGATTATATTATACTACTCAAAGTTTGCTAAGCACCAAGTATATCCAACTACCTGTTTTACGTTTTAGTTGAAATATTGTAATGAAAAGTGTGTATATTTTTTATTTAATTATATCTTTAATAATTTAAGTACAGAAATTAAGATTTTATTTGTGTTTGACATTACTTTTTAGCATTTGAATACGATAACCATGGAAAATTGATATTATTGGTAAAAGAGGAAATTTTTCAATTTGCCAAAAAGTTGACGGAGCGAACTGGTATGGGTTCAGTATCGAGTATGAGACCCATTGTTGTTAATTACAGCTTGACAACGCCCTCTCATGCTCCCAATCAGGTTCTTGGTGGTCCTTTGTGGGATGTTGTTCCATTCTTGGACCAGTATGGCACCAAGCTCCTGGACACTTCTTGGCTGGACTGAACGGGCTGAAATTGTAAGCTACAACTCATTCCAGACATGTTCGATTGGATTGAGGTCAGGGAATCTTGCTGGCCAGTCCATACACTCAATCCCCTCCCTCTGTCGCTACTCCCCGACAGCATGGGCAAGACGAAGACGGACATTATTGTCCATCAGAATGAATCTATCACCTACTGCACATGCATACAATCTGACGTGGACATCCAGGATATCATCAATATACCGCTGTGCTGTCAATGTACCACGTTCAAGGACACAGAGCTCTTTACGTCCATCCCTGCTGATGCCGCCCAGACCATGATTGGCCCTCTACCATAGCGGGTCATACTCAGCAATGTTGGCTGCATGGAATCACTCTCCTGGTCTTCTCCATACCCTAACCCGCCTATCCGTGTGGTCTGGGCAGTACCTTGACTCATCTGTAAAACGGACAGGTCGCTAATCTTTTCCGGTCCATCCAACGTTGTCCATGGCCCATTCATATCGTGCCTGGCGGTGGTTTTGGGACAGCGGAATACGAATACATGGTCTTCTCGATCGGAGACCACCTTCGTGCAACCTTGACCGGATAGTCTGCGTCGAAACATTTACCCCGGATGCATTTTGAAGGTCACCGCTGGGTTGCTGTGGCAAAGCGTTTCCTACGGGCCTGGGTGATCAAAAACCGGTCTTCAGCTGAAGATGTTGCCATGTCTCTGCCACACCATGCCGTCTTACTGGTGTGCCATACTGTTGAAATCTTGCGCCGGCTGTGGTGGTCACCGTATGGTGCACACCAAGGACTTCACCAACCTGACGGTGCGTAGCCCCTTGCTCCACAACCACTACAGCCCGCCACATTTCTGCTTCAGACAAATGTCTTCTTTTGCCATATTTAATCATTAAATCACAAGGGTTTGTGTTGAAATGAAGATTGAATACCCTACACATGCCATGTACATGTAGACAGTACACAAAAAAACTTCATGAAAATCAAGGGGTACATGCTTTCCATGACTGTCACGAAAAGTGTGCCTGTCAAGAGAGCTAATGTAAACACTATGGACCATCTCAATACATTCCTCAATCATATCCACCAAAAATGTCGCAAATATGTCACAAGCAAATTTCACAATGATGTGTCAAATATTTGGTGCTTAGCAAACTTTGAGTAGCATATAAATCGACTTCCATGTTCATATAAACAACTTTGATTTGGGCGGCTGAAAAGAATCAAACGACAAAACATAAGTACATTTTTTTTAAAACATAAGTATTTGTTTTAATTACACCTCTGCTGATATTATGCGTCCTATGCGGAAAAGCATTCACCTCCATATCTGCAAGTTTTTCAGTATTCAGTAGAATTATTGCCTGAGCTTCCTTATAATACTCTATTAGTATTGCTTAAGTTCTCAGTTTTGTTACATTCTTCATTTAAAAGCTTTTCTAAGGCAAAAGGGTTAATATCAGTTGCCTTTTTACTTGAGTCGCCTGCATATATGATGACCTCTTTTAGTAATTTGTTCAATGTTGGTAAAATGTTTGGATTTGAGTCAAAATCAGAACCATCTGAAAATATATCTCGGTCTTGTTTAAATTTTGAGATTGTGAAGTGTCCACGATGTGATTGTGTAAATTGTCATTGCCCCGGCTCGCACCCACCACGGAGTCCAACAAGGGAGTAAAATTACTGCTCTGCAGTGAACCAACCAACCAACCTGCCAGTATTCCCACATACTTATACAAGGGCAGTATACTCAGCCAGTGCTGATGCCTAAACAAGCCACAGGCTGATAAGCCATAGCGTCGGAGATACCGCGTCTTCAGATGTCGGTCAATCAACCAGTCATTTACAGTACTCTGTAATAAACGTCGCCCCTGCAGACTAACACAGAGGGTGCAACGGCAGTTTAGTGTTAAATATGTGCAAAGGCGTTGACATATACGACATATCGACGCGTTTGTCTTTATCCATTTTTAGTAAACTTAATGCCTGCATTTCTCGTCAACATTCTATTAGAATTGCCCCTAATCATAATTGTCTAACATTTTTAAAATCGCCGACAATTCCCTCCAATGCAAATGGATAAACACCGGATGCTCTTTTATCCTCATCGTTCGCATACATTACGACAAATTTAGGCCAGCTGTTTATAACAATTTGTTCTCCTTCCGGATCTGAGTCAGTCACAGTCTGTAATTTGAAATTAGTACCCTTGTTTTTGTTTGGATTTTATTTTTTTGTGGTATTTTGGCCATAATAATAAAATAAATGATTCAGTGCCCCGGCTTCCATTCACCACATAGTCCCACAAAGGGTAGAGTTACTGCTATGCAGTGAACCCACCAAGCTGTCAGTATTCCCACATACTTATACTTGGGCAGTATACTCAACCAGTGTTGATGCCAAAAACATGCCACTGAATGATTGGCCCCAGCGTAGGAGATGCCACGTCTTCATATATTGGTCATTCAACCAATCATTTTACAATACACTGTAACAAAAGTTGCCACTGCGAACTAAAAACAGACAGTGCAATAAAACTGAACAAGTGTTCAATTATAATGATTTAGTTAAAAGTCGGTATACAATGACAATGATGGGATTTGCTTAAAAGAAATGACTGATTGAATGACCTCCAGACCCCCACCCCCGACATGACACCCTTTATGGGGGTTCCTGATTGGCAGGACGGGCCAGTCCGATCACCCTTCTACTCCTGGAGTTAGAGCCAAAGCAGTGTATTGGGCACGTATCTCCAAAATGGGGATTGTCGCGAAATGATGGCAGAAAAGTAGGGCTGCACGGTATATCGATAAACCGATATATGCCGGTATTCAAACCAATATCGATTGAATACCGGTGTAATTACAAAAATATCGGTTTATCGCCATTATTTATTTATCCACAATTTAATTTTCAAGATGTCTTGAGTTTTTTAACTGTAGCCCCGAATGAATAATATTATCCCTTTATCCATGGAATCGTCTGGTTGTGCCCCCGTAACATACAAATTCAGCAGTCGAAAAAATAATTTCAAAAATTTCAACAAAACTATATCATGGGACCCCTCATTGGAACAGGCTGGTTGAGCTCGTTCCAATGAGGGGTTGCATGATACAGTTTTGTTGAAATCTTTGGGGAAAATCTGATATACTAATTTTGAAAATAATAAATTTTGATTGTGGTACTTGTGTTCATACATCTGAACAGTTTTCGATATACCGGTATATCGCGGTATTTTTTTGAATCCCGATACCGGTATTCAGTTTTGAATATCGTGCAGCCCAACAGAAAAGAACTGAATTTGATCATGATTTCGACGTCAAAAATCATCGTTATTGCTGGATTAAAAAAATCTGAATCGTTCGTTTGTTTTCGAGTCAGATTACAAACACAATGGAGAGAGATTTTTTTCTGTTTCAACTGTCTGAATCCGTTCTATAGCACAGATTCGTTAGGGAAACACGGGGAATATTGGTACGTTTATCAATCCGTGAAAACAGTCATGCCAAAAATGGGCAGGGTATTAAACTTCAAGCACCACAACAGACGGTTGGGGGTGTCTTTATTCCCATTTGCGGATTTCGAATCTTTTACGGAAAAGATGAGTTCACGTCAGCCGAACCCCGACGGTGACAGTTACATGGAGAAATATCAAAAACACATGCCTTCAGGGTATTTTTTTACATCAAGTGTGCTTTCGACAACAGTCTCTCTGTGGATCCCATCACGTACGCCAAACGATCGGAAGGGGCTAGATGCGGCTCACATTTTCGTGCGCGGCATGGAATCGGAAATTGGAATGTATGAACTGTTTAAAAATCCTGTTCCTATGAAGCCGGACGGACGAAACGAAGAAAGAATACAGAAATGCGGTGGAATGTCAAGTCTGTCGAGGTCCACTCAATGACAAACCATCATTCGGGATCGAAAGAGTCAAGGATCCCGACCATCACACCGGTCTTTGTAGCGGTCCCGGTCACAATAAATATAATTTGATGTTTCGAGACACGACATTTTATCTTGTCTTTTTTCATAATCTGTCGGGGTACGATTCTCGTCTGTTCGTTAAACATTTAGGCTTTAGCGAAGGCGAGATTTCGTGCATTGCCCACAATGAATAGAAATACATTTCGTTCACGAAACGACGGAAGAAATGCCGATCACTCGAGACATACGTTTCTTGGACAGTTACAAATTCTTGCCTTCAGCTTGGAATATCTGATCGATCATTTAGAAAAAGATAAGTTCCGCATCGTGACTAGAAATTTCCAAGGCTCCAATACATGGAACAGTCTCTTTAGAAAATGTGTCTATCAGTGCGATTAGATGGACGGTTTGGACAGATTTGAAGAGTAGTCGCTACCTCTCCAAGAACAATTGTATTCGCGACTCAACGAAGCGCATATTTCCGGAGTGAATTATGAGCACGCTCAAAAAGTATGGGCGTTGTTTTATTTGGAAGCGACGAGAGGTTACGATCTGTATTTGAAAATGGTCGTCCGTCTCTTGGCAGACGTGTTCGAAAATTTCAGAGATGTGGATCGTGTTTGGTACTTCACGACCTTAGACTGGCTTGGGATACTCTGTTGAAATTTATGGGAGTGTGATTAGAATTGTTATCTGACGTTGACATGCTTATCAATTTCGAAGTGGGTGTCAGAGATGACATATCCATCGTACCTCACAGATACACGAACGCCATCAATTGTTACCTGAGAAATTTCGAGTCTGAGTAGCCTAGCAAATACATCACCTATTTAGACGTTGGACCATGTGCCAATTCTTTCCCACGGGAAATTTCTTTTTGGAAGTGGATTTTGAGTACGATTTTGAACTCCACGATCTACACAACGAACACTTCTCAGGACAGGAGAATATGAAGATCGACGGTGGTAGTGTAAAAAAATTCCTCCCGAATCGACAAGACAAATGCAACTACGTGCTCTATTGCGAAAATCTGAAACTATCTCGGTTGCGGTATGATATTGACGCAGATACATCGCATCATACGATTCGACGAGGAGGATTGGATGAAAAATATATAGATCACAACAAACTGCGTTTGAGAGCTCAAGCCAAGACGGAATTCAAAAATGATTTTTTGAAATTGAAGAATAATTAAGTCTTCGGGAAGACCGTGGAAAACGTGAGGAAAGAAACGACATTCATGTCGTGACGTCGAAAAAGTGCATTACCAAATACGGAACGGTTTTCGACGAGAACCTGGTCATCGTGCACATGAAGAAGACTCTATTGGCGTTCGTAACATCGGTGTGTTTGGGAATGTGCATGCTGGATTTCAGCAAGGCCTTGATGTATCGTTTTCATTACGATTACTTCCAGAAACAATTCTCGAACTCCCAGCTATTGTTTCCCAACACGGACAGTTTGGCTTCCGAGATAGAGACGAAAAATGTTTTTCAGGACATCGCGGAAGATGTGAAAGAGAGGTTCCACACGAGTAATCCCGACCCGAACCCATCTCGGGGCATCTCTTCTAAACAGAATAATAAAGTGCCCGGTAAATTCAACTTGAAAACTGCGGGTGATAAAATCGCGAAATGGATCGATTTGCGAGCGAAGATGTCCACCTACAGAGTCGCTGGAATAGAAGAAGCCGCCAAGAAGAGAAAAAAGTTCGAAACAACACAACTTTCGAAGAGTACAAGCGTTGTCTGTTTGAAAGTAAGCCAATCTGCAAAAAGGTTAATGTGATTCGAAACGATAAACATGACATCGATACTGAAAAAATGAACAAAATTGCCTTATCGCCTGACGATGACAAGAGAATCTTACAACTGGATGGAATAAGGACCTTAGCACGCGGACATTATTTCACGATTCCGCAGACGATTCCTCAAAATCGAGAGGGGTTAGACAAGTACCCCACACTGCAAATTAATAAGGAGGTAGAAACTCACCCAGGATAACGTACTCTTACCTTGTCGTGGTTCCTGAGCTGAGTAATTTCCCTATGGGGAACGAAACTAAAAGGAGTGAAGCCTTCTTCATAGCCGGCTCCATACCGGTTGAAAAGGAAGGTCAGCTTGGTCCCCCGTGATGTGCGTTCCGAAGGCCCCGAAGGAAGGAATCTTGGCAGTTGAGGACAAACAGGGAATCCTGTATTGAGATACTTGTCCAATACAATGCTTTGGCCCTAACTTCGGACGTAGACGGATGGTCAGATGGGCCCGGTCTGGCCAATCAGGAGCCCCCAAAAGAGTATCACTTCGGAAGCATTGGGGGGTCATTCAATCAGCCATCTATTTTAACAAAATGTCATTGACCTTTAACGAATTTAGGGAGTTTTTGACTGGTTGTCGGTGACACTTTTCATTATATAAGAATCACAAAATGATTAGTTGAATGGCCGATCTCCGAAGACCTGACACAAACCATACTCTGTGGGTCAATCGGTCAGTGGTATGTGTATGCATTACCCTTGCCGATTATGCTTTCCGTGTACTTTTAGAAGTTTTGGTTTTCTACCTAGCTCGTGTTGAGCTGGAACATACCCTCCAGGTTGGGCTCAAAGTGTGAGAGTCAAGGACTGAAAAATTAAGAATAGAAACAAAATTTGGATATACCCCAACAAAGACAAAACGAGGGCACGATATACAGGTAAAAGACTCTGACACGGATACCGATCATGATTCAACAAAATGATAGATTGCCAATGGAAATGTTTGATAAAATCTGAGATTTATTAGTTTGTAATTTATAACGTATACTTTTCATTCCTTCAGACAATTAAAAGGTGTCTTATATTCAGTAACCATAGTATATTTGATGAGTTATGACCAGTGTTCAGGGTGCCAGTTTAGCCATTTTCACTAAAGATCTGATTTGGCACCCAAAAATTTTTGTTGGCTAAAATTGTGGCACCAAAAACTTTCCCTTCTGTTGTGAATGAAAGTTATTGCAGTAGTGAAGAGCGCGATTTATTTATTTATTGATGTTTTAAGGTCACATACTTATGCACAATGGCTAATCATGACCGTGACAGTTTTACGGGTGGAGGAAGCCGGAGTACCCGGAGAGAACCACCGAGCAACGACGAGCAGCTGCCAGCCCCCCAACATCGTAACTCCGCACTAAAGCACAGGCAGGGTTAGATTGGTTGAAGACATGCGTACCATCGACGTGCAGTACGCCTTAGTACACGGCGTCATCGTGCCCCCACGCGGGCAATGGAGATGAAGTGTCTTGCCCAAGGACACAACGCGGTTGCCGTAGGTCGGATTCGAACCGAGGACCTCTCGGCTTGCAGCCTGCACCTTTACCTACTGAGCCACCGCGCTCTCAAAAAGGGCGCGATCGATGCCGAAAGAAACGAGTTATTTTTATTACTTCTAGTACGAGAAATTCGACAGCTAGCAATAAACGCCAAAACAATATTACCGATTTTCACAAAATACACTCAAACTGTAACCCGGTGATTTTTTAATAACAAGTTAGAAATAGTGTGTTGACAAAGTTTCAACGTTAATTTTTCAGTGAGAAGTAATGATGCTTTATCTTTTCTTCAAGAAAACACTGTTGGTTATTAGCTTTACACGAGGTGGTATTCAAATAGATAAATACTTCATACCGTCGCGAGTCACTCGCGACGGTATGAAGTATTTATCTAATTAAATAAGATATAACTTGGGTGACCGCCTTTTTCGCCTACCGAGACTTTTGTCCGAATTGTCGACATCTCTCGATTTGTTACCGCGACAAATTGCCCGTACACACTTCAAATAATGTCCAGTTCATTTTTCAAACTCGATCAATTTATTTGGATAAAAAAACAGACCCCAACCCCTTTAGCGTTTTGGCACCAAAAAACCTCGTCACTAAAATATTGGTACTAGACCGTTTCGGGCCAGCGTGAACATTGGTCATGGCATACAGTACGTCCAAACACGTAGTGATTCAGATGGAATTTTCGTTTGCCTTTCTTCATGCATTCTTCATTTCACAGTATATTATGTTGAAAATCTTCACTAGCCCACATAAGTATGTCGCAATCTAATCGCCATCCCATCGCACAGGCGACCACTTTTGCGATACAGTATTTTACTACTACAGTACGTGGAAAGTGTATTATCACTAAATCATCCGCAGAGGGGAGATTCCACCCGAGAAATAAATGCAGATTTGTTGCAAAGCATAATCAGCACCAGCAAAGTTTCAGCCAATGGACCTCCGGGTTAAACCCGGAGGTCCATTGGCTGAAACATTGCTTGTGTTTTTTTGCCGATGTATACAAAATTTGAAAGTTATAGCTTGGGTGATAATTCCACTCCGCGGGTGATTTAGTTACAATCCACTCTCCACGTACTGTACTGTATATTATCGGTATTTTGTTGCTATATTCCACTTTATATTTGATTTTGTTACAGAGAGAAGATTCAAAACGTAACGAGCACTTGGCTGTCATTAGGCTTTTCCCTCTGGAAAAGACTATTGTTTTTCTACGGATTATTATTATTATTTTTTTTTTTTTTTTAGGCTTTTCCCTCTGGAAAAGACTATTGTTTTTCTGCGGATTATTATTTTTTTTTTGGGGGTTTTTTTTTTTTTTTTTTTTTTTTTTCCACACACTTTGTCCGCACGATTGCGAAGCCATTTTCGGACCGATTTTCACAAAATTTTGCACACGCATAGAGGGGCACAAAATCTAAAAATGTACCGAAGCGAAATTTTCGATTTATCCCTTACTTCGTCAGAATTGGCAAAAAACTGTCAAAATTGGGGTTTATCGGCACTTTCTCGAAACACGTCTTGTAGATTTTTTTTTAAACCTTCATCATTGATAGGCCTGCCTGTGCCACGACCTTTGATACACATGACATATCTGGCGATGCATATGGGAACCCTCCACAGGCTGCCAAACATCGAAATTTTGATGAAATGGGCCGGTTTTAGGCCCCCGGAGAACCCAAACGATACACGAGAGATAAACATAACTTCATTTATTGGAAGTGGAATTCACCGAGGATCATTTTTGTAAGTAATAAGGGTGTTCAAAAAACCAAGCGTTAACCCGTTTTGGGCTGGTTAAACAGCAATACCCCCATAAAGCTAAAAAATTCAGGTTTTCCGTGGATTTCTCTAAACGAGTCTTGTAGATTTTCAAGAAAAAATTGTCACTCCCAGGCCTTGATGTGACAATAGAAGGTGCATGGACAAAATACTGCAGTGAGCATTTGTTAACCCTCCACGGGCTGCTAAAAGTCAAAATTGTGATAAAAGACGCCAACAGCACCCAAACGGTATACCACAGAGAAAGTGGCCTTCATTTATCGGACGCAAAATTGATCGGAAAATATTTTTGAAAGTGGTAAGGGTATTCAAGATTCGACGTCTTAACCCATTTTGGGCTGGTTAAAGAGAGATACCCATTAAAATCTTAAAATACCCATTTTCTGTGGATTTCTCTAAAAACATCTTGTAGGTTTTCAAGAAAAAATCGGCTATTCGCAGGTCTTGGTGCGACATTACAAGTTGCATGGACAAAATATTCCGTTCAGCATTAGTTAACCCTCCCAGGGCTCCCCAACGTCAAAATTGTGATAAAATGGGCTGTTTTGGACACCAACAGCACCCAATGGGTACACCACAAAGAAAAGCGCCTCCTTTTATCGAGTGTACAATTTATACAGAAACATTTTGTAAGTAGTAAAGGTATTCAAAAGTCGAAGTCTTAACCCATTTTGGGTAGGCTAAGAGAGATATCCCTTAAAAGCTTTAAATTCCCATTTTCTGTGAATTTCCCTAACAGTAACTTGTAGGGGTTCAATAAAAATTGACTATTCGTAGGTGTTTATGTGACATTACAAGTTGCAGGGACAAAATACTCCGGTGAGCGTTTATTAACCATCTACAAGCTGCCAAGCATCGTAATTTTGTTGACATGGGCTGTTTTCGGAAATGCACAGCACCCAAAGTATACACGACAGATAAACATAATCACCTTTGTTGGAAGTGGAATTCACAGAGGACCATTTTTGTAAGTAATAAGGGTGTTCAAAAAACCAAGCGTTAACCCCTGTTGGGGAGGTTAACAGGGATACCCATCGAAAGCTTAAAAATCGTTTTCCCTGGATTTCTTTACAAACATCTTGTAGGGTTTCATGAGAAAATGGCCGTTGATAGGTCTTGGTATCACATTACCAGTTGCATACATTATTCTGGTAGGTATTTGTTAACCCTCCATGGGCTGCTAAATGTCAAAAATTTTGAAGAAATAGTCTGTTTTTGTACACTGACAACATCAAATGGAAATGCCACAGAGAAACGTAACTTCTTTTACTGGACGCAAACCTGATAGAGAAACATTTTTGTAAGTAGTAAGGATATTCAAAAATCGAGGTCTTAACCCATTGTCGACTGGTTAAGGAGATATACCCCTCAAAAGCTTAAAATTCCCGCTTTCTGTGGATTTCTCAAAAAAATCTAGCACGTTTTCAAGAAAAATTGACCATTTGCAGGTCTTTGGGTGACATTACAAGTTGCATGGACAAAATATTCCGGTAAGCAATTATTAACCCCCCAGAGCCTGCAAAGTATAGACATTTTGAGAAAATGGGCTGTTTTGGGGCACCCATAACACCCAATGTGTACCTGCGTGATAAACATAACCTTCCTCATTGGAAGTGAAATTCACTGAGGATCATTTTTGTAAGTAATGAAGGTATTCATAAAACCAAGCATTAATCCGTTTAGGGCTGGTTACAGAGCGATACCCCTCAAAAGGTTAAAAATTCGTATTTTCCGAGGATTTCTCTAAAAGCTTCTCGTCGGTTTTCAAGACAAATATTGGCCATTCTCATTTGAGACTACTGTACTCACCTTGTATGAACTCAAAAGTAAGTGTATAGTTATTTATTATCAAGAATAACTGCCCATAAGTTCCACTCTCACTGTGTCCCGCTTCATCGGTCAATTCCACGGTGCCCCACGCCAGCGGTCGATTTATCCAAACAAAATTACCAAGGTTACCACATCCGCCCTGCCTCTTTCTCCAACCAAACACACATTGAAAAGTACGCCTCCCCTCGTATTCCACACTGCCCTGCATGATATCATTTATTATTTATTTATTGGTGTTTAAGGGCATATACTTATGTACAATGACTAATCATGACCGTGACAGTTTTACGGGTGGAGGAAGCCACAGTACCTGGAGAGAACCACCGAGCAACGACGAGCAGCTGCCAGCTTCCCAACATCATAACTCCGAACTGCAGCACAGGCAAGGTTAGATTGGTTGAAGACATGCGTACCGTCGATGTGCAGTACGCCTTAGTACATGGCGGCATCATGCCCCCATATGGACAATCAGAGTTAAGAGCCTTGCCCAAGGACACAGCATGGGAGTCCGAATTGATCGCTCAGACGGCCACCCATCCAATGATAAATCAGGCTCAACGTTGCTTTACTTCGGTGATCTGACGAGAACCGGCTACCACAATGCCACCGCGCCCCGCCACTGCATGATAAGAAAGCAGTAAATAACGTTAGCTGCAATGGGATCAGTTACTTATAATATCAAATAGTGTTGACACTATAGCATTTCCCCGACAGTGGGTCCAGGTATATACTAGTCTGTAAAACGGCTATACACTGCCCCTCCTCCGCCCCAGGATGGCGACGTGGCAGTATATATCCATCTTACTGACGCTATGTTGTGCCTAAGGAACCTTACAATAAAAGGTGGGGGTCCCCAACATGGGAAGGGGGGCAGGTATATTTACTACTCTGTAAGGCGGTTATCAAATGCTGTGGTGCATGGCGCCAATATTTCCCCGGCAGTGGGGCTAGATATATACTAGTTTGTAAGACGGCTATACTCCCCTTCTCCGTCCCAGGGTATATTTTATCTACATATATGTACAAACAACACTTCCTATTTATGAATGTAATAACTTCATGTTTGTCGTTGTATGTATGGATATCTTCATTGTAATAAATAAAACTAACCCTACGAGGAAAAACCAATTGGAGAGAAATTTACTTCTACTATTAACAGACATGTGATAGGTGAGCTCTACAAGGTGTGAAAAAATTACATAATAATGCATAACAACTGTGGTCTAATAGGAGATAATTGATACAGGACCAGACATCAATATTTTTGATACATTTGAGATAAAATGGACCATTTTCAAACAGACACAGCACTCAGTGGGTATGTGTCAAACAAACATAACTTCTTTTGTCGGTCATTAACTTGTTGGACGACGATATTGATATTAATCCTCTCCACCGTTAATGATGGTTTTTACCTAAACAATTTTTTTTATCAAACTGAGTCATTTGAGACTTCTGTACTCACCTTTTCATGACATTAATGTAGGAACTTCAGTGAGACAGTCAAAAGCAATTCATCATACACTGTGGGGTCATGACAAATCATGGAATCTCATCGGGAAAAGCCATGATTCTCCAGAATCATAAAGTCTAGTTAGGCTTTTCCCTCTGGAAAAGACTATTGTTTTTCTACGGATTATTATTATTTTTTTTTTTTTGTTTTTTTTTTTTTTCCACACATTTTTGTCCGTACGATTCAGAAGCCATTTTCGAACCGATTTTCACACAATTTGGCACACGCATAGAGTAGCAAAAAATCTAAAAATGTACCGAAGCGGAATTTTCGATTTAACCCTTATTTCGCCAGAATTGGCAAAAAACTGCCAAAATTGGGGTTTATCGGCACTTTCTCGAAACACGTCTTTAGGATTTTTTTTAAACATCCATCATTACTAGACCTGCCTATGACACAACCTTTGATACACACGACATATTTGGCGATGCATATGGTAACCCTCCACAGGCTGCCAAACATCGAAATTTTAATGAAATGGGCCGGTTTCAGACCCCCACAACACCCAAACGATACCCGAGAGGTAAACATAACTTCCTTTATTGGAAGTGGAATTCACCGAAGATCATTTTTGAAAGTAATAAGGGTGTTCAGAAAACCAAGTGTTAACCCGTTTTGGGCTGGTTAAACAGCAATACCCCAAAAAAGCTCAAAACTTCATGCTTTCCGTGGATTTCTCTAAACGAGTCTTGCAGATTTTCAAGAAAAATTGGTCACTTTCAGGTCTTAGTGTGGCATTACAAGTTGCATGGATAAAATATTCCGGTCAGCATTAGTTAACCCTCCCCGAGCTGCTAAACGTAAAAATTGTGATAAAATGGGCTGTTTCTAGACACCAACAGCACCCAAACGATATACCACAGAGAAAGGGGCCTTCATTTATCGGACGCAAAATTGATCGGAAAATATTTTTGAAAGTGGTAAGGGTATTCAAAATTTGACGTCTTAACCCATTTTGGGCTGGTTAAAGAGAGATACCCATTAAAATCTTAAAATACCCATTTTCTGTGGATTTCTCTAACAATATCTTGTAGGTTTTCAAGAAAAATCGTCTATTTGCAGGTCGTGGTGTGACATTACAAGTCGCATAAACAAAATATTCCGGTCAGCATTAGTTAACCCTCCCCGGGCTGCTGAAGGTCAAAATTGCGATAAAATGGGCTGTTTTTGCACACCAACAGCACCCAAAGGGTACACCACAAGGAAAAGTGCCTTCTTTTATCGCGCGTACAATTTATATGGAAACATTTTTGTAAGTAGTAAGGGTATTCAAAAGTCGACGTCTTAACCCATTTTGGGCAGGCTAAAGAGAGATATCCCCTGAAAGCTTTAAATTCCCATTTTCTGTGAATTTCCCTAACGGTAACTTGTAGGGTTTCAAGACAAATTGACTATTCGTAGGTGTTTATGTGACATTAAAAGTTGCATGGACAAAATACTCCGGTGAGCGTTTTTTAACCATCTACAAGCTGCCAAGCATCGTAATGTTGTTAACATGGGACTGTTTTCAGACACGCACAGCACCTAATGTATACATGAGAGATAAACATAATCTCCTTTGTTTGAAGTGGAATTCACAGAGGACCATTTTTGTAAGTAATAAAGGTATTCAAAAAGCCAAGCGTTAACCCCTGTTGGGGAGGTTAACAGGGATACCCATCAAAAGCTTAAAAAATCGTTTTCCCCGGATTTCTTTACAAACATTTTGTGGAATTTTCAAGAGAAAATGGCCGTTGATAGGTCTTGGTGTCATATGACCAGTTGCATGGATCAATTATTCTGGTAGGCATTTGTTAACCCTTCATGGGCTGCTAAATGTAACAAAATTGAGGAAATAGTCTGTTTTTGGACACCAAGAACATCAAATGGAAATGCCACAGAGAAACGTAACTTCTTTTACCGGACGCAAAACTGATAGGGAAACATTGATATTGATATTAACCCATTCTACCATTAATGATGGTTTTACCTAAACATTTTTTCATCAAACCCAAACCGAGTCATTTGAGACTACTATACTCACCTTTCTCATAACATCATTGAAGGAACTTTAGTGAGACAGTTAAAAACAATTCATCAGACACTGTGGGGGGTCAAGAAAAATCATGGAATCTAATCGGGAAAAGCCATGATTCTCCAGAATCATAAAGTCTAGTTTTTTGGGTTTTTTTTTTTTTTTTTTTTTCCACACATTTTTGTCCGTACGATTCAGAAGCCATTTTCGAACCGATTTTCACACAATTTGGCACACGCATAGAGTGGCAAAAAATCTAAAAATGTACCGAAGCGGAATTTTCGATTTAACCCTTATTTCGCCAGAATTGGCAAAAAACTGCAAAAAATGGGGTTTATCGGCACTTTCTCGAAACATGTCTTTAGGATTTTTTTTAAACATTCATCATTACTAGACCTGCCTATGACACAACCTTTGATACACACAACATATTAGGCGATGCATATGGTAACCCTCCACAGGCTGCCAAACATCGAAATTTTGATGAAATGGGCCGGTTTCAGACCCCCACAGCACCCAAACGATACCCGAGAGGTAAACATAACTTCCTTTATTGGAAGTGGAATTCACCGAGGATCATTTTTGTAAGTAATAAGGGTGTTCAGAAAACCAAGTGTTAACCCGTTTTGGGCTGGTTAAACTGCAATACCCCCAAAAAGCTCAAAACTTCATGTTTTCCGTGGATTTCTCTAAACGAGTCTTGTAGATTTTCAAGAAAAATTGGTCACTCTGAGGTCTTGGTGTGACATTACAAGTTGCATGGATAAAATATTCCGGTCAGCATTAGTTAACCCTCCCCGAGCTGCTAAACATAAAAAATTGTGAGAAAATGGGCTGTTTTTAGACACCAACAGCACCCAAACGATATAACACAGAGAAAGGGGCATTCATTTATCGGACGCAAAATTGATCGGAAAATATTTTTGAAAGTGGTAAGGGTATTCAAAATTCGACGTCTTAACCCATTTTGGGCTGGTTAAAGAGAGATACCCATTAAAATCTTAAAATCCCCGTTTTCTGTGGATTTCTCTAACAACATCTTGTAGGTTTTCAAGAAACATCGGCTATTTGCAGGTCTTGGTGTGACATTACAAGTCGCATAAACAAAATATTCCGGTCAGCATTAGTTAACCCTCCCCGGGCTGCTGAAGGTCAAAATTGCGATAAAATGGGCTGTTTTTGCACACCAACAGCACCCAAAGGGTACACCACAAAGAAAAGTGCCTTCTTTTATCGCGCGTACAATTTATACGGAAACATTTTTGTAAGTAGTAAGGGTATTCAAAAGTCGACGTCTTAACCCATTTTGGGCAGGCTAAAGAGAGATATCCCTTGAAAGCTTTAAATTCCCATTTTCTGTGAATTTCCCTAACGGTAACCTGTAGGGTTTCAAGACAAATTGACTATTCGTAGGTGTTTATGTGACATTAAAAGTTGCATGGACAAAATACTCCGGTGAGCGTTTTTTAACCACCTACAAGCTGCCAAGCATCGTAATGTTGTTAACATGGGACTGTTTTCAGACACGCACAGCACCTAATGTATACATGAGAGATAAACATAATCTCCTTTGTTTGAAGTAGAATTCACAGAGGACCATTTCTGTAAGTAATAAAGGTATTCAAAAAGTCAAGCGTTAACCCCTGTTGGGGAGGTTAACACGGATACCCATCAAAAGCTTAAAAAATCGTTTTCCCTGGATTTCTTTACAAACATTTTGTGGGGTTTTCAAGAGAAAATGGCCGTTGATAGGTCTTGGTGTCATATGACCAGTTGCATGGATCAATTATTCTGGTAGGCATTTGTTAACCCTTCATGGGCTGCTAAATGTAAAAAAATTGAGGAAATAGTCTGTTTTTGGACACCAACAACATCAAATGGAAATGCCACAGAAAAACGTAACTTCTTTTACCGGACGCAAAACTGATAGCGAAACATTGATATTGATATTAACCCATTCTACCATTAATGATGGATTTTACCTAAACATTTTTTATCAAACCCAAACCGAGTCATTTGAGACTACTCTACTCACCTTTCTCATAACATCAATGAAGGAACTTTAGTGAGATAGTTAAAAACAATTCATCAGCCACTGTGGGGTCAAGAAAAATCATGGAATCTAATCGGGAAAAGCCATGATTCTCCAGAATCATAAAGTCTAGTTCATAATTAGTATTATTGAAGGGAAATTTAATTGTTTACTTACTGGAGTTTAACAACAGTTTCAGCAGACAGAGTCACCTCGTATCGGGTAGTTTTACGAGGGCGGAAGCCGGATTACCCGGAGAGAACCACCGAGCAACGGCGAGCAACTGTCAGACTACCCAGCGTACCAAATTCACACAAGCAGGGTGGTTGAAGACAGGTGCACCATCGACGTGCAGTACGCCTTAGTACACAGGGCCACCGTGTCCCCACGTGGACAATCGGCCCTAAGTGCCTTGCCCAAGGACACAACGCAGTTACACCTGGTGTGGATCGAACCGTGGACCTCTCGGTTTGAAGTTCAATGTCATAGCCACTGAACACCGCGATCCCATTAAAGGGAAATAAAATTTTGTGTAACCTAATCTATAGGGCCCAGCGAACACTGTTCACGGTGTCGGGTGCGAATTGTACTAAAATATTTCGTTTGGCACTAAAAATACAGCATATGGCACCCAAAATATACTTTGAGTAGGTCTCAAAGGCTTTGTAGTTTATTATCTCAGTGCATCATTTTCGACATAATATATATACATATTTATATTTATTGGTGTTTAAGGTCACACACTTCTGCACAATGGCTAATCGCGACCACAACATGGAGATAAAGGTCAGTCAATCGTTTATACCCCATGTTGCCTATTTTAGAGGACTTGCACCTCAAGCATTAGTGACTGGGTCATATTTTACCAGTAAAACGGATTTTGTTTACCAACCTAAACAAGCACTACTTCACTTCCCGGGGTTCCCGAGTGGATTTCGACATAAGTGCTATCTGACGACGCAGGCGTGACAGAATTCATGTCTGTCAAGTAATCTATTGGTAACAACGAGGTTTAATAATTGTTCTTGGTTTGTTAACAGTTTATCCATTTAACCCTTTACCCAACGTAACGGCCAAAACCGACCAGCGCTATTCACAAAAATGGCCAATTAATTTTCATTATTTTATTCATTTTTTGTCTCAAAAACATAGGTTATGACCCCTCTTTGGAACGAGCTCGATGAGCTCGTTCCAAAGAGGGGTCAAAACCTATGTTTTTTAGACAAAAAATGAAACAATTAGTTATTCAAGAATTTTGTTTGCAAGTGTCGTCTGCTTTTCATGTTAGATAAAGGGTTAATCTGTTCCTTAGCAAAACATTTCTGTATTACTTAACCTTCATCTTGTTTCATCCTTTTTTATAATCTTTCTGGAAGATAATAAATTATTTGCTACTAATTTATTTCTGTAACTAAAAGAGCCAGGTAATACTAAATTAAAATATCGCACTCGTTGATTGAAACAAGGCGCCATCAGCAACGCTTTAGAATTGCAGATGGTGCCTTGTTGCACTCAAGATACGATACATGATTAATTTGTTCTCATTTACCATCAGATTCCATTTGGCGCTTAAATCGTTCATTTGGCACCAAAAAATTCATTTGGTACCAAATAAAATTTCCACTTGGCACCAAACAAATTCGGGGCAGCGCGAAGACTGCCAGCGAATCTCACATTTCGGATCGATTGGAAACCCGAATCGAATTAGGCAGGAGATTTCGAAACGAATCGAATCTCACCACTTTTTCGGTTGTAGATAAGTACTGAACCTTATTACACCCGTAAATATTGTCACTGTCCATTCAAGTATGGCATGCAGCGGCAACTTGTCTGTTTGGACAAATCAATCGACATAGCGATGTATTCCACAACGGAACCAGAGCAGTTTCGGACGTGATGCCACTTTGAACACTTCTTTATCATCAGGTTTTCTGATCGTTGACCTGAAGAAGAGTCCAAGAGGAGACACTTTGTAGGGTTTTAAGAACATCTCGACGATTCGAAAATGTTCGAATCGGCGTGTCTAATAACGAATCGTGGGGATGATTTCGAATCGAATCGAATTTCGATGGTTCCCGGATCCCTTCTATTCTACTCATACTAAATATGGCCGTGATGAATATGTCACAATGCGCCTGTTTATGTCGTGTATCCGAATGTCAATGTGACTGTCACACTGTGACACCAATGTGAAGTTCGTTAGATCCATGTTACTGATTCGAGGTACGGGCAAAAGACTGGTACATGATTTAGTAATCGCCATTCCTAACTAATTAGTAAAAAGGGATAATACAATGAGCAAAAAAGTAATTAGACCATGTATCGGTAAGGATTACTCTAGAAATATAATTTGTTTTTTCTATTTTTTTCCGACATCTATAATCGTACGCGGTCGAAATTTAAGTTCAGTTCTCTTCAGCGTCCCGTGCATACCCTCCCACGTTTTCCAGTGTATTGCTTCGAACCCGAGAGAGTACGAATTATTCTTATAAATGCCATTGGGATTGGCTTCTGATAGGCCATCATTGAACCACCAGCCTGATCCATACATCGCGGGAATGTGCCTCGACGTAAAGTCTTTGTCTATCGTAGAAAACGGTCTCTCACTGCTTCTCGTTAAGGAATCACCTGCAATGAGAACATAATGATTCGCCGTGCGCTCATCCAAAATGTATAACAATCATTTATTAAGAGGTACGACAGAAGAAAGCCCGACCAAAGGGAAATCCTTTATCAGATCATCGTATCAATTGAGATAAACAAGCATTTGTAAAGATGATTGGACCGGAAACGCTCTCAGGCTACCAGTCTAATTGTGTAAGGAATTTGACTGGTTATGGGCTGTTTGTTTATCCACTTTACAATAGGCACGTAACCCTTTACCTAACATGAAAAGCACACAACACATGCAAACAAAATTCTTCAAAAACTAATGTTTTTAATTCTTTTGTCCTTAAAACATAGGTTATAACTCCTCATTGGAACGCGCCCGACGAGCTCGTTCCAAAGAGGGGTCATAACCCATGTTTTTGAGACCGTTACGTCGGGTAAAGGGTTAAAGAAAATTAACACAATTAGTAGAACTATGCGGCGTAATCATAAAACTACAATTGTGGTGTGTCTTCATTCTCTAACGGATTTTGGATCCCAATAACATATTTACAGCAGTGTTCACACTTTTCCACCAATTTAGTGATAAAACATTGAAATTACTACACTAATTTTGTATCCACAATATTGTATTTATACTTTTAAACGTGTTATATTTCTTAGGACGTGTTTAGCCTTTTGGAAAGTGGAGTTAGGAATATTTATAAATATATTAATTTTGTGTGGACACCATATATGTTGCGACGTGTGGGACGAATAGCTGGATTGGATGGAATTTCCATTACAATGACGTTCTTATTAATTTGGACTGGCCTATTGCAATAGCAGTTGTCTAAAAATCGTACGTAACGGTTGAGACATTATAAGTTATGGGGCTTTCAATGGGCGGATATGGTCTGATATAAGGCGAAGTGAGATTAATATAAGGCGAGGCCGAAGGCCGAGCCTAATATTGATCTTGCTGAGCCTTATATCACACTATATCCGCCCACTGAAAGCCCCATAACGTATTTATTATGCCAGCCCTTTGAAAGAGACACAACCACAAGTTAATTTATGTTCGATATCGATCAACCTTCAAGTTCAATCATTCAAATCAAAACAAAACAGACGATAAAATTTACAGTCCAGGGGGAGTAACTCGAAAATATTTGCATGAACTGAGAAGGGCTGATTATTCGGGTAAGGATTTGCGATTGATTTCGTCTCAGACAGTGCCAGATGGCTTCTTTACATGTACTTTTAGTGATTTATTTATTGTATTTATTTACATTTGTTTATTAAAATTTCTCAAAGACTGGAAGAAACCTATTATAGTTATACGTTGCTCAACAGACACACACACGAAATTATTTGTTGTTCGTTGAACACGCGAAATTAAGAAAAACATCGAAGCGAGCGTTGGATGTCAAAAACAAAATGTCGGAACTGACCGTTTGTGTAAGTATTTGGCTGATATTCAGGATACATCAAAATTTGTCAGTCAGTAAGTTGAGAGGTATCAACTAACCTAAAATAATAGGGATCTTAACTTGTTATTGGTATTGAAAATGCAACAAGAAGGGTTGGCCGTTTTTGATGCAACAAATAAACAAAACGCCCCAAAGCATTATTCGTTACTTTTGTATTTGGCTGACGTTAGTTTATTTAAATTATGTTTCGTTGAAATTTGAGATTATTTGAGTTTATTTATTTTATTTGAATTATTAGTTAGTTTAAAATAGTTTTTTAGATAAGCTTTATCTTTATTGCAAATCTAGTTATCACATTAATCTACAGTACGTGGAAAGTGGATTGTAACAAAATTACCCGCAGAGTAGAGGTATCACCCAAAGTATCACTTTTATCGAAAAACATAAGCATTGTTTCAACCAGTGACCTGCTGGAACTTTGCTTGTGTTTGTTATGGTTTGCAAGAAATTTGCAATTATTGCTTGGGTGGAATCTCCGCTCCGCGGGTGAGTTAGTGATAATGCACGCTCTACAGTTAAAACTAGAAGTCCTGTCATGAAATACGCACAAAAAGCGCGTCGATCTGCGCGTTAATCTACGCGTTATGACCATAGTAATGCTATCAAATTCTGTCCATATGGCCTGTGCACAACCAATGTTTCAGCCAATGAACTTCCGGGTAACCCGGAGGTCCATTGGCAGAAACATTGCCTGTGTTTGCTGTGAGTAACCAGGAGAACCTGCCGTGCTTTGGATGCCATTCGATATGGCAATTGCGCGCAATTCCTACGCGCAAGTAAGCCTAGATAAGCGCACAGTTCGTGACAGGACTTCTAGTTTTAACTGTACGTACTGCAGGAGTATGAAAACAAGCTATTGAAACGTAGTAATTCAATTCCTAATGGACTTGACACAAAAAGTTTCGGACAAATCATGTCTCGCTTGCGCAACATATCTTGCGTTGATTCAAAGAAAATGAATATTCGTGGTATTTTTAGATCAAATTATCTGGAATATATCAGTTAGTCGGACGAACTGAGAGTTCAGATGAGTGAATCCAAACGTGGGTGATGGGCTATTTAACCCTTCACCCAACGCAGACGATTTCAAAATTTATTATTTTAAATATCATTTTTTAAATTTTTTCAAAAAATTTCAACAAAACCATATCATGTGACCCCTCTTTGGAACGAGCTCGACGAGCTCGTTCCAAAGAGGGGTCACATGATATGGTTTTGTTGAAAATTTTCGAAAAATAATATTTTTTCAGCTGCTGAATTTACATATTACGCGGGCGGATGCGGGCGGATGCGGGTGATTCGTTGGGTGAAGGGTTAAGGACTAGACCGGTCCAATGCAATAACAGCATCGCATTTCTTACATAATTAGACTGGTGATTTGAGAGCATGGGAACCGGAGTGAAGTATCTAAACCGAATGATGATGCAGGTCAAAACTTAATGACCATTGGATCAGGAACCCACTTCGATAAACACGGGGCTAGCGTGCTTTCCATACAAATGGCGCAGGTATACATTTCTTGAATGCGTGATTTTCGTTCAACTAGGAAAGGACGCTATCAGGAAATACGTTCGGGGGGGGGGGGGGGCGTCAAGCACACCACGTCACCAGTATTTAACATTGTGGATCAATTAATCACCAGCTGATTGTTTATGATTCCTACACAAAACACAAGAAGTAGAACCAACTCTTCAACTCATGGGCCATCGAACTTTTATCGGTAGTTATCATTAATAGCTGTCACGTCATCAAACCTTACAGACTAGGAAGAGTTATCGCGTTGATTGACTTTACTCCACCTGGGGGTGGGGGAGCAGTTGGAGTGGCGACATGTTTTCGCTGACGTTCCAGCAATTCAAGTTATGTAAAGGTCAGTGGATACACCCTAGCGCTTAGACTGTAGAGAGGAAATCGACAGCGGTCAATGTCACCGTGACTTCGTCGCGTCACCGTGACGTCGTCGCGTTTGTATTGTGACATCATGACGTCATTGGTAATGGAAATCGTTTCGCGGAAAAACACTTCAGAAGAAATTCTCCCTTTACCTATCAACCATTAGTACAATATAACTAAAGGCATGTACATACTTTCACAATTATGCATACATACGAACACTAGAGTATGCAGTACGTGGAGGGTGTATTATCACCAAATCACCCGCAGAGTGGAGATTCCACCCAAACAGTAATTGCAAATTTGTTGCAAAGCATAACAAGCAGAGGCAAAGTTTCAGTCAAAGGACCACCGGGTTAAACCAGGAGGTCCATTGGCTGAAACTTTGCCTGTGCTTGGAGGTCCATTGGCTGAAACATTGCTTATGTTTTTTGTCGATTATGTACAAAATTTGAAAGTTATAGCTTGGATGATATTTCCACTCCGCGGATGATTTAGTTACAATCCACTCTCCACGTACTTTACATTCAACACTAGCATACACTCTAAAATCAGTTGGGTTAAAAAATAACCCTAATCAGCTGGGTTAAGGGAATATGAACCCAATTGATTTGGGTTGATTTTTAACCCAACTGATTTTAGAGTGTATGTATGTATTGTCTAGTGTTCGACGGTATGCAGAGTTATGTAAGCCAAATCAACTGGGTTGGGTGAAAATGAATCCAGCTGGGTTCATATTCACTCTTCCCAGTTGATTTGGATTGATTTTTAACCCAACTGATTTTAGAGTGTACAATATGTGTTCCAATAAGTCAGATCCAAAAGGCCAAAATCGTCATATTCTACTCAACAATTTCACTTAATAAAATAGGGTACTATACATCCGTAATATACTACTCACAAAAACATAAATGTGTCAAGTCGGACGTGAGAGTAATTAGTCGTGATAGTAATTGCTACAAAACTAACACAACACTAGTAAATGTTATCACAGTTTTGACAGGCTGACTGATGCAGCATTGTTCATTTTTAGAATGCCAATCGAACACTATTGCGGTCATCAATCATTGATCTATTGGCTGTCCAAGTTATGTGACGCACGTATGGACGCTCTTCAGTTGCGCCTTACTTAGTAGAGACGATGTCCTTCCTTCGCAATTTAAAGAGTCTCTGATGGTGCTGGTCGCAAGTTCGCCGATCACCTGGTCTGTCCGTGTCGGTGGGGGTTGTGTTCAGCTCACTGTCAAATTCGATCAAGGACCTTCATCAGATATTGGCCGTTTCTTTTCGTATTGTCCCGAAAAAAAAAGTTATGAACTAAAAATAGCTTTTTTAAAAATATCTGTATTTCGATATAATAAAATAGTAAGAAAACAATTTTAAAAGAAACTTCAAATTAATTTACTGAATTCTTTTTCAATTGAAAACAAAAAAAAAAACAAAAGAAAAAAAATATGAAATATGTCTAGTCAATGTTAGCAGATGTTGCAGTCCTCGAGTGCCTTCGAACACGTGATCTCCATGCATGATCAAATTATCGCCTTCTATTTCTACTCGTCTATTTCCCACGTAGAGATTTCCATCGGATTCTTTTCGAACGCCATAAGTCCAGTCGGCGAGCGAGGGAACCGTGTTATATATACTGGGTCAAAAAAGAAAGTATAATAGAAACAAATGTGAAAAATAGCATAAAGGATGAAATATAATAGTTCTAATATAGCACGTTTGTGGACAAGAAGTCGTGCAAAGAGTTTAATGACATGTTGTTGTCCACCCACACGTATACAATTTTGCTACTGATTTCAAAATAGCACGTGCTACCCTAGAATGTCAAATTGAATGGGTGACCGACTATTTTCTTTGTGTTATGTTGTACTAGAGAGCCTGGGTTATTGAGAAAACACGCTAGTTTTTGTCTTCCGACATTTTAAATAATGCCAAGGTTAACCGAATATCAGACGTTGTGTGCCATTGGTATACATGAGGCTAGGATACCTCCAGATGAGCTCGCTGCTGAGTTCCAAGTCACGTGGCCACTATTTACCGTCTCATTGGAAGGTATCGAACCACTGGGTCTACTGCCGACCGACCGCATTCAGGTCGACCAAGAGTTACGACTCTAGGCCGACACATCAGGACGTCTCACTTGCGGGATCGCTTTCTTCCGGCGACGAGGACAGCAGCAATTACTCCCGGCAGAACTAAAAAATAGAATCAGTGCACAAGCTGTCCGCAACAGACTCGCTGAATATGGCATCCGAAGTAGGCGTCCATACCACGGACCAATCCTTACCCTACGTCATCGTACCGTCAGAATGGAATGGGTATGTCAGCGTGTTCGCTGGACTCAGCAGCGTTGGAGCACAGTTCTTTTTAGTGATGAATCACGGTTTTGTCTACGGCGCGCTGATGGTAGGGCAATATCGTTTCGCCGACGAGGAGCACGGTTTTCTGATGCTTGAGTGCGGGAATGCGGCCATTTCGTAATGTAATGTAATGGTTTGGGCAGGAATTTCCTTGCACCATCGAACGCAGTTGATCTTCGTCAATGGTAATCTGAATGGACATTGATATTAGGACGAAAGTCTGAACGCTGTTGTTGTTCGGTAATTCAACGCTAACGTCGGATTGCGGTTATTCTAGCAAGACAATGCCCGATGTCACGTGGTGCGTATCTGTCGTGATTTCCATGAGGAGCAGAGCATCGAACTTCTTTCCCGGCCCCGCTTTCGCCAGATTTGTTGCCAACCGAGCATCTTTGGGATCAATTGGACCGACGGGTACGACTTCATGATCTTCAGACGTTAAGCGATTTACGTAATGTTCTAAGGCAGGAGTCACACCCAGAAACTTATCAAGTCCATGCGCCGTCGATTTCGTGCCATTCAAGAGGCAAACGGTGGACATACACGCTATTGACTGCATGTGTGAACTTTTCATTTCAACCATGCCTGAATTGCGGCGTTCTGAAGTGACGCTGGCAACATTAAGAACATGAAATTATGCAAATTCATACAGCTAGACTCGAAATATGAATTTACAATAATTTGTTTGGGATTGAAGTCGATAATACTAAAGAAATTGCTCCTCATAGTTTATTATACTTTCTTTTTTGACTCAGTATATATCGATGTAAGGTTTACCCAGATCTCCAATCTCTGCTGTATCTGAGGTCGTCGGCGTGGCACTGATCGCCGAGTCCGTATTGGTCTGGATTCCTTCTGCCTCAAGAGAACTCTGTGATGATGATGCATAATTGGAACAGTAATCGTACCGAGGAGGGCGGGGGTATGCGGAATATGATGGTGTTTAAATTCTGTGACGATCTTTTTATCTTCTGTTCCAGAGTTTCTAACAGGGGTTCGAATAACTAATGAGTTTCGCGTTTCATATCGATATCTCCCATACGTCTCAGCATATCGCTGTCTTGAATATTTCTCCCGATTCGAGAAAAAGCCTCTTCTCTCTTCTTAGGATCAAGTTCAATTCATTAATCTGAAGTTTGTTTCAGATTTTGTTTTCTTCTTACTTTATTATATCGGAATATATATATTTTTTAATTTCGTTTTTTACTTCTTTCAACACATTTTTTTCGGGACCATCCCCAAAGAAACGGCAATTTTTCTTTCCTCGATTCGATTAGCACGATCATCACATCTTTTTTGGGACCATCCCGAAAGAAACGGCAAATTTTCCCTTTTCGATCTTCCATTCGATTGGCATGGAAAGAACGAAGCGATTTGTCACTGCTGCCTTTGCTGCATTTTAAGCCGCTGACGATTTTATTTTAGAAAATCTCCTTAGGGTTTGGCTAAAAAATTGATGTTGCAACGAAATGCGGAATTGTTTACGTCAAAAAGACAGCTGTTCTCGAAATTCTGCTCGTTTTCCCCATAAAAATCCATTGGTTAGACTTTCGATTTCTTGTTTTTTAACAGATCACAGGAACGCGAGAAAAAAAGACATATTTTGGGGGTTCCCGAGCTAAAACAAATAGGAGGCAACTGTTTGATTTCCATTTGATGACAAGCACCGCTCTATAGTTATTATCTGGATGGGTGCTAGAAGCCACTATCAGGGCTTTAAAAAAAAAATGAGGGTACCAGAGCAAAACCCAACATTTTCCTTGCTCATGTGTCACATTCAGTTGAACGCAAATAATATTTTGTTTATATACATTTGGTTTATTACAAATTATTGGAGAGTGCCCACTAGCACTCTCCAATAATTAGTAATAGAACAAATTCTGAATAACAAATTCAGACCACCAAAAATAATCAAGTCCTCAACCAGTTAAAGATAGAGCTTTGAAAGTTCCTATATCGACTTCCGGTTATCTGAAGTTGTTCCTTTTGTTTTTATATTTGACATTTGACCCTCGATTGGAAGGAGCTGGATGTTAAGTATTTTTGGAATGATTTTAATTTCCAGCTCATTTTTAAGCCTACCTTTTTGAAATTTTGGAAATTTAATCTACGAAAAGCATATTTAACCCTTTGATTTCTTGGTGTATCCTCCATTTCAGTCCAATGGAAGCAATTAGAAGAGTCCATATTCATTATTTGTAGACCAATCAATATTTCAACATGTAGCCCCGAAAATATTGATTGGTCTATCCCACACATTTACTGAACATCCATCCTATTTAATGATATTATGACGTATGATGTTTCTGGGCGGAACAGCGGTCACTCCGTTTCAAAGGGTTAAAAATGTGGTGTCGTCCTAGAAATTTCCCAACCGTTATGCTCGAACTCGGAGGTGACATATAGAGCTCATAGGGTCAAAAATTAAAACGAGTCGAATTTTTATTAAATTTACTATGTGGTAGAGCTAAAACAAAATTAGGAGATGGCTGTTCTTTCGTTTTCTGATTCACCGTAATTTGGACATTTTTACATGACTTCAAATTACAGGCTGTTAGGACTTTGATCATTAAAACCCCTAATTTGGTGACCCGCACCACTCCACAGTCATTAAGAAACAGCTTTGAAACTTCGTACACTGACTTCCGGTTATCCGACATTGTTCTCTCCGTTTTTACTTTTGGTAATTTTCGCTCTCAGTTTTAAGGAGCCGCAATTTTTAAGTTTTTTTTAAAGATTTTAATTTCTAGCTCACTTTTAAGCGTACCTTTTTTTTTAAATTTAAAAAAAAAATCGCCACCAAATCCATAGCTAAAAATATGTTGGCACACTAGATTATTCCTAACCGTTACGATAGAACACTGACGTGACATCAGTCTGTGTGTGTGTGTGGTGGGGGGGGGGGGGGGGGGGGGCATAGAATCAACAACTTAAATGCGTCGGATTTTTTTTAGTATGTTAGTGATCTCAAAAATTAGGATATACCTGTTTTCAGTTCAATTCATCGTCCTTATTGATGTGTTTTACGTCACTTCAAAGCTCTGATCATTCTTTGTATATTCATTGAAACTTTAATATTTTTAGAAAGGTTAACCGTTTCTGGAGATCAGAATAGTATTAACGTGTTTGCCAGAGTACCTAGAAAAGCAGTTAAATTTTGGAGTAGCTACTCCAAAACCTATTAGTTTACTCTCAACGGAGAGTACTGTAGTTCTGTAGTTCGGAGAGTACATGTTCTGTAGACATGCATTGCTTTCAAGTGGCACGGAACGACATGGAACGCCTTATTCGCCGACGTTGTGCGTTAAATAGTAGCATGCACCTTGTACTCGTAGTTGGGCCCACTCGGTGATGAAAGTATTTCATTTAATCACTTCCTGAAATGCGCTTTGCGATTTCAAAATAATCGAGTTAACCCGTCGAACACGAGAGGCCCCTTTTCCCGCACAGGAACATGATACGTAATAATTTCATCATTAATTTAGATGGTTGCCGAGTGAATGTGTGGAGGAGACCAATCAATATGTTCAACGTGCAGCACCCCCCCCCCTCCCCCCAGGGTGCACATTGAAAATATTAAGTGGTCTACCCACAAATAATGAATACGGGGACTCTTCCAATTCCAATTGGTGCCATTAAACTGATTTGGAAGATACCACTAGGGTTCAACGGGTAAAGTCATCAACGACGTTTGTAGGTGATAATAGCCGATTCCAGGACAGCTTGTACATGTACTGTACAAGTACACGTACATGTACGTGTACTGCCATAGAGATTCAGTGTTAAATCGTGTACAGAGTGCAAAAATGTCGTTTTTTCATGGTGTCCTAGAATCGGCAATTGTTTTGAGGCTCACAGATCGCACTTTTGACGTTCAAACACCCGTTGGTGAACGCGTAGATTCGACACATCGCTCAAAAAGTGAAAAATGTACGAAAATTTGAAGAAAATGTACTTTAAAATTTTTTCTTGACGTTCCCATCGCGGATTAGACCATCATCTATCGTTGGTGAACGCGAGCAAAAAACGGTTTGCCGATTCCAGGACAGTATCAAAAAGCGGTTTGCTGATTCTGGGACACCGACGTTCGCCAACGGTTGTTTGAACGGTTAAAGTGCAATCCGATCGGCGAAACCCCATTTGCCGATTCTAGGACAGGAAAAATCGACCTCAAAACGTTTTCTCGGCGTTCGCCAACGGTGAAAAGTGAGCGTAAAGTGCAGTTACTCATCGAGGATTTTTTTTAAAATCGATTTCGGCCTCCAGTACATGGAAAAAAGACGGTTTGCAGTTTCTTGGACACCACCACGTTCGCGATCGCGTTTCGGGCGGTCTATGGTGCGATCCGATCGGCGAAAACCCGATTTGTCGATTCACCTCGCGAGTTTTGTGGGGCGAATAGTGATAGAATCGGTTTTGAGGAGAGGAAATAAAAAAGTGATTGATATATATATAGGAGAGAAAAAAATATAAATAAATAGTTATTTAAAAAAATAAATATTGAATCGAATAGATAATAAAAAATACGTAAATCATGAACGCTTCCCAGACTATTAGAGCAAGGTTTCTTTTAAACATGCTGATGAGAGCATACGCAATCTGTGTGAACGAAGAACTACGTCCCCTCTTGTTAGAACGATGCGTCAGATGTCGGGATCATCTAGACTTCGATCACGAGGATCATTCGTGTCTGACGATGGAAAGGGAAGATATGGTCGTCAAGTGTTTCGAACCGGCGTTCGAACGCGTTCGAATCGACGAAGTGATCGCGCTTTGGAGGAGATTAGTCTTCTGTAAGGATCGAGACAAGCCCACAGTTTCGGAAGAACTGAAATTGGCACATAGAAGTCTGACTTTAGAAGACAAGGGATGCATCATGAAATTATTGCTGAAGGAAACATACGTCTAAGTTTTCTCGTTGATATAAATAAGGGAGAATAGAAAAATAAAAATAAATATACACATACATTTTTTATCTAATATTAGAAAGAAAAAAACACAAAAATGAGAACCAGAAATAAATTGTATCCGACGTTAGATGACGACGATGATGAGAAGCCAAACGGCGTTTTGCAAACGGCACCGTCACTAGAAGAGAAAGAAAGAGGAGAGAGGTATCGCATCGGTCAAATCAGTAGAATCCAATTGTATCTGACTTGAGAGAGAGATTCTCGTCGTTCTCTCAAGAAGAAGTATTCGCATTTCCTGAAATTTGTCAACGCAGTCGACAGGACACTCATCACGATTTCCATGGGTTTACACGTGGCTGGCATCGGATTGTTGTCGACCGCGGTCGGCATTCCAATCGTGTTGACCATAGAAGGAGTGGCTTGCTTGGAAAAATGGATTCAAATTGAACATGAAGAACGTAACACAAAAAAAAGGATGGAATAATTGTGATTTTAACGAATATCTTTTAAAAGAAAAAGACATGTTTGATCTCATAAGATCTAACGAAGAAATTATAAAAAAAACAATTTTAAAATGTCGCAAATGTAAGAAACGTCAAATAAAAATCGAATCTCAACAAACTAGATCTGGTGATGAACCAACAACAATATTCGCAAAGTGTATAAATTGTAATCATAAATGGATAGAAAATTAAAAAAGAGATGTAATTTTAATCATCGTCATAAGTGAGAAATCTTTTACTAAAGAAAAAAAACATTTCAGAAATCGTATAATAATATATAATAGTAAACATTTATAAAAAAAAAAAACAAAAAAAAAATAAATAAAAGTAATGAGATCTAGAGAGATTGAACATCTTTCTAAATCTCATTACTTTTTTTTTGTTTTTAATAATCACTCATTATTTTTAATTAATTATTTCCACGCGTTCACTGTTTGTTTAAAGGATCTAGTTCGATCAGCAGACTCACCACGGAAGTGGCGGCTTCGGGATTATTGGTTTTCGTAACGAAATTAATCCTGTCTACGGCGTTCACTTTGAGAGGCGTGCCGAACGTGCTAACATTCGCAAGTTGATTCTCAGTCTTCTCAACGCTGTATCTCTTATCGCTCTCTACTCTATTCACTGCGAGATTGACGACGGCTCTGTTATTCAAATCCGTGGAAGCCAGACCCATTCGTATGATTTCACCTCCTAATGGCATGGGATATCCCACCTGACCATGTTGCGATCCGCTACCTCCGTTTCCGAAAGACCACTCGGTTTTTCCCTCCTCTAAGGCGTCGGACTCTTCGGCCCACACGGTGATCAATTGTCTAGCATATTTGACTATTTCCACCACTGAAATCGGGGTGCAGGCATCCGTCATGTTCACGGTATCCGGTAGATTCCTGAGCGCATGTCCGCCCATGTCTAGTTTACCTTCCATGATGTCGCCCTTTCTCCAGACTGAGTTGTCATCCACGTACTTCCTGCTGACTGCGCTGGAATCGAATTCGGGATCGTGATCGAGACCGAATAAATTGTGACCGTTCATGTTGATGCCACCCTCCATGGTTCCGCCAGATTGTTTGTTCAGGTAGAGATCGTCCACTTGCGATTCTACGTATTCTTGTGATCATATCACGGCAGAATCTACGTAGCCCTTGTTGATCGCGGTTGAGTCCACATCCATGTCGTCGACCTTCGACAGATTCATCTTGTTGAATCCCGCATCCAGATCCGATTCATTTCTCGTCTGACAGACTTTCTCTGTTCCAGACCTACGTAGTGTTTGGTAGCCACGTCCTTGGGATTCGTGGGAGTGGCCACATTCGTTATCTTGTTAGAATTGGCGATCAATTCCGACTGCATCGTTTTCTGAACGTATCTACTTCTCAGATGTTCGCTGAATCGCACGTGAGAATCGTCTGTGTATTTCTTGGTCGTGGCATCAGTGGAATCTATGGGATTCGCAACATTCACCAAACGTTTAGATTTCAGATCGAGATTGTTAGTCATGGCTTTATCCACGCAATTATCTAGCATGATTCATTTGAAATTTGCGTTCCCCCTGTCGACGTATTTTTTAATCACAGCATCTGCGAGATCTATTGGCTCGGGAAGATTGTAGAGCTTCTTATCATTCATGTTCAAATGTTCCTCTCGAGGATCGTATCTCCCAACGTAATGTTTGTCCAAGTTGGCAACGTCGTAACCATCACCAACTTCGAGCGTCTTCCTCTTCTTTTTGGGTTGACTTTCGTCATCACTTCTACCAAATTTATCGACTGGCATGTTGTTTTGAGGTTTTTGTTTTAAAATATATTTCAAATGCAGTTTATTAAAAAATGAATTATTTCAATTATTTTTATTTTTCGTTTTTATTCGATTAAAATTTTTAAAATAATTTTTTACCTTTATATATACTATAAAAAAAAATCTCTCTCTAATGTAAATCATTGAGAATGTCTTGAAACCGATCTCCTTCAGACCATCTCTTGAGAACGTAGAGACATAGGTGACCGCAAAACACTTGACCTGGCGATTGCACTCGTTCCGTGTTGTAACGAACCATCGATTTGTTGAAATAGCTCTTTATTTCTTTTGGTGGCGAGATTCCGTAGCTGTCGAAATAATAATTCTTCTTCTTCCCATTCTTGAACCACGCTACCCAGTGAGTGCCTTCACCTGATAAATTGTCTAGATTTAAAATTCCGCATTCCGATTGTCGAGGTCTTCTGTTTGGCAAGGCATCCCTGGAAAACACACCTAGAAAATCTTTGATTTTCAAATCCTTCGCCGCATTCGACAGATCAATGTTGGATAGGGGTTTGTTAGGTAAGACGACACCTTCTACGGATATCTCTATTTTCTTATTCATAAATGTGTATATTTTTTTAAAAATTTATTTATTTTTTTATAATTCACTAAAATGACGTTATTTTTTTATATTTTTCTTTTTCTTCTTAAACTAACTCGATCAACTTCCATAATCTTGAATCCGTCTAATTCCTCGACTTCCATAATCTTGAATCCGTCTAATTCCTCTTGATTTTCTGGAATCCTGTCATCCTTAATCATATCTGAAATCCTATCGTCTAAAATTAGATCCAAAGTCCAATGTCCGAGTGCCAAAGTGCTTATGTTATCGTCTAACACGAATCTCTTATTGTCGTCGGCCATCAGTGAAATCTTGTTGACTATTTCAGTATACAAGTCGTGATTTTCACTTCGAATCGATTTCATAGTCTTATACACTGGACCACTTCCTAACAGACAATCTTTACACTCTTGAAAAGAGATGTTTTTCTTCACCGTGCATGCTTTAACCCCTTTGCACCTCTTGATCTCTTCATCTTCTAGACAATAAGCATACAGTTTGGGTCTCAAGCCCACGAATTCGACGATTTGTTTACCGCTGCTCTCGTCCTTAAATTTACCCAACACCTTCTTGTTGTCGTTTGATTGAATGTTGGACGGGTGATCGACGGAATAATTACTCATGTCAAACCACACGGACACATCCGGAGATATATCTCAGTAGACATCTTTTGTCTCTATCTTGTAAACTAAACTGTCCATGTCGGTGAACAGTAGGTTGGCTTTATCACCAAATTTTCATTTGACGTAATCATAGTGAAACTCGTACATCAATCGCTTGCTGATATCTAAGATGATCGGTCCGAGATAATACGGTTTGTCGAACTTCAGGTGCGTCTTTTGCATGTGAACAGCCACTAGATTTTCATCGAATATGGTTCGGTGTTTGTAATTGGGTTTCGCCACTAATTTTTTAGCTTTTTTCTCAGACGTGACGAGTCGAACGTCGGTTCTCTTCCTGATGTTTTCCATCGATTTACTGTACACGCAGTTGTTCATGAGTTTGAAGAAATCTTTTTCAAAATCGTTCTCAGCTTGAATTCTGAGATTTGTGTTGAGATCGATGTATTTTTTCATCCAAGGCTCTTCGTCGAATCGAATGATGCGATGTATGTCGACTAATTTCATCCTGTGATCGACGTATTGTTTCAAATTCTCACTGTAGACGACGTACTTACGTTTGTTAAATAAATTGGGAATGAATGTTTCCTCATCTCCTTCGATCAGTTCCATTCGTTCGGGAGCCAGCGGATAATCATTGTGTAGATCGTGTAATTCTTCCGGATAGTTCAAATCGACTTCTAAAATGCAAGGATAGTCTCTCCATTTTAGCATCTCTTCTGGTTCCGTCACCCATTCGAAATTTCCAATCGGTAAAGGATGACTCATAGCCCAACCATACAGATTATTAGCGTCCCAATACTGTATGTATTTATTCGATCGTCTCGAAATGAAACCTTCTTTCATGTAGGGATTGTTAGCTTCAGAATATCTGTGGGAGATCATCGAGATGCCACCTCTCGTAGCCATTTCGAACATGAGCAACATGTCCATGTCGGATAATAATTCCAATTGGACTTTGGTGGTCTTCAACAGAGCGGCCCACGCCAGACCGGGTGTGGTGAAATACCAAGCCAGATCCAGATTGTAATTTCGACGACAGACATATCGAAAATTTTCGAACATGTCTGCCAAGAGCAGAACGTCAGTCATCAGATAGAGATTGTGATAATCGAATGATTTCTACACCTTTTTGGCGTGTTCATAATTCTCATCGGAAATGTCGGATTCGTATAATTTCGAACAAAAATCTTCTTTCGAAGGTAGTGTCATCGAATCTCTTTAGATCGTTCATGTAATCATAAGGATAGACTCCTTTCCTCAACATGACGTCTACTCATTCTCCGAAATGTTTGCTCGTAATCCTTGCTCATGTTATCGACTAATTTTTCCAGAGCGGTCGACATGAATTTAAAACTGTCGATGAAACGTATGCCTCTACGGATGGATTTCGTTTTTTCTTCCAACATTTCTCCATCGATTACTCTTTTCTTCTCCATGAGCTTCCATTTTGTGATGGAAATGTATCTTTCTTCGCTGTTTGCGATGCAATTTAATTCTTCGTGGGAGGTGCCAAGATTTTTCACAAACAGATGACTGTCGTAACCCGAGAGATTGTGAAATATCACCAGGTAGAAAATGGCATCTCGATATTTTAAATTACACTTGCTGTGAGCCGGACCGCAATACAGACCCGTGTAATGATCATGGTCTCTGACCTTCTTATTTTCCTCTGAATTCTCATCGAACAATTGTCTGCATATGTGACATTCGGTGGCTCTGTTATTTTCATCCTGCTGTTCTCGCGTGATGATCATTTTCGCCGGAGTTTTGAATTTGTCATATAACATTTGAATTTTTGATTCTAACTCTTCCACGAACCTTTGAGCCACGTCGTTGTCTTCGCACTGTTTCGCATAGGTGAAGGGACCCATGCCTTGTTGCGTGTCGAAAGCACATTTCATTTAAATGAAATAGCCCGAAGGCATGTGTTTTTGATATCTTTCGGCGTAACTTTGAAGAGCGTCGGGTTGGCAGGGACTCATTTTCACTGTGAAGCATTCAAAATCGGTGTACATGACGAATGGTACTTTTAACCTTCTACTGCGATTTTCAAACTTCACGATGGTGTTGGGTTTGTGCATTTCGACGGTGACACCTTGATTTTCATTGTAATATTCCTGATGTTTCGCTAACGATTTTTCGCTGTGAAATGCATTCATGCAGTTGCAACATAAACATATCTTATGTTCATGTTTATTATTTTATCTCGATAGTAATTGGCTCGGATGTTTAACCCAACAATAATGACGATTGTCACCATTCGAAATCAATAATAAATTAATCATCTTTTCTCTTTCGAGATACGAAGTCTGTCTGAGAGGATAGATCATTCGTTTTTCATCATCGTATCCCAAGACATTCACCGCTACGGTGGGATTTTGAGCATCAAAACATTCGATGTGTTTTAACTCCACTGGAAAAGTCACTCCGGTCCAATCGAGATTTTTAGAAGTCTCCTCGTAATGAGAAACTCTCTCAGGATGGATTTTGATGGGGTAGAAAGCGGAGGTGACTGCCCATTTAAAACACTGATCATCTTTATTTCTCACGTTGATCACAGCATTTTTTTTAGCTAAGAAATACAGTAATTCCACGTAGGAAGACCCTTTCAACGAATCGTTTTAGTTATATGAATTTCGAGTTTCAACACCTCATCGAACGTCCAATTACTACCTTTATGTTGATAATTCATGAGAGACGTCAACATCTTGTCTTTCATCTTTTCGAAAACGTCTGATAAATCTGAACCTCGAAGTACGGGTCCGACATTAGATCTGAAAAATGCATTTTTCATGATGCTCTCGCCGGACTTCACATCAATTTTATTCATCACGCAATAGAGTGTCATCTTAATTTTTTGTCCCACGTTCATGTGTTCGTGAAACAAATCCAATACATTTTTCTTCACCCTTTCCATGAACAATTTCGGATTGACTTTCTTGATCGAGGGAACCATGTCGAAAGTTTTAAAAATGCCTTTGATCACACTCTCCTGTTCTAGGGCTTCGATTGGAATATTTCAACGACGAGTCATGCTATATATTCTTCTCCTTTCCCTTTGTCGATCACTCATCGAATTTCGTTCGATATATCTCGTTTGTCTAGATTCTGAAGTGCATCACTCGTCTTCATTTTAGTATTTTTTTTTTTTTTTTTTTAACTTGAAGTGCTTCAACAGCTTTTTGTTTAGTCGTCTTCTCATTTTTCACAACCGATACATTTTTTGACTGTTTAAGTTTATCCACTTCCGATCTTTCGATTTTTTTCTTTCCATCGTGTCGCAAACGATATTCCTGTATGACTTCAATTTTTTTTTATTTGGTTCTATGATTTCGGAAATGTGGAATTTTTAATTTTTTACAAATCTCGTTTAACTGAGGTATGGTTTTCTCATTTAAATTTTTCATTTTTTTATTTGTTTGCTTCACTTGTAAGAATTTTTTTTTTTTTGAATTTTGTATTTAAATAATTTGTTAAAAAGTTTTAAAATTGTTTTTATATATATATGTTTTAATTCCTTCAAAAAAATTTTTTTTGATGAAAATTTTTTTTATGTTCTTTGACGTGAAAAAAATTGAATTAATATGAGAAAAAAGGATGTTAAAATTTAAACTTTTTATTTATATATATATAAAGAGAAAAAACACTTTTACAAAAAAATTTTTTTTCACATTAAAGAAAATTAAAATTAAAAAAACTTTTTTTTATATATATATAAAGAGTAAAAAAAAACCCAAACTTTTTTAACAAATTATTATTTAAATACAAAATTTAAAAATATACATTATTGGCAATAATTCATAAAACAAAAAAACAAATAATCGATCATGACAACAACACCTAAAAGATGCAAATTGAAACGAGTCGAAACGTGTAAGAAATTCGGTTATAAAATCTATAGATTACAACGACACGACTCCATCGAATTGAACGAGGTCGAGACGAAGGGCTTAGAGCACAAACATGACAAATATAGCATGCCTTTGAAATTGGACGAAGCCATGCTCGTTTTGTTTTACGAGTACCAAAGCGATCTACAGAAAATCATCGCCAAAGATAGAGAATTCTACAAGGACGATTTATCGTTGCTCTATGGAAGTTACATATATCCAAAAATCTCACTCAACTCGTGAACAAATCGGGTGGTGAGAGCGGGTTCACCGATGTAAAAAAACTCAAAAAAGTAAAGATAAACATTCAACACATTTTCGAAAAAGGAGAAGACACGAGCGTCAACATGCTAATAACGGACTTGGAAATATAAACAATAGATAGACTGATTTTTAGCAAAGAAGAAGGAAAAAAAAGTAATGAGATCTAGAGAGGTTGATCATCTCTAGATCCCATTACTTTTTTTGTTTTTTTTTTTGTTTTTTGTTTTCCTTCTTCTTCTTCACGATCACCCATATATATTATAATAACATTTCCTTTTTTCTCAATTTTGGCATCGATTCTTCTTTTTTTTTGTGATATGTTACGTTTTTATAAGAACACATTTGTTTATCCGAATCATAATTATGAACGAATGTTGTGCATCTCTTGGTAACACTCACATCATTTCCATTCTCTTCAGAAGGTAGTGGTGACGGTGGAAAGCGTCTCATTCTTTTCAATTTCAACCATCTATCCCGCTCTTTTTTCAGTTCTTTCCTAAGATATCCATCATTAGCGTCTAATTGTTTTCCCACATCTTTTTCCAACACTATCCTGCAATATTCATCATTAGCATCTAATCGTTTTTCCACATCTTTTTCGTCTAATTGTTTTTCCACCTTTTTATCCATTTTATATTATTTTTATATTTCTATGATTTATATCATTTTTACATTATAATAACATACTCAAAATCGGTATATTCCTAAATGGCGAATTCTCACCAAACAACAAACCCTTGCCGAGTCGCTCAATGTTCCGTCCAATCTTCAGATAGAGACCGTTTCCACTCAAAGAGTTATCACCTCTAACAGGTTCTAGATACAATCCTTCACCACTGTCGTCTACGTGGACGCGACACACGGCTCCTCCCTTCTTCAAAAACAGTCCGCTGCCACCCATTAATTTCTCAACTGCCGAACTCGCGAGTCCCGAGAGAGCTCCCACGCCGAGAGTCATTCCGAGAAAGGGTAATGCTTTTGCGGCAAAGGGTAATGCTTTTGCGGCGATTCCAGCCAATAGCGGTAGGAAACCGCCTTTCATTCTCAAATTGTATCTCAATTGAGCGGGACTCAATCTCACTGTCAACCCTCTTCCATCACAAATCACTTTCTACATCCTTTTGATTTGACTTCTGGTTCAGGCGATCAAATCCTGACCGCCACTTGTCAGATCTTCGTGAGTGAATTTGAATCTCACCGCCTCGCCTCGAGTTGTTAACGCCTCTTAAGTTTCTTCCTCTGTCCTGCGGATATGTTCACGTTTTTAACCACGTATTGTGTCATAATTCTTTTTTTAAAACATATTTTCTTCAATTGTTTTCTTTGTTTTAATGATAATTATATATATTAAATAATTTTTGTAAATTAATATTGCGTTTATTTTATTTTCTTATTTATATATATACACAATATTTTTTTTTTGCTTTTATATTTCTCTTATGTGAAATCGTATCGTCACACTCTCTCCACGAAGACCTAACAGTTCACCATTTTGATTCGCCAACGTGGTTTTGAGACTACACAATGTGTCTAAAATCACTGGTAGATAAACTAAATTTCGAGGTCGTTCCACGATCTTATAACCCAGCGACACATTTGGAAAGAAGGAATAGATCGTCGGTTGAGCACTACCATTCACATAGCTTCTAGCAATCACATCCACGTTCACCAGAATGCTATTGACTGCGAGAATGTCGAATGTATTTTCAGATGCTGCGTGGCCTCGATACGTCTTTCGATCGAATCCCAGCATCTTGCCTATAGAATTGTCCATGTTGAAATCCACCTGAAAATTATCTTTCAAATCCAACATCGTCTGTAAGGTATTAGGGTTGGGAACGAGTCTGATCTTGTTGCTTCCCTTTCCATCCGTCTTCATTCACGTCTGAATGTAATTGTTCAAATCGTCTATGTCGTAACTTCCTTTGGGAATTCGAATCTCCAACCAATCCGCTCCGTCAGAATACTTGAACGAGTTATTCTTTTCGGTGATGTTGGGAAAGGAATAATAAGTCTCCAGATTCACCAATGCCATCTCGTATCTTTTCTCTCTATTCAATTCTATGGAAGGTTCGAATTTCGTCGCGAATCGAGTCGAATCGCCACTCACCACGATTTGAATGGATTGTTTTTGCAGCCATATTCTCTGCTATCCGTTCTAACAATTCCCCTTGTTCGAACATTTAATTTTTATTTTATTTTCAAAACTAAATTATTTGATGATTTAATTATTTTCTAATTTTATTTTCGCTCTCTGTCTTATTATCATCAGAAACATAAAACTTGTCGAATCCACACCGATATTTTCCACGATTAAATTCGCTAGTCAAATCGATCACGACGAAATGGTAAAGTCCTCCATCCCAAACCCTCTTGCAGAATCTCCTGAATTCCGCCACGCTCATTTCGTTTGCGACGTGATCGCCGTAGATGTGATTGAGATTCTTGAGATCCTGGCGAAAGAGACACAGTAAATTAGCGTTCTCCCTTATCGTCTATCTGGGCAATCGAAAATAATTCTGCAACAGGTAGAAACAGTCCACGTTGCTGTGACGACCCCTAACGTAATACGATTCGCATCGGTTCTGTCTCTCCAAAAGCAGATCGTCGAAAATCATGAGATTCTTATCTTCCGATTTCAATTCTCTAGGGTCTGGAACGTCGCTAGTGTTCTCATAAAATCGACACTCGACGTTCGAAGACACATTTCTCTTCATCAATTCCATCGCCGCACCATCCAAAATGGTCGAAAGAGAAGCTTCACTTTTGTCGAATTCCTCCCTACTGTCAAAGATTCTGGCTATAACGTCCTTGGGCAATCTACGATCCATGCACTCTCGAAGCAATCTGTATTCAGGTTGAAACAAGCTCTTGCCAAACATGAACAATCCGTCGTAATCCAACCAGTCGGGTCGCGACAACAGATTCATCAACAGATTGGTCTTTCCACAATTCGATTTTCTCACTATCAAGCCTCTTATGCTTTTGGGAAAGAACTCGTTATTTGACCTCTTGGTCGCGGCGTTGTTCCAAGACATATCTTTAATGTTCATCTTTGTTTATTTTTTTGTTATTTTAGATTTTTTCAAACACAATTTTTATGTTTTTTCAAACTCAGTTTTATAAATATTATTATTTATTTATATTACACCGTCGCGAGTTCTTTTCAATCCAGATCCACTTGTCATTTTGGCTAAATCTTGTATGGGTACCACAGCATCCTTAAAATCTTTCCAACTTTTCGGCGATCGCTCTAACGTAGCTCGCTTCGCCGGCGGACTGATCAACTTGTCGATCAACGCGTCGGCTGCCCTCTTGCCAGCCACAGAAGCTATCCTACCACTGGCTTCGGAAGCGGCTTTCTTACCAGCATCCAAAGCCGTCTTCTTACCAACCTGAAATGCGGTCAATGCAAGTTCTCTACCTGAATCGCTCGTGAACGCTCGCATTATAGAATCGACGATGCCAGAACCGCCTTGAACGTAAGTTCTGACGTATCCCCTGTTCTTTATCACCAACATATTTTATAATATATATTTTGTTTTTTCACTGGTAAATCGTTTGCTGTTTAAATTACTTTTATTATTTTGTAGTGTAAAATTTACTCTTTTTATTTTATATATTTTTGTTTGTTTCTCTCTACCTATTATATATCAATCCTTCAATTCGTTCATCAGTCTTTTGTAATCGCGTTTATTCAAAACCTGCTGCTTCAACAATTCGTCGCATATGCTCGCTATCTCATCTAATCCAGTGTTACCAGCGCGTCTACTTGCCATCAACAAACTCAATCTCTGAGACAGAGTGTCAGAATCGCTAGGAAGAAAAGTGGTTTTCACCCCTTTGCCAGTCACCGACTCGATGAACTTCTTCTTATTCATATCCCATATGGGTTTCACCACTTTCGTCCACTTGTAACCTCTGTTGGCTCTGGGTCTCGTTTCTCTGGCATCGTTATTTCTCTTCATGGCGTGGGTCTGAACCAGAATGTCGCCATAACTGTCGAAATCATGTTCCGTGTAATCTCCAGGCTTGTCGAAAAGGAGCAATTTGTGCAGTCCAGGAGTTAATTCGTACCTATTCGAACCGACGATTAAATTATCATCATCCTCTCGCACTTCTGTGTCGCCCACAAAAGTTCTACCGTCAGAATCCTTATAAATTCCATACAACAGATCTCTCTTACCACCATCCTCAGACGACGCAACGCTATCAGTGGTGATAGTCGAAGCTGTATCATCGCTCTCACTCACGTTGGTTTCGATTCTCATAGGAACGTAATCCGGTGCAGATTGAAAGGAATACTGTTTTGTAAAACTACCTGGCAACGAACCCATTCTCAAAGAACTCTCTTTTATAGGTCTCAATTCTTCAACTATCTCCTTCTTGCTTCGTTCCTGAACCTCTGTCACAGGTTTAAATATTTTTGTGGCTTCGCATCTCAATTCCATCTCTCCAAGACGTCCGCTTCTGTCAGCCGATTGAATGCTCTTCTTGGCACGTTCATATTCGTTTAAAAGTTGATCTCTACATTTGGAATCTGTATGTGTAAAAACATTTTTTCGTTTTCTAAATTATTAATATTTTCCTTTAGAGTATGCTAACTTGAGTTATTTTATTATTTTCAAAATCAAATGTATAATTATTTTTATGTTTTATGTAAATAAAAATCTTCTCTCTTTAATATAATAACTAAAACCAGTTGAGGAAACACATTTTACAAGATAAACCTCTATAAATGCGTTTGCCTTGAATGCGTTAAATATCGCATCACCGATTATTCACTCCGTGACGAACTGGAGAACTTTGAAAAAGTTTGAAAGTTTTAGCATATAAGAAACCGGTTTCTGATTTAACGCGTTTGAGAATAATTATATCCGTTAAAAGGGTTCATTCATATCTCTGAACATTATAACAAGTAAATTAAAATTCAGTTACCTCTCAAACCATGATTGAGTGGAAACGCGCTTTTACTGTATATTATTAAAAACGAAAATACCTTTCATTCACACCGGAACAAAACATGAGTGTCTATTATGATACAATTTTATCGGACTCGATTTTATAGTCGACTCTATTGAACGAAAACCTTTCATTCACTCCGAAACAAAACATGAGTGTCTATTATAATAGAATTTTATCTCTTACATTCATCTAAATGAAAAAGGTTTTATAGTGGAATTTTTATTTGAATGAAACAATTCTACAAACTCTTTTATTTGAATGACACAATTCTACGAACTGTTTCATTAAAATTTATCTTACAAATTTTGCTGTGACAAAATGTGAACAGATGATTTCCATCTGTTCTAATTTTCTAAAACTCAAGTTTTCAATGTCATCATTAAACGAAAACCTTCATTCACACCGGAACAAAACATAAGTGTCTATTATGATACAATTTATCGGACTCGATTTTATAGTCGACTCTATTGAACGAAAACCTTTCATTCACACCGAAACAAAACATGAGTGTCTATTATAATACAATTTTATCTTTTAAAATTCATCTAAGTGAAAAAGGTTTTATAGCGGAATTGTTATTTGAATTAAACAATTCTACGAACTGTTTTATTTGAATGAAACAATTCTACGAACTGTTTCATTAAAATTTATCTTACAAATTTCGCTGTGACAAAACGTGAACAGATGATTTCCATCGGTTCTAATTTTCGAAAACTCAAGCTTTCAATGTCATCATTAAACGAAAACCTTTCGTTCGCACCGAAACAAAACATGAGTGTCTATCATGATACAATTTATCAGACTCAATTTCATAGTCAACTCCATTGAATGAAAAAAGCTATTTATTTACACTGAGTACAAAATTAAAAAACTCCTCAAAACCGATTCTATCACTATTCGCCCCACAAAACTCGCGAGGTGAATCGACAAATCGGGTTTTCGCCGATCGGATCGCACCATAGACCGCCCGAAACGCGATCGCGAACGTGGTGGTGTCCCAGAAACGGCAAACCGTCTTTTTTCCATGTACCGGAGGCCGAAATCAATTTTAAAAAAGTCCTCGATGAGTAACTGCACTTTACGCTCACTTTTCACCATTGGCAAACGTCGAGAAAACGTTTTGAAGTCGATTTTTCCTGTCCTAGAATCGGCAAATGGGGTTTCGCCGATCGGATCGCACTTTAACCGTTCAAACAACCGTTGGCGAACGTCGGTGTCCCAGAATCGGCAAACCGCTTTTTGATGCTGTCCTGGAATCGGCAAAACGTTTTTTGCTCGCGTTCACCAACGATAGATCGATGGTCTAATCCGCGATGGGAACATTGAGAAAAAATTTTAAAGTACATTTTCTTCAAATTTTCGTACATTTTTCACTTTTTGAGCGATGTGTCGAATCTACGCGTTCACCAACGGGTGTTTGAACGTCAAAAGTGCGATCTGTGAGCCTCAAAACAATTGCCGATTCTAGGACACCATGAAAAAACGACATTTTTGCACTCTGTACACGATTTAACACTGAATCCCTATGGCGGTACACGTACGTGTACGTGTACTTGTACAGTACATGTACAAGCTGTCCTGGAATCGGCAATTATCACCTGCTGACGTTGGATTGACTTATAGCGAACGTTAGCCTTTTTCTATGTTTTCTTTTTAGTCAGTCTCGTTTTAAGTTACTTCCCGTCAAGATATCTTCATGGAATTATGTACACTTATACTCCAATATGTCTGGTGCTCTGCTAAAGCTGGGATTTTTTATATCGCACCTTTATCCAACACAGCGTGAAATTTACGTGTTTTGTTTCAACCATTTATATTCACGCCTATATCAAGCCTCCCTTTTTCAAACTTTGGATATCCCATCTCCAATATCTGAAAATATGAATTCTCAACGGTTATGGCCAATTGTTCGGGCAACCCTTTTAACACCAACGCCACAAAAAATTAAATTGTACCCGATTTTCATGAAGTTTTAGTTTGTTGAAGAGTTCACAAAATAAAATTTTTATTTAATGTAATATTTGACATATTGTGTAATTTTGGTGTTTTGAGGCACCCCAACCCCACGGTGACAAGCCTACCCATCAAACTACAAAACATGTCAATACATTTAGATCAAAGGTGGCAAAGGGAACAATTTTAGGAGTGCATGCCCATATGTTGTCCACACTGTCCCCAACTTCTTCACGACATTACGTCAATGCCCATTAAGGGTCGGAAAATGTCAAAATTAAATTTCACTTCTAAGAGTTGAACTATATTAGTACTGGTACTCGTGGTACCAAATGTAAAGGGATATTTTTCTTTTGAAAATCAGACGTCAGATACGGGAGATATTACGTTAACAATGTCGAGGGTAAACACACATTTCCGGTGATACCCCTACCACCTAAACTACTACCAAACATAGCACTAAATTTAAGTAATAAATAGAAAACGTTAAAATTAAATTTCACCTCACTCACTTCAACCCTTAGGATATTTTTAGTACTCCATCTCCCATATACAAAGAAACAATAATTTTCAAATTTAGACGTCAGATGTCGGAGATATAACGTAAACAACGTTGGGCTACCCCACACCTCGGTGACACCCATATCCCACAAACTACCGAAACCTTTTATTATTTCTAGTTTGTTTACAATTGTTAGTGATAGTTAACATTCTGCAAGTGGTATTTTATCACAACTGGAAAGCAAATAAATGGAAATTCTGAGACATTTGTTGGTGTAGGCTTATTTCGCAACTTTTTGGATTTACGCCAGATTGCAAGAACACATTAAGATAGAGTTTTGCATTTTCTAAACACCGAGATCTATATTCATGATAGATACATGACATTACGAACAGCCTGGTTGTTATTATTCACCACAGAATTGCAGTCGAGGAGTCAACTTTCTCATTTTTGTCACTGGTGGCATGTATGTATGTCAACCATCCATTAAGCCGTTATCCTCTTTATATCTTGAGAGCACCCCCTAAACCCAAAGCAATGGTTATTACTGCTTATTAATTTACATTTGATTGCATGTAACTGTGCTGTTGACAGGACCTGGGTAGTCAATGAAGCTGGTTGTATTACTGAAAATGCTGTCTCCTGTGGCTCAGGGCAATGCTGGGGTTGAGGAGGTTGAGTGTGATAGTGACAATCAGGCGAAAAATGCCAGCAAAAGCCATTCGGCAGTCAAAAAGACCATGTTCTATATCTTTACTGGTTGATAATAGAGTCTTATGATTTTTGTTCATGCAACTCAAGACAGACTCCAGATTTTTTGCAGAAGTGAAATTCAAGGACAGATCACTCTTGTTTTCCTTTACGGTCCCGCTCTTCAGTTTCGCACTATTGCACAAGGGAAAAAGTCTAAACTAAGCGCATTTGTCGACACTGATGCCATGTAAATTGGAGTGTATTTTTATTATCAGATATATGATTACGTTAGGCTATTTGTTGGACAAGAGAATTTGAAGTTTTGGTCACAGAGCTGGAGTCTGTTGCATAGGGTCAAATTACCAGAGGAATTATATTATGAGAAACAGTGGCTTCGAAAGGTGGAATATTTTTAAAATGTCATTTTTACACGCAGATGTTACCAGGCATGTAACTAAAAAATGAGACCGACACAAACTTTTTTTCACATTTTAGAAACAGGGGATACTATGCTCCAGGGAGAGGTAAATGGGCGTAGTAGGAAATTATGCTTTTGAGGCTGCTGGTTGGGTGAAAATGACTGGTGTCGTCATGTTTTCATGCAATTTGTCAGGTTGAAGCCGTGCAATTAACAGTAAATTATTTCATCCACATTCAGATTGTTTATTTCTTCTTGTATGTTGTAGTGGGTTTGCAAAATGTAACACATGTTATGGGTTAGATAACTAAGTTAAATAATATTCGCATTTGAAGAGAGTGGATGACATTTCATTTTTAGAACTGCCTGAAAAACTATGGAGGAGAGCCTTATATCATTAAACACTGGATCTTTTTATTCATGTACTTTCATGTACTTATAAACGACAGATCGCTATCAAACTTCACACACTGTTTTCTGGTTATTTAAAATTGTTCAAATTTATTTTTTCATTTCAAATTTGCGCACTCGATGCCAGTCCTGGCGATATTACGTTTTCTTCTATAGCTTTTACTTTCAGCCTCATTTTCAGCCTCAGCCTTTTGAAATTTTGGTAATATAATCTACACAAAAACCACATCTAAAATGTGTTTCTGTCCTAGAAGGTTCCCTTCCATTATAGCCGAACTCTGAGGTGACTTCGTCCGGAGTTGTATGGTCAAATATTAAAATGCGTCTGATTTTCATGAAATATTAGGACGTTGTAGAATAAACAAACTGAAGATAGTATTTTTACGTTTTTTGGTTTATCCCAATTTTTGACGTTTTTACTCGCTTCAAAGATTCATCCTTCTTTACATAATCTCAAAGATTCAACATTCGTAACAAACACTAAACTTTTTTAAGGATTTAAAATGTTTTGGGAAGTTCAAAATGGTCTGACCCCTTCAGGCAAGTATGATACAAATAATACTGAACATTTTGAGAAGCTACTCCCAGAAGTTTGGACACACTTTAATGTCAATGGACGGTACTATTACTCCACCCTGAGATACGTTATGCTTTCAAGCGACAGGAAGCAACGTGGTGCACGTTGTCCAGTGGCTTGCTGCGTTAAAAGACGCCATACAGGTTCTCCTCGTTGTTGGGTCCAGTTGGTGATGGAAGTGTTTCGTTGGATGTTTTCTGGAAATTAGCGTGCGATTACAAAATAATCGAGTGGTATTCAAACCCGTTTATGTATACTGTGAATAAATCAATTTCGGTCAAATCAAGCCTCGAAAATGAATGTTCATGATAATTATTGGATTCCACCGTCTGGAATATATAAGTTGGTCAGAAAAAAGAGACGTAAAATATTCCAGACGAGTGAATCTAAACTCAATATCACAAGTGCACAGCAGATTTTATATGGTGAAGGTAGCCTCACAAAAAGATACGAGATTACTTTTTCTGCGGTACAGCACTGTTTCAGATTCAAGGAGATTTAACCAGGCCTGATAGCCGAGCTACCAATACAATGCAGCTCTTGATTGCTATGTAGAGAGACTTCATTTTTTCTGTGGTACAGCGCTATATTTCAGATTCAGGGAGATTTAACCAGGCCTGATAGCTGAGCTTCATATACGATGCCGCTCTTGATAGCCATGGAGTGAAATTTCAACTGGGTTGCTATTTCACTCACTAAGTGGTCTGTACAAGAGCCGTATGGAGTTCATTCCATTTCTGGTCCTTATGAATTCCAAAACAAAAGCTTGCCAGGTTTTTTTAAATGCTTTCCGCGCCGTTCAAGGTGTTGGGCTTGTTACAACCGATAATGTTACAACGCCGCATAATGTTACACCAACGCATAATGTTACAAAAATGTAGTAAACAACCGATAATGTTATAAACTCCGCATAATGTTATAACTTTTTTCAACCCGTTATGTTATAAAAATCGACGCATAATGTTATAACTTTTTTAAACCCGTTATGTTACAACAAATTAACCGATAGTGTTATAGCTTCTGTATACTAATTCCAGCTACAGCTATTGTAGATGGACTTTACCACTTACCATTTATTGCTGCATAAAGGTATGTAATATTTATACTAAAGGTTTCTGCTCTGGTTAAGGCGAGGAGACACGCCCCCAACTCCCGGGGATTTATCATAGAATGACCTAGTCACGTTACATAGACGCGGATTATCCTGGTAACTCAATCGTGTGACGACATTACCATGACCATCCAGTGCCCAACATGGTGAAGGCGGGGGTGGTGAAGGAGGGGTGCTTTTTATCCGGTTGGTACGTTTACCAACATGCGTTGTCTCCGCTTCCAGCAATGTAGTGTACCATAATCCACTAACGCCATTGGGGATGGGCAAATGCCTCTGTTTCTGCTTGTTTTGGGCATCTAAAACTCATTTGTCGCATATTTCTTAATCATAAGAATATCTTATTGTTCATTAATTTGACTTTTTAACAACTAACAGTGAACAAAAATGAGGTGGAGTTAAAGGAGGTCAAAAAGTTGGATGGAGCGAGGTACATATTGTGGATGTGGCGGGTTGGTAGTGTCGCACGGAACAAGAATAAGATGCGAAACTGGGTAGGAAGAGGAATGGGGTTTAGGAGGATTGAAAGGGGTGGGCAGGGATTAGGCTGAGAAAGAGAGGAGGTCGTGGATTAGTACATCAGGGTGATTGTGCAGAGAAGGCTATCTAAGAATGCTTTCAGGGAGTAGTGCTAGACGGTATGATAATATAGATGGTGGAGATGTTGGAAGAAGTGGAAGTGATGAATTTGGGATTACAGGTTCTGGAAAAGGCGGAATCACTAGAACAGGAAGTATAGGGAGGAGGAGGTTGTGGAGAAGGAGTTGTTCTGATGTTGGTGTTGATGTTGGTGTTGTGGCGGTGTTGGTGATGGGGTTGAGTTGTTATGCATGTTGAAAGTGAGCCATTTTGTGGGACCCCGGGGCAGGACCCCGGAAGTGACGTCATGTCACGTGACTGGGCGGTCATGTTAGGTTGTCATGATAGTGCCGTGGGTAGCCATGTTGTGACGTCATTATCATGATAATATTTGGTAGGAGTGCGTAGCGCGTGTTGTTATGGGGACACGTGCTCCGTCTCACCCCTAACAACCCGACAATAGATATCGAATAAATTCAACCAACCCGACAATCTTCAGAAAACTGACCCAAACACTCCCGAAACACTCCCAAATAAAGGTAGTATATATAGTATCTTTAACGAGGGTATTAGACGTGTGAACTCACTGCGCTCATTTTAATAGCTTTCTTTTTGAGACGTATGATTTTGCGCGCATCGTGATCATTTTCATAGCTTTCATTGCTCCATACGACGAAAAGGGGGATTCCGTGGGTTTAGTATCCGAAACAGTATGGAGAAGAAAGTAGATGAGTTAGGTGGCTTTTCGAAGCCAGCTCTTCCCACCCCACACCTATTTTCTGTTTTTCGACGGATTAGTGTGTGATGGGCCAACCAAACGTTAAATGCTTTGAGCATTACAAGATAAATTTAAATCAGCTGAAGTCTAAGATAACTTTCGCTATGCAACCACCTCCTGGACTCGAAAAAAATAGACTTCAACAGCGTTTTGGCGCGTGCTTGATCTGGGCTAAAAAAATACTTTAAAAATAAGTTGAAAAATAAGACGATTTCGGCCTATGAGTCTTATATTTCGGAAACTTTGCCAAGCGTCTGCAGTAAGGAAAAATACAGGAGGGAGCAAGCAAACTCCGGCCCGTGTTGTCCCTCCACCCAAACGCGAAAAGCATAATAAGAAAAGATGAAGGCAAAGTACCTCTCCCTCTTCTTTTCCTTCTTCTTCTCCTGCCTTCTCTCAGAGTAAGCGTCTCAATTTGCAAACATCTCCGGTCCATATTGTGATTGAAGATGCTCGCAAATTGAGTAACGCTGTATCGCCTCGTCTTGCTCCTCTGCCTCCTACTCCTCCTCAACCTTTCTTCTCCGGTTCTGCTAGTGCTCTCACTAGAACTCCTCCTGCTTCCCCCGCTTCTCCTTCTGTTTCCTCTCCTGCTTCTGTTTCTTCTCCTCCTTCTCCTGCCTCTATTGTGGTTCAACCAGGTATATCGTACTCAGTGAAAGTCAAATCACCGAGCCGCAACTCGGGCCGTTCATTTGATTCTACATTCTCCCAGTTTCGGAATAAGACCGGAGTTCATTTTGACAAAAAGAACTGGCGCCTCCCCGATGTTTGTAAAAACATCCATATTATTGGTAGTTCAAATTTAGGACGCACCGATCGAAATCCCCACCCGGACATCCAGGTGGAGTGTTACCCCGGCGCCAAGTTCAATCATTTTCGCTCTATGTTTAAAGGGAACAGAGGCCAGCCCAGTTCCCCAAAAATATTATTAGATATTGGCGTGAATTCTCGAAGTGATAATACTGATCTTGTAGTTAAGCAGTTGCGGAATGTGCTTAGCGATATCAGGGTCATTTTTAGATCAGCAAAACTTTATTTCGCTGAACTAAACTTTTCGCAGAAACTCCCTCAGACTGAGAGGAGAACCTTGAGCATCATCAATGAAACCATTCGGAAAGTGAAGGACGTTAACATGATACCAAAATTGATGACGCGAAGTTTGATGTTGCTCAGGATTTAATCCATTGGACCAAGAGAACTGCCAATATTATGTACGATCACTGGTTGACCATCTGGATTGAAACTTAGTAAAGGCAAAGGTAACAACCGCCTAACAGATGTGGGATTAGGAACTAATGTGGTTAACCTGTCTAGCACCAATGACCTAACAACCCAAGAGCAGGCTCTTTTAGATCTCTGTTTAACTTTTTTACCAGCACCGAAGCCTAAAACTGGCAATCAAACAAATATACCATCATACAACTGTAATTTTCTTAGGCAAATGACATTAGCAGACTGCTTTAGAAACTCCAGCGGTCGGAAACTTCCTTTTACAGAATCATCTGGTTGGTCATTTCCAGACAGTGAAGTAGATCCCGAAATTATTGAGGCTAACAAACGAATCCTCCAAAAGGTGTTCAACATGAACATACTCTCCGATAAAGACAATTTAACAGCTGGTGAATGGAGAATCCTCACGAAAAGGGGGATTCCGTGGGTTTAGTATCCTTAAGATATAAGATAGTATCCTTATCTAATGTCCGACCATATAATGGAAGCGTAATTTATCACAGAAATGGGTTTATTACAATAATGGTTGGTTTATGACGAAAGTGTTTTTTTAAATCAGAGATAAACTGGAAGGGGGGAGGGCACCGTCCCTGCCCCTGGAGCCCTACAATAGCTATAACTGGAATTAGTATACAGAAGTTATAACATTATCGGTTAATTTGTTGTAACATAACGGGTTGAAAAAAGTTATAACATTATGCGTCGATTTTTATAACATGTCTGGTTGAAAAAAGTTATAACATTATGTGGAGTTTATAACATTATCGGTTGTTTACTACATTTTTGTAACATTATGCGTTGGTGTAACATTATGCGGCGTTTTAACATTATCGGTTGTAACAGGGCTGTGGTATCCAGATACGTGTTTAATATGATTTTTTTTCTTGTCTTTTGTCTTTGTCAGAATATTCTCTCCATTTTGTGTTGTTTTTATATTTGCCCAATTATTTTTTCATAAGTAATTAATTTCTTTGCAGGTGTTTTTCTGTCATGTAAACATATATGTTAATTTATGTTTGAGAGAGGAGTGTTTCTAAGTGGTAAGCACTTATACTCCTGTCCCTTTTGCGATTGTGTTTGCAAATAAAGTTGACGGGTGATTTTAAATCATGCAAAATGATGTCCCTTGTATGGAAGAACAGGAATCAACGACCTGAGAAGGAGCTTTTAAGTGCACTCTAAAATCTGTTTGGTTAAAACTTAACCAAAATCAACAGGGGAGAGTGACTATGAATTCAATTAGATGATTTGAGGTGATTGTTTACACAACTGATTTTAGAGTGTGTGTTCGCGAGAGTCGCAGACGCGAGTCAAATATACAAAAAACCCAACGAGGGTCGACGATGCCTCGCCCTTCTCTACCCGAGTGGTCTGCATTTATACCTCGATTTAACTTGAATTGCGCAATGAAGCTTAGATTGTTAAAGAAAAATACCACCTTTGGCTGTCTCCTCAACATCATAAAGTCAAACACATGCCTAACGATTAATGTTATAAATCAGATGGGTTATTACATGATGTTCTTACGCGCGGGCTGGATTTCACAATTAGTTCATCTAGCACATTTTTCAATGTCTTTATTGAAAAGAGTATCACTGGAATACACCCATCAATCATGGTATAATTCTTCTCACATGACTTCTCCGTTTTCTCGGCTTATTACTATTTCATATTTTCAATAAATATTAATTAGTGCGTCACAACACATTCAGTTGATTTGATTGATCAATTTCAAAAGAACGCTTTCTGATTGGTTGTCACCAAAAAGATCTGTGTCAAATTAATGCGCGTGTAAATAGAAGTATTTCAAAACATCACGATGTCTGATTTTATTTGTTATAAACATTCACTAAAATCCCAATGATAAGAAATGTGTAAATACTTGTAAATTAGTATTTATAACGCCGAATAGTGGAACAATATTTTGTCGCGGTTATGACGTATGACTCCGCCCAGTGTGACGCGTGATAGTCAAATGCATGATGTTCAAGGTGAAATTCCATTCTTTAACCCTTCTTTTCTATCTAAATATGCGTTTTTCGTAACTGTGGTATGTTGTGTCATACGATAAACAGAATATGAAATTCGTGTTTTAGTCATACTCTATTTATGAAACTCGTCTACGAAATTCTTACACTCGTTTTATAAATATGTCCAAAACACTCATTCCATATCCTCTATTTCTTCATTCATTTTTCGATTTATATCTGCCGATAATACATGCAAATACATTTACATATTTACCTCCTCTAATTTATTATTTATATTCATTGTTCAGACATGTCTATGGAAAAACGTGTTTGTCTTGGGAGATCACGTCTCCCCTGGTCCCCCATGGTAAATATCCGGCCACCCCGACCTGATCCGCCGAATCGAAAATAGGTCGATGAAAAGTAGATGACATGGCACAACGCAAAATGTCTGACTATGGTACTGGGTAATACTGGACAGTGATTTGAAAGAACTTTGTGGAAAAATGTTGATTGTTGCAGATGGTTTCATATCGCATTACAATGGTAGCACGCTGGTTCAGTGCTTAGAGCACTGAATTTCAGATCGAAAGTTCCACGGTCCCAACTTCACCAGCGGTAACTGCATTTTGTCCTTGGGTAAGGCACTTAATCCCGATTGCCAACGTGGAACACAGACGCGCTGTGCATTAAGGCGTATTGTGGTTGATGGTACACTTACATTTACGCTATACTTAGCATTGGCATTCCATATGATAAGTATGATAAGCCCGCTTGTGCAGAGTTGGGGAGTGATGACATTTTCGCGCCGCTATGTAGTGGTTTTCTGTGGATATTCCGTCTTCCTCCACCCGTAAAACTGTCTGACACGAGGCGACCCGGCAGTTGAAAGTGTCGTTAAACAATAAAAAACAAAGATAAAATATTTCATTTTTGTCTTAACCTTTTTACTGCTATAGGTACGCTGGGTATGATGCGCTGTGCTGTATGTCCATAATTATTATGCCCGTATGCTATGGAATGGATACCATACACGCTAAAAACTAAAGTGTTAAAAACTACACTTGAAGTGCTGTATTTAACATTTACTAAGTGCTGAACTAGCACTTTATTCAAGTGTAGATATCCCAGAACTTGACGGGTGTTATAATATTACCACTTGACAAGTGTAATGTCGCGACACTAAAAAGGAAACAACGCAGATGATGCAGATCAGGCTCGAACTCTCGAGCCTGATCCGCGTCATATGCGTTGTGTGCTTTTAATTATGTACCCACCAAGCGCAAATCAAATTATGGACGATTCTGGAAGAACCACCAATGCTAGACACATGGGAAGTGCCATCTATTCAAGTTTCAGATGTCTGACGATTGTAATGTCTTAGTGCTTAAAGCATTGCACTTTGAGTGTTAAAATCAAACCTTATGAGTTAGAATGAGTTTAACACCTTGAAAGTGTCAGTTTTAACACTTTAGTTTTTAGTGTGTAGAAGTGTGTTATTTTCAATAAACGCAAATTGGGAAAAATTTAAGCAACAGACGATATAACGTTATTCATCTGTTCCACTATTGTTATCTTTCCACGGAAGAATGCGAGATAACAACGTGATCAACTACAAGTCAACATTTCTTTTTGTATGCTCCTGAGACAAAAGTATAACTCGAAAAGAGTTAGAATTACCTATTTTTGATGTTCTTCAAAGGTAAATATGATTCGAAAGGTTCGCCAAATTGGAAGGGAGGTAAATTCACAAGTAACATGAATATTGGGCGAATAAGGCTGATATTTGTGAAGAAAAATACCACCTTCGGCGGCAGTCTGTTTACATTCTTGTTTGACATCGTTTTATGTTAAAGCATTTCATTCACATCGTAATGTCAGTCAGATGCACAAAGACCAATAAGATGTGTTCTTACATGACGTTCTTACGCGTAGGTCGAATTCCCCGCAATGTGTACGTATCAATTCCTCAATGTCTGCATTCTATCGTGTAACTACGATTGTAATTCATCAGTTAAATATGACTTCGTTGTTCTTTCTGAACCCGGAATTTGCCTGACTGAGAGCCGGTCGGCTCTGTGCTCTAATACCAGGTAAATTCACTCTTACTGTGCTCTGATTGCCGGAAGTGGGTAAATTAGAACATGTCCGTATCCAGGATACGTGCGTGCAACGGCGCTAAACCGCTCCCATCACAGATCCAACACACCCCGGAGTTATTTCCTGTGGCAACGGTTCTTAGTTGTAATCCTGTATTCACTCAAAACATCTAGTATTAATTTGAAAATTTCCAAGATCACCAACTTCTTGATTCCGTTTCACGTATTCTGAATGAGATATTTTGTCCCACGATTCGTAGAAACAAACACAATGGTAAACACTTTGAGCCCTGCTTTTGAAGTAAAACTTCGCACTATAGGTCGATTACCGTAACTTAAAAATGCAGTGTTTTAGATTGTGACAGAGGTGTGGCTTATGATGAATATCACGTGTAGAAACACAATAGAAAGATTCACTCAATTTGACGGCAAAAACTGCGTTTTTCTGATCAACAAATGGAAGAAAGTTTCAATCTAAAAACTACTTTTTGTTTCTTCTGTCACTTAATTTCGTCACACCTCCGAATAAAACTGAATGCGCTCCCTTCTCTTTTGGGAACACTTACGTCTCCCGAGTCACCAATCGAAAACACCCTGTAAATTCGATTATTGCAAATAGATCGGGATCGAAAATTACATTTTTTTTTTATTGTTTTTCTTCAAATAAAACGGGTTTGGAGAATTTTTGTCAATTCTAACGTTGACAGGGATTACAGTGGAGATAAACGACTCTTGTTTGGTTAGGCATTCGGGAATTTAATTACGGAAAACCATTTGTTAACGAACCACGAATGTCTAACTCAACAGTAGTCGTTTATCTCCTAAATAGACACAGTAATCGTGGTATCAGGTATCACTGAACTGAACATTTGAATTAGAGTTACCCGCCTAGAAATGTTGTACTTGTCGTATTGGACCGATTTTTTTTCAAAAGATATTGTGTGCTGATGCAGATTTTAGCTTTATTTTGGGATCAGGGTGTTTTTTTTAAAGAAAGCTGTAAATTCTCATCCCTTTCGGCTAATTTGTTAGGTAGGAGGGTAAAAAAAATATTTTGGAGGCAACACCAATTTTTAAGCCCATTTGACAAAGTTTGTGTACTTTCCCTTGAAAGAGCATGTTTCTGACTCAGCAGAAGCCAACAGTTGGATTCTGATGCAGAAATGACTTTAATCTCATGAAAGTGATAAAATCTATCTTTGGTAGGGTTGGGGATGATTATAGGTATCACAGGATTAAATATTTGAATTAGAGTTATCTGCCTTGAAATGTTGCACAATGAAATGATGCAATCTCTAAAAATAAGCAGCCTTGGGAAAATATATTGTTTCAATAAACGTTTGAAACATTCTATTGCCATCTTGCATTATTGTTGAACATTCCAGATAAAACAAGAAGGTGATTTGATGACTTTTGGACCTAAAAAAATACAATTTACTTTTGGTGTGCTTTTGTTGGGAATTACCTGAAAATATGTGCACGTGACCTGTACTTCCCTTCCTGTCAGTTTTTTTTTTATTTCTTATTTGTTGCATGACCCCTTGTTTTCTGGTCAGAAAAAGTTGACTGAAGGGCTATATTTGACAAAGATAATTGAATGCCAAACAATAAATGAAGTGATCATATTTTTTTCGCCTGAACGTTATACATGTCGCCTATGGGAAAATTATTAGTTCCGTGATATCTATAAAAAACTGTCCTTTATTATTAATTATTAGTTCCGTGATACCTATAAAAAACTGTCCGTATTATAAATTATGTCGATGAAGTTGAGTTTCGTTGTGCAAGACTAGTAAAACACTGGAACTGTTGGAATGACATGTTTGGAGCAAAGTTTGTTTATTTATAAATACCTGCATTTCCTTCATATATTGCAGCCCTCATCCAATAGTGCTTACGTTCTCCTTCAACAATAAACACATTATATTTGGCGTACCTTGTCTCGTTGTGAAAGTCTTCAAGGTCGACCCATAACTCGTGCGGCTTCGAGTCCAGTAGAATGTGTAAACGTTCATTTCCTACAGATTAAACAAAACGTAGATCATACAGAACGCTATATATTAATGGTAGGTAGAGCCGGGAGGTTTTGATTTATATTTTACAGATTCGACTTCTGCTCGGTTTCAGAAAAAAAAAACATTGTTTCGGTTCGATTTTTCTGTTAGTTAGGAACGGATAGCAAATAATACTTCAGGCTTCTTAACTTTGAAAAAAATCGCAGTTGTTTGTACGACACCACAAAATCCCTGTCTGTATTGGGTTCAACCTAACTTCCCTTTTACCATTCGTAGGATTCTAGGGAATCAATTGCAAAGCCAATCCAGTCAAAATAAAACATAAATTTGCGTACCAAATGAAAAAAAAAAGTGCATCTAATCTAATGTTGTGTTCTCATTGTCACACTGTCTCCGCTGAACAAGTCAAACTGGGAGAACATGGGACAAGACGAACAAGTCGTATTCGCTCCGTTACCGGTTAGGATAAATGACGAGAGTCCACAGTAGTCATTTGTCCTGTTCTCTCTCAGTAAGATAGTTTGACAGGTTTATGCACAAACACAGAAAAACCGTTCGGTCTTTTTTTTTTTTTTTTTCTGGGTCTTGTGGTTCAGTTTTTCGCTTTGCCGAAAAACCGAAAATGAACTGCAAAACCGACCAGCTTTAATTGGTAGGAAGCTCATGAGTTAAGTTGTCGACAAACTTTATTACTTGGTTATTGTACACACACACGGATTATTTTCTACCTGTGCTGAAGACCATAACCAGACACGGTATCTTCTTTAATGTGTATTATTTATATTTTTCAATTTCATTTATTTCATTACTTTATATTTTGTGCCTAATTCATCTGCTTGATTTTACAATGACAAGAAAAGTGCAGAGGCACCAGAAGCAGAGTTGCCCAGTCTGGAAGTGGCCAGGAACAATCGTCCCAGGCCTATTCTAGGCTGGTCAAGGCTTTGTTACAGATGCTTCGGTGTTTGCACCACATTGGGCTCTTAGAGCTCCATTTGGCAAATCGGGATTTACCGAAACAGTTGGAGGAGAAAGTAGATGAGTTAGGTGGCTTTCTGAAGCCAGCTCTTCCCACCCCACACCTATTTTCTGTTTTTCGACGGATTAGTGTGGGATGGGCCAACCAAACGTTAAATGCTTTGAGCATTACAAGATAAATTTAAACCAGCTGAAGTCTAAGATAACTTTCGATATGCAACCACCTCCTGGACTCGTAAAAATAGACTTCAACAGCGTTTTTGCGCGTGCTTGATCTGGGCTCAAAAAATACTTTAAAAATAAGTTGAAAAATAAGACGATTTCGGCCTATGAGTCTTATATTTCGGAAACTTTGCCCAGCGTCTGCAGTAAGAAAAAATACAGGAGGGAGCAAGCAAACTCCGGCCCGTGTTGTCCCTCCACCCAAACGCGAAAAGCATATTAAGAAAAGATCAAGGCAAAGTACCTCTCCCTCTTCTTTTCCTTCTTCTTCTCCTGCCTTCTCACAGAGTAAGCGTCTCAATTTGCAAACATCTCCGGTCCATATTGTGACTGAAGATGCTCGCAAATTGAGTAACGCTGTATCGTCTCGTCTTGCTCCTCTGCCTCCTACTCCTCCTCAGCCTTTCTTCTCCGGTTCTGCTAGCGCTCTCACTAGAACTCCTCCTGCTTCCCCCGCTTCTCCTTCTGTTTCCTCTCCTGCTTCTGTTTCTTCTCCTCCTTCTCCTGCCTCTATTGTGGTTCCACCAGGTATATCGTACTCAGTGAAAGTCAAATCACCGAGCCGCAACTCGGGCCGTTCATTTGATTCTACATTCTCCCAGTTTCGGAATAAGACCGGAGTTCATTTTGACAAAAAGAAATGGCGCCTCCCCGATGTTTGTAAAAACATCCATATTATTGGTAGTTCAAATTTAGGACGCACCGATCGAAATCCCCACCCGGACATCCAGGTGGAGTGTTACCCCGACGCCAAGTTCAATCATTTTCGCTCTATGTTTAAAGGGAACAGACGCCAGTCCAGTTCCCCAAAAATATTATTAAATATTGGCGTTAATTCTCGAAGTGATAATACTGATCTCGTAGTTAAGCAGTTGCGGAATGTGCTTAGCGATATCAGGGTCATTTTTAGATCAGCAAAACTTTATTTCGCTGAACTAAACTTTTCACAAAAACTCCCTCAGACTGAGAGGAGAACCTTGAGCATCATCAATGAAACCATTCGGAAAGTGAAGGACGTTAACGTGATACCAAAATTGATGACGCGAAGTTTGATGTTGCTCAGGATTTAATCCATTGGACCACGAGAACCGCCAATATTATGTACGATCACTGGTTGACCATCTGGATTGAAACCTAGTAAAGGCAAAGGTAACAACCGCCTAACAGATGTGGGATTAGGAACTAATGTGGTTAACCTGTCTAGCACCAATGACCTAACAACCCAAGAGCAGGCTCTTTTAGATCTCTGTTTAACTTTTTTACCAGCACCGAAGCCTAAAACTGGCAATCAAACAAATATACCATCATACAACTGTAATTTTCTTAGGCAAATGACATTAGCAGACTGCTTTAGAAACTCCAGCGGTCGGAAACTTCCTTTTACAGAATCATCTGGTTGGTCATCTCCAGACAGTAAAGTAGCTCCCGAAATTATTGAGGCTAACAAACGAATCCTCCAAAAGGTGTTCAACATGAACATACTCTCCGATAAAGACAATTTAACAGCTGGTGAATGGAGAATCCTCAAGAAACTTCGAAAAAATAAGAAATTAGTAATTAAACCAGCCGACAGAGGTGGGTCAGTAGTTGTTCTACTTCGGGATAATTATATAAAGGAAGCTATGAGAAAACTCAGCAATACTAAACATTATAAGAAAATAGATTCACTTATTTGGCCTAGTAATGTCGAAAAATTCAATAAGATCTCAATATTTCTCCTCGACGAAGGTGACATAACCAAAAAACAATTGAAATATTTAACAGCTAAGCTCAGTGCTCAAACAATTTTACATCCTACCAAAGATCCACAAGGACCGTTCTTCATGGACGAATGACTTAACTCCACCCAGGAGGCCAATTGTATCAGATTGTAACTCAGAATCTTATGCGATCTCGGAACTAATTGATTATCATCTTAAACCTATAGCATATAGACATCCGAGCTATCTAAAACATACACAGGATTTCCTGTCAAAAATTTCGAAATTGAAAATATCGAAAAATGCAATTCTGGCTACTTTGGATATCGACAGTATGTATACGAACATTGATATTGATAAAGGTGTTAAATCGGTTAAAAATTAATTTGAAAAATATCCAGATGCAAAACGCCCGGATGAACAAATTTTGGATCCTTTAGAGCTGAGCTTAAAAGGTATTGACTTTCAATTCAATGGAGAATATTTCTACAAATAATGGGTTGTCCTATGGGCAAAAGATTCAGTCCTAATTTTGCAAGCATATATGTAGCGGAATGGGAGGAAAATGCCTTAAGCAAATGTGCAAAGCATCCTCTCGTATATCTCAGATATTTAGATGACATTTTTATTATTTGGGAACATTCAATAAGAAGCTTATGATGAATTTTTAGAAATTTTGAACAATCATGATCCAAACATTAAATTAAAAGCTACTATCAGTGAAAGCTCTGTTGATTTTTTCGATGTGATCGTGTATAAAGGCAAGCAATTTCAGGCGTCCGGTCATTTAGATTATAAAGTATATTTTAAACCAACCGATTCACATCAGTTGTTGCACACAAAATCACTTCATCCTCAACATACATTTAAAGGTATCATCAAATCACAGCTCATTCGTTTCCATCGTAATTCAAGTGATAAGGTAAATTTCAATGAGGCTTGTTCAACTCTATTTGGCGCCCTCAGATCGAGGGGATACTCACTGCGTTTTTTGCGTAGCCTGAAATCTCAAACTCTGAAAACTGAACACAACAGACCGCTGCAGAATGGTAGTGGCACGGTATTTAATTGCAAAAAGCCTCGTTGTAGATTGTCTGATCAGGGAGAGGAATTTTCCTCCGAACAAACGAAAAATCATTATCAGATCCGTAACCCCCTCCATTGTGATTCACCAAATATTATTTACCTTATCACGTGTAAGCGCTGTCGGAAGCAATATGTTGGTCAAAGTCAAAATCGTTTCCGAGAACGTACTACTAGACACAAATGGGATATAAAACATAATGCCGATGCTCCAGTAGCACACCATTTTAACCTTCCTGGCCATTCGTTGGACGATTTCGAAATCCATCCTTTTGAACAACCACCACTTAATGACACATTAGAAGAAATGGATGAATTTAGACAAAAACGTGAAGCTTTTTTGGATCAATACGCTTCAAACCCTCTCGCCATTTGGTATGAACATATCAGAGGAAGAAAGCGAAAGGAGGTCCATCATTCCTTTCACGTTAACATACAACAGAATAAATATCGAAATAGCAAAACTGTTAAAAGATGAATTCAATTTAACCAATGCTAAATTAAATGAACCTTTGAATATTCGACCTGTCATCGCCTATAAGAAAAACAAAAGCTTGCATAACATCCCTGTAAGGACTAAATTAGAGCCCATTAATGAATAACATCAATTATTGCCAGTCAGTTTAACCAGTTCCTAAGCTCATCACTTAGTTTAAATCAATTTTATGTATTTTTCGTCATGTTTGAAACCCATCAGGGTTTAGTAAATGAAAACAATTTTTCGGCGGCATATTGAAAGAAAAAAACGTTTCAGTAGGAAATGTCTCTGCCAGTGTGAATTTTTAACCTCAAATGCACACACACACACACACGCACGCACGCACGCATGCACGCACGCACGCACGCATCTTATTTAACCCCTTTTGAGGCGCCCTGCTTTTTCACGTTTCAAAAAAAGTCTCACAAAAATCGGGAAACAAAGACTAACAAAGACTAACCCATTGTTGTATTTGTGTGGATTTGGATAAAATAATGGAAATCGTCGTGGGAATGCATACACTATTGTCTTGGTTCTCACAAAATTGGAAAGATAGCCCGCCTCACACATACACTCTCATCCTCGCGCAAAGCTACACACAAAAATATAGCCTGCAGGGTTTTTCTAGTTGGTCCACTGAACAAATATTTCAAACATTGTTCAATGATTTTTCGTGGATATTTCTGCCTCTGTTTCATGCTTATTGAGAGTGGGGAAATTACAAGGTGAACTTTAGAAATGGGAGAAAGAATTAAAGGATGACCTAAAATATTTGGAACGCGTGCAACGACTATAACGTTAGTTATGCGGGTGATATGATGTTTATTATACTCTAAACAATAGATTATCGAAAAAATTGTGGAAGGATAGAAATCGTATCTCCCACTGTGATGATATAGAAATTTTCACTTTCACGGTATCAATCAAAAGGCGGTTTTCAAAGTATTTTTGAGTGAATACCGATCATTTCCAGCAACAATTCAACACGTATTCACCTTGAATTGATGCAGGAAACCTGCCAGATGAAATCACTTCCGCATATCAATGCGCTGTTTGCTTTCATGCATCAATTCAAGATTGAAACGAGTGGAATTATCGATAGGAATGATCAGATTCTTGTAAAAAGCTAAAAATAAAAAGAACATCTACAAGCGCTCGCGAAAAAGAAACATTTGTCTTTGTTACTCATGAGATAATTTTCGTTATTTCCAAATGAAACAAAATACTGCGTTTTGATTGGCTGAGAGGTACGGTGTAACTTGCAATCCACAGTAGCTTTTTTATAACACCGTGGTTAACCAAGGTGTAAAAACAAGAATACACAATAGCAGGCTATACGGCTAAAAAAGTACCCATTTTTAATTATTAATTCATACCTTCTGCTCGGTTATGTTAGAACAAAAATAAAGATACAGGAAATTTAATATTTATGTGCAACAAAATATTACAGATATGGATGTCACTGGAAATGGCTCATTGAGCCAGTTCCAGTGACATCCATATTTGTCTGGTTTTATTAAGAAACTTACAAAGTCCAAATTTTCTGTCATTTTTCCCCATTTGTAGGTTAAAGTATTGAATACACCAAAATTCTTGGAAATAAATCCGTTATCCTTGTGTTTTCCAGGGTGTATGGTAGTTTACACAGGCCTGGGAACTCATACACCCTTCGCTTCGCCTCAGGGTGTATGAGTTCTCAAACCGGTGTAAATTCCCATCCACCCTGGAAAACACATGGATGAGTATCAACTCAAGACCAAGGGTGAGCGTTAATAAGCCATGTTGCCCATTTTAGAGAGGGTTTGCACCTTCCAAGCATTGGTGACTGGGTTCTATTTTGCCAGTAAAACAGAGCCTGTTTACCACAGTGAACAGGCACTGCTTCACTTCCCGGGTTCTCGCGGGGAGTTTAGATGAATGGAGTGATCTGATTGGTCGAAGTCAGAGGTCAAGACCAAATAGGACAATGAGCTGCGAAGATCAAACAGGACTCTAGGAAAGTCAGATTGGGGATAATATTAGCTGGAACATGATATATAGATAGATACAAGCAGAGGATTCCGAAGAAATGCGAACTAGACAAACAGAAAGTAACCGAGGATTTGGGGAAATTCCGAACCAGTAAAAATACTCTTTATACAATAGACCACACACCGTCCTATTTAGGGTTCTATAACACTAAGTGCTCCTCTAATAAAGAGGGTTCTCAGGAATCCGAGGATTATTGAGTTTTGAGGGCATTTTCGGGTTGTTTCTATATGTTTGTGGCAATTAGATTTACTTCCCTGGAATCGACCACACCCTCGCAACACACTTTGTCCTATTGGAAGGTTTGGGGTCACATAGCAACCGCGTTCCACCAAGAAACCAAGCTGGCGGCCTCCAGTATACAAAATGGACGACGGAAACGCGTATCACCCCAACAACACGAGTTGCGCCAGCGCATTAACACCACATTCCATTATAGTAATGACATCAAATCATGGCCGCTCACACATGCTACCAAACAACCTAACATAATGTAATTAGGCCACGTAACTCGACGTCCCTTCTGGGGTCATCCAAAGCAGACAAGAAGTGTGCATAATGTACTAGTTACGTGATTGAAGGCCCAAAATACGATATGAGAGACTTGCATGAACAACTGCATTTCTCAATACAACATGAACTCAGCATAACCGATACAGTTGTAATAGTAAGCGATTCAAATTACGAAATGAAACTAGTATTGAAACCACCGAAAAATTGAAGAAGAAAACTAAAATATCAACTTTTTCCCCAAGCTATGATATTCGGAAAAATAGTGTGAATATTAATTTTGGGAGAACAATGTCGGAAGTGTTGAACTCGAATACCTTCCTTGTTGGAACCGATGGTTTGGTCAGCAGAGAAATCGTGCCGTAGTAACGTGTGAGGTGTAAGCACATTTGAAAATTTGATATGCTGTGAAAAATTTGTTGAAGAAATGGAAAACCTCACGGTCCCCGTTCAGTGAACTTAACCCTTTACCTAACAAAACGACAGCATCCGCCCGCGTAATTTATAAATTCGGCAACTGAGAAAAAAAATCGAAAAATTTCAGCAAGACCATAACATGTGACCTCTAAATTTAGTTGTAATGGTAAGGGATTCAACTCACGAAATGAAACTAGTATTGAAACCACTGAAAAAATGAAGTAGAAAACTAAAAATGATGGTGTGAGATGATATGATTTTGTTAAAATTTTATGAAAAATTACAAAATATTTTAAATAAAAAAATGAACATCATGTGCATTGGGTAAAGGGTTAGCATGGATATCCACTCTCCTGTTGCATTTGCTCAAAGCTGGAGTATTTTGTCGAGTAAATAATGACACACTTCACGTTGAGTAAATGTCTAATGACCATTACAAGAAAAAAAAAGTCTAACAATGCAGGAGAGCACGGTGGTTCATTGATCTTGGGATCGAAATACCGATGGTTCGTCGGGAGCGCGGAGTCTCGTTAGTTATGGCATTCGATTTTAAACTGAAAATTCCATGGTCCGATCCCCTCCAGGGGTAACTATGTTGCATTCTCGGGCACGACACTAAATCCCAATTACCCACGTGGATGCACGGTTGCTCTGTGTACTAAGGCATAGTGCACATCCATGGTGCACTTGTCTTCAACCAATGCTAACCCTGCCTGTGTGAAATGAGGGAGTCTGACAGATGCCCGCCATTGTTAGGTTGTTCTCTCCGTGGGCTCCGGCTTGCTCCACCCGTAAAACTGTCTGTCACGAGGTTATCCTGACTGTAAAAAATGTTGTTAAACCCTAATAAAAATGACGGTTCGTTCCTAATGTGCCCCATCTGCGTTGTGTCCTTGGACAAGACACCACACTGATTGACAATGTGTGCTGTGTACTACGGTGTAGTGCACAACGACGGTACCCTTTCCTCCAGTTGACGTTAACCATGTATGTTCGCGTCGGCTTAGTTGGTTTGAGAGTGTGAGAGCCATTCACAGTTACTCATAGTCATTTGTGTACGGGTACTCCTACTTCGTCCAGTTTCCGACACGATATGACCTTGGTTGTTTAACGGTGTCGTTAATTCCCAAATAACAAATGAAACTGCTCAGTGTTGTCCTATCCCTCTGTGTGTGTGTGTGTGTGTGTGTGTGTGTGTGTGTGTGTGTGTGTGTGTGTGTGCGTGCATGCGTGCGTGCGTGCGTGCGTACGTGCGTGCGTGCGTACGTGCGTGCGTACGTGCGTGCGTGCGCGTGTGCGAGGTTAAAAAATCTCACTGAGACAGACATTTCCTCCTGAAACGGTTTTTTTTTATGAATTTTTAGAAATTTTGAACAATCATGATCCAAACATTAAATTAAAAGATACTATCAGTGAAAGTTCTGTAGATTTCCTCGATGTGACCGTTTATAAAGGCTAGCAATTTCAGGCGTCCGGTCATTAAGATTATAAAGTATATTTTAAACGAACTGATTCACATCAATTGTTGCACACAAAATCATTTCATCCTCAATATACATTTAAAGGTATCATCAAATAACAGCTCATTCGTTTCCACCGCAATTCAAGTGATCAGGTAAATCTCATTGAGGCTTGTTCTACTCTACAGTACGTTCAGCATGGATTGTAATTATTCTCCACCGTGGAGTTCCAGTGTTTGATCAGTGGAAGACAGTTTTCAAAACACTGTGACCCACCATGGTCACGAACGTTAAGGATTAGCTTAATTGCTTTTGCATGTCCGTTTCTCTGCTGATTAATAAATACTGTCTTGTGGCGTCAACTGGCAAGACAACTGCGTTTGTTTCTGGTAGTAGATAATTTATTTTAAATTGGAATTTGGATGTGAATCACTTGGTTTAAAATATACTTTATGAGCTAAATGACCGGATGCCTGAAATTGCTTGGCTTTTTTCACGGTCACATCGAGTAAATCATCATAATTTTCACTGATAGTAGCTTTTAATTTAATGTTTGGATCATGATCATGACTGTTCAAAATTTCTAGAAAAGTCATCAAAATCTTCTTTTGAATGTTTCCAAATAAACAAATGTCATCTAAATATCTGAGATATATGAGAGGATGCTTTTCACATTTGCTTATGGCATTTTCCTCCCATTCCGCTACATAAATGCTTGCAAAATTAGGACTGAATCTTTTGCCCATAGGACAACCCATTATTTGTAGAAAATATTTTCCAATGAATTGAAAGTCATTACCCTGTAAACTCAGCTCTAAAAGATCCAAAATTTGTTTATCCGGGCGTTTTGCGTTTTGTTAGCGTGCGTGCGTGCGTGCGTGCGTGCGTGCGTGCTCTTATTTTGGGAGAACCAACCAAATAGTGTTTTTGTTCCCTACAAAGTGTCCCTTTGTTTTTTCATAGTCCTCGCATAGTTTAGGTACAAGTTATTGTTTGTTATCGCGAACAAAAGAAAACACAGTAATTCGTTACAGAAGCGGTTAAAGAAAACTGTGAGGTGGTTATGTGACTGCGGGAAGGTATTTGGGCGGGCGGCTGTGTGTGTACCTGTCAGCGAATGAGAACTATTCGTCTTCATCATCTCGCATTCTTCAGTTTCTCCTCGTATGGCTGTCATATGCTAGAAAATAGTGTTTTTGTTCCCCACAAAGTGTCCCTTTGTTTTTTCCTAGTCTTCGCATAGTGTAGGGTGTAGTTATTGTTTGTTATCGCGAACAAAAGAAAACAGTAATACGCCACAGAGGCGGTTAACCCTTTACCCAACGAATCGCCCGCATCCGCCCGCGTAATATGCAAATTCAGCAGTTGAAAAAATATTATTTTCAAAACATTTCAACAAAACCATATCGTGTGACTCCTCGTTGGAACGAGCTCGTCGAGCTCGTTCCAACAGGGGGTCACATGATATGGTTTTGTTGAAATTTTTTGAAAGATTTGAAAAAAATATATTTAAAATAATAAATTTTGATATCGTCTACGTTGTGTAAAGGGTTAATTAAAGAAGACTGTGAGGTGTTTAAGTGATTGCGGGAGGGTATGTGGGAGGGTGGCTGTGTGTGTGCCCTCTCGGCGAATGAGAAAGTACTCATCTTCATCATCCGGCGTTCCTCGTATGGCTGTCATATGCGATCTCAGTCTTTTCTGGTAAGATGGCGAGTTCACATTCAAACAGTTGATACAAGGTGGAAAGTTTGGCTCACGTTAATGTCATATGCACTTACTTGACAGAGGTACACGCCATGCATTGGTATCACCCGGAATCTAGTTATTTGAAACGTGTTTTAAACCTGCTATTGCCGTGCACTCATCCACTGCGGTTGTTGTGCCTGGCCTCCACAGATGGACACTATATGTGGGCTACCTTTGAGAATGATAGACCACACCATCGCAGTATCCGTCTCAACGGTTCATTACTCGTCAGTGGCAGCGTATGTGTTGGAAATTTAATCCATAGTGATCGTCAGACAGTCATGATGGTACGGCTAATTTGAGAGAGGAGGGGACAGAGAAAGAGAGAGATTGAAGAAAGAGGATTTATAAGCAAGAAGTTTTCTGGGTTTGTTTTGTTAATATGTTTACCACCATTCATATGCCTAACGTTTTTATACTCTTTTATGAAACTATAATTCTGTATACGTGTGATAACGCAGGAGGTGCATTTACTATACAATACCACATATGTTGCAATAAATTCATCTCAGAATATATAATCTCACCTAGCCAGAATTCGCCACTGACATTTCCGAATCCGTATTTGTAATCCAGCCATTTTCTGTCAAAATCAACTGAACCGTCTTGTCTGCGTTGAAAAACCTGCAAGCAAAATATGAAGTTCGTTAAATAGTTTATAGTTAATCAAACATATGCTGGTGTCTCTGATAATCGTTTACTTGGCAGATAACTAAGCTCAACAAATTTTTAAAATTCTACCATCTACTCTCAATTGGCCTCTCTAAAAATTCGAAGTACATGCAGGTAGGCGGTACTCGGAACAATGTTAATAATATGAAACCGAACTCAAAACACCACACTTATCGCAACGTCAACAAAGATATAGTGAACTATATTTAGATTTGTTGCGAAGTACGGTTCCTCGAAAGTTAACCCTTTGAATGCGGAAACACAATTTTTCCGCTCTAGAATCATGATATGACCTGAATGAAAAAAGTAGAAATTTGCTCAGAGAACTTGTAGTCTAGATTCTCAACGTACTTGATTGGTCACCCGAAGTAACGAATATAAACTCTACCAGTTGATGGCTCACAACGGACGGGGAAGATACCATCAGGGTCCAAAGGGCTAATCACTGGGTCTCACAACGTGCGGATGTTCAATAATCTTAACTCATTCAAACATTAAAGAGTTTAATATATGTACACTCCATAGCTCTCATGCCACAAGTCTAAATCTCTATGGACCCCGGCGCTGTAATGGGCTGTTAGTTTACCCACTTATTGTGAAGTTTTGTTACGAATTATTGTCCTCGGAGGTTAATACGGACTCGAGACACTACAGTTAAGCCGGTGGGTTATTACCCTTTTAAAATTATACAAGCTTCCTGATTGGTCAGTAATCAAAGCATTCGGGGCGGTACATTTTACTCCAATGGGGTGTACGAAGTCCAATGAGGTGTGTGAGAATACCACGTGACATCTAAACGGGGTGTAGAGACCTTTCGTCCATCGCCTCAAACATTTTCGACAGTAATAGTAAACATTCAGACTCACAAACAAAATGAGAACAATATTGTTTCATGAGAATATTCCTAAAACTTGAAATAAAACGTATGCATGCCCTCAACGTCCGATTTTGCTGTCGAGAAGAGGGATTCTGTTGTGGTGTTGCGGATTCGAAAAACATGCAATCTCGTTACATGAACTGTCTCTTCCGTGAAACATATTAAAGCACTTGTACAAGTTTGAATACAGTGTCCCCGACTCTCAAAGACGCACAATGGACCACTGTATCGACTAAACACTAATAGGTTTTGGGAACCTAAATAAGTGAACACGCGACTCAGTGCATTTGACACCAAAAGTTGTGAGTAGGATTAAATAGGGCAGATTGGTTCAATATGAGTTGACTTTGAAACCATTAATTAAAAATTTGTTGTGTCTACTTTGGGAAAGATTAAAAAGTTTGTTTGTAATTGTGCGCCGGAATGTGTGAGAATCTCTCAAAAATATGAAGTATGGAAAAAAAAGTGTCAAGGTCATTCAGTGCAAGACCATACGGTACTAATGAAAATTCGAAATTTAAACTGAATTGAGTTATGGAAACATATATTTTTTTCCAGTTTAGTTTTTTCAAGAGACGATGTACTTTGTGGATGTATAGGTATTTTTTTTTTAAACTTGGTTTGTTCTACAGTGAAAGATTAGCTCTGTGGTCATTTGGAATTTTTTTAGGCTTTCTTAACCAATAATCAACTTGTGTCCCACAATAATAACGACGCATCATTTCCCAATGTCCTTGAATTGAAGGCTCCCACATGTTTGAGTTCAATCGAAGGGAAATAACTCCAAATCAAATAAAATTCTTTCGTGCTTGTCAAAATGTCTCTTAAATGCTTTACGTGTCATTCACTGGAATGTCGTTAGTGGGTTATATAATAAAACAAAACTCGACAAATTGAAGGGGCAGGCTAATGAATTCGTCACACGGTGTTTCGGCAGGGTGTACGGGACTGTACTACCCATCTGAGATTCGTATTTTCTTCGGCTGTCAGCCTCAGGAAATACGGATCGCAGAAGGGTAGTACAGTCCCGTACACTCTGCTGAAACACCGTGTAACTAACAGTATTGAAACCTTTGTGGATATTTTATGGCTATAACTAACAAATAAACTGGTTAGTAACAGGAATGGGTTGAAGTGTTAACGAGCTCCACTTTGGCAGAAGGAATAAATTATATATTAGATAAAAGTAGTGACAACATTATTGTAAGAACTGAAACATTTAAAGGCATTGTTAATTTGAAGCTAAAACTCAAGACAGCACCTGATTATCAGAGATGCAGAGATCGGTGAGAGATTCCTTTTATGGCAAATGAGAGATAATTACTATGGAGGCATTACAGATGTTGCACTTGTGTTTAACGATCTTGTGAAAAGACATGAAGTTGTGTTATTTGGACATTTTTCTCACAATGCTGTCAGTGGAGATGGATAGTCCAGACCTGTTGTTTCGGGTAAATCTAGGCAACACCCAGTATATAGTCAGGCAATACTAAGTTAACAAAGATTATCAACAGCCGGTTGATTATGAGGAATAGATTCCCCGTAATAATCAATGCTTGGACTCTAGGAGTGTTGTGGGGAAATCTAAAAGGGTTGTGCAGGGAAATTTCCACCAATATATATACTGCTGTTAGACTCATTTAGAGCCAGTTCAAAGCTCCATTTTTGAAGAAATAAGTTGGATTGCTGTCTGCTGAAAATGGTTTCACATTATTTCCTCTATTATTCCTAATATAATGGGATTTTGGCTATTTCCAATACTGTGAGCTGAGTGTATATTTTATAGAGTCCAGACTGGCAGTCTACACCATTCCGACATTGAAGGTGGAGTGATATTCTGAACGTAACAGCTGGTGAACAGTTGTTTGTTGTCAACAGTTTTATTTGAGACCACTTCGTACGCTAACACAAGGCATAAATGCTTGGAAAGAACTCGACTGAGAACAACGAAATAACGCTATCACCAGGAAAGTGGCTAGAGGTTTCCGATTGCAGGGGGGGGGGGGGGGGGGGTGTAGGGTAGTGAATTTCCAACTAGACGCAGGGACCGGAGGGGGAAACCCCATCCCGGTCCCTCCCCCTAGCTGGAAATTCACTACGGAGAAAACTTTTGAAAATGAAGCCATGAAAGGGGACATAAAATTGATTCTAGTAACTGAAATGCCAACACATTTATGATATATGATAGAATTATCAGATTATTATTATTTGTTATTAGTAGTATGTCATGTGGTTTTGAGGGGTTAGTTGGGGGACCCCGGTGGGGGACCCCGGAAGAGAGAGCCAGAGGGGAAGGGAAGCAGTAGTATGTCATGTGGTTTTGAGGGGTTAGTTGGGGGACCCCAGTGGGGGACCCCGGATGAGAGAGCCAGAGGGGAAGGGAAGCAGTAGTATGTCATGTGGTTTTGAGGGGTTAGTTGGGGGACCCCGGTGGGGGACCCCGGAAGAGAGAGCCAGAGGGGAAGGGAAGCAGTAGTATGTCAGGGGCTTTTGAGGGAATATTTGGGGGACCCCGGTGGGGGACCCTGGAAGAGAGAGCCAGAGGGGAAGTGAAGTAGGAGGAGATGTGGAGATCCAGTTGTATAAACCACAGGTTTTTACAACAATTAGCCTCTAGTCCCCACCAATCCCAAATAGTCCCCACCAGACCCCACTACTTCCCACCAATCCTCAAATCACCAAAAAAAAAAACCAAACAAACCCGATGATATGTGATATGGATTCTTCAAGAATATTTTGCAGCATGTAGTGCAATAGGACCGCCATACCTTTCACATAGCCTTCATGGCCTCATACGACCAAAAAAGCCGACTTACGGAATCCCTTTTTAAGAATCCCTTTTTGGAATCCCTTTTTGTGAAATGAGTCTAAGAGTCATTCGAGGAGTCACTCGAACGAGCAATTGCTCGTTGGCTCATTTGCTCGATGGGATTCGAGTCGTTCGAGCAATATATGCGAGTCACTCGAGGTAAGACAGAATCCCACTTATGGAACCCTTTTGGGAATCCCATTTGTGGAATCCCTTTTTCGAAAACGGCTGTGGTTATGGAATCCTTTTTTTCTGAAATGAGTCTAAGGGTCGTTCGAGGAGTCACTCGAATGAGCAATTGCTCGTTGGCTCATTTGCTCGATGGGATTCGAGTCGTTCGAGCAATATATGCGAGTCACTCGAAGTAAAACGGAATCCCACTGATGGAATCCCTTTTGTGGAATCTCATTTGTGGAATCCCTTTTTCGAAAACGGCTGGGGCTATGAATCCCATTTTTCTGAAATGAGTCTAAGAGTCGTTCGAGGAGTCACTCGAACGAGCAATTGCTCGTTAGCTCATTTGCTCGATGGGATTCAAGTCATTCGAGCAATATATGCGAGTCACTCGATGTAAGACGGAATCCCACTTATGGAATACCTTTTGGGGAATCCCATTTGTGGAATCCCTTTTTTGAAAACGGCTGTGGCTATGGAATCCCTTTTTTCTGAAATGAGTCTAAGAGTCGTTCGAGGAGTCACTCGAATGAGCAATTGCTCGTTAGCTCATTTGCTCGATGGGATTTGAGTCGTTCGAGCAATATATGCGAGTCACTCGAGGTAAGTCGGAATCCCACTGATGGAATGCCTTTTGTGGAATCCCATTTGTGGAATCCCTTTTTCGAAAACGGCTGTGGCTATGAATCCCTTTTTTCTGAAATGAGTCTAAGAGTCGTTCGAGGAGTCACTCGAATGAGCAATTGCTCGTTGGCTCATTTGCTCTATGGGATTCGAGTCGTTCGAGCAATATATGCGAGTCACTCGAAGTAAAACAGAATCCCACTGATGGAATCCCTTTTGTGGAATCTCATTTGTGGAATCCCTTTTTCGAAAACGGCTGGGGCTATGAATCCCATTTTTCTGAAATGAGTCTAAGAGTTGTTCGAGGAGTCACTCGAACGAGCAATTGCTCGTTAGCTCATTTGCTCGATGGGATTCGAGTCATTCGAGCAATATATGCGAGTCACTCGAGGTAAGTTGGAATCCCACTGATGGAATGCCTTTTGTGGAATCCCATTTGTGGAATCCCTTTTTCGAAAACGGCTGTGGCTATGAATCCCTTTTTTCTGAAATGAGTCTAAGAGTCGTTCGAGGAGTCACTCGAACGAGCAATTGCTCGTTGGCTCATTTGCTCGATTGGATTCGAGTCGTTCGAGCAATATATGCGAGTCACTCGAGGTAAGACAGAATCCCACTTATGGAACCCTTTTGGGAATCCCATTTGTGGAATCCCTTTTTCGAAAACGGCTGTGGTTATGGAATCCCTTTTTTCTGAAATGAGTCTAAGGGTCGTTCGAGGAGTCACTCGAATGAGCAAGTGCTCGTTGGCTCATTTGCTCGATGGGATTCGAGTCGTTCAAGCAATATATGCGAGTCACTCGAAGTAAAACGGAATCCCACTGATGGAATCCCTTTTGTGGAATCCCTTTTTCGAAAACGGCTGGGGCTATGAATCCCATTTTTCTGAAATGAGTCTAAGAGTCGTTCGAGGAGTCACTCGAATGAGCAATTGCTCGTTAGCTCATTTGCTCGATGGGATTCGAGTCATTCGAGCAATATATGCGAGTCACTCGAGGTAAGACGGAATCCCACTTATGGAATACCTTTTGGGGAATCCCATTTGTGGAATCCCTTTTTTGAAAACGGCTGTGGCTATGGAATCCCTTTTTTCTGAAATGAGTCTAAGAGTCGTTCGAGGAGTCACTCGAACGAGCAATTGCTCGTTGGCTCATTTGCTCGATGGGATTCGAGTCGTTCGAGCAATATGCCGAGTCACTCGATCGAGCAATTACTCTAAAGCTCATTTGCTCGATGGGATTCGAGTCATTCGAGCAATGACTTATCAGTAACTGCTTGATAGCTTATTGGCTGCCTTCAACGACCCTGTACCGGGGTCCCCCAAATATTCCCTGACATACTACTGTTATTATTCTGGGAATTGAATATGTGCTAAACAAATTCCCAAGCTCAATCATGATGTGATTTTCTTGAAGTGCATTTCGAGGATGTTTTTTATTACGATAAGTAAACGTACTATAAAAGCTAATACCAGATGGCATCATGCATACTGACGAAGCTGGATATTGCGTACATAGTAGTAGTAAATAGTAACAGCTGGAATTTTTGCCGATTTGATTTTAGCAAATTTTGGCCAGGATTTGGGGGAGGGGTGACACCCCCACCCTGTCGCCACGTCCCTGGCTATCACTGTCATACAGATTTCGTAATAGTTAACATATATATTTTCTTTAGTTCTCCAGCTAGAAGTATTGCAATGAAGACGTGCTGCATTCGCCTTGGAAGCAGCCGGATATTAAGACAAAAGGTGGAATGACGTAGCGTAACTACAAAACGACGGCTGTAGCGAGTCTTCATTCCCAATGGTAATGTTCTAAAACATTCCTTCAAATCAATTTCTTGTGCTGATTCAAAAAATTAATGTTTTTGGCATTTTGCTAGATTTATTCGTCCATAATATGGCAGCTGTTCGGAAAGGTTCGTTTTTCCGTCCAAGTGGAATACTCCAGCAGACTGGATCTAAATATAGGCGATGGACTGTTTTAGGGGTAGACTGGCCCCAGACCATAACAGCGTTGAGTTCTTTCCTGAATCAGACTGGTGGCCTGAGAACTTGATCCGCTACCTCATGTGGGCCTCGTTTTTTGCATGAATGCACGTTCAAAATATGGCACATTTTGGGAGGGAACAAGGCTTCGATGTTTAATATTCGTAAGTGTTGCACAATGGCATCGAATGTCCTCATGTGGGACTGAATTGATGTTTCCACTAGTATACGTGAGCAGTATATTGCATGCCCTGATGAGGCCTATTTAGGGTATCCCATCGGGGATTTCATGTGAAGTCATCAGTCGCATAATGACACCATATAGGGTTGACACGGTAGTCCAAGTGAACGGCCACGTTGTAATATTTTGGTGTGTTCGATTCAATGTAAGTACACCTACTTGTGGTAAAATGTCAGAAACCTGCCAGAAAATGCCCAAATGGACATATCCGAATACCATATTGACTAGCCCCAAGTTTTTATGGAGCCCAAAAGTTTATGATATTGTGGAGTGTGAGTGTAGGTTCAGTTTGACGAAAAGGGCGCTACAAAGTCTACAAGTCCTGAAATGATAGACGTCTCGCCTCTACTTGGCCAAGGGACTATATAGGTAGATAGCGGCTTGGGAGAATGGAGTACTTTGACCGAACCTTCTGAGACATGGTCCAGGACAGAGGTCGGGACAGGATCACACATACCAAGAAGTAGCCAGACATTGCAGGGGCAGGTACACTACGTTGTGAATGTGCAATAAAGGGTCAGGAGTAATCGGAAACGAGAAATTTCTGAGCATCTAGAGCTAGATAAAATATGTTGTTGGCTTGTCAATTGTATTCTTCATTGTGAAGTTCAGCCTTGATAGATTTTACCCTTCATGTTTTTGATTACCTTGATGCCAGTTCCAACCATTGCTTTAAAAGTACTATGTTAGTAACATAGATAATAAAAGCAACTCCGCCGGGTTGCTGTTGTGGTTTAGCATCCGTAGTAACGATTGAAGAAATGCGAGTAATAGCTACAAATGTTTCCTCAATCCTTTAACACTTTACCCAACATAACGGGAAAAAAACGGCCAGTGCTATTGACAAAAATCATCATTCAATTTTCATTATTTTAATCAATTTTTTGTCACAAAAAAACATAGCTTTTGACCCCTCGTTGGAACGAGCTCGTTCCAACGACGGGTCATAAGCTACGTTTTTTACGCAAATAATGTAAAAAGAAAATAGTTATTCAAGAATTTTGTTTGCAAGTGTCATCTGCTTTTCGTGTTAGGGAAAGGGCTAACTGGCTAATCGGCCGTATCCATCCGCGTAATTTATAAATTAAGCAAAAATTAATCTTTCCAAACATTTCGACAAAACCATATGTTGAACCGGCGTCTTGAGCGCGTTTCAATGGGGGATCACATAAGGTTTTGACGACATTTTTGGGAAAATCTGAAAAATATTTTATATATTAAAGGGTTAAGACACTTCTTTTTCATAAGAATGTTAACTCCTTAACTAACACGTCTAGAGGCCGCCACTTGCAAAAACATATGAATCACTTAACATTTTATTTGTCTTTTAGCCTCGAAAATATTGATTATTACCCCACATTAGAATAAGCTCCACGCAATCGCTCCAGGGTAAAGAAGTAAACCATGATTTCGACGTAAAAATTAATACAGAAGATACAGAATTAAAACTTGAAAAAAATGTAACAAAATTTTACATTTTCTGTGAATAGCGCTTGCTTGTGTGGAAAATACGTTTGGTAAGCGAATTTTTAGATTTTGCTAACAGTTATATTGGAAGAACTTGTATAACATCCTGACATAATACTTGGAAATAACAGACCAATGAATCCTTTTCAGTGATTCGTGACTGAAAAGCTAAAGAATTCCAAAAATAAGTACCACCCATCCTCCTCCGTCGGTGTCCTGGTCGCAGTATGCGTCAAAACCTCTTGATAGTTGAGCTGGAAACACTGTGTAAACTCCGCTACTGTTACAACCATTTTGTAAAATTTCCATGCAATTTGTGGGTCTGTAAACTTGAATACAGATAAAAAAATAAATAAATTAGAGACTGTAGTAATCTTGATAAAGTAATGGTTCTAATAATATCAGTTGATTGCGATCTTTGTTTAAAAAACATGGACGCTTATACGTAATTTATTATCTTTAAAACGCAAAACGGAAAGTTATTTCCCCAAACTGGAGATTTCAAACAATGAGAGAGTAAACGAACGAATGAATTATTATTATTGTTATTTATTGGTGTTTAAGGTCACATACTTATGCACAATGGCTAATCGTGACCGTGACAGTTTCACGGGTGGAGGAAGCCGGAGTACCCGGAGAGAACCACCGAGCAACGACGAGCAGCTGTCAGCTCTCCAACATCGAAACTCTGAATTCTGCACCGCAGCACAGGCAGGGTTAGATTGGTTGAAGACATGCGCACCATCGACGTGCAGTACGCCTCAGTACACAGCGTCATCGTGCCCCCATGTAGGCAATTGGGGTGAAGTGTCTTGCCCAAGTACACAACGCGGTTGCCGCAAGTGGGATTCGAACCGAGGACCTCTCGGCTTGCAGCCTGCATCTCTACCAACTGAGCTACCGCGCACCCGAATGAATGAATAAAGAAATAAATAATACATAAATAATAAAAAATAAAAACAATAATCTAGTTGCAATTAAAATACCTAAATTCGACCTACAAAAAATTCGAGTTAACTTTTCATCTATCTGCTCATTTATTTTTTATATTTCGATTATAGTATTTTAAGTATATAGTACAGCTCTCGTGGACTGGTCACTTTCCACGGGTGGGCAATACTTCCACGGACGCAATAGTATTACAGTACGAGGAGAGTGGATTGTAACTAAATCACCCGCAGAGTGGAGTTATCACCCAAGCTATAACTTTCAAATTTTGTACATATCGACAAAAAACACAAGCAATGTTTCAGCCAATGGACCTCCGTTTAACCCGGAGGTCCATTGGCTGAAACTTTGCTGCTGCTGGTTATGCTTTGCAACAAATTTGCAATTATTGCTCGGGTGGAAACTCCATTCTGCGGGTGATTTAGTGATAATACACTCTCCACGTACTGTAGTTATGTATTTTAACTCAATTTCATCATTGAAAAAATTCCACCAAAAAAAACCCCAAAAACGATGTAGCGACACAAGTTTTACAAAGGGAATTGCTGGTTCGGTGAAGGAGGTAAACAAATTGAGGTCTGGGGGAATATTAGTAGAATGCTGAACGGAATTCCAGGCAAGGAATTTATTAAACATAGATAATACAATTTTAGATGTGAAGATTGTTGTCTTTCTACATAAGTCACTAAATACCAGTAAAGGTGTAATGAGAACTAGACACCTTTCTGGCATAGATGTATAGGAAATAAAAGAAACTAAAATCACAGAATATAACAGATGTTAAAAGAACTGAAATCAAAAAAAGATGGTAATACAGTTAAATCCAATACACATATTCTAACATTCGGCTCATCTCGACCACCAAAATCAATTAAAGTGGGATACATGGACATCGGAGTGGATTTGTGTATCCCAAATCCACTTCGATGCTTCAAATGCCAGAAGTGTGGTCATGGACAAAATACCTGTTGGGGACAAGAAACCCGTTTTAAATGTGGCCAACAACACTAAGGTCTTTGTAATAATGATGTAAAATGTAATGTAACTGCCAGGGCAATCATACCGCTTCATCCAAAACTGCCCTGTCTGGAAATATGAGAAAGAAATCCAAAAGGTAAAATGTGAGAGGTAAATTAGTTGTAAAGATGCCAGATAAATTGTAATGTCAATGCCGGGAATGAATATATCATCACCATCCTATGTAATAACTTTGTAACAAAAAATCTAAATAAAATCAGTGGAATGTCTAACAACACGGACATGGCTTAACAACAGCAAAATTCTGTCCTTAGTTCGGTTCGGTGAAGGAGGTAAACAAATTGATGATTTGTTACCATCGAACAAATCAAACAAAGTGAACCAAAGTATGTTATGCCAACGTGAAAGTGTAACAGAAGTTGAATTTTTGAAGTAAGAATTTTATATTGGAAGTGAAAAGGGAAATCGTTGAAACCATTTAGACTCGTGTTTCAAAATCAGTGATGCATCGTTGCTTGACGGTGAAGTTTTGCTTTCGCTAGTTTTAGGTTCTAGATTGTAGCTTGTTTATAAATATGGAAGGGTTCACCGATGCAGTGGAAACAAAATTCTTATAGAAAGTCTATTCTGCAGAATCGTCAACATGTTCTGCAATTTGAAAAAGGAGTTGGAACTGAAAACTGAACAACGGGAAATTATAATACTACCACCACTCGTAGATTTTTGTCAATAGACTTTTGTCTATAAATTTCTGTTTAACCCTTTACCTAACCTGAAAAGCAGACGACACTTGCAAAAATAATTCTTGAATAACTAATTTTTTTCATTTTTTGTCTCAAAAACATAGGTTATGACCCCTCGTTGGAACGAGCTCGACGAGCTCGTTCCAACGAGGGGTCATAACCTATGTTTTTGACACAAAAAATGAAAAAAATAATGAAAATTAATTGGCGATTTTTGAGAATAGCGCTGGCCGGTTTTGGTCGTTACGTTAGGTGAAGGGTTAAACGTCTAAAATGTGAAGGCTGTTCACACTATAGATAACCAATTACAGATTAAACTACAGCTTAAAGCTACGTTCACACTAGAGATTTTTGTGGTACGTTTCTTCAAGTAATCGATGACATTGAGGTCTTTAGACCACAATCAATAGTGAGAATTTCTAAGACGGATGGTTTTCTATCGACTTTTGTCTGATACAATATTTGTCAATAAAATCAAACGTGTCTGATTGTACTTCTTCTGTCTATGCTTCTCTGCGATTGTCGAAGGGATAATAGGCGCTGATTGGTTCTCGTGTGATGATCATGTAGTTTTCAAAAACTGACTGATCTGTATATTTTTATCTATAGTGTGAACAGCCTTCGTATTTCAGATGTAAGTGGTCAGCTAAAAAGAATGAGAGACTACACAGGCATTCTGTGTTCGCATCACATCTCATTCTGCCTGGTAATACATTTCCTTTCGTACAATTTGTTGGGATAACTAACTTGATAAGATATTATTGAAAATTCAGAACTGTTTTTTGCAATGGTTTGGAATAAAGACAAAAAAATAATAATACTTACAAATGGCATGGAGGGGGTTCGAACCCACACAGGGAGAGTTTCCTTAGGCATCAATCGCCTATCAAAATTACACTAAACCACACGTACCGCTCGGCCACCGACAGACCCTAAGAACGGAATGCTAGTCAACCAAGGATATAGGAGGCCAGTACAGAACACAGGGAACACTCAGTCTTAATTATTCAGAATATTGCATCATTTAATTCTACATACTGCACTTCGAGGAAATCAGCGAACGTTGCTTTTGCAAACTTTCCGAGTGTCATAGAATCACTGCATATATTTCAAATGGTATATCGGGGGTTCGAATCCACACAGAGAGAGTTTCCTACGGTACCAAACGCATAGCGAAACTATACTAAACGTATACATAATAAACTATACTACACTCGGTGACTTCACATCAGATGTGAAGTTACCTCGGACTAATATCTTGGCCGATATGAAACTAACCAAGTAATAAACTCTAAATGACGCGGGGCGTTGAATCAGAAAGGAAACGAGAGAAAAACAGTGTTTGTAAAGTTTTGAGTATTCAGGAGGATATCGCGTATTTTCGCCTCAAATTTTCAAAACATTTCTCACACTGGGCCGCACCATGGTATTGGATGTCCGAATACCCTTGTACCGCCACTGCAGTCCAATCTCAACTAAACGATCTTCACATGTTATTTATTTATTTATTTATTGGGGTTTAGCGACACTTTCGACAGAAATGGTAACCTCGTGTCGGACAGTCTTACGGATGGAGGAAGCCAGGGTACCTATAAAGAACAACCGAGAAGAGCCGAGCAACTGCCAGACCCCAAACCGTGCTAAATCCACACAAACAGGGTTGGCATTGGGCGTATTGCCGTATGCCTTAGTACAGATCCGTTGCACACAAATAAGAATAGACTATATGGCATCAAGGGCTACACTGAAATCTTCTCATAAAGTCAAAGACAGTTGAAGATTAAAGTTTATAATATCCGTCGATACTGCACATTTGACTAACATTCCGAATTGGCAGCCAGCAATCGATTCGCATGTGAGAGTTAAAAAACTCCAGACGGACAGCACAGTCAGCACTAAACGATATATTGCGTGCGTTTGTCATTGTGTATAAGTAAAAGCAAATCAACGGATACCAGGATCCACAATTATACTTTCTCACAGCTTTAGACAATCTGGAAGAAAGTTTAAAATCGACACTGTCACATTTGACCAACAATTGTCAGCCAGCCAGAATCTTGTTTCCGAGACAATAAATTATTTAAGACACCGTTCAACCGTTTATTTTGGCCCACGAGTTTAGAGTTTTGCAATTTATGAGTTTTTCTCGAACTCAATAACATTGTGTTTAAAAATCCGACCGAAGTTGTTATTCAGATGACGATTCATAATGCGGCGAGTAGCTATGCCTTAGTATAAAAAATGCATCTATGTTATGCTAGTTTGAAATAAAATGAAATCAATTCTTGCATTATCATAAAATATACAGCAGAAATAGAGTTATGAAGAATGTATTTTTGTTTCAAAAACTAAAAAGAAATTGTCAGACAAAATAGGAGATGATGTACCAAATTGTGCCCTTCCATGATATACGCTAAAATTGCTGGACTTGTGGCTCTCGATGTTTTAATTTAACCCCTTTACCGCCACGCCCATTTCTATGTGCACCTGTATGCGAGCAAGTTTATAAAGATTTATGACATACTTCAAAATCTGTCATCTGATTAATTGTTGGAAAGGGCTCTGAGCCCTTCCCAACAATTAATCAGATTGAAAGTTGGATCGGCGCATACCAGAACGTACCAATAATCATCATAAAATAGGTGACAATAGTCACTTTCGGCTGCGCAAGTGTTAAGAAAACAAAACTCTCTAAAGTTTCTGTTTAGTAATGATAGAGCTGCCATTGACTACCCACCAATAGGCGATTGATAAACGAGTATAAAATGAGCAGCTAATAATCACAGTATTTATTTATTTATTTATTTATTTATTTATTAAGATTTAACGACACTTTAACAGCCTATGTCATATCATGTTGGTGACAGTTTTACGGGTGAAGGAAGCCGGAGTACCTGGAGAGAACCATCGAGCAACGACGAGCAACTGCCAGCTCCCCCAACATCGTAACTCCGCACTGCAGCACAGGCAGGGTTAGATTGGTTGAAGACATGCGCTCCATCGACGTGCAGTACGTCTTAGTACACGGCGTCATGTGGACAATTGGGGCTAAGTGCTTTGCCCAAGGACACATCGCGAGAACAATCACAGTAAGTTGTACATTTTATTAGGCATATCGAAAGTTGGAAACAAACTCATGAGGTGAGAATGAGATTCTGGACAACACTTCCATTTGTCCGGTAGCCCGTAGGCAACAATTTTTTATCATAATTGACCCCGCGTCATTTTCTGTCAAAGCTTTGCATTTCAACATTCTAAATTTGAATACAGGCAGGGGGCGATTGGGCGGGGCGGGGTCTAAACCTGATTTGTACTGACTGTGGTGGTTCTAGTCATGACTGACTAATATACCAACTACATCATCAACGCATTCCTTCGTTGAAGGAATCCCATGATAATGTAGTTGGAATATTAGTTTGTCTGGATTATATCTAAAATGTTGAAAGCTTCTTGGAAATTTATTAATGCATAAATGAAATTCACATTGGTCGTGACTCAATTTCTTATTCAATTAACACGTACCTTATATATTTATTTATTGGTGTTTAAGGTCACATATTTCTAACGCTAGTTGCAGGACTCGGGGGTGTGGAGACAGTTGCAGACAGCTCACTCGAAAAGGGGCATTATTATTATTATTATTATTATTATTATTATTATTATTATTATTATTATTATTACGTCACAGTGCATTTAACGTGATGTTGATCAGAGGCAAAGACATCCCATCTGCCTCACTACATAAAGTAGGAGAAAACTGGATTGTGGTAATTTATAATTCAAATTCTGCATTTTTCTATGTTTTGTTCTTTTTTTCTTCTTTTTCTCTTCTTGTTTGTTTTTCTCCTTTATTTTCGAATTGTATTTTATGTTTACAGTACTATGATCTGTCACTATTAGAATGTTATGTTTATGTACTGGGAGAGCAGAGTTGCTTAGTGGTGAGCACTTGTTCTCCATGTTTATGTACTGGGAGAGGAGAGTTGCTAAGTGGTGAGCACTTGTTCTCAGTGTTTATGTACTGAGAGAGGAGAGTTGCTAAGTTGTGAGCACTTGTTCTCCATGTTTATGTACTGGAAGAGGAGAGTTGCTAAGTGGTGAACACTTGTTCTCCATGTTTATGTACTGGGAGAGGAGAGTTGCTTAGTGGTGAGCACTTGTTCTCCATGTTTATGTACTGGGAGAGGAGATTTGCTAAGTGGTGAGCACTTGTTCTCCAATCCATTTTGCAAATTAGTTAAAAATTGGATGCAATTTTTATAATCTTTATTGGAGTATGAACGTGTGGGAATGGGTACAAAAAAGATTATAAAAATTGCATTCAATTTTTATAATTACATTCCGTAACTGTTTAAACTACTTTTTACCAAACAACAAAGCAGAAAGACGAAATAAAACATGTACGAACGAACGAGGAAAAAAACCACCCTCACACAAAAGACAAAGATCACAACTCTGAGTTGAGCGCCGGTTTTCGGCACTGACCAAATTTGTCAAATTCCCGACTTTCGCAACGAAGCTTGGAATGTTCAAAACAATTTATTTAACATATCCGTAAACTATAATCACACATGAAACGACAACAAGTTCAAGAATAAAATCACTGAAATAAGTTCACACTGTCGATTGACATTTCTTGTAAGTTGTTTGAGATATCACAAATTATTAACTTGAACGTAAATGCGGGTCAAAGTTCGACCAAATGTATTCATTGCAAAATGAATTACATTTGGTCATGACGTTTTCATCCAGATGACCAATAGGAACTGAGTATTTGGACCCAAAACATATAACTACATTAACAATGTAATTATATGCGCATAAAATATGTTTAAAGTAAACTTTAAACTAAAACATATTTCTGCACATTGGCTAATCGGGACTATTGCAGTTTTACGGGCGGAAGAAGCTGGAGTACACGGAGAGAGCTACCGAGCAAAGGCGAGCAACTGTCAGCACCCCAACATACTAACTCCACACAAACAGCGTTAGCATTTGTTGTGCATTGATGTGCAGTACGTCTTAGTGCACAACGCCATCGTACCATAACGTGGGCAATGGTGGTGAAGTGTTTTGCCCAAGACACAACACGGTTGCCGCAGGTGGGATTCGAACCGAGAACCTATCGGCTTGCAGTCTGCACGTCTACCTACTGAGCCACTGCGTCCCCAACACGTACCTGACTGGTACTCAAAATTGGTCATGCTAGTACAACACGCCCCCCTCCCACCCCACGCCCACCCACTTTTCATGCCAGACTGTGTGTGACATATGTCCCAGTAACAAATCTAGCCTTTTAAGAAAGTGTGTGATTACAAGGAAGAGAGAATATATATCTTAAACTCCAATCATGGAGAAATTCTCCCGACTGTAAAATTATTTGGGGGGGGGGGGGGGGGGGTCGTAACACACCGCCCTATACACACATAGTTACGTCCCTGGGTACAGGTGTGTGTACAGTGATAATAACGTTGATAAATAAGCCTACACACCCGCATGAATAAAAAGATAAATGTTTTGAAATTTCCGCGGACGGGATTTGAACCCACAATCCTGGGTTTTGTAGCGAACGTTCCCCTGGGGGCAACTGCGTTGTGTCCATGGGCAAGAAACGTGGGGGCACGGTGGCGCTGTGTACTAAGGCGTGTTGCACGTCGATGGTGCACCTCTCTTCAACCCTGTGTGTGTGGAGTGTGGAGTTAGTACGTTGAGGAGTCTGTCAGTTGCTCGCAGTTGCTCGGTGGTTTTCTATGGGTACTTCGGCTTCCTCCACCCGTAACACTGTCCGAAACGAGGAGACCTTGGCTGCCGAAAATGTCGTAAAACACCAATAAATAAATAAATAAATAAATAAATAAATAAATAAATAAATATATAAAATAAGTAGTTGTTGCGAAACGTAAATAGACAGAACGCGATGTGTGTTTGAATCAGTGGGTGTTTTACATAACGAGTTGGAATGGCGTAGTCATATTTCGCGAGAGCCGTATATCGCTTCCTATATTTGATACGTTATCTATCCGTGACAAAAAGGGAAACACTTGAAACAAATGTGTTAATTGTGTTTACAAATTAAAAAAATCCGAAATGAATTTCGATCCAAATAGAAATCTGGGAAAAATATTGTTGATCGGCTGACAAGAAACTGTCACCTTGTCAACAGTTTCTGACTTTAGGGAATATTATTCAAAGAAGTGTCAGTAACTAAAGCATTGCAAAGCGTTCTTGTATTCAAGGGACAAATTTATCATTTTTTGACTTGGGTAAAATATCAGAAATAAACCATTTAATTATTATTTTTTTAAGTTTACGTTGGTTATAAAAAGAGAGCATGGAGCAACCAAAAGGACCATGCGAGAGGGCCTGAGAAATACATTTTTATTTTTTAAGTCCGTAAGAAATTAAGATACAGCAGTATACAGTATAACAAAGATAACGATGGTACAATTGCTGAGGAAAGGAGAGATTCGACAGAAAGCTTATACTTATTGCAAGTCGTCTCCCTGCGGCTGTTTTCGTTAGCAGATCAAGGTGGTACAGATAAGAAGATAAATCCATATATTGCTGTCTGGAAGCTAGGATCCTAATGTATTAGTCAGATTTAGTTGATTTTAAAACCAGCCTTATACCCCAAGACCCAGGTCGGATCGCCACACCATCATACATGCAACCGAACTTGTCTACAGTCACGAGGTATGTAAACTTTTCGGCAAATAAATTAAATGCCGTATCTACACGACTCAGGAATTCGAAGTGCCACAAACGAAAACAATCGAAGAGGTGCGACGCCGCCGTACAGGGAAGCGCAAGTGTAACAGTATAAGGTAACTCTATTTAAGAACAAAATAGAAAGCCGACATGGGACATTGTTTAAACTTAACATGACAAGAAGAAATGAATAAATAGGAAATAGGAAAGAAGAAGAAAAAGGAGGAGGAAGAGGCCACCTTGAACACATGAAGATAGAAAATAGCCCATGTGCTTTCAATGTGGAGTCAGGCATATACAACCTGATCGGTACTGAGACCAAGAAGAGGAAAAGGATATATTTATGTTGGAAGCAGAAGTAACAACGACCAGTTAAACGCAGTTGGTGATATTCCTCCTGTTGGTTTCAATTGTAATGAAGCTCCTTGATAAAACGAATTTGTGTACCACTTCAAAAATATGACGGTTCTCCTTGCAATTCAAAATATTCGCGCGAACCCTACAAGACACTTTGCATTTTCGGCTAGCTACCAGTTCGCAGATGGCAATTCGGGAATTCAAACTATGCGCGCGTACAAGGCACCATGAACTGTCAGCTAGTTGCCAGTTCACAGCTGACAGTTCGAGATTTCAAAATCTGCGCACTTGCAAGACCCTTCGGATTATCACGTAGTTGCCAGTTCAAAGAGTCTTGTAGCCTACAGGACATCATGAATTGTCAGCTAGTTGCCATTTCACAGCTGGCGGTACGAGATTTCAAAATATGCACACTTGCAAAACCCTTCGGATTATCACGTAGTTGCCAGTTGAAAGAGTCTTGTAGCCTACAAGACATTATGAATTGTCAGCTAGCTGCCATTTCACAGCTGACGGTTCGAGATTTCAAAATATGCGCGCGTACAAAACACTTTGAATTGTTATCTAGCGGCCAGTTCGCAGCCGACAGGAGATTTGAAAATATATAAGCGAAGCCTACATGACACTTTGAATTGCAGCTAGCTTCCTGTTTACAACTGACAGTTCAAGTTATAAAAATATGTAGTGTACCCTCCAGGACTCTGAATTATCACCTAGCAGCCAGTTCGCAGCTGAAAGTTGGAGATTTCAAAATATGCACACATAGCCTACAAAACGATTTGAATTGTCAGCTCCCCGTTTGCAGATGACAGTTCGAGATATCCAAATATGCGCGCGTTCAAGACATCATGAATTGTGAGCTAGCTGCCATTTCGCGGCTGACAGAGATATCAAATTATGCGCAGACAGCCTACAAGACGCTTTGAATTATCATTGTCTTTATTCGAAGAAACTCTTAAGGGCATCATGGCTGAACATGTACCACCCAAGTCAAAAATTATAACTAATAGGGAAAAAGTGGAGTGGTTTTCAGAAGATGTTAGGGCTGCTAAACAACAGCGCCGCAGACTTGAGCGTCTTTACAATAAAACGAAGCTTGAGGTTCACCGGCAAATGTTCTGCTACCAAAGAAATACAACTAATAAGATCATCAAAAAGGCGAAGAGGGAGTACTACAATTCTCTTATAGATGAGTCATCTAATACAAGGGTGCTGTTCTCGCTAACCAATAGTCTCCTTGGTAAAGAACAAAATGTCACCCTCCCAGATCATCTAAATACTGAAGAAATTCTGGAAAAATTCAGCGACTATTTCATAACTAAAATTCAAGTAATTCTGGATAGTATACCATCACGTGAACCACCAGAGTTTGATCATCTTGACATAAAAAGTGATTTTTCTAATTTTCAATCTGTCTCAGAAGACGACATTCGAAAAATGATTTTATCATCATCCAATAAATCCAATGATCAAGATCAAATTCCAACATTCCTTTTGAAAGAGACAATTGATTATCTTCTGCCAGCCATAACATCTATTATATCTGCATCCCAGCATGAGGGGTTTGTTCCAAATGCATTGAAAAAAGCACTTGTTACTCCACTCATCAAGAAACCATCTCTTGATCCTGAAAACCTGAAGAATTATCGACCAGTATCGAACCTCTCTTTCCTGTCTAAATTGTTGGAAAGGGTTGTTGCTTTACAACTCAAAAATCATCTGCATGAAAATGATCTTTTACAGCCCTTCCGGTCTGCATATAAAGCCAACCACAGTACAGAAACAGCCTTACTACGAGTCAACAATGACATTGTTAAATCAGTGTCTGAGGGTAAGGCTGTACTGCTTGTTCTCTTGGATTTGTCAGCAGCATTCGACACGGTCGACCATGGTATTCTCATGCAGACATTGACACAGCATGGCATTTGTGGAACTGTCTTATCGTGGTTTGCATCATATCTAGAAGCTCGCAGTCAACAAATATACATTAATAAGATCGGTTCAGAAAGCAGGACGTTAAAGTGTGGTGTTCCTCAGGGCTTCGTTCTTGGACCACTCTTGTTTACTCTGTACACTTCTTCTCTCGGTCGCCTTCTTAAAAAGCATGGCATACCATATCATCTGTATGCAGACGACACCCAACTGTACATCACATTCAAGCCATCTGTTCCAAGTGACTCCTTCACCGCAGTCAATAACATGGAAACTTGCATAAATCTTGAGCGGATATGGATGATAGACTTTAAACTGAAAATAAATGACTCTAAAACTGAATTCTTAGTGATATCCGGGGTTCGCATGCCTACACCCTCTGTTACATCAATTCTGGTTGGAAACAACGTCACTATGGAAAGTGAATCGGCCAGGAATATTGGACTGATTATGGACTCAAATTTAAAACTAGACATCCATATCAATAAAATATGTAAAATGCTACTGGCAGCTTCGTAATGTTGGAAGACTGCGACCTTATCTTAACCAGTCAGCACTTGAAAAACTTGTGCACTCCTTCATCACCTCACAACTAGACTATAGTAATTCAGTGTTAGTGGGGCTGTCCCAGTGCCGGATTCAGAAGCTTCAAAAAGTTCAGAATACTGCTGCTAGGATAATTACTGGTACCAAACGCTCTGAACACATAACACTTGTTTTAAGACAATTACATTGGCTTCCAGTTAAACAGAGGATTGATTTCAAAATATTGATCTTAGTATTCAAATGTATCCACAAACGGGCTCCAGTTTACCTTCAAGAGCTCCTCAGTGTATATAAACCAACGCGCAGTCTCCGATCTAAAAAACAAAACTAGTTGTGCCTTTTAGCAGATCTAATCAGGCTCATGATCGTGTGTTCTCCATCGTGGGTCCCAGATTGTGGAATTCCCTGTCAATTAGTGTCAGAACTTCAGAAACTCTCGATGTCTTCAAAAGAAATCTTAAAACTTTCCTATTTACTGAAGCATTCTCCTAAACCTCTCTAAGAGGCAACCAAAACAGATGTGACTCTTCATTTCAGAAAAGTGTATTTATTTCTGTCAAGCGTTTTAGAGCAGTATTTTTGGTTTTACGCTCTAGAAAATCAATTATTATTATTATTATCAAGCTGTCAGGTCGTGGCTGACAGCTCGAGATTTCAAAGTATGAACGTGTAGCTTACACGGCACTTTGAATTGCAGCTAGCATCCGGTTTGCAGGAGACAGATCAAGTTATAAAAATATGTGCGTGTGGCCTACAAGATACTTTGAATTGTCAGCTAGCATTCAGGCAGCAGCTAACAGTTTAAGAGTTCAAAATATACACACGCAATCTACAAGATACTTTGAATTGTCAGTTAGCTGCCAGTTTGCAGCTGACAGTTCGAGAATTCAAAATATGCGGGCGTACAAGACACTATGAATTTTTAAATAACTGCCAATTCGCAGCTGACAGGCCTAGATTTCAGAATGTGCGCGTGCAGTCGACAAGACACTGTGAATGTCAGATAGCTGCCAGTTCGCAGCTCTGGGAGATTTCAAAATATGCACGGGCAACGCATGTAACAGAGATTACCTGCGAATCATGTGAGTTGTAAAGGAAAACGTTTTCGAATTGTCAGCTGCCAACTGTCAGCTGACTTTACGTCTGAATTGTTATCTGTCGGCCGTCAGTTGATTTTTCACTGAGAACTGTGAACTGTCACCAAGCAGCTGACTTTACACTTCGAATTGTAGGCTGTCAAACGTCAGCTGACTTCACAGATCCAGTTATATGATGTGGGAATTACTTACACAAAATGTGTAATCGTCAATCAAGTTATTAACCGTAAAAATGCGCTTATTTATTTCATCTTTTCACAATAGCATGTAACGTCACAACATAGAGGCTTTTTTCTCCAAAGATAAAATGATCAAATTATGAATTATACTCATGAACATGAGATTTCTACCGCCCACCTGTGTATTGCTAAATACTCACTTAAACAGGAGCAGGACTTAGCACATCTGTTATTTCGACATTCCGCTCGTTCAATTTCTGCAAAGGAAAATAAAATGAATGTAACGTTACACATGTATTCACATTTTTGAATGGAGAGTCAAAGCCCAACCGTTATTGAAATAACCGTTTTGTCTGCACTTTAGATTGAGTCTGTAATACTGTCGATTCTTTAATAATTCTAAAATCTTGTGTTTATAAATAGAGGATATTCACGAAAATTTGAAGAATACCGAAAATATCTCGTGAGTGGCTACAAAGAAATATGAGGATCTTCACGAGCGACTGCGTCGCTCGTGAAGATCCTCATATTTCTTGTAGCCACGAACGAGATATTTTCGGTATTCATCAAATTTTCGTGAATTTTCTTTTTATTTAATGCTCTACGACTACAAACTCTCCAATTTGTGGCCTTTATTTGCCATTAAGGCGCAAAATTTATGTGCCGAACCGGCGTCCATACAAAAATTACAACAACCAAACTCCAACCATTGGAATGTGTGAATATCCGCACAAAAAGTAGTCCCGTCTTATTTCTCCCCTAACTTTACGATTTACCAAGGCTGGCGAATTGAAATAATCGCAATGTGTTTCGAAGAAATAGAACAATAACAAAAAACACCACTTTCTTATTTTCAATAACAAGACACGTCATTTTATTTTTTTTGAACTCAATGCACTGAAGACGTGTGAAGTTGAACTGAAGAAATTTGAAAGTGATTTCGGCTTTTCGCTGGAAGGTGAATGAGAAAGTCAAACTTTGAAACCGCTGATTTAATGAATTGATTTAGTCACTGTCACTATCAATTATTCGAATTCGTTTGTATTTGGGACTCTGGAATTCATTACTGATGTGCTGACTCGTTTAAAGTACATGTGATTCGTCATCCGAACCTACGATGAAATATCGATTTCTAAATATCATTTTGATATTTCGTTTTGCCGACCGACAGGGGAATATGACTTAATTTTTCAGCGTGAATTGATGCCTGAGCATTAAATAAATAGGTTATTACCACCGTGCGGGTTTCCGAGATGGTGCATTAAAGTTGAGACCTCGTCTCTAGTCCTATTTAATGACCCAGAGGCGAGGTCGAGACTTCAATACTCCATCTCGGAAACTCACTTGGTGAGAAAAACCAATTTATCTTACAATACTCCTTCCTTTCGTGACTTGTTCACACATTATAAGTTATTGTGATGAGTTGTAATACGGTCTGAGGTTTGAGGCTCCAAGCTCATGTTCAAACAAGACGCGAAGCGTCGAGGTTGAACAAACGCTCCGAGCCGCAAACCTCAGACCATGTTACCGTCACCTCATCACAATTATGTTCCAATAAGACACTACACATAGCCCCAACCCTACACTATGAAACACGGGAGGCTTATTTACTAAACTTGTGATCGTTAAAAGTTGCCTTGTTCAGGGCAACTTTGAACGATCACAGGTTTAGTAAATAAACATTTCGTGTACCCACGACGGCACTGCATAATTAATCAATAAGTTAGATAAACCCATTTCATCACAGTAAACAATACTTCCTCCAGAACTCCGCCTGCTGTACGTATGAAAATTCCAGAAAAATGAAGCGGCTTGCTAGTCACTCCGTTGATGAAGCAATTACGAAACGGACGACGTCATTTCAAATATTTCGTGTTGTGACGTCAGACGGTAACATTTGCTACTGGAGCCGTAAACATGAAAGAAACTACGCCAGCTCTCATCCAATCAGAGGACGAGAATTTTACTTTTATTGCAACATAATTTTACAATCGTTCAGCGTCCATGTGTTATTTTTTATGAAAGAAAATCATGACGCCATGGTATTGCGTTATACATGTCGTGATCCTTATTCATTGTTTTGCTTGTGCTGTTGCGGCTGAAGTTTATATCAGTGTTTCAGCTGTGTGTTTCTATGGTTTATTTTTCAGGTTTGTCGCATAGTAAGCCTATATTAAAAAAAAACACCAAGGCAAATCTGATTTAGTCTAATTTATTTCATTTAGTTTGTTATTTATCGTTTAATTTTTGTTGTCAAAAATGGTGGTGGACATGTGTTATCGGTTTTCGATGAGTGTTGGTAAACACATTCTCCTTCTGAATCGAATGACCGCACGTGCAGTTGCTACCCTAAATACAGATTTGTATTTTGTTTAGACATTTTCATCTGTATTGGGGAAATACGTTTTTGTTGTAACAAACATTTAGTGAGAAAATGGTCTCAGCACTGTTCAACAATGGCCCTCATTAAAAACATACACTCATAATAAGCCAAATTACTGACTTATCTAATGTAACGGTCCAGCCCTACTCACAAAATTCGCCATTTATTTTTTGTTCAATTTTGCCACCAAAACAGAGCCTTTGACACTTCGGTGTATTCTCACTTTGCCAGCAGGTGGGAGAGTAAGACATTTTCACATCTCCGCTATAGTCCGTATCAGTATCACAGATATTCACTGTCGTTGGTCCTCCGTTGGTCAGCAGTGTTTACTGCGATAATAATTGTTCGGACGTCCGCTGATTTGTTGCGGTCCTCTGACGAGGAGGCCTACATTAACCAAGTACTCCGCGAGGCTATTCCTTCCCCACCCTCCCTTCTAATCTCCAAACAGTCAAAAATGGAATTAATTGGTTAAATTCCCAATTGCATTATGGGTGAAAATTTATTCTGTTTTAATTCAACAATATATATCGTCCCTTGGGTGCAACAAGGCGCCATCTGCAATGCCTTGGCATTGCAGATGGCGCCTTTTTTGCACTCAAGGTACGATATGTATAAATTGATACATGTATTAAATATTAATTAGTAATTAATGTATATAAGCGTAGAAAATATATATAAAAATTAATATTGTCGTAAGCACACTTATTAATGTCTAAAATGTAAAATATTTAATCTATTTAATTTATTTCTAAATTGTTACAGACAATAATAATCAATGAAACATATCGGAGCGCGGTGGCTCAGTATGTAGAGGTGCAGGCTGCAAGCCGAGAGGTCATTGGTTCGAACCCAACCTACGGCAAACGCATGGTGTCCTTGGGCAAGACACTTCATTCATCCCCATTGCCCACGTGGGGGCACGGTGGCGTTGTGTACTAAGGCGTACTGCACGGCGTTGGTGCACCTGTCTTCAACCAATGCTAGCCTTGTTGTGTGGACTTGGTATGTTGAGGAGGTGACAGTTGCTCGCCGTTGCTCGGTGGTTCTCTCCGGGTACTCCGGCTTTCTCCACCTGTAAAACTGTCATGGTTATGATTACCCATTGTGCAGAAATATGTGACCTTAAACACCAATAAATAAATAAATAACGATTCTGTTGGATTGAGGTCAAGCAGCAATTGTTTGGGCCATTGTTTAATTCTCAACAAATCATCGTTCAGATAATCCACCACCGGGCTGGGTTTACGACAATAAGATAGAGTGAAGTATCAAAGGTTCATCTGCGAAGTGGCGGATGTTCTACAAGGCATTTTCCACAATATCGTTTATATATATAAGGAAAAGCAAAGTTCCAAGTATTGAACCTTGTGGAACTCCTGTATTTACACATAACCAAGATCATGTTACGTCATCTATCAACACAAGCTGTCGGTCTTCTTGATAGGACTTAAACCACTTTAACATTTTGCCTCTTATTTCTCTCTTTTCAAGTTTATACAATAGACTTTACTCGCATCACAAAATACACAACGCATGTTTTTCCCCTGCCCAGTGCACAACTGATTGTGTTATACATTTAGTTAGTTGGAATGTTGTCGACTACTCGGGCGAACGACCTGACTGAAGACGTGTCAGCAAGGCGTTTGACTGAAGGAAGTGGGAAACACTTTTAAATACACATTTTTCAAGGCTTTTTCCCCACAAAGATCGAGAGTGATACAAGGCGATAATGAATGATGCTGTGTGGGCTGTCTTTTTTGAAGACATGGGATAGATGAACATTCTTTCAACATTCAGAGGCTTACATTGTCAGGGCGAAATGCCTTGGAAACGTTAATGTACTTGTGGGTTTCTTGGACGTCAGTTTCCTCAAGTGAAATATTACCCCCTATTGGGTTGCTGTGGTTTGTTACATGGTCAGGTAATGACGCAGTAGAGTCACAAACGGATGGGACTGGGTAAAAATACCTATTGAAAGTTTCTGTTTTGTCGACGGTACATCACAATATAGTCCCTTTATATTGTAAAGTCGGGATATCGGGAGGATTGTAACGCATGTAACCTAATAATCAAATTATATTTAAATCTATAGTTTATACAGCTGGTACTATTGCACAAATTAAGTTGTGTGCAATCTTAATGTCTTGACTCACAAACCACTATACATTCTTCTTTTCTTTTGTTTTCTTTCAAATGTGTGTCAGAGAGTAAAGAAATACTGAGCAAGTTTTAAGCCCGGTTTACTTGATTTATATCGTCATGTATTTCAAACTTGAAAAACGTATCTTTATGCACATCTCTGTCCCAGATTTGTCCATTTGCATACCAAGACGTCTCAATATTTGTATTTTGACTAAGTTTATAGAGAACCTCTCCGTTTAATTTGGTGAGATCATTAATAAAGTTGACATCGTTTTCTTTGAACACTTTTCCTAATCTTATGACCGCGTCTCACACAACACGCTTGTTGAATTGGGGGATGATTGGCCTAACGGTATCTCATCTGGAGAGAATTCTATGTATTGCCAATAAGACATCACCCACTATTTAACTTTTTGTAGCAGTTTTATTCACAAGATCTAAAATTTTTTGTTCTAAATTCTCACCCCTTTCTTCTACCATCCCAAGAACTTTAATGTTATTCTTTCTACAGTATTGTTCGTTCTTGTTACTAGTGTTCTTGATGTAGGGCATCACGAAATATAAAGACTGCATTGCCAAATTAAATTTACGCACTGCCTAGTCAATTTTTAGGCTAAATAAATATGTTTTGTTGATATGTTTAGTTCTCCCATTCCCTGGGGTAATTTGAGATTCCTCCAAAACAAATGTCATTCATCGGCCAGCCTTTGATAGATGGCAGTAGTCACAGAATCTTCTACAACTTCCTATTGGGGACATATTTAATCAGGTGATTTGTGGTGATTTTATACCCAACGGGTTTTTAGAGTACACACCGTACTGCAAAGCTCGACGGATCCATTACGGCAGCTATTAGTGAAAGGGGCACCCCGCGTGACGAGATTGAAGTAACTAACCTGAACTACCCATAATCTCTTCCCTGTGCCTGCAAAACTAACAGGATGTAGAAAATTCTGATCTCCTATAATACGTTGACTGGTTGCTCTAATGAACAAAGTCTTCGCGCACACAAGCATTATACCACTTGGATAAACATTTATAGATCTAAACGTATTGAGCACATATTGTTTCCCTGTGAAATTTTGAAGTTTTTCTTATGAAGTGCTCTGTTCTCATATTTGATGATTTTACTTTCATCATCGGAATCACTCACAAATGGATTGGATTGATATTGCTTAACACAGGTGAAGCATCCCTGTCCTGATAGTTTGTTTCACGACTTAAAGGTCGGCACACCCTTCCACGTCTTCACATCTGAGGCAAAAGCGGTACGGAATCTCGAAAATCGTTTCTGAAAGTTTCTGTTCTATTCTCAACTAGTTATTCCACCTTAAATTTTCGATACTTTTTTACATTTACCTTCCTCAAAAATATTTCTGAGGGAACTCCCTGATATTGTACAACCAGCATAATTGATTATGGATGCAAAAACGTAAATCGAAGGTCCGTCAACACAAAGCTGATAAAATTTCGTGTGCTCTATTCACCGACACAGAGCGGAATGATTGAAAGAATAAACCAGTTTATTCCTCATACCATATCGGCATACTCGGATGTGTTACATCAACTCCACCTCAAAGATTCACTACGTCCAAACGTATCAAAATATATATCTCATATCATCCAGTTTTCTTCATGGATCGCCGTTATTTATTTATTTATTTATTGGGGTGCAGTGGCGCAGCGTAATTAAAGTACCAGAGGATCCCAGATTCACTCTCAAGGCATTGAATTTTCAAAATTTTCTCCACAAACCCCCACCAATAGGAGGAGGATACATCAGGCCCAAGTTGGGGTGGGTTTGGCCCTCCCATTGGTGGTGGTTCGGAGAGCTCTCCCGAACCCCAAACCAATGGGAGTGCCATACCCACCCCACCTCAGACCTATGGCCTTCGGATATGCCTGTGGCATATATCGACCTGGCACCCCACCCCCTCCCCCTCCCAAAAAGAACAAATAATACAAATTATCCCCCCCCCCCAACAGAAAATCCTAGATACGCCCCTGTTGGAGTGTAACAATACTTTCGAGAGCCAGAGTCACCTTGTGTCGGAGGCTTACATAAAATTGGTCGAGATGAGTTTTTCCTTTCTCCATGCACGGTTTTCCTACCGTATGGGTGTTTCTGTCTTCCTATCGCCCATATATCTAGAAAGAATAATATGTACGTTGCAGTTAAGCTACATTTGCACAAGATGGGCTAGGGGGTCATTGGAATTCATGCGCGTGTTCACTAAAAAGTGGATTGATATTATCATAAAATATTAGAATACTTATTAATGCTCTCGTTGGTTTGTCTTCTCAATATTCATTCCGCAGACCACAGTCTGCTCAAAATTGGATCTCATTGATTCTGATCCGTAAATATAATATTTAGGCGAGGCCTCACTTGATATGGCCTCTTATTGCCTTGTATGGAAATGTTAAGCCAGCTATGCGCCATGTAACATATTTATTATGTCGAAAGTCCGTGTAAATCAAGGGATTAATAAATTTTCACGGGAAACAGAGAACTACCGGACGTTTATTTTTTTAGAAACTGCTATTGACAGCACCGCGCAGAATCGTCAACCGAAACTGGCACCGATATGCATCCATGGTGACAGTAAACAATCTTCGCTGTTCGAAGTTTTATATTTGTTTACAAAATAAATCGTATAGCTACAAGCATATCTGAAATACCCTTACATACATTTACTGTCATTATTAACTGAAAAGGATTAACAAAGCGCTTTTAAATGTTGAAAAAATCACTTTTAATCTGTTCAGTAAATTGCAAAGAAAATGTTCGATTCAGCATAAAAAAATCGATAGGCTATGTCGATAGTATAGTCGGCATAGAGTCGTAAAAACAACAAAGAACTTTGAGGACTGCCAATAACATTTTCTGTCCATTTTTTAAATACTTATTTATTTTAAATCTATCAATACGATACACTGAAAATATTGTTTGCACTTAAATTCTCTTATTTTGTTTTGATTTAAATTATGAAAATTCGAAGCGACTAGAAATGCATCAATTTGATCAAAATAGTAATGGCTGCTACTCACCTGTAATCAATAATATCAGGTGAGTTACGTAATAATAATAATAACACTTTGGCCAGCTGCTGATTTGTCGCGGTTCTCGGACGAGAAGGCCATGGTTACCCCTGTATTCCCAACTGCCTCCCTATTCCCACGCTTCTCCTCTCCTCCCAACACTCGGAGACGAACTGCTTGATGATATCCCTTGTCCCATTCTTCCCAATCTCTCCGATTAGCGTATTAACCCTCTCCTTTGAGTCTCCCCCTAACCACATATCCTTCATTCTCCCATCCCACTTCACCATTATACTCCCAGTGAATCTCATTCTTTTAGGCTGATACTTTGGGCATTCTAGAAGAAAGTGTTCCAGGGTCTCCACCATGTCCAAGTTACACATCTGGCACTCCCTTTCACCGTCTTTCCCATTTGTCCCCTCAGCTCCAGGGATCGCGACCTCAGCTTGAACAACAGTGACCTCCCAAAGGGGTATCAGGACAACTCGTACCCACGGCAACTCGTACCAGTCAAGTCGTATCCAAAATTCGACGACTCGTACCCATTTACGGCTGGACAACTCGTACCCACAGTTGGACAGCTCGTACCCAAGGTTGGACAACTCGTACCCACAGTTGGTCAACATGTATCTGGTCTTTAATTGTATGGGCGAAGGCGAATATTGACTGAAGGACTTGAGAAGATGAGTGTCTGCTTTCAATGGGTGTGCATAAAGGCAAAAACTTTCCATTTTTAGCATTTATCTCAGCAGAACAGTCTGAACAGACTTCGCCGAAAGTCAATTTCGCCGGTATGAACATTTCATCCAGAGAGCAATTCGAAGGAAACAGGAAATATTTAAATTATATATTAATACAGTGGTGTAGATACGGGAGACGACCCCCCCCCCTCCACCACCACCACCCCCAAAGGGTTAACGCAAAATCAGATGCAATCGGGGCTCATTCCCCCACCCTACCCCACCCCTTCATTGGTTCAAGGATTAACGCGATGTCGGACGCGATCGGGGCCCATCAGAAGTCCCTTTCCTGGTCAAATTACATCTATATAGACCTGTGCCAATTTTTGTTTCGATCGGTCGAGGCACGAGAGTCAGGTGCCTATAAAGAGGGAGAGAGAGAGGGAGAGAGGGAGAGATTCACTTTTAGTCACCTTTATAGTCTAATTGCAAACCTTACAAAAATGCTAATTGTCATTCAATTTTCATGATTGTCATGGAAGATAATTGTTAGAAAAACACACCTCCCAACTGGAAGATTAACTTAATTGGCGATAATAATATGCACAGATAATTGGAAGAAAATTAAACACCAATAGACTATAAGGTAATAGATGATAGAAAATAATTCTTCATGATCTCACACCTGTCACTGCCGGGTAAGTCTAAATTAAATGACTGTCGAGTTTTCAGGTGTGTCGGTGTTGACCATTAAATTTCCGACAGAAATCAGTTGATGCGAGCTGGTGGACTCATAGAGAGAGATGTATTATATCTTTTTACTTGGATTTTTATGCCCCCCACCCGACTTAAGTCGGGTGGCATATAGTGATTGAAGTGTGCGTGTGTTCGTCCGTGTGTGTGTGTGTGTGTGTGTGTGTGTGTGTGTGTGTGTGTGTGTGTGTGTGTGTGTGTGTGTGTGTGTGTGTGTGTGTGTGTGTCCGAGCCAATAACTCGGAAACTGTTAGGGCCACAGTCATCAAACTTCACACAATTATAAAGGACCATGGGAGGCTGTGTCGCACACCATAGCCAGGTTCGTACATTCAAGGTCAAGGTCACATTTCAAAGGCACACTGAAAATCATCAATATTCGCGTCTCAGCCATAACTCAGAAACGAACCAAAGTACAAATATTAAACTTTTAACAAATTTTTTTGTTTGATGGAGGTCAAGGACAGATCAAGGCCATTGCCACGTAGGGGGGCATAGTCACTTCCGAGTGAATCTCTTGTTTTTAAATGAACATCATTTGTGATCTTCTTGATTCAGTCTATCACTGGTCATTGTTTGCCGATTTTCTTCCGAGCGGGTAAATGTGCTACGCTTCAAGTACAAAATCCGGCAGGACTGTCAATTTACAATGAAATCCTTTCTCGCTTGACCCGAGTGGCGCCTCACCAGTGATGTAACTTTGCCACACGAAAAATAATAATGCCACTCTCCACCTTTAGATTATTTTTCGTGTGGCAAAGTTACATCACTGGTGAGGCGCCACTCTGGTCAAGAAAGGCAAGAGTTAATGCAACGAAGGCTATGGTTTTCATCCTGATAATTTGCAGAGTCTACGCCTAGATGCAAGGCCTTTTAGTTTTTTTCCCAGTACTCTATTTCCCAATATTGAAGCGCAGAAACCGGGTGTCGGGGTTTGGGGGGGGGGGGTCATTCACCCCAGTTCTCGTACGAATACGATTGCAGACTTCCAGAAACAACTGGTGCCTGCTATCAAGAAAGTACGGTCAATGAATATGTTTCCTGTTCTGTGTATCACAGTCGTCATTTAGACGTAAAATTTGTGTATATTTCATTCATATTCATGGAATATCTGACGAAGGAATTTCGAAGTAAACTGATTTCCATTACTGTTATAGCACCTTAAACGGATCAAACAAAAGCAAAAACCCTGCTTCTGTAGTTCATAGGCCATTAACTGCCTTCGCCCATACAATTAAACACCAAGTACAAGTTGACCAGCCATAGGTACGAGTTGTCCAACCTTGGGTACGAGTTGTCCAATTGTGGGTACGAGTTGTCCAGCCGAAAATGGGTACGAGTCGTCCAATTTTGGGTACGACTTGACTGGTACGAGTTGCCGTGGGTACGAGTTGTCTAGAAACCCCCAAAGGTGCCATCAAGGTACTCTTCAAAACCTGGCTTCTCTTTATCACGCAATACGGCGGAACCCATAGATGATATACCAGCATTCTGATTAGACAAACTAACTTTGGGGCAAAATAAAATTTATTAACATTTTATCTGAGCAGGTTACATGACGTCATGTCTTTTCAGTACAAAACCAAGGAATTTTCCACATTTTCTACCACCACCTGACACTTTTGAGATACACGTGCCCCTTGTGGCGTACCGGCTTTGACAGATTTATCTTACCCACCGCACGTGGCATTTGAACAGTGAATGGTCGCCGGAATATTTCGTCATTGTACACTCTAAAATCAGTTGAGTTAAAAATTTAATTTTTAACCCAACCAATATTTTAGAGTGTATGCATTTTGTAAACAAAGCTAGTGCCCGCTTCCTTTCCATCAATATAGTACTTTTAATATCAGTACTTCCCTGAAACCGCCCGAGAAGGCGTGGGGTTGGATGGGGAAATCTCATCCAAGGGAAAAAGATATTTGACCAAGACACGAGGCTTGCCGAGTGTCTGGGTAAAATATCTTCTCCGAGAGTGAGACTTCCCCACCCCACATCATTCGAGTGTGATTTGTCTTCTACTACACTTCACATGACGTCAAAAGTAACGTCACCGGAAGTCCAACTGTATCAACTCGCTTCAGTATACTGACCCATCGCTATACTAGTCTAATGCTTGTTTTCGGAGTATATACCGTCAGTATATATACGGAACTTTTCAATGATCTTTGGGAATATGCAATTCAGTTTTCTCTTCGATCAGCCGCTGGAACAGTAAGTTTTCATCTCACGAACATTGGAGTGATTCCGATAACGTGACGTGAAAAATCATCCGCGGGTGGGGTAAAGTGTGATAGGGGAATCTTGTCCTCGGTGAAATATATTCGACCTAAACACAGGGTTAATTCTGTGACTGGTCCCCTTTCGAAAGTGTCGGGATATTGATGCAGATGCCGAAGTCCTTGAGATGAAGAATTATTGAAGTGATAACACCGGTTCCGGCGCATATGTATATAGATAACAGTCTATTGACCCTTTACGCAACGTAACGACCAAACTGGCCAGCGCTATTCACAAAAATTGCCATTCGATTTTCAGTATTTTTTTTCATTTTTTGGCCTCTAAACATAGCATATGATACCTCATTCGAACGAGCTCGTTGCAATGCGGGGTCATAAGCTATGTTTTTTGACGCAAAAATGAAAAAAAAAAATAGATTTTCAGTCATTTTCCAAGAATCCTGCACCCCTGGGATAACCGCGGGCCCCTCAAAGTTCCGGGCCACGTGGGTTACTACTCCGGGCCCACACCCTCTTCCCGCCCTGTATATGGGACAACATTCGTAGAAAAATTAATTGATGCCATTGTGCAGTGACGAAGATGTAAAAATCTTAATGGAGCGATTTGATGACCGAAATCGTGTCTGTATCAGTGATAGTTGTATAATAAATCGGACATCTCCAACCATCAATAAACATTTAAAGTGTTGGATTAAAACAAGATCCAAGACACTGATCATGGCAATCGACTCAAATTTGTGAGATTCTCAAAACAAGACTTGGGACAAGTAAAAATATATGGAACCTGATAGCAATTGGGAAAACATAAAATGTGAAGGATGAAGATACTCGACGAGAAACATGGTTTGGGGTACATTATTTTTAAAAGTTAATGTGCTCAGTGGATATGGGATTATTTTCCCCATAACGCTCTCGATGAGACACCTTGAATATTTCAGCGCTATCGCCAATAGAAGACAATTGGGCCATTGCAACCAAGTCCCTCTTCGTACTGACGCGCGCAAGAAGTGATATAAGTTGGGAGTTTTTCGAATTACGTCAATAGCTGGGGAATAGCCGTAACTTAACCATTAGGCTGATTTTGCACCTTACTGTTGACTTGGGGAACTCGCTGACTGTAACACATATCCATTGGCTTACGGGAATCTGAAGAAAGGAATACACGAATTAATATTTATTCTCACATGACTGAAGTTTATATTTTTACAATTAGAGTAATTAGTATATTAAAATGATATTAACAGTTGAGATATTCGGTACATATATATTTAAGAAATAAATAATAATACATTCTTTTCTAGAAAGTATAAATAGAATGTTACTAGACTTCATTGAATCCATTTCGCATTTACTATACCTGTGTATAAGGGGCACACTCCTCTCGAGTATATAACTTGCACACGTCAGTTGTCGCGATCAACCGACTAACAACCGTAAGCTCAACTGCTAAAGGTAACACTAAAGACGGTTGGTGTGAAGATATAAACCTCGAACCGAATATGCCCCGTTAACCCTAACTTAACCTATATCAAATTAAATAGAGACATTGGATTAACCGACGAGTTGACGAGCCACCTGCGGAAGCATAGTTTATTTACTTCGAGTGTCCTATTATTTTACTAATAACGGAATCACCTTGGTTGGCTAATTCCAACAACTCGTAAAATAATATGACACACAAAGTGTTCTTAAACTAAAATATAACAGCATAATCCACTGCCATCTAAACCGCTATGATTTCATATTCTAAAATTAATGGCTCATTTAATACTTGAATTGTCAACAGCTCATTCCATCGATTTACACTAGAACAAGTGCATAGAATAAATCCTACACTGTATTTCGCGCTATTTAACATTTGATGGAACGCACACTCAGTGTGCATTCCAGCAAACGTCGAATAACCCGAAATATTTCAGAATAGGACAGGACGCGTGACGTTACACGATAGAACAAAATAACATAAATAGAACCCCTTTTAAACTCTCATTTTCTCAACATAAATATTCATAAAATGTCTCAGAACCTTTTAGATATGCTTCTAATTAAACATCAATAATTACCTGTGAAAAGCAAAATAACCTTGTGAGTTTTGTTTACATTTTGTTGGAAGAAGCACCGGGTGCTCATTCCAATACGATGTAAACAAATACTAATAACAACTTAAGTTGCTGACATCTAAATCTGTTGTAAGTCACACAATGTGGGTTCCAAACGAACACAACACCTACACAGGGACAGGCTACTTAAGTTTAAGGCATTTTACATCTTCTGCAGGTCGCACCAAGTGCTCCCTCCAGCAGAATGTAAAATACCAAAAACAATACCGTTTATGTCCAAACACCATAGAAATTTACATATTGTAAATAATGAATTTCGCATTATTCTTGATTCGATTAGCACTGAAATTACAGTACGTGGAGAGTGGATTGTAACTAAATCACCTGCAGAGTGGAGTTATCACCGAAGCTATAACTTTCAAATTATGTACATATCGACAAAAAACACTAGCAATGTTTCAGCCAATGGACCTCCGGGTTTAACCCGGAGGTCCATTGGCTGAAACTTTGCTTGGGCTGGTTTGGCTTTGCAACAAATTTGCAATTATTGCTTGGGTGGAATCTCCACTCTGCGGGTGATTTAGTGATAATACACTCTCCACGTACTGTAGTTTAAACAGTATTTATTCACTAAATGACATGTGTACACATTTCACAATAAGGTAACAAAAGTTCTGAACAACACTAGATACAATAGTATACACAAAACAACGAAGGTAGATTAGATTACTGTGTGAAGGAGGGATTCGACAGAAAGCTTAAAGCTTATGTAAGTCGTCTCCCTGAAACTGAAATTAGTACAGCATGCCTTAATAACTCAAAGATAAAATGACGACGCAATATTCAAAATACTGCTTCTAGCAATTTAAGCTTAACTATTAAACAACGGATATAAATTCTATATCAGCAATGCACTTATCTGAAGAAAGCAATACACGAATTAATATTTATTCTCACGCATGACTGAAGTGCTGGCTTCCAGGCCTGTGAGAATTTTATACCTTCTTCAAGTAACCTGAGAACCCCGTTAACCTATACACAAGTAAACAAACGTATTTGTAACCCAAGTAAACAAACGTATTAGTAACCCATTCACCTAATAACTGATTTGATTGTTTGTTCACACTTTTCAATACTCAATACATATTTTATTCCGTATTTTCACTAATTACCCAGTGTGACAATGACCTCTTGTGTTCTAATTCGCTCCCTCAACCGAACGTAAAATACTTACCACATACAAGAGAAAACACGTCTTGCAACTAGGAAGGCGCTCGCACGAATGCAGCCTCGTCGTTCAAGCGTCCATATTCATTTATTGTGAACATAAACATTACGCATACATGTACAGATGCATTGGCGTCAACATTACACATGCAGCATCAACCTGACCGAAGATACACAGCCATAAGGACTTAACCTCTTTGGTAGCGCAAAAATGGGATTGGGTGGGTGGGCACAAACAGAACGACAGGTTACACGAAGGCTGAGCGTCGAATGACCAGACCACAACATATAGCCAGTATTGTGGCAAACAATAACCATGCACGGGAAACACAACATTTCATTAATCAACCTGAACTCCGCTAAACGCTCACTAATCAATACCCTGGACCAAACAAACATGTTTGCCACAAGACCAGCCGACACACTCTGAAGACGTGTTATCCCTTCCTGCAGTAAATATATTTAATCTTTTTAACAATACTGCCAATAATGTTCAATATTATAGCTTGCTTAATTCTAATATGAAACAACTAATTTATTAGAAAATACTGTAAACGTCAAAATGTGTATATGTTTCAAAAAAAAATAATAAAGTTCAACTTTTCTAGTCTTTAACAGAAGGCGTTAGCGGTCACACTTTTGTGTTGTTTTGTGAAAATCTCTTTCTTTCTCATTGAGGGTAAAGACAAACGTAGACTTTCGACTGTAGCTCTCACGTCCTGGCCCAGTGGGTTAAAGGATACTTAGGATCTCATTCGACCATACCCTACTAGGCGGGTCCTAACGTGGCGGATAGAGGACGGTCTGCTCAATTGGGCAGGTTTGCTGAATTAAATTTAGCAGGTTTGCGAAACAGAGCAGGTCTGTTGCGGAATATCCGAATACGCAGCCCTGGGCCAAAATGGTACGAACCTGTTATAAAGGCACCTAGTTCTCCCGCGAGGTGCGTTCAGAAGGCACTGGATGAAGGAATCCTGGCAGTTGAGGACAGACAGTGCCCCGGTTAGGGTAGTCTCCTTTTTGGAGAAACCTGTCCAATACACTGCTTTGGCCCTACCTTCGGGAGCAGAGGGATGGTCGGACCGGCCCGTCCTGGCCACTCTGGAGCCCCCAGAAAGGGTGTGATGTCTGGGGGCATTTGGATGTCATTCAATACGTCATTTCTTTTAATCAAATCCAAATATTGTCATTGTGTACTGACGTTTAAATAACTACATTTTAACACCTGTTTGGTTTTCCTGCACTGTCTGTGTTAGTTTACCGTAGCAAATGCCACTGCAGTGTATTGTAAAATGATTTATTGAATGACCGACATCTGAAGACGTGGCACTCCCACGCACGGTCCAATCAGTCGGTGGCATGCTTTGTCATGAACACTAACTGAGTATGTTACCCTAGCATAACTACGTGGGAATACTGGCAGCGCAGTGGTTTCACAACATAGCAGTAACCTTACTCCTTGCTGGACTCCGTGGTGGGTGGAATTCGGGGCAATGAACAATTTCTACAACACTATGGCTTACAAACCTCCAAATTCTAAACGACCGTGTGTACCTACAATTGAAACAAACTCTACTGACTCCGACTACGATTATGATATTACTACAAATAAATATTCAAACAATTGGCCTCGATTCATTCTTATTCATTCCAAGGAAGAAAAAAGGTGTCTGTCATCAATTCATTTGGAGCAAGCAAATCAAAGTATAGCAAGGACTGTTAACAACGTTAGGAAATTAAGACCTGGTGATATTTTGATAGAATGTGCCACGCAAATACAATCCTACGATTTATTAAAAACAACAAAACTCAAAGATATCGACATACAAACTGAACCACACAGGGATCTCAATACAAGCAGAGACGTCATTAGGACTCGAGAACTCGCCAAGATGGACGAAACAGATATTATATATGAACTGAAACAACAGGGCATCACACAAGTCAAACGAATTAAAATCCGGAAAAACGGCGGCGAGAATAACACTAATACACACATTATAAATTTCAACACTCCCCACCCACCAAAGGCAATACAATTTGGTCATGCAAATGTCAGAGTGGAATTGTATGTTCCAAATCCACGCCGCCGTTTAAAATGTCAAAATTCGGACACAATCAAAGTACATGCAGAGGCCAGCAAATATAACATAAATGCGGCTTATCACATGGTGTGTCATGCGGCAGTGATGCATTTAAGAGTGTAAATTGTCAGGGCAATCACATGCCATCTTCAAAGGATTGCCCTTCGTAGAGAAAAGAAAAGGCTACACAGAAAGTCAAGCATGTGAAACAGGTCAGTTTCAAAGAGTCATTGTAACATCTATTTCTGGCATGAATTCAAAATCAACATAATATGCCACTGCAGTGAAACAATCACCACCAACAAAATCGATTGAATACCAGACACCATATCCATGGCTCAAAGGCACTATTCCAAAACTATTAACTGGTACAGTGCTGGAAACCCATATTTAGGCTTTATTGTGAAGTGCAGGTACCACAGCCTGAAGTCTTCATATTCTGCGGAGGAGCTTCATATTTTCTTTGAAGTGAAATTATTTTGTCTGCATGGATTTCCCTTGTTACAATTTATGGGAGAGTGCCTAGAGGCACTCTTCCATAAATTGTAACAAGGCAAAGACAAGTGGAAAAATTTGACGACCAAACATAATTCAGCACTCTTCCAGTTAAAGCCATTTACAATAGAGCGCACCGATAGAAGCCAAAGTCAACCGAAACACCATCACCTGCTCAAGTAGCAACAGAAAAGTTAACAGAAACAAAAAAAAAAACAAGACCAAACAAAAGACACGGCTAAATTAGATAAAAACGGGACAAAACAATAAATCAAAACAAAACAACAACAAAAACGAAACCAGCACAGAAACACTACCCAGAGCAGCAAAGTATGAGACAGAGTCAGATTAAGAAGGAGACATAAAGACAACTGACAGACAGAACGCCCAAAGCACTTCAAGAGCCTGTTATCCGCAACAGGTTTGAAGCCTTTGAAGATACGGCAGTCCACGCGTCCGTCGACGAAACGTTCGGACAATTACGTCCGAACTCATCTAAACATAGGTCCCCGAGCAAACAATCACACGTGAAATCTATCGTGGCTATTTTGGCCATGAGCTTACCCTCTAAATCTCTGGCCAAATATGGATAATACAACCAAACACAATATAATGCAATACAATGGAATTGTCTAGGTCTTCGAGTGAATTTTAATGAACTGGGCCTTCTTAGCCAAAAATATACTGAGTCAAAAAAGAAAGTATAATAGTAACAAATGTGAAAAAATAGCATAAAGGATGAATATAATGGTTCTAATGTTTCATGTTTGTGGACAAGAAGTCGTGCAAAGAGTTTAATGACATGTTGTTGTTGTCCACCCAACCGTATACAGTTTTGCTACGGATTTCAAAATAGCACGTGCTACCCGAGAAATTGAGTGTCAAATTGAGGCTAGAGAGGCTGGGTTATTGAGAAAACACGCTAGTTTTTGTCTTCCGACAGTTTAAAAAATGCCAAGGTTAACCGAAAATCAGAGGTTGCTTGTCATTGGTATGCATGAGGCTGGGATGCCTCCAGATGAGCTCGCTGCTGAGTTCGGAGTCACTGTGGCCTCTATTTACCTTCTCATTGGAAGGTATAGAGCCACTGGATCTACTGCCGACCGACCGCGTTCAGGTCGACCAAGAGTTACGACCCCTGAACAAGACCGACACATCAGGACGTCACACTTGCGGGATCGCTTCCTCCCGGCGACGAGGACAGCAACAATTACTCCTGGTAGAACTAACAACAGAAACAGTGCACAAACTGTCCGCAACAGACTCGCTGAATACGGCATCCGCAGTAGGCGTCCATACCACAGACCAATCCTTACCCAACGTCACCGTACCGTCAGAATGGAATGGATACGTCAGCGTGTTCGCTGGACTCAGCAGCATTGGAACACAGTTCTTTTTAGTGGTGAATGACGATTTTGTCTACGGTGCGCTGATGGTAGGGAAAGAGTGAATCGCCGACGAGGAGAACGGTTTTCTGATGCTTGCGTGCGGGAATGCGACCGTTTAGGCGGGGGTAGTGTAATGGTTTGGGCAGGAATTTCATTGCACTATCGAACGCAGTTGATCTTCATCGATGGTAATCTGAATGTACAGCGATATAGGGGCGAAATTCTTAAGGCTGTTGTTGTCCCGTTGTTCAACGCTAACGTCGAATTGCAGTTATTCCAATACCACAGGGTGACAACCAGAGACTTATCAGCGCCGTCGATGTCTTGCCATCCAAGAGGTAAACGGTGGACATACACGCTATTGACTGCATGTGTGAACGTTTCATTTCACCCCATGTCTGAATTGCGACGTCCTGACGTGACGCTGGCAACAGTAAGAACATGAAATTATGCAAATATGAATTTACAATAATTTGTGTGGGAGTTAAGTCGATAAAACTAAAAAAACTTGCTCCTCAAAATTCATTATACTTTCTTCTTTGACTCAGTGTATAACCCTGCTGTTTTCTGCTTGAGGGAACACTCTTAACGAAAACTGACGTTCAAGATCATTCAGTTTTAAGCATTATACGTCGTGTGATGCCTGGGCTGACGAAACTGATCTTCAAGGTCCCGTGGAACGTCTTTCTTAGTGAGAAACGACATTATTCACAGTCCTATTTCTTCACAAACAAATAAATTTACAGGCTCTAGCGGTACGTTTAACTTTAGACAAGACAATTACATTATGCTCTCTTTACATTTCTCCAAATAAGGCCCTTCAGCTGAATGGCCTTGAGCAACTGGCCCACCAACTACCAAGCCCTACATTTTGTTGGGAGACTTTAATGCACATCGCCCTTTTTGGGGTGACACCTGCGGCAAAGAAGACCTCAAAGGGAGAACAGTAGAATGGCTTATTTCAAAATGTGACTTGTGCTTGTTCAATGATGGTTCAGACACTTATTTGCACCCCGCAACTGGTTCTTACACTTCCATCGATCTTACAATTGCATGTCCTTCAGTCTTCCTTGATTTTTCTTGGAATGTTGAAGATGACTTATGCCGGAATGACCACTTTCCAATTGTGTTGGAAAGCGTGGTTCCGGCGGACGATGAGAGGGTGTCCGAGTGGAACTTTAAAAAAGCAAACTGGGACACTTTCTCAGCGCTTTGTTCCGATCGCCTTACGCAAGAAACATTTCTGGAAAGTGTCAACCAAATAGAACATTTTACTGAGGTATTCCACATACGGCCATTCCTAAAACCTCGCCAAATGCAAAATGTATCACCAAACCAGAAACCTGAACGGGAATTTATTACGTCACCATCTACCACCAAACTACATATAAATCGGACGAAATCAAGACGACTTTTACAACAAAAAAGGAAGTGTTCGTGAGAAACTTATGTCTCCAAACTTAATCAACAAACACCCATCAATAAGCAAAGGATACTGCCACTGGAAACGATGAAATAATTACCAAATTATAAAACATCGGCCACATTCGTCACTTGAACTTTTGTTATCAATTTTCAATGAATATGGGTGACTGGCCAGTTTCCGCCTTCCTTGCGAAGTGCTAAAATAATTGCCATTCCAAACTGTTCCAAAGCCTGATAAACATCACATCAACCTACGTAATAACTGACCTATTGCATTGACAAGTTGTCTGTGTAAAACCATGGAAAGGATGATCAATGATCGACTTCTCTGGTTTCTGGATGTCAAACACCTCTATCCACGTGGGAGGGGTGACATCCACGTGGGAGGGGTGATATGGGGTTGTTTAGCCTCGCCATTAAAATATTGGGGAACGAGCCAACAAGGAGGGTCGGAATCAAGGCACGGGTCAAACTCGGCTCGCACAGCTGAGTTGGGATCGCACTATGATCTTCTTCCCTACCGAGTGAACTCGAACTATAGGTTCGTTCTTCGTTAGGTGTGATTCCTAATCACTTCAGGCTGCGGAAAGAAAACAATGATTAAAGTAACAACGATTCTTTTATTTATATTCAATATAAACTCATTTCCATATTCAACACATTTAACAATCTGATCAAAATGGTATATTATTAATCACATGGGTTAACTGTTTATCATCAATTTCAGTTTATCTTTAGCCCTGTACTGGCGCTATAGTACACGTTCAAAATGTCACTGTTGCGGGCTCGCAACAGGAGCTTAAAACACCGAGTCTTGATCTTTTGCGTCTGTGCGCCTCTGCAGCTCTGACTGCCGGGGGATCCCGACTAGCAATGTTAATTACCTTGTGGTAACATAGTTCTGATTTGAATTCGGTTCATCCACTCTGTCGGCTAGCTTAGCAAATCTACGTCACATACCTTATACATGTGTCCTTTGATAGAACTGTCCTTGAATGTTTGTCCTTTTGAAATTCACACAGTTCACGGCAGGACTCACAACTTCAAAATATCCCAATGTGAATCGCCTAAGGCTAATTATCTAACTAAAACATGTTTGCTTACTACACAGAGAGAAGAAATATATACATATATCTGAACTTGAAAGTAGGGAAGGGGGGCCTCCGCCCTTTTAGAATGGCTTTGCCCTGACAGCTCCACCCTTCAGAGAAACCCCCTATGTTTCTCTACAAACACAAACAGGGCAAAGCCACGTTCAGCCACCACACACACATACTTACAATCGGCTCAGTAGGTACACAACTCACCACTCACGTTCTTGACCATGTGGTCTTGTTTCGACATACGCCAGCAGATGGGTTACCATACGACTATAGCTCTACCTTTCATACCTGCAACACACACACACAGAGATTTTTGTTCACTCTTTTAACCGGACCAATTGCGCCGGTCTACTGTAAAACGCAAAAATTTTCCCACTTTGTACTTCTATCCCTATATCTGGTGACTGGGACACCCCGCCCGGCTCATGCCTGTCGGCAAGTCAAGTGCCCTATTAGCCACTACCTTTAAATAGTCCCATGTGTAGTGAGACCCTTAGCATCTTCTGGAGAGCCCCTTAGCCTCCACCACCTGGAACTATTTCTTGGGCGCGTGTTCCAGCAAGGACCCCACTCATCTTCACACCCAACATACACAGGCCCTCGGGTGATGCCTGCCATACTAGAGTGCGCTGCTCCAGTGCAATGCTCTGTTGATTGACTCCTGCTAATCCTTCCTTGGATGCCCCGCTCCACTTCCCAGGAGCCCTTCTTCCTTTTCCTTTATGATGCCCCTTTATGACTACCCGGCCATCTCTCGTGGCCTCTCCTGGCCTAATATACCTCCCCCAGCCAATGGCGTGGGTTTAGTGTCCCTTATATTTTGGCATCTCCGCAAAAACCTTGCGTGGTAAATCATTTCTCCATCTTTGCTCACTTGGTAATTACCGACACCTATTATTCTCGCCACAGTGTACGGCTCCCTCCCACTGTAACCGCGGTCTACCAGGCTTCGTCGGCTGGAGCACGGTCACCTTTTGGCCGACCCAAAAGTTCCTAACCTTTGGTTTACTCCCACATCACCCTTCATTACATCCCTCCCCATCAACATACCTTGGCTGCTTTCTTTCAGCGAGTCCCCTGACTTTCCTTGTAGAGGGTTAACCTTAGGGGCTTCAATTGTACACTCTAAATGTGCCCCCTTACTTGACTGCACGGGCCCCTCCAGTGATTTCACCGGCTGCTTTATCTTCGTGGCTTGGGCTTAGGTGACAGCCCCGATGTCCCTTTGGGTGCTTTCCTCTCCGACCATGTCTTATCGGGTTCCGAACATACCCCAGGTATGTTCACAAGTACCAGGTCATAGATGGCTGCCTCAATACACATTGCATCTACTTCCTCGCTATAGAATGGGATATTCACCCTCACCCTCTCAAGGGGAGACCTCCTAACCGTGCCATCTATTAGCACGCACTCGTAGTCGTGCCCCGTTAGCTGTCTGTCGGCTACGAGTTCCTTTTTTACTGCTACGCTACTGCACCCGGTGCCACGTAGCATACGGACTGCTCGGTCGCCCACATACGCTGGGTACACCGGTATCTCTTCCTTTTTACAAAGAATGCGGTATCCCTCGCACAGTCCAATAATAATAGGCAAAACCTCACCTCTTTGCAGCCTGAGTTGCCCAGCTTCGAGAGCTTGGCGCAGTGGACTCCCCTCCAGCCCAACTGTTTGGCAGAGTGTCACTGACTGTCTTTTCTCTACAGGCTGTATTGCATTACCCCCTCTTCTATTACCAACTGGGGACGAGTCCCTCCCTCCAAGTTTGGGTGGACTCCTGCTTTGTGTCTCCGTGACCGTCCTTCTCCAACAGTCTCTGGCCAGGTGCCCCCGTTTGCTGCATATAAAGCATGTTGTCTCTTTGGGAGCGGAGCACCCCCATTCTGGCTACCTTCCGCTTTGGGTAGGTTGAGGTGGATCTGCCTTGTGGGAGCCGTTGCCAACCCGCTTGCCCCACCCCTAGCTGTTTTGGGTAACTCACGCTCTCACCATGGGCCTCAATGTAGCCCTCCGCTAGAGTAGCCATTTCATCGAAATTTGGGGGTCGCCTTTCCTTTATGAAGAGACCCAGCTCCGTGGAGCAGGTTGTCATAAACTGTTCCCGGAGTAACAGATCTCGCAGGGCCTCGTATGAGCCATTCACTTCTGCGAGATCAGTCCAGCGATCAAAGTACCGCTTAGCACGGGCAACAAACTGAGGTACGGTTTCTCCCTTCTCCTGCTTACTTTCTCTGAACTTAGTCCGGAATCCCTCCTCAGTTAGCTGGTATCTACGGAGGATGGCGTCCTTCAGCTCACCGTAATCTTCAAGAAGAGCAGGTGGCATACTGGCATAAGCCTGGATAGCTTTACCCGACAGCAAAGGGCTCAAGCACATAGCCAATGTGTCTTCTGGCCACCTTTGACTGGAGGCGAAAGCTCGAACCTCTCCAAGTAGGAGTCCAGATCGTCGGTGAGCTCATTAAATGTAGGGAGCTTAGGACGGAGTATACACATTGCATCCCCGACACTCCCATTCACTGAGCGCACTTTCTGTCTCTACATCTGCTCGCGCTCTCAGTAATTCCAACTCTCGCTCATGCCTCTGTCGCTCAATTTCTGTTTCCCTGTCACGGGCTTCCCTTTCTAACCTGGCCTCTCTCTCTCTTTCGTTTCCCATGCCAATTGTATATACGTCTCTTTCGCCTCTCTATCTGTCTTGCCTCCCTTGCCTCTTTCTCGCATTCTCTTTCTAGTTGGAATCTCTCTCCTTAGCTTCTCTTTCTAATTGGAACTCTCTCCTTAGCTTCCTTTTCTAATTGGACCTCTCTCTCTCTCTCTTGCCTCTCTACGTAAGGCCAACTCTATTTGTTCCCTGTTTTGTTTCCCCTTAACAAATTTGTGTAGTTCGACCCCCTCAAGACCCATTTCTTTACCCAAAGATACCAGTTGGGCGAGTGGGGTAACACTATCCATTTTAATGTTTTTTTCAACACCTATGAGATAGAGTGAAGAAAGAAAGAAAAACACATAAACCGATGGCAATTAATTCTGAATTTACATATATAATTTCACGTAAATGACGCAACGAATATTTTGAATCTTAACGCCGTTATCGCGGGCTATCCTCAAGGGTGCTATTGAACTGCTGATATGAAACCCTGAAGAGCATCCGATGATCGCTCGCAGCCATGTAATTTTAAAAGAATCGTTCTTACGAAATCATTTCCCGAGCAGCCGTTTTTACCTTTAAACGAAATCCTGGTATGCCTCTCCAGTTTATGCCAAACTCCCTATCCACGTGGGAGGGGTGACATGGGGTTGTTTAGCCACGCCATGAAAAATACTGGGGAACGAGCCAACAAGGAGGGTTGGAATCCGGGCACGAGCCAAACTCGGGTCGCAGAGCTGAGTTGAGACCGCACTAGGATCTTCTTCCCTGCCGAGTGAACTCGAAATATAGGTTCGTTCTTCGTTAGGTGTGATTCCAGGCTGCGGAAAGAAAACAATGATTAAGGTAACAACGATTCTTTTATTTATATTGAAAAAAACCTCATTTCCATATTCAACACATTTAACAATTAGATCAAAATGGTAGAAGATTTATTACAGGGGTTAACAGTTTATCATCAATTTCAGTTTATCTTTAGCCCTGTACTGGCGCTACAGTACACTGTCACAATGTCACTGTCGCGGGCTCGCAACAGGAGTTTAAACACCGAGTCTTGATCTTTTGCGTTTGTGCGCGTCTGCAGCTCTGACTTCCGGGAGATCCCAACTGGCAATGTTAATTACCTTATGGCGACATAGTTCTGATTTGGATTCGGTTCATCCACTCTGTCGGCTAGTTTAGCAAGTCTACGTCACATGCCTTATACATGTGTCCTTTGATAGAACTCTCCTTGAATGTTCCAGTCCTTTTGAAATTCAAACAGTTCACGGCAAAACTCACAACTTTAAAAATGCGCTTTCGAGCTTGCGCGAATTGTCACTTGTTGACTTTGAGTCGATACTCACAACACTCTGTACTAACATTGGCTACTACGTGATCAATCTCTGCGTTTTAAGGGTTAACGCCACAATACAATAGCCTACACTTTGAGACAGGTGCATGTCGATCCTTGCTAATGACATCTAAACTTAGCCTTTACTTGGGTTCGTAATCTAGTTTCTAAATTAGGGCTTGCCCCCCCCCCCCCCCCCACCACGTCCACCTAATCTGATAATAGCGGCGTACAACGGAGCTTCGTGGAATGCCCGGCAATTCCATTCTCTAGAGACCCTATATGCCGTCTCCCATTCGGTCGAAACCCAAGTTTCACCCTTAAACGGCCGGAACCCAACGGAACCCAAGTCTCACTCTTAAACGGCCGGAAGCCAAGTCTCTGTGAACTAGCTAGTTCTCCACAGTTTATACCTTATCCTAACAACATTTCAAGATGCGTAAAAACGGCACGCGGCATGAAAGCCGTGATGATTGAAGTCAATCTATCAGTGCTTGTCTTTGCGAGATTAACGAGCATGGGGATATTTTATTCTGATTAGCAATATGCCAGATAAGTATCCCACTGTGAATCGCCTAAGGCTAATTATCTAATTAAAACATGTTTGCTTACTACACAGAGAGAAGAAATATATACATATATCTGAACTTGAAAGTAGGGGGAGGGGGCCTCCTCCCTTTTAGACTGGCTTTGCCCTGACACTGGAATCGAACAGTGTACTTGCGAATGTTCAGTGTGACTTCAGGAGCCAGAGAAGCACTGTGGTTCATTTGTTTAGATGTGAAAGGTTTATACGAAATGCCTTCGTCAGAGAAGACCACGCGGTCGCGATATTCTTTGATCTGGACAAAACATATTATACAACGTGGAGGTATGGGGTTTTAAAAGATCTTTTCAACATGGTGTTGAGATGGCGTATGCCTCTTTTACAGATATGTTTCGTCAGTTCCACGCTTCAATATAATTCGACAAAAGAGATCCGTTAGCTACACATTCCTCCTTGGCATTTAAGGAAACCAACTGTCATTTTGGAACTTGCATCCTCCAAAACATCTGAGACAAACTCTCTGGAATTTTAACAACAATATGCTGAAATAAAGTCCAAGAACAGTACATTTTCAAGGATCTATACGGATAGATTTTATGATGGTGACAAAGTATCATCAGCTGTTGTTACTGTCGGTCAGATCACCTCAACATCAGAATACCAAAACTAAGTTCCATTTTCACAGCAGAAGTCAAAGCTTTACAACTGGCACTTGCACTTGCACACAATGAGAATGTATGGGAAAGGAGGTCGATTATTTTTTAGACTCTCTTCCCTGCTTGCTAGCTTTACTGAACCCCAAGTTGAAGAAACCTCTCATTTTGGAACTTCGGCTGACTACTCTCATGTCTGACTGATATGATATCGTGTTTTTGCTGGTTACCTGGACATGTTGGTATCTCTGGTAACACCAGGGCAGACAGTACAGCACAACAGGCCTTGTCAAAGCCTCTCATTGATTTTAAAATTCCTTTCAGTGATTTAAAACCACATATCAGTAAGTACATTAAATCTGTGTGGCAAGCGGAGTGGGATGAAGCGACAACTAACAAGCTCCATTGCGTCCGAACCACTATTACTCACAAGTATCCGTCTAGTAAAGTTTGTAGGAAAGATCACCGATGTCATATCGGTCACACAAGATTATCACATTCCTTTTTGTTAGAGAGTAATATGCGACCAGAATGTGTTCCTTGTTAGCAGGGGTTGACAGTAGAGCACATTCTTTTGAGCTGCATAGATTTTAATATTGCCAGTATTTTAATGCTGCGTCTCTTCGAGACCTATTTTCCAATACAAATTCTCATAAAAATTAATATTCATCATAAAATGCTGTCGTTCCGCAAGGAAATCAAACTTTTTCATGAATTGTTTTTATTCTTTTAAACTCTAATCTATTTCACATGGTGATTTTCACAGCAATATTTAAACAACTGGTCTCATTTTCCTCATTATTGTGTTCACACATTATTTTTATTTCTCATATTTCATCGACTCGTTTTTATTTACTTCATGGGAGATAATGACCTATTTTAAAATACATACTTTTCATCGCCACGAAATAGCGTTCGTTTTGGCTCAGTTGGTAGAGGTGCAGGCTGCAAGCCGAGAGGTCCTCGGTTCGAATCCCACCTGCGGCAACCGCGTTGTGCCTTTGGGCAAGACACTTCACCCTCATTGCCCATGTGGGGGCACGATGACGTTGTGTACTAAGGCGTGCTGCACGACGATGGTGCATCTGTCTCCAACCAATGCTAACCCTGCTTGTGTGTGAGTTATTATGTTGGGTAGCTGACAGTTGCTTGCTGTTGCTCAGTGTTTCTCTCCGGGTACGCCGGATTCCTCCACCCGTAAAACTGTCGTAGCCATGGTTAGCCACTGCGCAGAAATATGTCACCTTAAACACCAATAAATAAATAAATATAGCCATCGCTGCTGATGTGGCGTGAAGGACAATAAATAAATACTCACGTCCTAGTTCGTCACGATTCTTTACGATACAATGTAGGTGCCTGATGCCGCTAATCTGCCCCGGAAACTAGAAACAAAGTTACCAGTCCAAACATATTTGTGTAAACCTTAAACTCTGCAAAATGCATTGCTAGTATTAACGTACCTTGAGAACCTGGAACTCGTCTGCCTATTTGTGACGCGGTGACGAGAAAAGAAAAATATATCATTGACAAGACTGGTTTCAACATTCTTCACTAGCAGTGAAAACACGTTTAGTATATCAAACATTCAAAGTCTGAGAAAAAAAATTTATCTGCCATGATTTGCGATAAGCAAAAGCATGTTCCAGCTGTCCTGTTACATTGATATGAAATGCAGTACAGTTTACGTCGATTATGTGGGTAGTGATGTCCACGCCTGCATTTAGCAGGTAATAAAACTCATCATCGGCAAAATTTTAATTAATGAAGCACCGGGTTGCACCCGGTGCTTCATTGATTAAATTTTTGATTATTATTCCTATAATTAGTTTTTGGAATATAATATTATTGCGTCCGTGGAAATGTTGCCCACCCGTGAGAAGTGACCACCGCACTGTAAGAGGGGACAACGCGCAAATGAACATTCGAATTACACCAGACCGGACAGGCCCAATTAATCGCGTTCCGGCGTTTCATTTGATATCAGGGATGACATGTGGCAGGGTTCTTAACAGGTTACCAGCACCGGTATGGGTACCGCTGACTTCTTTTGCGGCACTGATTCTACGACAACAGTGCTGAAGGTTCTCGGTACTAGCTGTTAACTGCACTTTTTCGAGAGAATATTACGCATATTAATCCTTTGTCTGTTTAAGCATCATAAAATGAAGCATATGTTCGTTAGAGTATGTACTAATGTTCGTTAGAGTATCTACTAGGAAGTGCTTGAAATTAACAGCAGCTTTTGGCAATGCCTTCGCGGGTACTGTTGTCATGAAATTTTACGAAATGCCATCATAAAATTTTCATGTGCAAAAAGTGTCCATAAATTAAAATAAAAAAGTCCCCTAAGGTTTTAAATTTCCCAACGTCTCGCAATCGACAAGTTTTAATAATTCAGTCGGGAGCGCGGTGGCTCAGTAGGTACAGGTGAAGGCTGCAAGCCGAGAGGTCCTCGGTTCGAATCCCACCTGCGGCGACCGCGTTGTGTCCTTGGGCAAGACACTTCATCACCATTGCCCGCGCGGGGGCACGATGACGCCGTGTACTAAGGCGTACTGCACGTCGATGGTACGCATGTCTTCAACCAATCTAACCCTGTCTGTGCTGCAGTGCGGAGTTGCGATGTAGGGGAGCTGGCAGCTGCTCGTCGTTGCTCGGTGGTTCTCTCCGGGTACTCCGGCTTCCTCCACCCGTAAAACTGTCACGGTCATGATTAGCCACTGTGCATAAATATGTGACCATAAACACCAAAAAAAAAAAAAATAAAAACAAATTTCAGTCGCCATCTCTTTAGACTGAAATTCTAGAGGCAGGGATATGTTTGGAAATTTGGTAGATAGTAGTTAATTGATCCACTTGCTGAGTTAATATAAAGTGATTGCATATAGACGATAATTACATAACATGTTAGAACTTATGAGAAGTGGGAACAATGCCTGTATTTTCACACCAATATCCTAGAGTGAGGGATGAATGGGAGAACAGTGTTAGATGAAGCTGAATTGAGACATTTAACCAGTTCGCGTAAACAGTAACTGTTGATATTATAATAATTACATTGTTAATGTAGTTATACGTTTTGGGTCCAAATATTCAATTTTCATTTGACCCGCATTTGCGGTAGAGCGCAGTTGACAGAATGTAATTCGGGCGGTGTTTGGGCGGGTTTTTAACTTTTAGCGCCTCTCGCAGTGATCAACTCCGCTGCTGTTTCTTTGGTGACATTTCCCAACTGTGGCATAAAGCCCGTTACTAAAATACTCGTTTCCATTTCTAAAGTTGTGAAAATTAAAAAATCAGACTTGTGCGCTTTGACTTTTGTGCGAGGGTAGTTTTTCGCCTCGTTCGTTCGTACATGTTTTATTTCGTCTTTCTACTTTGTTGTTTGGTAAAAAGTAGTTTAAACAGTTACGGAATGTAATTATAAGAATTGAATGCAATTTTTTATAATCTTTATTGGAGTATGAACGTGTGGGAATGGGTAATTCATAAATAATTTGTACCCATTAAGATTATAGAGATTGTATTCAATTTAACTGAAATCTTATGAAGCTTCGGCATACGATTCGATTCGCAATTGTCTCGATGATTCGACTCGGGCTGCGCTAATTCGGAAATTTTGGAATCGTACAGTTCTTCTCCAAATCACACTAAGCGTCTCCCCTTGATCTCGTCTTCTTTCATCAGGTCTGATGATAGAAGATATCAAGAAAGTTCCACTTCCGAAATTACGGTGATTCCGTCCATAACAATTCCGCTTTTTGGATTGACTTGGCCAAACAGACAAGTCACCATTGAATACTATACTTGAGAGGAGACCGACAATAGTTACAGTTATCAGAAGTTTCAGCCTCGAGATTCGATGCGACATTCTATTCGAATTGGACCCGACATTTGAGATTTGCAGGATCCAATATTACATCCTAGTTGTGTTTTTTTCTGTTTTTTTTTTTTCTTTGAGGGGGGGGGGGGGGGGGGCGGGCGATTTAACGACACAATAGTCAGGGTTACCTCGTGTCAAATAGTTTTACGGGTGGAGGAAGTCGGAGTACCCGGAAAGAACCACCGAGCAGCGTCGAGCAACTGTCAGATCGCAACGTACTAATTCCGCACAAGCAGAGTTATTTATTTATTTATTTATTTATTTATTTATTTATTTATTTATTTATTTATTTATTTAGACTCTCAGTAGTTGTACAGAAGGTTCATTATTTACGATTGGAAGAGTCTCGAGATTCATTTCGACATTCTCTTCAAATGCGACTCGACATTTGAGATTCGTAGGATCCAATAATACATCCTATTTTTTTTTGTTGGGGGAGGATTTAACGACCCTTTCAACATTCAGGGTCACCTCGTGTCTAACAGTTTTACGAGTGGGGGAAGTAGGAGTACCCGAAGAGAACCACCCAGCGCCGACGAGCAACTGCCAGGCCCCAACGTACTAACTCCGCACATGCGGAGCTAGTATTTATTTATTTATTTATTTGTTTCTTTATTTATTTATTGGGATTTAACGACACATTTGACAGCCAGGGTCACCTCGTGTATGATAGTTTAACGGGTGGCGGAAGCCAGAGTACTTGGAGAGAACCACCGAGCAACAGCGAGGAACTGCCAGACTCACCAATGCACTAACTCCCCACAAGCAGGGTTAGCATTGGTTGAAGACATGTGCACCATCGACGTGCAGTTCGCCTTAGTACACAGCGCCACCGTGCCCCCACGCGTCCAATAGGAATGAAGTGCCTTGCCCATGGACACAGCGCAGTTACCTCTGGCGGTGCGTAAAATAAGACCTTATCCAATTGAGAGCAGAACCGCGTGTGTTGAGTCTTTTTTTCTAAACGTGACAAAAGAATCTGGTGGTGGATCGTATCAAATGCTACAGACAGGTCAAGCAGCACAAACGATGTTAACTTGCGATCATCCATCGAATTCAGAATGTCACTGCTAAGACGAATTGGAGCTGTTTCAGTACTATGCCTGGGTCTATATGCTGATTGGAATGTTTAAGTTTGTTATTAGCCGAAATATGCTGAATGATTCTGGAGGAGACAGCCTTTTCGAGGCATTTGGACAAAAAAGAAAGTTTAGAGACAGGTCTCTAGTTTTTTTAGAGCATTAACATCCAGACTAGGTTTCTTTAGGAGTGGAATAACATGGGCGTGCTTAAACGCAGTTGGTACAATGCCGAGATCTAGAGATGAGCTGAAAATATTAGTAATGATGGAGCTGGTCTAAAACAGTGCTGTTTTTCAACAACCATGTTGGTAGTGGGTTGAGAGAACATGACGTTGGTGGGGCTTTAAAAATAATTGACTTAACCTCTTCTATGGTTGGTGGTTGGAAGTTATTTTGGGTGATTTCAGAATCTGGTGATTTACCTTCATCGCTGGTCACTGTGTTTATGCCTGTATTTTCCAGTTTACTTCGGATTTTCGAAATTTTATCTTAAAAAAAATCAGAAAATCTACATGCAAGCGCCGAAAGATGAGTGTGCTCGGGAAGCTCCCCCTTACCGCTTACATTAAGAAGATTACTGACGATTTTGAAGATCTGTTTAGAATTATTTCCACATGAGGCAATGCTATTCTTTACCCAGTCTATTTTAGGTGACTTAATAGATGAATTTAACTTGTTTCGAAGTGCTTTATACATATCCTTATGACATGAAGGCCAGAATTTACAGAGCTTTGCTCTGCTTTCCTGCACATTTGTTTTATTTTCCTCATTATCTCATTGTTGTACCATCCAGTGTTTGGGCGAAGGATAACAGTTTTTGTTTGGATTGGAGCATGAATGTTGACCTTATTCCTCTCATTCGGAAAATTATTAACAGTTTTAAGAGGATTGGATGTATGTTGATTCCCTCCTCTTTTACCTCTCCTACTCGTATTCTGCCTATTTATGCCTAGTGATCTCATATTGAGTCAAACTCTACTGGGTAATTTGGCATGCATCCAGTGTTCAAATCAAGTAGTTGATGAGCTGTATCACAATGTGATTTGAACTTGGCTCTGTCTTGTTTGAACTGTATTTGAGTTTGCTGATCCTTCATTGCAGAGATAAGTATTTTGCAAGGTGAGGATTTCACACCTACAGTAGCTAGGGTAGAGAAATCAATAACCCACTGTTACACCATTCATTGAGAAGCCACGTGGTGGTTTGATTATCTTTCCTGATGAATTCCACTCACAGTCTGTCACATTTTGAAAGAAAATCCACCAGAATACAAGATTTTTGAATTTATAGTGCCACATATCAAAACAATCCTGGTATATCCAGAATCTCTAGGTTTAGCAGAATAAGTTGAATCAACAATCTAATTCCTCAACAAAGTTTTAATACAAGAAAGAATGAAAAATATGTTGAGCAATTTTATGTGTGCTTTTAGCAAGAGCAAATAATTGTATGTGTGCTGCTAGCAAGCACAAACAAAAACAATACCATGAGACGACACGCGACTTTTTCGAGTCAGAAATCGGATGGGAAATCGAAGCGCCGAAAGAGAGATTACGAGGATCTGTCCCGTCTTGTTGATCGAATCTCGGAGATTGGACGATATAAAAATCTTAGAAAATGTTAGAAAATCTCCGGAATTGTCTGATCCGAGCCCACTCGAGAATTAATCGATTTTTTTTCGTGGAATGGCAGTGGAGATACGCGAAAACTTCCAAAGCCGTTTCGGGATTTGCGAAAATTCCTTCGAAACCGTTTCTCATAGCGTAAGTTTCAATGTAAAAACGTATCTGTGAAAGCACGATAATAATTCACCTCGGGTGTCTATCAGATCCTGCAATTTTCCGATCTCTCCATTTATATCCAGTGCCAAAGTAATGCAGAATATTAAGAAAACCAAGATCAGTAGTGAAGGCTGTTACTCTGGAGAAAAGGATTTAGCACTGAATTCCCAATACCCCAATGTTGGCACTCTGGCGAAAAAATTAACATAGGATTCTCCATAGGATTTTTTTCGCCAGAGAGCCATTTTTGGAGGCAGGAAAAGATTTTATGAATGAGATATGTGGAGGGCCTTTTTCATGTTTGGCGGGTGTGGGGAATGCACGAACAGGTGTTGGGCTGCATAAATTTCGGGGACCTTATGTGTCACCCAACAGGGGGGTGGGGGGGGGGGGGCACTGGGAATTTTCCCTGTAGACCATACGGCAAATCCGCCTCTGTTATTGGGTCTATATTTAATAAGTTTCCCAAGAAAAACTTCCAGCAGAAGGGGATACACATACACGCACACTTTACTCTTGAGATTGGACTGAAGAGTCCGCGTAAGAGTTGTCTCTTCTACGACTTTTAATGTCTACAAACACGTGCATTGTTGCTTCTATATTTAACAAATTTCTTGCCGATTTATTTTGGCGGAAATTCTGTTAAGACATAAACGGAATCTGTTCTACCCATATGTGCATGAGTGCGCAACGAATGAATCGAGTTAGTTCCGAGAGATTGCCGGGTCTTGCAGGCAAAACATGCCGGATTAGGAATTTAATGTATGCTGTATTTAATAAGTCGTAACTGTAGTTCGTTCGCGTATTTTATAATTGACACAACCCCCAATTAATCTAAATGATCGTTCGCGGGTTATTTCCAGTCCTGCTCTAATACAGCATCGCATGGAAATCTTAACTTCTTCTCTCACGACTTCCAGGTTCAATTGTCATGTCACTCCACATGTTGTGAAAAATGAATTAGAAGAAGCCTTGAATTATAATTCCTCTCTTATCCAAAAGTTCAGTCCTGAAATCCCCATATAGTTGCGAATAGAAAACATGTTATTACACGTGCAATTTGATCCCAAAGGGTTTAGTGTGTAAAACAAAGCAACATGTCTCTCCAAGCAGTGACAAAAATGCGTTTGTCCTTAACATTCATAGAAAAAGTACCAAGAGTGAAAACGGACGATTTATTTTATTCACATTTATTTTAAAAAAAATTCTTCTGAATTATGGTCATAGTCGGACAACCATTCCAACAAAAATATCAATTTCCCCACATGTCAAGAAAACACTTTTTCGAACTGTTTCATTTGTATTTTTTTTAAATTATCTTGTCCCTATATCCCGATAAACTCTGTCTTTTGATTGGTCAGAATGCCTTGGACAAATAACCATGGCAAAGGGCGCACCCAACATCCAAGACATATGAGAGCGTGCAACGTCCAAGGTATAAGCGCAAGCGAAACATCGGGTGCATATGGTTTAAACGAAAGCTTTCTAAAAATCGAACCAAAAAACCTAAAAATAGTCACAAATATCATCAGATTTCCGACAATTCGATCAGAGTGTCGTTATAAATTGAATAGTTGAATAATTAAAATGAAACAACTTGAGAAAAATAAAATAAGAGCAAATAATTCGTCCCCTGAGTACCAATGTGTTCTATGTGCCAGTAGGCACATAGAACATATTGGAACTCAGGGGACGATATGTCAACAAAATACTGTTTACTCGTTTCCTTAACGACCCAAGAGATGTAACTCTGTCTGTTGTCGTCTGCGTTTGTAAAAATATAAATTAAATAATTATCCAACTGATTGCGGAGCGTGAGAAACGCGTCCGAAAATTTATTTCTACTATGTTTCTATTGTGTTTCAAACAGGACAAAAACGTTATTTCCGCCGACATATATGGAATATAGAGATTTAATACCTGGAAGTCTTATGGAAACACCTCGCCTGCGGCTCGGTGTTTAAAAACCGACATCCAGGTATTAAATCCCCGTATACCATACATGTTGGCGGAGATACTGAACCTTTCAAGTATTGAAAACGTGTGGTTTCAACAGGTGTTAAACGTGTTCTTATCGTACAACACTGTTGCGTGCTGTCATTGTTTTCACTGAGTCAATTCACAGTAACAGATATTACTGTCATAAGATTGGGGAAATGGGCTTTGTCCGTAAGGTTATAAGGTTTGTCTGCAATTAAACGAAATAAAAGAAAAAAACGTTGAACTATGGTTTGGGCTGGTGCATACATTTTTCTGTGTTTATATCGACAAAATGTTGTTGAGGATTCATAAATTAGAAAGTAAGTACACATGCGTTACAGCTCCTTTGTTTGGAATCACAGAAATATCTGATATAGTACAAATAGATTGAGGGTACGATGCTTGTGCGGAGTTAATATGTTGTGGAGTCTGACAGTTGCTCGTCGTTCCTCTGTGGTTCTCTCCGGGTACTCCGGCTTCCGCCACCCGTAAAACTGTCCAAGACCAGGTGAGCCTGGCTGTCGAAAGTGTCGTTATATCCCAATAGATAAATAAACAAGAGGCCCCAGGGGGGCCTGAGGGCGCTCGCCTGACATGGTAGCCTAAATATCAACCCGGAAAATTGATTTCAACAAGTTGCATCTGCTCCTCCTAAGAAAAGCTTATACCAAATATCCAAAGATTCTGACCAGTGGATCTAAAAAAAAAATATTTTTAAAGAATATTCTTCATATTGAACTAAGTTATAATTCGGGCTCCCACAGGGAGCCCATATATGAACCCAGGGACTTGGCTTTAACAAACTTGAATCTCCCCCCCTCCCCCCCCCCCCCCCAAGGATGCTGCACACCAAATATCAAAACATTTCGACTGCTGGATCTGAAGAAGAAAATTTTTAACGAAAATTCCTCATTTTGAACTAAATTACAATTCGAGCTCCCACAATGAGCCCAAATATGGACCTAGGGACATGGCTTGAACAAACTTGAATCTTACCCCCCTGAGGATGCTGCATAACAAATATCAAAAGCATTCATCTGCTGGATCTGAAGATTTTTAAAGAAAATTCCTCATTTTGAACTAAGTTGTCATTCGGGCTCCCATAGTGAGCCCAAATATGAACCAAGGGACTTGGTTTGAACAAACTTGAATCTCAGCCCCCGAAGGTTGCTGCATGCCAAATATCAAAACATTTCGACTGCTGAATCTGAAGAAGAAAATTTTTAAAGAAAACAGGGAACCCAAATATGGACCCAGTGACTTGGCTTTAACAAACTTGAATCCCCCCCCCCCCCCCCCCACCCAAGGATGCTGCACACCAAATATCAAAACATTCCGACTGCTGGATCTGAAGAAGAAGATTGTTAACGAAAATTCCTCATTTTGAACTAAATTACAATTCGAGCTCCCACAATGAGCCCAAATATGGACCTAGGGACATGGCTTGAACAAACTTGAATCTTACCCCCCTGAGGATGCGGTATAACATATATCAAAAGCATTCATCTGCTGGATCTGAAGAAGATTTTTAAAGAAAATTCCTCATTTTGAACTAAGCTGTCATTCGGGCTCCCATAGTGAGCCCAAATATGAACCAAGGGACTTGGTTTGAACAAACTTGAATCTCAGCCCCCGAAGGTTGCTGCATGCCAAATATCAAAACATTCCGACTGCTGAATCTGAAGAAGAAAATTTTTAAAGAAAACAGGGAACCCAAATATGGACCCAGGGACTTGGCTTTAACAAACTTGAATCCCCCCCCCCCCCCCCCAAGGATGCTACACACCACATATCAGAGCATCGACTGCTGGATCTGAAGAAGATTTTTAAAGAAAATTCCTCATTTCTAACTAAGTTACAATTCAAGCCCCCACAGTGAGCCCAAATATTGACCTAGGGACATGGCTTGAACGAACTTGAATCTCACCCCCCACCCCCTAAGGATGCTGCATACCAAATATCAAAACATTCCGACTGCTGGATCTGAAGAAGAAGATTTTTAAAAGAAAATTCCTAATTTTGAACTAAGTTATAATTCGGGCTCCCACAGTGAGCTCAAATATGAACCCAGGGACTTGGCTTGAACAAAATTGAATCCCCCCCCCCCCCCCCCCTACGCATGGAGCATACCCAATATCGAAAGATTCTGCCTGCTGGATCTTGAGAAGAAGATTTTCAAAGACATTTAGGAGAGGTGGTGGTGTAGGCCTTCTGCATAACATATACTGAGCCCAAATATAAACCCAGGGGGGCCGATTTGAACAAACTTGAATCAGATCCACCCCACAATGTTGCAGACCAAATATCAAAAGATTCTGCCTGCTGGATCTGGAGAAGAAGATTTTTTTAAGAAATTTGCCTGAAATGCAATAAGTTCGAATTCAGGCTTCTATAGTGAGCCCAAATATGAATCCAGGGGGCCGATTTGAACAAACTTGAATCAGATCCACCCCACAATGTTGCATACCAAATATCAAAAGAATCTGCCTGCCGGATCTGGAGACGAAGATTTTTAAAGAAATTTGCCTGAAATGCACTAAGTTCCAATTCGAGCTTCTATAGTGAGCCCAAATATGAATCCAGGGGGCCGATTTGAACAAACTTGAATCAGATCCACCCTACAATGTTGCATACCAAATATCAAAAGATTCTGCCTGCTGGATCTGGAGAAGATTTTTTTAATGTTTTTCCCATTGCCTACAGTGTTAAAAAGTGCTGACTCAGCACTTTTTCAAAGTCCCGAAACTGTACCCTATGATAAAACCGATGGCAATTTTTTTTTTTACCAATCCTTTCTGTTGGTTCTAAGGAAGCTTCACACCAAATAAAAATTCTCGGTGCCGTGCAGTTTTGGAGATATGGGCGTTTTCATCTTTTCTATTTTTAGCTCCTGCAGTTCCTACGGGGCTGCTGTAAAAAATTTTTTTGCATAAATCAAGTTCTTTTAGCCCTATAATACCTCATATTAAATTTGGTTCAAATCGGCCTCTGGGTTCAGAAAATAGAAATTTTGGGAAGGGCAAAAATTCTAGCCCCTCTGAGAACAAAGGTAAATATTGCCCGTCAAATATCTCTTGACCAAACTTGAGTCTACACCTCAAATGGAAGCTGAATACCAAATATCAAGTCTCTGCTATGGCTGGTTCATGAAAAGAAGATTTTTTAAAATTTTGTGCATCTTGGCCCCCACCCCACAATATGAGTAGAAATCCAATTTGAAGAAAAACCCAAATGCCCCTATATAATAAGTACTTACATGAAATTTAATTAAAATGTGGCCAGTGGTTTAGGAGAAAGAGGCTCAAACACCACCTTCACGCAGGACGACGGACGGACGGACGGACGACGGACGAAGAGTGATAACAAAAGCTCACCCTGACTTTCAATCAGGTGAGCTAATAAATACAAATACAGTATTGTGAACACAAAAGCGGTGTTTTCCGCAATCCGATTGCGACTCACTTACAATAGACGATCGAGATTTCGTAAGTAAAATACTTTGAAATCAAGACCTCATAAAAAAAATCGAACGAAAATAGCAACTCACTTCCAGTGTTCTGATATTTCTTTTTCGACAGATTAGATTCCCTTTGTGCTGAGGGGAGGTAACCGGATAGAGAACTGCGACCGGATCTCGACCCAGTCGCGATCCGACCCTAATTGTTTTTACGCTTTTTAATTACCTTATCTGTTTTTCAACTTTTGTAGAACACGGATGCAGTAGCCGAGAGCGAAACGCGTTGCATTCAGAGCCCAAGGGTTGCAGGTTCGAACCCTAGTCGGGGAAACGTAATGCAATGCCGGTGTGGATTCAACCCACACTGCTCCTCCATTGGGGATGGTCCTATGCTCGTCCTATTGAGAGAGGACGTATATATGGCTGTCCCGTGCGTAGTAATTACTGTGCACGTTAAAGAACCCTATTGTGGCAATGGCGCTGCAGCTCGGCAAAGTTACCCGATCATCCTTGTATATAGTGTATATAGTGTACTTCATTACCCATAAAAGGCCTCTCACTATGAGTCGGTCAGGGTTCATCGAAAAGTCAACGGAGGGATTTCATAAAAATACCTTAGTTGATTCTGTTGATGTGGGGGTTCACACAGGTGCTCCAAAAATTAGCGTAGGTATTTCAAAAAATAAAATATGCCGATATATTTGTACGGCCAAACACACACATAAGAAGGAAAACTGACGACCCTGTGGATTAAGGGGAGGAAAGTACTGTTCTTTTCTTTAACTGGATTTGGAGGAAAACCATTCGACAGTTTTCTATAATAGACGTTGACTTCACTTAATGACGGTTTCCCATTTTCCTTTTATAGACATTTATATATTTTCTAAGACTCTTTACCATTTTGTTTCTGAGCAGTACGTACGTTATCTCTTTGTTGGCTATGACAAAGGGTTTACGTTTTCGAAGTTCCATTTTTTATTTATGTTCTTCTACTCCCGAGTAACGCATTTAACACCTCTGACATCAGAATGCGAACGCTACTGTACACTTCCCTCCGGATATTAAGAGAACATTGTTGACTCTAAACACTCGTATCCATCACTTGGACTCTCCAACTAAAAGACGAGAGTGTTCGTCTGACGGTGGAATTTGTGAAGAAGAATCCACGACCACCTCCTTCGGAGAGGGGTAGCACCTTTCACACTCATGCCCACCCGAAGGATAATGGACCAACTAGCAGAAGAAAGAAGGAATAGGAGATCCCTTCAACCAAGCGATGTGACGCATGAAAGCTGAAAGTCCGCTGAATAACGACATCCAAAAAGTCATTGTCAAATACTTGGACCTAAATAACGACAAAACCACAAAACCTTCAGGCCCACTCATCGCCTCCTTTAGACCTAAGTACACCAAACACAATGGCGTGGTATGATGAATGGACTTGGGACCAACACCAAATGAGTCGACACTTGATGGAGATTCAAAATATGGGTCAAGGTCATGGAGGTCACCTTGGATTCATTGAGCGCATTTTTCATAATTGCTAGAAATCACATTTTTGAGCCTCCAAAGCATTCCTGAGGTTCATACATGCATTTTTACGTTGAAAAAGTGTGCGTGGCCAAAATTTTTGAAAGTGGGTCACGCCCATATCTCAGGCGTGGTATGACGTATGGACCTGGGACCAACACCAAATGAGTCGACACTCATTGGAGATTCAAAATATGGGTCAAGGTCACGGAGGTTACCTAAGTGTCATTGAGTGCATTTTCATAATTGCTGGAAATCACATTTTTTGAGCCTACAAAGCATTCCTGGGGTCCATACATGCATTTATAGGTTAAAAAAATGAGCATGGCCACAAATTTTGAAAGCGGGTCACGCTTATATATCAATCGTGGTATGATGAATGGACCTGGGACTAACACGAAATGTGTCGACATTTGATGGAGATTCAAAATATGGGCCGAGGTCACGGAGGTTATCTAGGGGTCCGCCTGAAAGAGGTCACCAAAGTCACCAAGTGCATATTATTCAGAAAGACTGGGAAATGCATTTTATTACACCTTAAAGCATTTCTAAACTTTATGAACGTATTTTATCACTCAAATTAGTGGGCAGAGCCAAAAATGTCCATTTCTGATTCGCTTATCGAACCCTTTGAATGCTGGTCACATATATGCATTTTCTGGTTTCTTATAAAATTTTGTTCTGATTCCAGTATGGATATCTGTAAATACTATTAACGAAAATCCATTTCTGATTTGTTTAAAAATATTTTACTCCTGAAAATGAGCCTCCATAAATTCCCTTTCTCTATTGTTCATTCCTGATACTTTAAGCCTTTTCACACACACTTGAATTTACTGGGTGCAGTAAATTCTGTTTCTCTAGTTTTATTTTCTTTTATTTTTCAAACTTTATGTATTTAAATTGATTAGTTTTCTTTCTTTCACCTTCATCTTGTTAATTTTTCTTTGTAGAAGAATTGTGGCATTTAATAGGTGTTTTCTTTCTTTTGAATTTACATTGTTTTATTCGGAAAGAAACAGAATTTTTGCGAGGTGAATTTGCGGGAGGCTGTGGAGTTCTATTGTAAGCTAAACCTGTAAATATATTCAATTGTGCTTTTCTTGTTAACAAGTAAATCTAGCTCTGATGTTCTTTGCATTTTTGTCCGTAAATTCAGAGGCGTAAATTCTGGGCTGAGGTGTTGGGGGTGTGACACCCCCAAAAATCGCCCGATCATGGGTTGCGTTTGGCAGAGGCTGGGCAAGAAATTATGACGTGCCAAGATGTGCAGTCGTTCTTGCCCCACGAAAATATAAACACGCTTTGGAGTATTCAGTTGGGCAAAATTCGTGCTTGCCCGTCCAAAATATACACATATTAGAAAGTGCAACGAATGCCCGACTCAGATATATCGATAAAACTCCACATGGAGAGAGTAACTAATAACAAATTAATTTTATGACCATGACCTGTTGAAAGCACTCGGATGGTCGGGTACCTCTACCTAACTGATGTGTAACTGTTGTGTTTAAAATACAGTATTTTATCAATGGAAAGTATATTTGTAGCGTACAGGTCTTTGATAAAAGCAACTAAGTGTTTTGCAAATAGTTGGGCGATATGACCGAGCCGTCGGCCATCGACATCCTACATCCACATCCCCCCAAAAACGTTAGTGTCGGTACTGAATCAATTCACAAAAATATGTGGCTGTGATGGGAATACGTTTTGTGATGAAGGTCTTTGCATTTTGGTTAGTAAAATCGAACAGCTACGGATGTGATTAGAGTCCAGTAACAGCTATATGTCCATGATTCTGTTCATAAAGTTGGTTATTTCTGTTGAGGTTAAATTTAGTAATTTTGGAAAACGTGTGTTATTTATTTATACGAATGTATCCTATATTAAGTAGTTAACTGGTTGCATTCTCTCCGTCAGAAATCATCATCAAACTCTCAGAACACCAGTCCAATCCGTCTCGGAATTCGACGCTCTCATGGACTGTTTGCAGACTTGTCGTGGAGAATGAGATCAGGCGAACGTTGATACAATGTGAGTAGGTATAAAGTGCCGATTCCAGACCACTTTTTCCCCAAAATGTACGGTACACGTACATTTTCGTGTACCGCCCATAGGGGTTCAGTGTTAAAACCGTGTACAGAGTCGTGGACAGTGTACAAAATGCCGTTTTTTTGTGGTCCAGAATCGGCAATTGTTTTGAGGCTCACAGATCGCACTTTTAACGTTCAAATACCCGTTGGCGAACGCGTAGATTCCGCGTAGATTCGACACGTCGCTCAAAAGTGAAAAAATGTATGAAATTTGAGGAAATTGTACATTTAAAATTTTTCTCTACGTTCCCATCGTGGATTATACCTTAGATCTATCGTTGGTGAACGCGAGCAAAAAACGCTTTGCCGATTCCAGACCAGCATCAAAAAAACGGTTTGCCGATTCTGGACCACCTACGTTCGCCAACGGGTGTTCGAACGGTTAATGTGCGATCTGATCGGCGAAACCCATTTGCCGATTTTAGACCTGGAAAAATCGCCCTCAAAACGTTTTTCTAGACGTTCGCCAACGGCGAAAAGTGAGCGTAAAGGGCAGTTACTCATCGAGGATTTTTTAAAATTTTGTTTTAAGACCGATTTGAGCCTCCGGTACGTGGAAAAAGGGGGGGGGGGGTTTGCCGTTTCTGGACCACCACGTTCGCGATCGCGTTTGGGACGGTCCAGGGTGCGATTTGATCGGCGAAAACTCGATTTGTCGATTCACCTCGCGAGTTTTGTGGGGCGAATAGTGATAGAATCGGTTTTGAGGAGTTTTTCAATTTTGTACTCAGTGTAAATAAATAGCTTTTTTCATTCAATGGTGTCGACTATGAAATCGAGTCCGATAAATTGTATCATGATAGACACTCATGTTTTGTTTCAGTGCGAACGAAAGGTTTTCGTTTAATGATGACATTGAAACTTGAGTTTTAGAAAATTAGAACTGATGGAATCATCTGTTCACGTTTTGTCACAGCGAAATTTGTAAGATAATTTTAATGAAACAGTTCGTAGAATTGTTTCATTCAAATAAAACAGTTCGTAGAATTGTTTCATTCAAATAAAAATTCCACTATAAAACCTTTTTCACTTAGATAAATTTAAGAGATAAAATTCTATTATAATAGACACTCATGTTTTGTTTCGGTGTGAATGAAAGGTTTTCCTTCAATAGAGTCGACTATAAAATCGACTCCGATAATTGCATCATAATAGACACTCATGTTTTGTTCCGGTGTGAATGAAAGGTATTTTCGATTTAATAATATACAATAAAAGCGCGTTTCCACTCAATCATGGTTTAAGAGGTGAGTGAATTTTAATTTACTTGTCATTATGTTCGGAGATATGAATGAACCCTTTTAACAGATATAATTATTCTCAAACGCGTTAAATCAGAAGCCGGTTTCTTATGCACTAAATCTTTCAAACTTTTCAAAGGTCTCCAGTTCGTCACTGAGTGAATAATCGGTGATGCGATATTTAACGCGTTCAAGGCAAACGCATTTATAGAGGTTTATCTTGTAAAATGTGTTTCCTTAACTGGTTTTAGTTATTATATTAAAGACAGAAGATTTATATTTACTTAAAACATAAAAATAATTATACATTTGATTTTGAAATAATAAAATAACTCAAGTTAGCATACTCTAAAGGAAATATTAATAATTTAGAAAACGAAAAATGTTTTTACACATCACAGATTCCAAAAGTAGAGATCAACTTTTAAGTGAATATGAACGTGCAAAGAAGAGCATTCAAACGGCGGACAGAAGCAGACGTCTTGGAGAGATGGAATTGAGGCGCGAAGCCACAAAAATATTTAAACCCGTGACAGAGGTTCAGGAACGAAGCAAGAAGGAGATAGTTGAAGAATTGAGACCCATAAAAAAGAGTTCTTTCAGAATGGGTTTGTTGCCCCGTGGTTTTACAAAACAGTATTCCTTTCAATCTACACCGGATTACGTTCCCATGAGAATCGAAACCGACATGAGTGAGAGTGACGATACAGCTTCGACTATCACCACTGATAGCGTCGCGTTGTCCGAGGATGGTGGTAAGAGAGATCTGTTGTATGGAATTTATAAGGATTCTGAAGGTAGAACTTTTGTGGGCGACACAGAAGTGCAAGAAGATGATGATAATTTAATCGTCGGTTCGAACAGGTACGAATTAACTCCTGGACTGCACAAATTGCTCCTTTTCGACAAGCCTGGAGATTACACGGAACAGGATTTCGACAATTACGGTGACATTCTGGTTCAGACCACGTCCTGAAGAGAAATAACGATGCCGGAGAGACGAGACTCAAAGCCAACAGAGGTTACAAGTGGACGAAAGTGGTGAAACCCATATGCGATATGAATAAGACGAAGTTTGTCGAGTCGGTGACTGGCAAAGGGGTGAAAACCACTTTTCTTGAGCGATTCTGACGCTCTGTCTCAGAGATTGAGTTTGTTGATGGCAAGTAGACGCGCTGGTAACACTGGATTAGATAATGAGATAGTCAGCAAATGCGATGAATTGTTGAGGCAGCAGGTTTTGAATAAATGCGATTACAAAAGACTGATGAACGAATTGAAGGATTGATATATAATAAATAGAGAAACAAACAAAAATATATAAAATAAAAAGAGCAAATTTTACACTACAAAATAATAAAAGTAATTTAAACAGCAAACGATTTACCAGTGAAAAAAACAAAATATATATTATAAATATGTTGGTGATAAAGAACAGGGGATACGTCAGAACTTACGTTCAAGGTGGTTCTGGCATCATCGATTCTATAATACGAGCGTTCACGAGCGATGCAGGTAGAAAACTTGCATCGACCGTGTTTGAGGTCGGTAAGAAGACGGCTTTGGAGGTTGGTAAGAAAGCCGCTTCCGAAGCCAGTGGTAGGATAGCTTCTGTGGCTGGCAAGAGGGCAGACGACGTGTTGATCGACAAGTTGATCAGTCCGCCGGCGAAGCGAGCTACGTTAGAGCGATCGCCGAAAAGTTGGAAAGATTTTAAGGATGCTGTGGTACCCATACAAGATTTGGCCAAAATGACGAGTGGATCTGGATTGAAGAGAACTCGCGACGGCGTAACATAAATAAATAATAATATTTATAAAACTGAGTTTGAAAAAAACATAAAAATTGTGTTTGAAAAAATCTAAAATAACAAAATAATAAACAAAGATGAACATTAAAGATATGTCTTGGAACGACGCCGCGACCAAGAGGTCGAGTAACGAGTTCTTTCCCAAAAGCATAAGAGGCTTGATAGTGGGAAAATCGAATTGTGGAAAGACCAATCTGTTGATGAATCTGTTGTCACGACCCGACTGGTTGGATTACGACAGATTGTTCGTGTTTGGCAAGAGCTTGTTTCAACCCGAATACAGATTGCTTCGAGAGTGCATGGATCGTAGATTGCCCAAGGACGTCATAGCCAGAATCTTTGACAGTAGGGAGGAATTCGACAAAAGTGAAGCTTCTCTTTCGACCATTTTGGACGGTGCGGCGATGGAACTGATGAAGAGAAATGCATCTTCGAATGTCGAGTGTCGATTTTATGAAAACGTTAGCGACGTTCCGGATCCTAGAGAATTGAAATCGGAAGATAAGAATCTCATGATCTTCGACGATCTGCTTTTGGAGAGACAGAACCAATGCGAATCGTATTACGTTAGGGGTCGTCACAGCAACGTGGACTGTTTCTACCTGTCGCAGAATTATTTTCGATTGCCCAGACAGACGATAAGGGAGAACACTAATTTACTGTGTCTTTTTCGCCAGGATCTCCAGAATCTCAATCACATCTACGGCGATCACGTCGCAAACGACATGAGCGTGGTGGAATTCAGGAGATTCTGCAAGAGGGTTTGGGATGGAGGACTTTACAATTTTGTCGTGATCAATTTGACTAGCGAATTTAATCGCGGAAAATATCGGTGCGGACTCGACAAGTTTTATATTTCTGACGATAATAAGACAGAGAGCGAAAATAAAATTACAAAATAATAAATCATCAAATAATTTAGTTTTGAAAAATAAAAAAATTAAAATATAACGTTCGAGCAAGGAGAATTGTTAGAACGAATAGCCGAGAATACGGCTGCAAAACAATCCATTCAAATCGTTGTGAGTGGCAATTCGACTCGATTCGCCACGAAATTCGAACCTTCCGTCAAATTGAATAGAGAGAAAAGATACGAGATGGCGTTGGTGAATCTGGAGACTTATTATTCCTTTCCCAACGTCACCGAAAAGAATAACTCGTTCAAGTATTCCGACGGAGTGGATTGGTTGGAGATTCGAATTCCCAAAGGAAGTTACGACATAGACGATTTGAACAATTACATTCAGACGCAAATGAAGACGGATGGAAAGGGAAGCAACAAGATCAGACTCGCTCCCAACCCTAATACCTTACAGACGATGTTGGATTTGGAAGATAATTTTCGAGTGGATTTCAACACGGACGATTCTATAGGCAAGATGCTGGGATTCGATCGAAAAATGTATCGAGGCCACGCGGCATCTGAAAATACGGTCGACATTCTCGCAGTCAACAGCATTCTGGTGAACATGGATGTGATTGCTGGAAGCTACGTGAATGGTAGCGCTCAAACGACGATCTATTCCTTCTTTCCAAACGTGTCGCCGGGTTATAAGATCATGGAACGACCTCGAAATTTAGTTTATCTACCAGTGATTTTAGACACGTTATATAGTCTCAAAACCACATTGACAGATCAAAATGGTGAACTGTTAGATCTTCGCGGAGAGAGGGTGATGATACGATTTCACATAAGAGAAATATAAAGCAACAAAAAAAATATTGTGTATATATATAAATAAGAAAATAAAATAAACGCAATATTAATTTACAAAAATTATTTAATATATATAATTATCATTAAAACAAAAAAAAACAATTGAAGAAAATATATTTTAAAAAAAGAATTATGACACAATACGTGGTTAAAAACGTGAACATATCCGCAGGACAGAGGAAGAAACTTAAAAGAGCGTTAACAACTCGAGGCGAGGCGGTGAAATTCAAATTCACTCACGAAGATCTGACGAGTGGTGGTCAGGATTCGATCGCCTGGACCAGAAGTCAAATCAAAAGGATGGAGAAAGCGATTCGTGATGGAAGAGGGTTGACGGTGAGATTGAGTCCCGCTCTATTGAGATACAATTTGAGAAAGAAAGGCGGTTTTCTACCGCTATTGGCAGGAATCGCCGCAAAAGCATTACCCTTTGCCGCAAAAGCATTACCCTTTCTCGGAAAGACTCTCGGCGTGGGAGCTCTCTCAGGACTCACGAGTTCGGCAGCTGAGAAATTAATGGGTGGCAGCGGACTGTTTTTGAAGAAGGGAGGAGCCGTGTGTCGCATCCACGTAGACGACAGCAGTGAAGGATTGTATCTAGAACCCGTTAGAGGTGACAACTCTTTGAGCGGAAACGGTCTCTATCTGAAGAGTGGACGAAATGTTGAGCGACTCACCAAGGGTTTGTTGTTTGGTGAGAATTCACCATTGAAGAATATACCGATTTTGAGTATGTTATTATAATGTAAAAATTATATAATTATATAAAATATAAATCATAGAAAGTATAAAATAATATAAAATGGATAAAAAGGTGGAAAAACAATTAGACGATAATGATGAATATCACGAGATAGAGCGCGAAAAAGATGTGGAAAAACGATTAGACGCTAATGACGGATATCTTAGGAAAGAACTGATAAAAGAGTTAAATAAAAATCGGGATAGATGGTTGAAATTTAAAAGAATGAGACGTTTTCCACCGCCACCACTACCTTCTGAAGAGAATGGTAATGATGCGAGTGTTACCAAGAGATGCACCACATTCATTCATAATTATGATTCGGATAAACAAATGTGTTCTTATAAAAATGTAACATATCACAAAAAAAGAAAAGAAGGATGGGGTTGGGGTGGGGGAGATGTCCAACCAGCATATCTTCCGCCTCACCTGTCCAAAAAACATAGCTACTATCTCAAAAATATCAATGGATTTTTTTACACCGCGGGGCCAACCATAACAAAGTCCAAACAATCTGCAAAAGGGTCTATGAATGTCTGTTGGGAGTTTGACATGGGTGGGGGAAGATACTCAGGCCTGGTTATCTTCCCTCCCACCCATGTCAAAAAATATAGAACAAATTAAAAACAGTTTCAACTTGGCCTATACCATTGAATAATGACCACTGAATTGAAAATAGGCACTCTTAGACCTTCCCGGCAATTTTGGGGACTTTTCCGAACAAGTGGATGGGGTTGGGGTGGGGGAGATGTCCAACCTGCATATCTTCCGACTCACCTGTCCAAAACACATAGCTACTATCTCAAAAATATCAATGGATTTTTTTACACCGTGGGGCCAACCATAACAAAGTCCAAACAATCTGCAAAAGGTTCTATGAATGTCTGTTGGGAGTTTGACATGGGTGGGGAAGATATCCAGGCCAGGTTATCTTCCCTCCCACCCATGTCAAAAAATATAGAACAAATTAAAAACAGTTTCAACTTGGCTTATACCATTGAATAATGAGCAGTGAATTGAAAATAGGCAATCTTAGACCTTCCCAGCAATTTTGGGGACATTTCCGAACAAGTGGATGGGGTTGGGGTGGGGGAGATGTCCAACCTGCATATCTTCCGCCTCACCCGTCCAAAAAACATAGCTACTATCTCAAAAATATCAATAGGTTTTTTACACCGTGGGGCCAACCATAACAAAGTCCAAACAATCTGCAAAAGGTTCTATGAATGTCTGTTGGGAGTTTGACATGGGTGGGGGAGATATCCAGGCCTGGTTATCTTCCACCCCTCCCATATCAAAACATATACAACAAATTAAAAACAGTTTCTACTTGGCTTATACCATTGAATAATGACCAGTGAATTGAAAATAGGCAATCTCAGAACCTTTCCAGCAATTTTGGGGACTTTTCCGAACACGTGGATGGGGTTGGGGTGGGAGAGATGTCCAACCTGCATATCTTCCGCCTCACCCATGTCAAACTCCCAACAGACATTCATAGAACATTTTGCAGCCATTGTTTGGACTTTGTCATGGTTGGCACCACGGTGTAAAAAAACCTATTGATATTTATGAAATAGTTGCTTCTGAGATTGCCTGTTTTCTATTCACTGGTCCTGTATATATTAAAGAGCTGAACCACTTTTTTGTGTTAATTTCAATGAAAATTCCATAAATAAATGTTCTTATCTCTATCCTTTTGTTCAGTTCTTTTCATATTTTATTTTTGAGGTGGGGGGGGGGGGGGAGATATCCAGGGTGGGGAGGGGGAAGATAACCTAGGATATCTTCCCCCCCGGTGGGGGGGGGGGGGAGTTATCCTGCTACACCGGTATTTTTTATTCATGCAAGAGTCAAAGATCTATACAAAACAATGTTCTTTTACAAATTTACTTTTTATCCCTTTGAAAGCTGGTGGTATCTTCCATGTCAATTCAATGGCAGAAATTTAGAAAAGTCCATATTCATTTTTGGTGGGTAGACCATTTAATGTTTTCAACATACATCCTTTGGGCTGCACGCTGAAAATATTAATTGATCTTCCCCATACATACACTTAACACCCACCCTACTTAATGAAAATATGACTTGTCATGTTACGGGAACGGTAAAAAGGAATCTCGTTTTCAAAGGGTTAAAACTTGAAACATTGATTCCGGACCACAGAAATAATATAACGAAATTATTTTATCTCCTTCGTTTCTCCATGACCATCGCTTCATGTAGGTTTGGTTGAGCATATTACCAGGATTGAATTACGGACAAAACCAAACAAACGCTTCCAATATATAGTTAACCCTTGATCTAACCAAACATAATGGAAGGCACTTGCAAAAATAAATCCTTCGATAACTAAATATGTTCATTTCTTGTCTGAAAAAAAACTTAGCTTATGACAGTTGAGGTCCTTTCAATGAGGTGTCATAAGCTGCATTTCTCAGACGAAAAGGGGGAAAAAATAAAAAAAATTCGAGTGCTGATTTGTGTTTTTTAATATCGGTACATATGGTAAAAGGTTAATAACAATAACGTGAGTTGGAGGGCGTTACGGTTTATTAACGCCCCAAAAGGAATGAACAAAAGCGCAGGGGGGGGGGGGGGGGGGGTGGTTATTACGTTAATATGCTAGAGACCTGTTATTCATTACTTGGCTGCCGTTAATAAACCGGGACGTCCGACAAAGTCATGTTATTTCTATCACTATCATTACCACGACCAGCAGCGGACGGCGGGCTGTTAATGAATTTTGTTTTCATTAACGGCCCCCCGCTACCCGATTTGGTTGCATGACGTCACGAATTAAGCAGTTTTACTGTCATGCAAAACTCCGTTTATACACTAGAGAACGCCCGCTAAACTGGTAATGGTCATTATTAACTCCTAACTGTAATGGAGTCAACAAGCAATGAAGCTACCAGTAAAATTATGTAAGGAATTTGATGCTGTTTGGAACCGCTCTAGCAGTTAACCCTTTACCCAACAAATCGCCCGCATCCGCCCGCGTAATATCCAAATTCAGCAGTTGAAAAAATGTTATTTTTAAAAAAAATTCAACAAAACCATATCATGTGACCCTTCGTGTTCCAACGAGGTGTCACATGATATGATTTTGTTGAAATTTTTTGAAAAATTTAAAAAAAATGATATTTATAATAATACATTTTGGTATTGTCTGCGTTGGGTAAAGGGTTAAAAAGTCCACAGCCGATGTTTTGGGTTCAATTGTGTGGAATATTTCAGTTGGTCGGCTCGCTTTTCGGACCAACTGAAATATTACAGACGTTAGATTCGAAAAGTACAAAAGACACGTTAATTTTCTAATTTTGGAAATACGCGTGAATGAATACTCACCACGGCTGTAGTTTTATGATTATGCAGTGTAGATCCGCCAATTATGTTACGATCTTATTATCGATCAATTATGTTATCGACTCCCTCTTACTAATAATTATGTACTTTCTTAAAAGCCTAGACTTGTATTATTTATTTATTTATTGGTGTTTAAGGTCACATACTTATGCACAATGGCTAATCGTGACCGTGACAGTTTTACGGGTGGAGGAAGCCGGAGTACCCGGAGAGAACCACCGAGCAACGACGAGCAGCTGTCAGCTCTCCAACATCGTAACGCTGAACTCTGCACCGCAGCACAGGCAGGGTTAGATTGGTTGAAGACATGCGCACCATCGACGTGCAGTACGCCTCAGTACACAGCGTCATCGTGCCCCCATGTAGGCAATCGGGGTGAAGTGTCTTGCCCAAGGACACAACGCGGTTGCCGCAGGTGGGATTCGAACCGAGGACCTCTCGGCTTGCAGCCTGCACCTCTACCAACTGAGCCACCGCGCCCCTAGCCTAGACTTGACACTAGAAGTTGTGTCAAACACACAGTCACCAATGCAAAATGAGGGCTACAGTAATCGACCGGGGTTGTTTTGGCGCCCAGCATGACCAGTTATGAGTGTTCGCACGGTACATATTAATTATACAAGAAGACGTGACAAGACTAATACTTACACATTATATTTATCCACTGATAAATTTCCAGAAGTCTTGAGTTTTTAACTGCAAACCCGGCTGACTAATATTACACCTACATTATCAAGGCATGCCTTCGATGAAGGCATGCCTTGATGATGTCGTTGGCAAATTAGTCTGTCAGGACTTGAGCTATCATAGTCGGGACAAATTCAGTTTACCCCCAGCTCACCGTTATCTTCTCAACGCCTGTCGACTCAACCAAACAGAAAACGAGTTGCAGGTTGTTGAATGGGTTTCAATAACTGAAACTACATTTGTTAAGTGGTGATAAACAGTATTTGTCATATACTATGTTTGTAAGAATGTGTAAACTCTGCCTGTTTGACAACTGGAAAGGCGATGATAATCAATTCGAGATTCAGTTCGATTCGAAGTCCTCATCCTGAATCGATTCAAGGTTCGATTTGCACCGCGATTGGAGATTCGTGCTGCCGTATTACACATTCTCTCCCTTTTGGTCCATAATTTGATGGGATAAACAAAACATTCCCCATTTTGGAATAAGAATTAAACCCTACATGGAATCCGCCACACTCCATCTTGAGTCGATAAAAGAGAATCGTGAACCACATATTCTTCTGTGACAGCTTAGAAAACTGACTATTATTTTGGGACCTTGCTTTCTAAAAAAAAATATGAGACGAACTCTCTGTAGTTCAAAAATGGCTCGGCTTTTTAACCCTTTACCTAACACCAAAAGCAGACGGCGCTTGCAAATAAAATTCTTGAATAACTAATGTTTTTCATTTTTGCGCCAGGCACATAGCTTATGACCCCTGAATAAAGAATTTTGTGAATACGGTTGGCCGGTTTTTCTCGTTGCGTTAGGTAAAGGGTTAAATAATATCCGCAAAAGCCCGCCCATACCCTGGTTGAGAAAGGAGGAGGTCGCTTTGTTCTCCCGTGAGATGCAAACTGAAGGTCATGGATGACAGGATCCAGGGTGGTTGAGGACTACAATGGCCGCTGTTGGGCAATGCCCATTGAGGATATTGTCCAATTAAGTCACCTTAGACCCTTACTTCATGGTAGACAGTTGGTCGGATCAGACTCGGTTTCATCACTGGGGAGCCCCAAAAATGAACGTCACGCTGGGGAATGGAGTATATATATATATATATAGTCACTAAACTGACCAGTCTGTTACAATCTCCATCTCTGTTTTATCATTGTACTTTCTATGATTAACTCGTTATCTATTCCCAGTCACAGTCTGATTGATACCAACTATTTTTTGTACAATGATTTTCCTGTTTGACATGGTCAGTTTATCAACTGCTCTATGATGGTCCGGCTGCACGACTCAGTCGGTCAGTGGTGGGCGTACACTACTGGCCGAGTATGATTTTCATGTACTGTCGGCTTTGTCACCATCTCGTGTTAGGTTGGGACATACCCCCTGGGCTGGGCTCGAGGTAGGGATGGGTGGCATGAATGGAAGAATCTTAAAATTATGACACTATACCAAAAGCTCCAATAAGACGACGTCATGAATTAGCAAGCATTGACAGAACTTTTGATTCTGACTCTAACAATGCATTTTCGTCGACATTTATTACTGTTCATTCAACAAATGAAAATATTCTAGCAACAACATTAAATCCATTTCTACTACAAAGGTCTATTCAGGGCATTGCTGGTACAGTTAGCCCTGTACCCAACGCAGACGATATCAAAATTTATTATTTTAAATATAATTTTTTTTAATTTTTCAAAAAATTTCAACAAAACCATATCATGTGACCCCTCGTTGGAACGAGCTCGACGAGCTCGTTCCAACGAGGGGTCACATGATATGGTTTTGCTGAAATATTTTGCAAAATTTATTTTTTTCAACTGCACAATTTGCATATTACGCGGGCAAATGCGGGCGATTCGTTAGGTAAAGGGTTAAAGATGTGCAAAAATTAAGAACAGGTGGTCTTCTTGTGGAATGTGCTCGTGAAATTCAGTCGGTGGCATTATTAAAATTAAAAACAATGACATGTTATAGAGGTGCCTGCTAGTACTCACAAGACCCCCAATAACACCAGAGGTGTCAAAAGATCCCGTTAGCTACCTGATATGGGGGAACGTATCATTGAAGAAGAAATGAAATATCAGGGAGTTATTAGGGAAAAAGAATTAAAATTAGAAAAGACTCAAGCCAAATAAAGAAAAATACTTACATTTTTAGGTTCAATACCTCACAACCAGCAAAGGTAGTTAAAATTAGCTACCTGAATGTCCGAGTGGATCTGTTTATCCCGAATACACTTAGATTGCTCCAGTGTCATAGGTTCGGCCATAGTAAAGATGCTTGTCGAGGCCAAACAAAATGTCACCGCTGAGGACAAAAACATGATGAGTCATGTAATAGCCAAACCGTCATCTGCAGCAACTGCCAGGGCAATCATTTGTCATACCTAAACATTCCCCTTTGTGGACCAAAGAAAACCTGATTCAAAAGGTAAAGTGCGAAAAACAAGTTTTAAGGCCAGAGACATTGTATTATCCATGCCTGGCATGAATACCTCACTCTGAAGAAAAAACTATCAACACAATCAGTGCAATGCCAGACACCATGAACATGGCTCGATGGCACCATTCCATCAATATTACAGGCTTTTACAATAGGGCACTCCGACCAAATTAAACGAAAGTCAACCCAAACAACGTCAACTTCTACAGCAATAGCTGAGACAATAACAAACATACAACAAACACATCAGAAAACAAAAAAGAAAACACAACTAAATCCGATAAGAAGAGAAACCCCCAAAACACTAAAGTCGAAACCACAACAAAAACAGATACAACAAACTCTGAATCGGAGTCAGAAAAAAAACTTGAAAAAGAACAAAAGAAAAAAAAAGGAACAACAAAATCAGTTATTGGATAGAACACCCAACGCTCTTCAATACCCTATTACACGCACCAGGTTCAAAGACTGTGAGGAGATGGAAGTCGATGATTGCATGTAAACTTTCTGGTAACTGAGCCCAGTAGGTTCCGAGACAAAAGTCACCAAGGAATCTTACCGGGGCTATTCCACCCACAGGTCCACCATCTACATCCCCATCTATATATGGATAATAAAAACAAAACAACTATCTTACAATCGCATTGTCGAGGTTTTAGAGCGAAGTTTAATGGAGTCGACCTATCGATCCAAAAATATTATCATGTTGCCTTTGGTCTGCAGGAAACACTTGCAAAGTAAGAAAGACAGATCATTCAGCATTTAAGCGTTATATTTCATATCATACTTGGGCAGATGAAAATGATCTTCATGTTCGTGGAATGTGCGTCTCAGTTACACCGTGTTGTACCTTTGCAAAACAATTCATAGGCTGTCGGTGTACGCCTAACTTTGGACAAGACGGTTACATTATGTTCGCTTTACGTTTCACCAAATGAAACCCTTCGGCTGAAAGATCTTGAACAACTTGTTAACCAACTTCCAACTTCATACATTCTGTTATTTAATTTTAATGCTCGTAGTCCTCTTTGGGGTGCTTCCTACAGCAAAGAAGGTATAAAAGGCAAAATATTGAGTAACAACCACGAATGTGGTACGGCCACGAACGTAATAAACTTATTACATTCGACTTTGTGTTGGGCAGTCAACGCAGCTACGAATTTAATAAACTTATACATTAGACGGTGTATTGGACAGCCAACGCAACCACGAATGTTATGAACTTATTACATTAGACGTTGTGGTAAACAATCAGTGCAACCACGAATGTAATAAATTTATTGTATTCGATGTTGTACTGGTTTTGCAGCACAATCATGATAAATTTTAACAGTATGTTTCACTGAGCATACCACGTGGCTCACTAACACAAGTTTTAGAGCAAGGGCATGCACAATTCTAGATAACCGAAAAGGATATGTACATATCATATAATACCTAATACTAATATTGACGACATATGCTCACCTGTGGATTTCTTTCCTCAACCAATGGACGTTGACAACTTTCGCCTCAGTTTGTCATCTACGTCTACACATGTATAATCATAAAATGTCCAAGATAATATTATATCTCAAGCGGCCTTTAGGGCACCAGAAGCTAACCCACACATCCTTATATAAGCCTACATTAACTACCGTCTGCCACAAGCCAACCGACATTTTTCTTCCAAAAATTTATACTTTTGCACTCCGTGACTAAACAAATAGAAATTTAAACTTTATAGTAAATTTCCTTTCTTATTATACCTACCGTAATTGTTTACGACAGGCTTGTACTACAATGGAAGACCCTAACTCGGATAAAATACTCTCTATTTTAATCTTTCTCAAGAGATTTGGGAAAGAAAAGTGGTGTGAAAACACCACGAAAAAATAAGCCAAAGCTGGGTCGATCGCCATCGGCGCACATCCAGTAGGGGACGCTCCTCTCTTAGTACAGTTCCATGACTTCTGTTAACCAGTGCGCAAACCAGTCATCAAACCATTCTTTTGAGTTCGCCAACATAGGAGTTATGTGATCAGTGGGAGGGGGGGGGGGGGGTTCTTACCCGAATAAGAAGGCGGGAGGGCCTCCGTGTAGACAATTGCGGTAGGTATAATAAGAAAGGATATTTACTATACAATTTAAATTTCTTATCAACGTACCTTACAATTGTTTACTACAGGCTGAATAGACAATAGGATGGAGGGAATCACATAACCAACCCACGCATAACCCAATTGCACTGGAACCGTAGACATTAGAAGAGGTCCCTAGGCCTATCAAACCATAGCAACACAAACATTAGTAAAAGAAAATGAGAGATGGGGCGTATGGTTCTGTGCGACGCACAGACAGAAAGGGCAGTAACAGCACAGAGCTGGAACTGACCTTGTAAGCAGCCGAGTTGCTGGGATAGACAACAGCCTGAGCAGAAGAAAGAGGGCCCGTAGAACAAAAGTCCTCTGCTTGCGCCTGCAACTGTTGCAGATAAGTGGAGAAAGTAGAATTTCTCCAGTAGGCTGCCAGCATAACACCCGACAACATGACGGAGTTAGTATAAGCCCCAAGAGGTAGACAATGCACGCACCTTGTGGCAGAAAAACGATTGGTAATACAATCGCCAGTCGCTAGACGAGCGGAAGCTGCACGAATAGCAAGACAAATCCATCGAGAAATGGATTCAGGAGAGATCTTCTGTCAACCAGGAATATGAGACAGAAAATCGATCCTACCCTTCCAAATGAACAGAGCCAAGGGTGTTTACCCTCAACAGAAGGAAGAGTCCCGATACAGATAAGAGGCGGAGTAGTTTCCGGTATCTGATTCTTGGCCAGAAAAGAGCAATCACTGGTAAACATGACACTGGTGGGAGAGCTCCAGAAAAAGCCGGGTCAACCGAAAAGGCATGATGCTCACTAACCCGTCTGGCTGAGGCAAAAGCCATCAGAAAACCTCTTGTATGTGAGAAAACGCATATCCACCTGGGATAAAGGCTCCCCCCCCCCCCCCCCCCCCAGCAAAGCAGCACCAAAGAAAGATTCCATCTTGGGGTAAGCTGCAAAGTCCTAGGCCTTTTCAAGGAAAAGTGCCGAACAAACTTGGAGAGGCATGGCGTAGTGCCGATACGACGCTGTCCCACATACGAAAAGGTCCCCGAAGCATGGACCTGTACCCATTGATGGAAACCAGAAACTCCGCAATCTGTGTGATCAAAGGAGTGACAGAAGCACCAGAGTGATCCGCACACCGCCGACAGAAGACCTTCCACATAGCCGCAAGGGCTAAACCTGTGGAGTGCCTCCTTGAAGAAGAAAAGCAACTCCACTGCTCGTCTCGAAAAAAAAAACGCTACGGAGAAGACAGGACCTGACAAAAGACATGCACGAAGGCACAATGAAGTCTGGACGACGTGAAACCTCCTCGAGCAACCTAGGCAAAGAAGGCCGCGACGTAGAGAGAGACGTGCCGGAACCGCCGCTGACAGAGAGCGGAGCAGATTGATCCACACCCACTTAGGCGACAGGGGTGCGATCGAAATTATTCGACAACTGCAGGTTCGTATCTGGGCTAGAACCTGAGACAAAATCGGAACCGGCAGGAAGGCGTAGCCGACAAGACCGTTCCAAAGGAGGGACAGAGCGTCCACGGCGAAAGCCAGAGCATCTGGACACGGGGACACGAAAGTGTCCATCTGATGGTTCCAACGAGTCGCAAAGAGATCGATGTGGGGAAGACCTCAGAAACTGCAGAGCCTGGAACACCGCCATGTGGAGCATCCACTCGGTGGAAAAGAACCTGCCCCGTCGGGACAGGGAGTCGGCTAGGACGTTCAGACGACCGGGAAAGCGACAAACCATCACTCCGGCGTTGACAGCCCGAGCGAGCAGTAGAAGATCCAGAAACAATTCGTACATGGGAATATAGTGCGTGCCGCCCTGGTTCCGAATGTAAACAACCACTGTCGGATTGTCGGACAACAGAAAGGACTTGACAATTCGAAAGGCGGGGGATCCGCAGCCGGAAACAAGAAGCTCCTTCTGGTTGACGTGAAGAGCTGCTAGATCCTGGTCCCATGACCCGTGAAGGAAAAGACCGAGAGGATCCAACGTCACACCCCATCCGAGATCGCTGGCGACTGCAGACAGAACACGATCGGACATGGGGAAGTCCAACGAAACTCCCTGCATAATCCACTGAACATCAGGGGAGACGGTGAAGAGGAAGAGACTTCGGTAACTGAAGCACCAGATCCAGAGGATCGACATTCGGCCTCCAACGACTGAGCAGAAAGTGTTGGAAAGGTCTGACATGCAGCCGACCTAGAGGAATGAAATCAGTCACCGAACCGCGGAGCCGGGGAAGACTCCGAGCTGTTGCGGACGTGGACTGGAACAGAGTCAGGACAAAATGTTGAGAAAAGCACAGCCCTTGCCTGGGCAACCGCCACCGAATCAGGCCGAGTACGGAAGCCCATCCCAGATGACGAAACGACGGAGAAGGGACCAGGTCCGACTTCTCCCCGTTGACTCCGAACCCTAGTGACGTGTGCAGGCTCAACAGTGTGACAACACCCGACTCCAGAAAGGCAGCATTGGGGTGCCTCTGGAGGATATTGACCAGATATGCCGAAGAAGACACCCTGGACTGTGTGCAATGTAAGACTGACACATGCGACATCAGACGGGTGAAGGCCCAAGGATCCAGGTCGAGGCCAAAGGGCATGGTCTTGAACTGGAAAACATCGTGGAGAATGGAGCGGCGAACCGACCTGAAAGCCTCCATGCTGAATTGAGGAGCAATGATAGACTGGGTCAGGATACTCAGATCGATAACCTGTCTGAGTCGGCCGTCCTTCTTCGGCACCAAGAACAGGCGGGAATAAAATCCCACTGAAAGAATGTTCTTGCTGACCCCGATCTCCCCCTTTGACAGGAGATTGCCTATCTCCGTGATCAAAAGTTCCCAACGTGAAACGTAGAAAGGGACTTGTGTTAGAAGAGGCACTTTCGACTAAGTGGAATGCCTCAACCTGGAACGAATTCGAGGCGACTACTGCCGACGCCTACCCTTACCCTGTGAGTGAGTAGAAGTGGCGGCAGGAGGATCAGCCTTAGCTTCGCAGAGGATGCAGAAGGGTACTTGTTAGGCTTTGGACAGCCCCTGCCTCTAACAGAAGGTTGACCAAGCTGACTAAGTAGCAGCTGATCTATGGAATGACATGGGGAGTCACCCCGGACCGTCGCCACGGAACCATGGAATAGTTGCGGACCCCCGATAGAGGCAGATCGAAGAGCAGCGCACTGCCCCTCAAGAAGGGAACGGCTTGTGTCCAGCACAGCGGCCCTGCAAACTAATTTCAAGTTAGCCGTGTTACAGGCATCTGTGTGAGAAGATGCATGAGCGCCTTGGACAGCACACACAAAAAAAACCTGTTCGTCGTCAAACTGGGAGTAGATAAGCAGCAAAGCAGAGACGACGTGATTGAAGAGAGAAATCATTGCAGTATCTCTCCCGATAAGCCCAACATGGACTCCAGAGTCTCCATATGAAAAATGGCCGGCTTGGGAGTTGGAGTCCTGATCCAATATCGTTAAAATCTGACAGACTGACTGATTGGAGGAATCGTAGGAACGATAACGCACCGGAGGCAAAAAGTGTCAACCCTGATGAAGAACGACGTCTTCATAGCCTTGTAACTCAGCTTAGAGTCCAAAGCTATAAATGCTTCAACCAACTGTACCAACAGGCACAGTCGAAGGCGCCCAGCAGTTTGATCCACAGGCTGTAGGCGCGCGACCGATGATCGCGGCCGGGCTGACACTGTCGGCTGGTTTGACGGTTTGAGATATGGAAGGAACCCAAACACAAAGTCAAGAGCTGCCCCAAGTCAGAAGACTGTTGGCTCTCGACGTCAGGTATGTCGAACTCATCCTATGAGTCTGAAGACACATAGCCCATCATGGGCAAACCAGCCAACGCCTCCCATGGTGTAGGCACACCAGGTGGATCAGAAAGCGGCCTGTTTCCAATCACGGGAGGTGGCGTCACAGGGGGCGCCCGGAAACCACTCGTAGTCTCGCTGGAAGCAACGGAAAAGGCTCCTGGACAGAACCTAAGTGAGCAAGGAGAGGGCCTCCCTAAGCTCATTGACTGTGTCGGAACGGTTCGACGTGGGAACGAACCAACAAAGTGGCTTCACTCCTGACCCATTTTACCAGCGCAGGGTCACGATCCTCAAATACACCCGACGCGGGGGACGGGCTGCAGCCGAAACATCTGAAGGCAGATGTGTATTGGGGTATGACATTCCCCGAGGATCTACAGAGCGGAAACTCGGGAGAGTCACCGCGGACCTCTGCGGAACAGAAGATCCAGGCTGCACAAAAAGCGTTGGTCCCGCAAAACTGACCATGGGACCAGAGTGTGTGGTCGGAAACGCCACGGAGCTCATGGTGACCCTACCATGAACATCCGAATCCAATGAGAAAAACTGAGGTACTCGACGGCTGAGAGACCACAGTAGAGGGTTCGGCCGGCAGCTCCTTCCGACTTCGCCAAGTTGAAGTCAGGGAAGGCTGAGGCCCCTGCAGGGATAAAACTGCTGTGCTCAACGGCTGAGTGGACACAACAGGGGGCTCGGTCGGCAGCCACTTCCGACTTCGCCGAGTTGAAGTCAGGGAAGGCTGAGGCCGATATCCCACGTCTGCACTACCAGACACTCTGCAGACCCCTTCAGGGATAAAACTGCTGTGCTTAACTGCTGAGAGGACACAGCAGGGGGTTCGGCCCAGCCACTTCCGACTTCGCCGAGCTGAAGTCAGAGAAGGCTGAGGCCGATACCCCACATCAACACTACAGATATCGCGGCAGAAAACTGGAGGAATAAGCCGAGGCCGGCTGAAACGGTGACCGATGACGTTGTAGACGGAACACCAGTAGCAGCAAATACGACGGGAGCTGTTGAAACTGTCGGAAAAGGGGAGAGAGCAACCGGGCTCGGCCTCCAAAGGAGGAATCACAACCCTAGTGACAGCCTCAGATGTCGACTGGAGAGGGAGCATAGTCCTGGGACCAGGCATCTCTTCACCAGACAACTCAACAGCTCCCGCAGTATCCGCCACGGTAAAAAAACTGCACATCCCCCACGGAGGGGGTATAACTCTCACCAGACCCCCCGCGGGTGCGGGAGGAGATGCACATCCCCCACGGAGGGGGTTTAACTCTCACCGGACATGGTCGTGTCGGGAGGCCCCGAAATGACAGCCCCCCCCCCCCCCCCGCGGGTGCGGGAGGAACGGCCACGAGAACGCACCAAAAGCGAGGGCAAAAGGCATTGCCCTAAAGGAACCCTACAGGACATAACAGAGGTGAGAGAAGTAGAAGAAAAAGGTGAACTCAACAGATTCAGAAAGAAGAAGAACACCCCAACTACGAGAGACAGGTGGCAGAAAAAGAACCGACGGGAACACCACAGAACCCAGACGGCCGACAGGGCCCCCCCCCCCCCCCCCCCCAAAAAAAAAAACCCCAGAAATTCAGCCATCCACAGAGTGAATAAATCCTGTCCATACAGTCCCTCATTGACACCTAACTCCTATAATAATAACAAAATTTATCAACCGAAAAATTTTATGTCCGAACCGCACGGTACGCGAAATTCGCGCGTGACACGGACATATATCAAATATAATGAAAATGTGGTTGAAAATTATAACGAGAATATACAAAACACAGTCCTGTTAATATACGATCCTCAGATCCATAATTCCAATCACAGGAAACCATTATCGACGAGTTGAATTATCACTGATTCGTAATACAAATGGCCGAACGTCATGCCTCGTCGTCCCCGGGAAGTTTCGTCCCCTAGTTAGTGGGAAGTTTCGTCCCCGGGAAGTTTCGTCCTCTACAGAGGACGAAACTTCCCACTTGAATGGTAAATTGTATAAAATTCTGACATATTTTTAATAAAAAGTTAATCAAGGCCCTGTGAGTATCATGTTCATATATGTTATGTATGCGTGTCCAATGTTACTCTTCTGACTTGATGAATGAAAGGTTTTAGCGCGACGAAGGCGCGCAGGGACGATTTGGGATTTACAAATCCCTTGCGATAAGTTCATGTGCTGTCAAAACAAAGGGATTGTGATCAATAACAATGCTTTTTTTTACTCTCAGCTTGGCACCGTATGATGAATGCCAAGGGAACTAGACTGTCCTTTTACAAGCTAGTGATGGTGCTCCAGCAGGAAGCAGAACATGTCCAGCAATCTGTAGAGGCTCGCGACCTAGAAACCGAAATAAGGAGGGAATACACAGCAATTGACAAAGAGATAGACCAGCTTTGGATGAGATATAGGAATAATGACCTCAGAACAACAGACTTTTTGATGGAAGCAAACAAAGTCTACCGCCTGGGCGAGACAAAGAAGTAATAAGATAAAGAATTTAAAATACAAATGAAACTTTGTTATATTGTAACAGACATTCTCCAATAATTTGTCACAAAAGAAATTTAATGAGCTTGCCGCTGCTTGCGTGAATCAACTCCTCATATAAAATATTATCTGTATGTTCATTATTTTTTTTTGATTGACAAATTATTGGTGTTTTGATTTTACCATGTATTTTCGTGTTATTGTAACAGACATTCTCCAATAATTTGTCATAAAAGAAATTTAATGAGCTTGCCGCTGCTTGCATGAATCAACTCCTCGTATAAAATATTGTCTGCATGTTCATAATTTTTTTTTTGTGACAAATTATTGATGTTTTTATTTTACCATGTATTTTCGTGTTATGTTTTCACTGTATGTTTTGTTGTTATCAGTTTTTGACCTGTAAACCATTGAGTAAAAATTGAATAAAATGAGATTAACCAAGATACTATTACTTGTCCATGCACCTTACAATCCCACGCCAGCCCTAAGCTTATGATTATTTAGCAAGTACTGAGGACGAAACTTCCCGGGGACGAAACTTCCCACTAACTGGGGAAGAATCTTCCCGGGGACGAAACTTCCTGAGGACAATCTTCCCGTGGACGAAACTTCCAGATCCCCGAAAAAAGAATGGTTTGATGACTGCTTTGCGCACTGGTTAACTGAAGTCGTGGAATTGTACTAAGAGATGGCGCCCCCTACTGGGTGTGCGCCGATGGCGCTCGACCCAGTTTTGGCTTATTTTTTCGTGGTGTTTTTACACCACTTTTCTTTCCCAAATCTCTTGGAAAAGATTGAAATAGGGAATATTCTATCCGATTTAGGGTCTTCCACTGTAGTGCAAGCCTGTAGTAAACAACTGTAAGGTAGGTTGATAAGAAATAACCACAAAGAACTGCACTTCAAGTGATAATTTCTACCACGTGGAGAAATAACCAAGAGAAAGATAATGTGGTAAACGGAGTCATTCCTCTGCAGATTGGTACGGACTATGTTTCTCCGAGACTCAATTGTTCCCACAATTTTCATTCACAAATAACACTGTAATACTAAATAGAATGTCGGGTGTAACATGAAAATCACGCAAATAAATATTAAAATTCGTCTTCAAATGTCTTGATCTGAAGAACCAGCGTTGTGATTAGAAAATAAATCACAAATAATAAACTTATTACATTCGTGGATGGAGTGACTGGAGAGCACAAAGCACGGTGTAGTGGGTTAATTATATTCGTGGTTGCGATGTCTGTCCAACACACAGAACGATGTATGATGGGTTAATAGATATGGCACGAGTGCCAGCGCCGCAGCGCGGAAGGAATTAACGAGAGGCCTCGAGTTTCATCCTTCTACGATGGCACAAGTTGTGTTGTCATTGTCATACTTTCCACCGTATTGGCTCGCCCACCCACAACTTAAACGCGACGTATTTGCCCTATTGCCCGATAGACTGAACGACAAGAATCCATGAGGTCACTAATCGAGTTTTCTCCCAGCAAGATAGTCCGACCCGTTTATGCACAAACACAGAAAAACCATCCGGCAGGTCTTTGCCGTGTCTTGCGGTTCGGTTTTCCAGTTTGCCGCAACAAATGGAAAAGAGCCGGACCCCCCCCCCCCCCCCTCCAAACAAAAAAAAAAACATTATTCTCTCTCTCTCTCTCTCCTTGAACGAATCACAGCCACCGTTTCCCACCTATTCACAGAACATAGCGCATGCGTTAATAGTTAACCGGGCTTGACTGTAATGTAGTCCGAGTTTTGATTTTCCACCTTTATCCAAAAACAATACTCAATTTACACGTGTTTCGTGATTTTTTAATATCAACTCTTGTGCCGAGCCTTCCTCTTTCATATTTTGGAGACAACAAGCAGTGATTGGGGTGCTGACCAAAAACATTACTCTATCTGTCTAGATCAATTGTTAGATAAAAATTAGATTACGGTTGTGTGGTTTACGGTTCTGCAAGGAAGTCGTATCTCACACCACGTGATGTAATTCATAATAGTGGTATTAGAAGTAGTCTTTAGAAGCCTCCTCCCGAGAAGTGTAGCATTAAACTGTTACTCTAGTATCTTTCTAAATAGTTGGCTAATCCATCACATCCCGCTTACAATTGTGTCTTCGAATCACAAAATGTTGACTTTTTCAACAGAAATATATCCCTCCTTTGGGAATTGGAATTAAACTGCATATGGACGTCATTGCACTTGGATCTAATTCGATCAAAGAGAACCGTGAGCCACGTATCCCTCCTTGGTATCTCAGAAGACCTACTGTTATTTTGGACCTTGCTTACTCAAAAGGCTCTGCGACAACGTTTTTGCAACAAACAAAAATATGCTGAAATAAAGCCTACATAAAAAGGATATATACAGGCGGATCTAATAATGGTGACAGAATATCATCGGCAAACAAGACTTAAGCGGCCCATACACTATCAATATTATTGACAATAATATTTTGAATAAACGGTATTGACAATATTATTGCCAGTGTGAGGGAGATATTGAAGATTGATCAATATTATTGACGAATATCTGAAGCGACCCATACACTATCAATATTATTGACAATAATATTGAGTAAATAATATTGACAATATATTTTTTGCCACAAACTACTCAATAGTTTCTTCAATATTTTCGATCATTTCTTCGTCTGCCACCGTGCTGTAAACATGGATCCAGTTGTGGGTTTAGGCGTGGTACTGGCCCTGAGTAACGAAAAACAAAATAACAAGAAATGGTGGCCTAAACAATCGTTTTTAGAAAGACACACATTTGGTCATGGTGTATCATAAGTAGAGGTACAGGCTGCAAGCAGAGAGGTATTCGCTTCGAATCCCAACTGCTGCAACCGCGTTGTGTCCTTGGGTAAGACACTTCAACCCCATTGCCTTCGTGGGGGCACGGTGACGTTGTGTACTAAGGCGTACTGCACATCGATGGTGCACTAGTCGTCAACCAACGCTAACCTTGCCTGCGTAGAGTTAGTATGTTGGGGAGCTGACAGCTGTTCGCCATTGCTCGGTGGTTCTCTCCGGGTGCTCCGGCTTCCGCCACCCGTAAAACAGTCGTGGTCATTATTAGCCATTGTGCAGAAATATGTGACCTTAAACACCAACAAAAAAATAAATAACAAGAGGGGTGTGTCCATCCCCATTCGCTCACCAACACATGTCATGCAATAAATCTAGGCTTATTACAAATCTGCAAAAAATGTCCGGTCAGGTACATGCTTGGCAAAACAGGTCAGAAAGTCCACAGTGACAAAAAAGTCTAACATTGCATTAAAAAGTCCAAAATCTCCAAAAACTGATCTGCCAGGGGTTAATGTCATCTTATGTTGGTGCATTTAACAGTTATATGAAATATAAAAGCCACAGCATACCAGTGGTAGCCTCCACTCATGTATAGGAAAAGAGTCCAGAAATTTTCCACACTGACAAAAATGTCTAACATTGAAAACAGGTCAGAAATTTTCTAAGTTCACACTGACAAAAAAGTCTAACACTGCATTAAAAAAGTCCAAAATCTCCGAAAAATGTCCGGCAAAGGGATAATGTCATCTAATACTGATGAACTGAACACATATATGAAATATGAAAGTCACAGCATACCGGTGGTAGCCTCCACTCATATACAGTCCACACTGACAAAAAAGTCTAACGTTGCAAAAACACTAAAAATCAATAAAATATCACTGGTTTAGGGTCTGTGGGTAATTGTGTGTCATGGAAACACAGTATGAGGTGCACAGCAACAGGGCTGAAAGTCAAAGTGGGCTGGTACAATAACTTTAACACAAGGGTTGACGCCGGCGCGTCTCGGTTCGTGACATAAGCTCACACAACTTCCTTGGTGAGCTAATAAATATACCGGAATATGCGTTAAACCTTTACCTAAAGGAAAAAACAGACGACACTTGCAAACAAAATCCTTGAATAACAAATTTTCTTCATTTTTTGCGTCAAAAACATAGCTTATTACCCCCTCGTTGGAACGAGCTCGTTCAGCTCATTCCAATGAGGGTCATAAGCTACTTTCTGAGACAAAACATGCAGAACTAATGAAAATGTTAATGGTGATTTTTGTGTATAGCTCTGGCCGGTTTTGACAGTTACATTGGGTAAAGGGTTAAACGTTTCCAATTATATGCTGTTGGAGTGAGCCTTTCGCCGGAAACCAACTCTTGAATGACAAAACTGTAGGCACGGGGGCGATCAAATCAAACTTTCGAAACCTGTATGTACATCTATAGGTCCTATCTAAACACGCGAGCATACTCCAAACATTTCGATGTACGTACCCTACAAATTTTTCATCGGAAAGCAGCTCTCGAACGTTAAAAGTGTCCCACTGGTCCATATTACGTAGAATCAAAATTCTGAAACCTATATACACATCTACAGTCCCTATCTGAACGCCTGAGAACAATTTGATCATTTTAGCCGCCTTTCGTTCGACACCATTATTTTAGCGCAATTGTCAAGTGGCATCACAGGACCACCTGGTGACAAAATTCAAACAACTTGTATTTTTTAACGTATATACACACTTGAGAAGAGCAGGATGTTTTAAACTTGTATCTCGCCCAAAAATGTCCTACGGTCGTACGACCCTACGAGATGTTCGCCCCTGCAGCAGTAAGGAAGTACGGACGAGATTGTTACTTGGAGATAAGGGGGCAATAAAAAAAATGTATATTGTGCAATTGTTTAGGCGCACAATCGTTCCTTTATGCGGTTAACAGGAAGTATAGGGGTTGATTTCTCGGAGAAGTGGTTCCATTATTTCCGTACATGGAATATTGACAACTCTCTTACCTCTAAGATCAATCAATAATTGGAAGAAATGTCATTTATTACTGAGCAAAATAAGAAACCATTAGATTCAATGGATTTCCTGGAAGCAGCGGAACATGTTCTAAACTATAGTATTTAAACAATCAATTTCGAAGTTTAATTGCCTCTTAACGAACATTATAAAGGCTTTTAAATCTATCACTCAAAGAATGATTGCTAAAATATTCATAGGAAACAAGGCTTCCTTTTTATCTTCTTCAGCTGCTTTAGTCAAAGTGCCATTTTTGAGTTGAATATCACACACATTTGACGAAAGGCAGATCCCAGCCACTAACATCACCGCACAGACTTGGGGAGTAATGCATTTGTTTTCGTAACAATGGTTGACTTTTTCATAACAAAAAATCAACGTTCTGGTCGTTATCTAATTAATTAATAATTGTAATGTTAAACACACCACATACATGTACATATAATCATTTCTATTTCTTTTGTATTTTGATTGTAACTTTATCACCAAAACAATGATGAAAAGTTCAAATAAACTATGAACGATCTTAGGATATGAGTAAGTTATTTATTGAATTGGGTTCATATTCACTCAACCTGGTTGATTTGGGTTGATCTTAACCCAACTGATTTTAGAGTGCACAAGATAGATATATTTGGCATACCTCAGTTATAAATGTGTTAAACCTTTACCTAACGAATCGGCCACATCCTTTCGCGTAATTTACACACTGAGCAGTTAAAAAAAAAAAATTCAAAAATATTCAAGAAAAGCATATCCTGTTACCCTTATTAGAACGAACTCGAAGAGGGTCACATGATACATTTTGATAAAATTTTGGGAAAAATTGAAAAAAAAATATAACTAAAATAACAAATTTCGATATCGTGTGCCTTGGGTGAAGGATTAAGGGGATATTTTGAGAAGTAACCCTTTCACCCAGAAATGCTTCTTTGTTTACTTATTGGGGTATAATGCCTTTATCTAACGAAACGGATGCATCCTTTCGCGTAATTTACAAATTGAGCAGTTGAAAAAAATATAAATTTTCAAAAATATTCAAGGAAACCACACCTTGTGACCCTCATAAGAATGAATTTAAAGGAGAATCACATGATATGTTTTTGGTGAAATTCTGTGAAAAATTTTTAAAAAATTGTACAATCAAATAACAAATTTTGATACCTTGTGCGTTGATTAAAGGGATAAGGGGGTATTTAGAGAAGTTACCCTTCCAGCAAGATATTTTTCTTTGTTTGTATATCATGGTCTAATGCCACTTTCAACATCCAAAGTCATATCGTATCAGAAAGTGTTATAGGCGGAGGAAACCAGTGTATGATTTTGTTGTTTTAAAAATTCGATCTTTGTCCAAACTGACGTCAAATTAACGTTGCGTTCTTCAACTTTTAATGTAATCTGTTATAATTTTTCAAAAAATCCCTGTCAATATTTGGAGATATATTCTTAAAAACATATATAAAAAGATGGCGCAGACATGCGAAATCCTCAATGGTTATGGCCGAATTTTCTGGTGATGTTGTTCACATGAACGTCACAAAACGAATTAAATTGTGTCCGATTTTCTTGAAAATTGGACACATTTTAATATTCTGTTTCAGTTTTGCGGTTTATTGACATTTTTCTACAACTTTTATACCATTTGGGATATTTTTCATTTAAAACGCCAATTTTTGAAGATTACAGCTTCGAATTAAGAGCACACAAAGGTATGAAATTTTACACACCGTTCTATGGTCATTTGCAATTGAGAATTTCGACTTTTCTTTTTGAATTCCGATCTATAATGCGATCGAAATGAATTTTTTGTCTACCTTTCATTTTAGTTTAAACAATATTTATTCAAAAAAGTTTATTTGTGTACAGTGTTTAAATGTGTTAGTACAGGCGTTGAACTAAAAAAAGTGGTGTTACCTTGAAAAAATTTGATACAAGCTGATTTTGGTGTCATCCGACGCGGAATTTATCTGGGAACAACATATCCAAAATCCGCTAAAATCCGCCTTGGGAAAAATTTTTCATAGCGTCTCAACTGAAGGTGGGGTGGTGGCCATTTTTACCAATTTCCCGATGTCATTTCCCAGGCGGTTCTGTATTAAGGGCAGGAATTTTCATCTCAGAGCAAGCGATCAGACTGAACATGCCATCCCCGTATGTCACGTTTGACCAGCCTTTATGGTTGAAGGCAAATGAGATAATAATTGATCAATCCATGAACATTGTCTGCAGGTTGGGTGGTTTCCACACAATCATGAGCTTTCTCGGCAGTATCGGCTCGATGATGGCTGGATCAGGTCTTGATGAAGCTTTGCAGGAAGTTTATGGTCCACTAGCAGTTCGGTCGATGTTGACCGGCAAAGCTGTTTCCAGAGCTATGCGAGGCCACCTCCTAGTAGAAGCTGCACTGACGAATAAATTATTGGGTGCCATAACCATATTCGAAATGAGCGCGAATGTTTCTCCTCCGATGAGCCCACCCACTGTTGAGAGTGTACAGATAAACCAGAGGGACTTAGATGGTGTGAAGGAGTTATACAAAGGTGTGCTTGAAGGCGCGGTCACCCTTTTTGATGTTAGCAGCTCATCAGCTCTCGTGACGGTGAACACTTGCCTTGACAACTACAAAGCCAAACTGTCAAGAGAAATCACGCACCGCTAAGCTATGGGTACAATATCTAGAATATATTCAGGTACTGAAAATGTTCATCCGTGGAGAACGTCTTGGCGATTGGAATCTCCATCTCATTGCTGTTGGTAGAATGCGGAACCTCTTCGCCGCAACAGGGCATGTACACTATGCCAAGAGTTGCAGAGTCTATCTGCAAATGATGCTTGAACTACCAGAAAAACATCCTTGGTTGTATAAGAGATTCTACTGTGACGGCTTTCATGCTATACGTCGAAGTTCTAGGATTTGGGCAGGCCTCTCTGGTGATCGTGTTATTGAGCAAGTTCTTAATGCGTTCAATTAAAAGTCGGGGTGGGTTGACGCGAGGTCGTGGCGTGACGGAATCTGTACGGCAGGAGTGGATTTACACGATGCATAAATGCGCAGAGATACATGAAGCCATGACAACGTTGACCGACCTAAAGCTCAATACCAGCGAACAGCATGTAGATATGGGCACATCTCGTCGAAAACGAGACAACTTAGACATGGCCAGAATACTAGGGTGGTTTGACACACACAACCCGTTCGATGGAAACGAATGATTGCGTTCTCTGTCATCTGGTTTGTTAGCTTCCGAGGGAGATGGTATCAACTGCGATATCACTGAGTCTGTAGGGGCAGAGATACACTCTAGATTAGACAACGCTATTGTTTCCGATGCCACTATCAAACGAAGTGATCAAATCCGTACCCTAGCTCACCTCACCCCCGGGTTGAAGCTAGATGACCAGAGGGTGACAATTGACCCCTCAACTTTGTTTACCAGACTGGTTGCTATTGCCCAGAGAGAGCAAGACATGGCACAGTTCTTTGCGTATGAACTAACTGTAATGCCAACAGCCCTCTTCAAAGATTTTTTCCTCTGAAAAGCAAACAAGGCGGACCTAGCAACTGCAATAACTGATGGCTTATCCCTTACTAAACCACCATCTGATGGTCTGTACGTGCTCGACGGGGGCGCTCTCCTCCACAGAGTTAAATGGAAGGCAAACACCACTTACTTGGAAGTGGCAAACCAGTATGTTGGATACGTGACGAAGAAATATGGGCAGAATTGTCTTCGATGGTTATGGTCAACGACCAACAACCAAGACTCGGGAGCAGAGAAGAAGAGCTCTCCACGTTTGTGCTGATATCCGTTTGACGAACAACACGACTGCCCACAAAAATCAGGAACTGTTCTTATCGAATGGAAATAATAAAATGAAGTTTACAAAAATGCTTTCCACATCACTGAGAGAGGCTGGGCATATTGTCGAATGCAGTTCTGGAGATGCTGACACTAACATTGTTGACAATGCAGTTCAACTTTCGTCCCAGGGAAAAACGGTTGTCATTGTTGCAGATGATACAGATGTTCTAGTTATGTCCGTATACCATTGGGATCGTACTTGGTCTGATATCTATTTCCAGTCAGAAGCACGGAAGTCACACAGGGGTGGAGATGCATACAAAATCGCAGATATAGTGGAGAAGATTGGAGAAACAACTCAGAAGAACCTCCTCTTCATTCATGCATGGAGTGGGTGTGATGTCACATCAGCAACGTTTGGGCACGGAAAAACGTTGCTTCTCAAGAAGTTAGAGAAGTCATTGCCTATTCAAAATATATCAGAAGCAATGCACGACAGTACCATTTCTCAGACAGAGGTTGGGAAAATGGGGACTGAACTGTTCGTTATGTTGTACTCTGGCAAACATTCAGACACTTTGAATGGTTTGAGATATACAAAATTTATGACAATGGTCACTTCCAGCAAATCGGGAATTGAACCACAAAAACTTCCCCCGACTGAGCGTGCAGCACATTTCCACAGCCTGCGAGTTCACCAACAAATAATGGTTTGGAAACTATTGGATAACGATGCCCTAGATCCTGAGGAGTGGGGCTGGGAAAGTCGTGGGAATGAGTTGATACCTGTGATGACTGACCTGGGCGCAGCGCCTAAGGCTCTTCTCAAAGTTATCCGCTGCAAATGCAAAATGACATCCAAAAAGCCATGCGGAACAAACATATGTTCTTGTAGAAAGAATGCGCTCAAATGCTTGTCTGCCTGTGGAGACTGTCGGGGTGAGAAATGCTTCAATGCCGAGCCCATTGAGATCGGGGAGGAAATCGGCGACAATGAATAACCGTGAAGAACACCAACAAATGTCTTGTTAGACCCATCATGTAGTTAAATTCCTGTTATTATATTGGACCAGTCAACATAATCTGCACCTCATTGTATGCGAAAACATCGATCAAAGAACCATTTCCAGTTTTGTATTCTGTGCAGAAGTATCGTAAATCGGGAGTGAAAATTTGAGAAAAAAATGTGATTTTGGGGGTTATTAACCATTTTTCCTCATAAAAAGTGTGAGGATTTCATCAGGCAATTGCCTCTCAATATAATTAACATTTGTATCTGGTCGCCTGCGACACAAAATAATATATAAAACTCAATCTGTGACATATAAACGGCCGAAACCCCGGAAACACAATTTTCCCCCTTCACAAACAACCCCCTGACGGGAAATCTGACATGAAAAATTTTCCCCAAGGCGGATTTTTGCGGATTTTGGATATGTTGTTCCGAAATAAATTCTGCGTCGAATGACACCAAAATCAGCTTGTATCAAATTTTTTCCAGGTCGAACCCTACTACGCCTTTACTATGTGGCAATTTAGACAATACAGGTTTTAGATAAAATACATAAGTACACAAAATAGCGGCAGACATAAGTTGTTAGCGTAATGAGGGAGGGGATTAGACATGAAGCTGATAGCTTATGTAAGTCGTCTCCCCGTTGTCTTTCCTTTCATTTTCAATGCCATTAGGAAATTCTCAATATTTAAGGCCGAACTCTGAGGTGCAGTCACAGGGAATCAACGTCTGAGAGATTAAAATGTCTGATTTTCCCGTCCCTGTCTTTTTTGGCCATAGTTTACACTTTTCATTGAAAGCGCCGATTTTATAAGCCTCACAGCTCGGTAGTTATGAAACATGCAGCTTGAAACATTACACACCGACTTGCGTTTATTTGAAGCGAAGTAATACTTTTTGGAGATTCTAACCACGAGTTTTACGTTTATTTCTTTCTCCTTTATTTTCAATCTCATGAAGGCTCATTATTTCGAAATTTTGGGAATATAATCTTCAAAATAACAGATCTAAAATTGTATTGCTGTCCTTGGAAATTTCAAAGACTCAATGCCGAAATGTGTGGTGTTGTCATAGGGGCACCGTCTAAGAAAAATAAAATTTGTCGGCTTTCTTTGAAATTTTAGCGTTTTGTAGAACTAAATAAAGAAACCCGCTATTTTTTATGTTTTTTCTATCTGACGCCATTTTTTACGTTTTAACGTCCCTCCTCATTCTGGGCCACATTTCGCAACTTTTTATTCAAGACGCCAATATTGTGCCCCACAGGGCTCCCATAGCTATAATGCTTCACACACTGTCCACTTGGCATTCAAAGGTGTGAACTCGTACGATTTTATTCACGATGCCCTCAAATTGCAACGCCACAACTATCAACTCGTCACAATATCAGAACGAATGACATGCGTTTCTTCGCCCAAACTGTTCATACTGCGTTTTTTTTGGAACAGGCAATAAACGTTATGTTTACTTTTAAAGTAAACACAATCCTTCGTAGTACATTGACGGCGTTAGTCGTGCGTCATTGAGTGACGTCTGGATATTCTCTTTGCGATTTCAATCAATCTAGTTATACCACTCAAAGTTTCAATCTAGTTGTACCATTGGGTTAGTTTCATATCGGACGAGATATCAGCTCGGCGTAATTTCATATCAGCCTGAGACTGAAGGTCGAAGGCTGATGTGAAGTTACCGTGAGCTGATATTTCGGATATGAAACTAATCAAGCAACAACCTCTTCATTTAGTAAGCAAACACAATAATTTCAACATGTTTTCGGACCTGTTATAGTTTTCTGACAGTGTTACTGTTTCCCATTCATTTCACAATTTTCGAAGTTTCTTCATGTTCACCTATTCCAATGCCTCGGCCTTGCGTCCGGAGAAGTCGCGACGTTCGGATATCTGTATCTCTTCTTACTCTTCGGCGAATCTCTGTTCACGACTCTGAATCTTGAGCCTTTGCATCTGTAAGATCGATTTTTCGGTCCAAGGCATAATTCCGTCCCATTCTGTCTTATTATAAGAGGTCTATACACGGGGCATTGATGATAAAATAATAACTGCAGACTGCAACCATTATTTTATCCTCCATGTATAATGATATTGGACTAACCTATCTCACAGTAAGTGTACACAAAGGCGATACCATTCCAGGAAATGAGGGCTCAAGGGGTTAAGTTTTCATTGAATTTTCTGCGCAATTCTCTTACTGTTGTTTATAGCCATTATTAACATCATTAACATCTCACCATACAAAAGCTCGGCCTCAAACCACACCATTTATGCCTGGTAACGCAACTTTTCCTGACTGCATTCGACGAATGACGGTGAACAATTTTCAGATAAACAAATTGGTTGCGTCTGGTAAAGCATTAAGGGGGACAACTCTAGCTTGGGTCACATCAAACCAAGACCGGCGTCATATCAGCTGAATTTGGAGCCTATTTGCCGAGCCTGATAATGGGCAACTCTGGGAAAGAATATCACATCTAATTAATAATAAAAAGTACAGCAGAAATTACACAGTGATTCTTCAACTGGTAGAGTGCTAAATTGTTTTTGGCCATCAAATCTTGTATACATGCCTTTACCTTGTTACAATTTATTGGAGAGTGCCTATTGGCACTCTTCCATAAACTGTAACAAGGCAAACCTTTACAGACTTATTAATATCTAGGTCTCCTAGAATCCTCCCTTCAGAAACATAAACTCTACATGAAAAAAGTCAGGTCGCCAACAGATGTCAATATCAGAACCTACAAAACCCACTGCCGAGAGTTTAACAAGCTAAAGCGGACATGTAAGGCCAACTATTATAACTCAGTTTTAACACAGAACATGTATGACATAAAAAAAAAACATGGGATATTATTAAACGCGCTATTAACAGTTCAAAACGTGTATTTAGTCCACCATCATCATTTATTGACGGCAATAATCAGCTAACCGATAATAGGTCAATTGCAAATAAATTCAATTCATTTTTTGCCGGCATCGGCAAAGTCACGAGTGAACAGATACCTCCTTCAAGCAAAAACTTCATGGACCTTCTAACGAGTAACAACAACAATTTGGTAAACACCAATGGCACCACCAAGAACAAAAACAGCAACAACAACAACAATAACTATAATAACACGAACAATAACAGTAACTACAACTCCAACAATACTAATAGCAATAATAATAATAATAATCATTCGACGTCCTTTTTCGTTTACCCTACAAATATACAGGAAGTAATCCTTACAGTTAAAACCTTCCATAGTAAAACAAGCAGAGACTATACTAATATATCCACTAAACTGCTCAAAGAAACTATAACAGAGATAGCCGAACCCTTAACACATATAATAAACCTTTCATTCTCGTCTGGGATAATACCTGACGAACTGAAGATAGCAAAGATCGTTCCTGTTTACAAAGCCGGAGATGCCAGAATTTTTAATAACTACAGGCCCATTAGTCTACTTCCAGCATTCTCCAAAGTTCTGGAAAAGATTATGTAAAACCGCTTATCTCATTTCTTAGCAGAACATGACATCCTATATCAATTTCAGTTTGGATTCAGGAAAAAACACTCCACTCTACATCCAATAATACAACTTTTGCATAATGTTGCCTTAAGCAACAACAAACCTACCAAGGATCGTACATTGTCAGTTTTCCTTGATTTCTCTAAAGCTTTTGATACTATAGACCACTCTATACGTTTAAGTAAACTGGAATACTATGGTATAAGAGGAACACCTAACTCATGGTTTAGAAGTTATTTGTCTGGAAGAAAGCAGTATGTTCTGTACAAAGACTGCACATCGACCTCCCAGAACATAACATGTGGGGTTCCGCAAGGTTCAATTCTAGGACCTCTTCTTTTTTTATTATATGTCAATGACATCAGTAAATCGACAACTTTAAACCTCTTGCCTTTTGCCGACGATACTACGACATCCACGGCAAACCATAGCCTGGATGCATTGAAAGAAACAGTAAATACAGAATTAGGAAAAATTGCAGAGTGGTGCTCAGCCAATAAACTATCACTCAATGCTACTAAATCCAAATGCATCTTACTACACCCCCCAAATGATACTTGGAAGTTAGATGATAGTCTCATATCTATAAACAATAAACATATAATACAAGTAGGAAAAAATCACGAAGCCAGAACGGTCAAATTCTTAGGTGTTGATATAGATGAAAATTTAAACTTCAAGCACCACATGTCTAACGTGAGCTCAAAAATAGCTAAGTCTATTTGGGCTATTAATAGGGTTAAAAAACATTTGCCCCTCAATACGCTAAAACTTCTCTATTTTACGTTAGTGCAAAGCCATTTGATGTACGCAATACAAGCATGGGGACACGCACCAGCAGCAAACAAACTGAGTATCTTACAAAAACGTGCTATTAGAATAATAAACAATAAAAAGTACAACACTCACACCGAGCCGTTATTTAAGAAAAATAAAATTCTTAAATTCGCGGATCTGCACAAGCTACATATTCTGCTATTTATGCTCGACTGGGCCCATAACAAACTACCACAATCGCTAAATAGACTCTATACAATTAACACAACCGAAACAGACAGACTCACTAGACAAACAGGCCTGATAAAAAGACTTAAGCCCCGAACACAGTTCACATCAAATCTTCCCCTTCATACGTTTCCAAAACTGTGGAATGACATTGACCCAGATGTTCAAAGATATCCGAGAAATTCCTTTAAAAAGGTGATGACTAATATGTTTCTTGACTCATATGAAACGTCCGTCAAATGCAACAATATGGCATGTCAGGAATGCAGAGAAGTGGCCGCACGTCTGTAACAAGAACTGACCCACCGAATTAGGTTCACGACACTTGAATACCTGTACTCACGTGTACTATACCCGGTCCGTGCATTTTGTCAATTGGTGTACAAGTAATGTACTGACCTTGCTGTCGGCTTTCCTGAATTTGAACAGCCTGCCATGGTGCTGTCAGTCACCGCTGATTGGTAGGTTGTTAAAGTTCATGAATGCCGCCAGCTTGGTTAGTAACTATTACATATCTCTCAAAGTATGCAACTGTCTCACTCACATTCTCCCAAAGAAAATCTATGACCCATCATTGGGATTGACAACCCGAGTATGCTCCAGTGGGTGTCATGGGCTATGCTACCAGGAATTCGAAATTACCAAATTATTTATAATTATGAATGTAGGTGTTATTTTCTTGTTTTATTTCTTTAACTATGGAATTAGCCCAGAATATATACTGTCAACAACGTATTTAATTTTCTATACTAAACTGGCTTTGGATAACACCTCACATCTAATATATCAACTGTACACTGTGCAAGAACCTAATTACAGTTTAACTGACATAATGCATGCGCCACATATCCCGAATTTAGCAAAAACTGTTCCGAAATGATTTTAATTTTTGAGAATAAATACTTTTAAAATATTTTTTCAGTTGCCTCATCCTCCAGCTAACGCTTCTCTCTGTTTCTCCCCTCTTTCTCTCTTTGTTTCTCACTTCTTACTTCTGCTACTTTCCTCTCTCGCATTTTTTTTCCTTTCTTCTTTACTAAGGTGGGTGACAATAATACAGCCAGTTGGCTAAGTCACCCCCCTGCAGAAAACATGTATTTAATTTGACAACGCTATTTAAACCTGCGGTATAAAATGTAAAATATATTTAATATTGTGTAATTATATGACCATATACCTGTACTATAATGTTTTCTGAAAATAAAGTTATTCATTCATTCATTCATTCACTTCAAAGATAATACAAAGCACATCCACTGAATATGAGCCTTGAAGCTGTGGTACCTGCACTCCAGAAAAAAAGCCCAAATATGGGCTTCCAGCACTCTACCAGTTAACTATTCATGTTTGAATACTGGCCAGTTTGATGTAATATACTGCCTTTTGTGAATTAATGCATCTTATAGTTTGTGAAACCTTTTCAATGTACAAATGTAGGATTGCCAAGAGAAATACTTGATATATTACTTTGCAATTTATAATTTATACTTTTCATTCCTTCCGAAAACCAATATTTTCTTTTATTTGGTAACCATGGTATTTTCGATGAGTCCTGACCAGTGTTCAGGCTGTCGGGTGGCAGTTTAGCCAATTCCACTGAAAATCTTGATTTGACACCACAATGTCTTCGCTGGCTAATAGTTTGGCACCAAAAATGTTCCTTCCTGTTGGGAAGGAAAGTTACTGCAGTAGCGAAGAGCGCGATCGATGGCAAAAGAAACAAATATTTTATTACTTGTAGTACGAGAAATTTGTCAGCTGGTAACAAACGCCAAAACAATAGCCGATTTTCACAAAATACGTTCTAATCCTAACCCAGTAATTGTTTTGAATAAGGTGTAAGGAATAATGTTTAGACAAAGTGTCAACATTAATTGTCTGTGAGAGGTAACGATGCATTGTCTTTTCTTCAAGGAAACACTGTAGGTTATTAACTTTCGGAAAGGCAGCATTTAAATAGATAAATACTTCATATCGTCGCGAGTGACTCGCGATGGTATGAAGTACTTATCTAATTAAATAAGATATAACTTAGGTGACCGCCTTTTTCGCCTATCGAGGTTTCCGTAGGAACTTTCGAGTTCTGTCGATTTTTTGCCGTGGCCGATTGTCCGCTCACACCTGAAATGATTGCCAGTTCATTTTTCAAAACTCGATCAATTGTTTATGTGGAGCTAAAGGACCCAGACTGCCCCCCCCCCCCCACCCCCTCCCATTAGTGTTTGGGCACCAAAAAGCTTTGTTTGGCACTACAATATCCAGGGAAGCTAACAAGTTGGCACCAGACAGTTTCGGGCCAGCGTGCACATTGGTGTACACGGGATGTCCAGGCAAGTAGAGATTCAGATGCAATTTTCGCTTGCCTTTCTTCATGCAGTCATGAGTTCACAGTGTTTCATTTTGAAAATATTCACCTTCCCATGTAAGTTTGTCGCAATCTAATCGCCATCCGAACTCAACGGCGACCACTTTTGAGATACAGGATCTTACTACAGTTGTATCTTATGGGTAGTTTGTTGCCGTTTTCCACTTTATATTTGATTTTGTTACGGAGAGAACATTCAACACGTAGCGAGCACTTGGCTGCCAGTCATAATTAGTATTATTAAGGGGAAATTTATTTATTTACTCATTGGAGTTTAATGATACTTTCGCCAGCCAGGGACACCTCCTGTCAGACAGTTCTGCGAGTGGAGGAAGACGGAGTACCCAGAGACAACCACTGAGCAACTGACAAATACCCCAACGTAATAAACCCACACAAGCAGGGTTAGTATTGGTTGAAGACAGGTGTACAATCGACATGCAGTATGCCTTAGTACACAGGGCCACTGTGCCCCCGCGTGGGTAATTTGGATTAAGTGCCTTATTTATTTATTTATTGGTGTTTACGGTCACATACGATTAAGTGCCTTACCTAAGGACAAAACGCAGTTACCCCTGGCGGGAATCGAACCGTGGACCTCTCGGTCTGAAGTTCAATGCCGTAGCCACACGGCCAACGAGATCCCATTAAAGGTAAATAAAATTTTGTGCAACTTAATCTATAGGGCCTAGCGAAAACAGTTCACGATGTCGGGTGCGAATTGTACTAGAATATTTCATTTGGCACTAAAAATACAGCATTTGGCACCCAAAATATACTTCGAGTAGGTCTCAAAGGCTTTATGGTATATTATCGCAGTGCATCGTTTTCGACATAATGTATATATATATTTATATTTATTGGTGTTAAAGGTCACATACATTTGCACAATGGCTAATCGTGACCATAACATGGAGATAAAGTCAAGGTCAGTCAATCGTTTATACCCCATGTTGCCTATTTTAGAGGGCTTGCACCCCAAGCATTAGAGCTGGGTACTTTTTTACCGGTAAAACGGAGCTTGTTTACCACAGTAAAAAAGCAATGCATCACTTTCAGTGGTTCCCGCGGCATAATTGCGACATAATTGCTGTCTGACGACACAGGCGTGAGAGAATTCAAGTCTGTCAAGAAATCTATTGGAAACAACGAGGTATAATCATTGTTTATCCATTTAATCTGTTTCTTATCAAAACATTTCTTTGTTACTTTTTTTGTCTCGCTTAATCTTTTTATTATATAATCCTTCTGGAAGATAAAGGATATCTACGTTGTTTTAGTGAAGATCGGGAATTATCTCATTCATGTGGACCTGAAAGTTTTATTTTTCACGAGCGAATGAGATAATTCCCGATATTCACTAAAAAAGCGTAGATTTTCTTTGTATTATATGCTACGTGAGATTTCACTCCGCAATATTCAGCCCACTTCGACTGCAAACAATTTCAAGACAACAACAAAAAGCTGTTGATCGTTCCCTCAAGGCGACGTTCAAGGTGACGTCATGCGCCGAAGCGAAACGTCCTTTAGGAAGCTACTGAAAAAATGTATCGTGTGGACCTGAAAATATTATTTTTCACTCGCGCAAGCGCTCGTCACAAATAAACCTTTCATGTCCCCACTTATGAGATAATTCCAAATACTGTCTAAAATAGAATAGATTTTCTTTTTTATTATATGCTACGAGACATTTTATTGCACAATCTTCAGCCCAATTCGACCCCAAATGCGTACGTTTCAAAACAATAACAAAGATCAGCTGACCGTTCCCTCAAGGCGACGAAATGCGGCGTAGTGTGACGTCATTTAGGAAGCTACTGAGGAATATTTCTCAATATCTATCGAGTCGATAGATATTGATAAATGTCTTTTAGATAATTTGCGATAATTTACAGGCTAGCATATAATAAAATAAATTATTTGCTTCCAGTTTGTTTCTGCAACTAAAATACCTAAAAGAGCCAGGTAACACTAAATTAAAATATCGTACTTTAAGTGAAACAAGGCGCCATCTGCAATGCTAAAGCATTACAGACGGCGCCTTGTTGCACTCAAGGGACGATACATGAATAATTTGTTCTAATTTATTTATCTATTTATTTATTGGTATTTAAGGTCACATAGTTATGCACAATAGCTAATCGTGACCGTGGCAGTTTTACGGGTGGAGGAAGCCGGAGTACCCGGAGAGAACCACCGAGCAGCAGCGAGCAACTGTCAGCTCCTCAACATTCTAACTCTGTTCAAGCTCCGCTCAAGCAGAGTTACAGCCGTTGAAGACATGTGCTCCATCGACGTGCGGTACGCCTTAGCACACGGCGTCGTAGTGTCTCCATTTAGGCAACCGGGATAAAATGCTTTGCCCAAGGACACAACGCGGGTCGTCCCGGACGGGGATCGAACTCTGGACCTCTCGCATAAAAGTCCAACAGTCTACCACTGAGCCACCGCTCTCCCTTGTTCTCATTTACGATCAGATACCATTAGGCACTAAACTCGTTCATTTGACACCAAAAAATTCATTAAGCACCAAACAGAATTCCCAATTGGCACCAAACAAATTCGGGGCAGCGCGAAGACTGCCAGCGAATCTCTCATTTTGGATCGATTGGAAACCCGAATCGAATTGGGCAACCCGATAAAGACTGATACACGATTTAGTAATCGCCATTCCTAACTAATCAGTAAAAGGGATAATACAATTAGCAAAAAAGTAATTAGACCATGTATCGATAAGGCGTACTCTAGAAATTTAATTTGTTTTTTCTATTTTTTTCCGACATCTATAATCGTACGCGGTCGAAATTTAAGTTCAGTTCTCTTCAGCGTCCCGTGCAGACCCTCCCACGTTTTCCAGTGTATTGCTTCGAACCCGAGAGAGTACGAATTATTCTTATAAATGCCATTGGGATTGGCTTCCGATAGGCCATTATTGAACCACCAGCCTGATTCATAGTTCGCGGGAATGTGCTTCGACGTAAAGTCTTTGTCTATCGTAGAAAACGGCCTCTCACTGCTTCTCGTTAAGGAATCACCTGCAATGAGAACATAATGATTCACCGTGCGCTCATCCAAAACGTATAACAATCATTTATTAAGAGGTACGACAGAAGAAAGCCCGACCAAAGGTAAATCCTTTATCAGATCATCGTATCAATTGAGATAAACAAGCATTTGTAAAGCTGATTGGACCAGAAACGCTCTCAGGCCATCAGTCTAATTGTGTAAGGAATTTGACGCGTTATCTTTTTGTTGATCCACTTTTCAATAGGCACCTAACCCTTTACCTAACATGAAAAGCAGACGACACTTGCAAACAAAATTCTTGAATAACTAACGTTTTTCATTTTTTGTCTAAAAAACATAGCTTATGACCCCTCATTGGAACGAGCTCGACGAGCTCGTTCCAAAGAGGGGCATAACCTATACTTTTGAGACCGTTACGTTGGGTAAAGGGTGAAAGAAAATATCAACACAATTTGTGGTCCAACGCGGCGTAAATATAAAACTACGATTGTGGTGTGTCTTCATTCTCTGACGGATTTTGGATCACAATAACATATTTATAGTAGTGTTCACACTTTTCATACAATTTAGTGATAAAACATTGAAATTACTACACTAATTTTAAATCCACAATATTCTATTTATACATTTAAACGTGTTATATTTCTTAGGACGTATTTAACGTTTTGGAAAGTGGAGTTAGGATATTTATAAATATATTAATTTTGTGTGAAGACCATATTATGTTGCGATGTGTGGGAAGAATAGCTGGATTGGTCGGAATTTCCTTTACGATGACGTTCTTATTAATTTGGACTGGTCTATTGCAATAGCAGTTGTCTAAACATCGTACGTAACGATTGAGACATAATCTCGTTTTGGATCTGCGTATTAACAGCTGCACGTTTGAATGGCTTTCGGCCATTTTACTTGTGTAAGTGTACTACTCAAAATTTGCTAAGCACCAAGTATATCCAACTACCTGTTTTACGTTTTAGTTGAAATATTGTAATGAAAAGTGTATCCATTTTTTATTTAATTATATCTTTAATGATTTAAGTACAGAAATTAAGATTTTATTTGTGTTTGACATTATTTGTTAGCTTTTGAAAACGATAACCATGGCAAATGGATATTATTGGTAAAAGAGGAAATTTTTCAATTTGCCAAAAAGTTGACGGAGCGAACTGGTATGGGTTCAATATCGAGTATGAGACCCATTACTGTTAATTACAGCTTGACAACGCCTTCTCATGCTCCCAATCAGGTTCCTGGTGGTCCTTTGTGGGATGTTTTTCCATTATTGGACCAGCATGGCACCAAGCTCCTGGACACTTCTTGGCTGGACTGGACGGTCTGAAATTGCAAGCTGCAACTCATTCCAGATGTGTTCGATTGGATTGAGGTCAGGAGATCTTGCTGGCCAGTCCATACGCTCAATCACCTTCCTCTGTCGGTACTCCCCGACAGCATGGGCAACATGAGGACGGGCATCATCGTCCATCAGAATGAGTCTATCACTCACTGCATCCGCATACAATCTGCCGTGGACATCCAGGATCTCATCAATATACCGCTGTGCAGTCAATGTACCACGTTCAAGGACACAGAGCTCTGTATGTCCAACCCTGCTGATGCCGCCCCAGACCATGATTGACCCTCCACCATATCGGTCATGCTCCGCAATGTTGGCTGCATGGAATTGCTCTCATGTCTTCCCCATACCCTAGAACGCCTATCTGTGTGGTCTAGGTAGTACCTTGACTCATTTGTAAAAAGGACAGGTCGCCAATATTCTCTGGTCCATCCACCGTGGTCCATGGCCCATTCATATCGTGCCTGGCGGTGGTTCTGGGACAGCGAAATGCAAATACATGGTCTTCTCGGTCGGAGACCACCTTCGTGCAACCTTGTCCGGATAGTCTGCGTCGAAAAATTTACCCGGATGCATTCTGAAGGTCACTGCGAAGCTGGGTTGCTCTGGCAAAGCGGTTCCTACGGACCTGAATGATACCAGTCCTCAGCTGCAGATGTTGCCCTGTCTCTGCCACCACCATGCCGTCTTACTGGTGTGTCATACTGCTGAACTCTTGCCCAGGCTCTGGTGATCACCGTATGGTGCACACCAAGGGCTTCACCAACCCGACGATGGGTAGCCCCTTGTGCTCCACCATCCCTACAGACCGCCACATTTCTGCTTCAGACAAATGTCTTCTTACATTTGCATTTGCCATATCCAATCATTAAATCACAAGGGTTTGTGTTGAAATGAAGACTGAATAACCTACACACGTCATGTACATGTAGACAGTACACAAAAACATCATGCAAATCAAGGGGTATATGCTTTCCATGACTGTCACGAAAAGTCTGCCTGTCAAGAGAGCTAATGTAAACACTGGGGACCATCTCAGTATATTCCTCAATCATATCCACCAAAAATATCGCAAATATGTCACAAGCAAATTTCACAATGATGAGTCAAATATTTAGTGCTTAGCAAACTTTGAGTAGTATATTTGGGTGATATTCAGGATCCATCAAAATTTGTCGGTCAGTAAATTGAGAGTTATCAACTAACCTGAAATAATAGGGATCTTGACTTGTTATTGTATTGAAGATGCAACAAGAAGGGTCGGCCCTTTTTGATGCAACAAATAAACAAAACGTCCCAAAGCATTATTCATTACTTTTATATTTGGCTGACGTTCGTTTATTTAAATGATGTTTCGTTGAAATTTGAGATTACTTGAGTTTATTTATTTTTTTGAATTATTAGTTAGTTTAAAATAATTTTTTGACATAGTTAAGCTTTATCTTTATTGAAAATCTAGTTAGTATATCAATGTACAGTACATGGAGAGTGGATTGTAACAAAATCACCCATGGAGTGGAGTTTTCTCCCCCCCCCCCCCCCTCCACCATACGTGAAACATACGCGTGTCCCAGGTGAGACAGCAGGGTGGGATATTTCTATCCCACCCACCCCACGTGACATACTCATTTGCATATTTTATTGGGTCGCCGGAACTAAATAGTTCTAATGAATTAGTGTTCACAAACGTTCAAACGCTTCTTAAATTGTGTTCGTTTATTACCTATTTATCTGTTCCTTGTTGATACAGACTCAATATTTAATTATTATTCAAACATTAAACTTGATTTGTTTCAACCCCACGTTTCTCTGCAGATTTAATAATATCACTGCGCGAATTTATCGATCGATCAATAATCTCACAATGCCCTTTACATAAGAATCTGACACGCGCAAATTCATTAACCCCTTAACGGACAGTGTTACAGATCAATGTTTTAGTATATACCTATGGTATATACATAACTTTTGTACGATCTTTCCGATGAAATTGTTCGTTGTTTGAAAGGACTACGATTTGATAAATTGGGTATGTCAGCACGTGACCGCCATTTATCTATAATGACGTAATCCTTGTGTGTGGGAGGGGGCAAAAATCATTCTTGATGAGTCTGAAGGTGGGAATGGGGAAATCTCACGCTCGGGGCAAAATATTCGAACCAGACCCTCGGCAACCCTCGGGTCTAGTTCAAATATCTTGCCCCTCTGGTGACATTTCTCCATCCCACCTCCAGACTCATCGGGGATCCTAATAATCACTCAAAGTATCACTTTCATCAAAAGAACATAAGCATTGTTTCAGCCCGTGGACCTCCGGGTTAACCCGGAGGTCCATTGGCTGGAACTTTGCTTGTGCTTGTTATGGTTTGCAACAAATTTGCAATTATTGCTTGGGTAGAATCTCTACTCCGTGGGTGAGTTGGTGATAATACACCCTCTACGTACTGTAGGAGTCTGAAAACGAGCTATTGAAACGCAGTAATTCAATTCCTAATGGAAATGTCACAATAAGTTTCGGTCACATCATGTCTCATGCGCAATATATTTGGCGTTGAATCAAAGAAAATGAATATTCATGGTATTTTTAGATCAAATTATCTGGAATATATCAGCTAGTCGGACGAACTGAAATAGTTCAGATGAGTGAATCGAAACGTGGGTGATGGACTGTTTAAAGGTTAGACTGGTTCCAGGCAATAACAGCATTGAATTACTTACAGAATTAGACTGGTGATCTGAGGTCATGGGAACCGGGGTGAAGTATCTAAACCGAAAGATGACGCCGGTCAAAACCTAATGACCATTAGATCAGGAACCCACTTCGATAATCACGGAGCTAGCGCGCTTTCCATACAAATGGTGAAGGTATAAATTTCTTGAATGCGTGATTTTCATTCCACGTACCCACGCACGCATACGCAGACTGAAAAGTCCGCACGCTCAGAGAAACCTTATCTAATAACCGTATGTAGATTACCACCCTGGCTCGATACATATTTTGCGCAATGAATAGGTCAAATTCTAATTTCATCTGGGACGGCCAAAAGGAATCAAACAATATTGTTGAGAGTAGCTATGGACCACCCTCCTACCACTAACTAGGAAAGGATGCTATCAGGAAATACGTCGGAGGGGCAAACACACCACGTCACCAGTACTTAACATCATAGATCAATTTATCACCAGCTGATTGTTTACGATTCCTACACAAAACACAAGAAGTAGAACCAACTCTTCAACTCATGGGCCATCGAGTACTTACAATACTTTTATCGGTAGTTATGTTTAATGGCTTTCACGTCATCAAACGTAACAGGTTGGGAAGAATTATCGCGTTGATTGCGGAGAGTGCATATGGTATACGGTATTGAAACATTTGGATGTGATAGTCAGACCTTCACTATTTCAAGAAAGAATAGAGACCTCGAGGAAAGTATATTTTCGAAATGTTCAAAGGAAAATAAAAAAAGAAAAAGTCCACCAATATCTATAGAAAATGATAAGTTGAAGTTTGTTCGATTTCTTCTTCAGACCACATTACCCAACAGAGAAGACTTTTATTTGAGACTCTACGACGCTCACATTTCAAACGTCGATTACGAGCACGCCCAAAAAGTGTGGACGTTATTCGGCATGCACATCATGAGAGATTACCACGATATATATTTGAAAATCGACGTGCTTCTCTTGGCGGAGGAGTTCGAAAAATTTCGAAAGGTCTGTTCTGCATATTACGATCTAAATCCTGCTTGGTATTGCACGGCTACCGGTCTGGTTTGGAACGCGCTGATGAAACTGACCACATTCCAATTGGATTTATTATCCGATGTGAATATGTTTCTCATATCCGAAACAGGTGTCATAGTCGGAGTGTCCATGTATACACGAAAGCGAATAATCATTACATGGCTTCTTCAATCTAATTATCAGGATTCCGTCTAGTCAATGTTAGCAGATGTTACAGTCCTGGAGTGCCTTCGAACACATGATCTCCATCCATAATCAAATTATCGCCTTCTATTTCTACTCGACTATTTCCCACGTAGAGATTTCCATCGGATTCTTTTCGAACACCATAAGTCCAGTCGGCGAGCGAGGGAACCGTGTTATATATATCCATGTAAGGTTTACACGGATCTCCAAAATTTGTCGTATCTATGGTCGTCGGTGTGGCACTGATCGCCAAGTCCGTATCGGCCTCGATTCCTTCTGCCTCGAGATAACTCTGTGATGGTGATGCATAATTGGGATGTAATCGTACCAAGGGGGGCGAGGGTATGCGGAATATGATGGAGCCACATAAGGTATGTAATGAGTCAGACAAGGAGTTCTGCATTCTGTAAAGGGTTTCAATTCTGTGACGATCTCTTTTTTCCTCTGTTCCTGGGTTTCTATCAGGGATTTGAATAACTAATGAGCTTCGCGTTTCATATCGATATCTCTCATACGTCTCAGCATATTGTTCTCTTGAATATTTCTCTCGATTCGAGAAATGGCCTCCTCTCTCTTCTTATGATCTTGGAATTTTAGAAATGACACATTTGTTCTTTTGGGTTTTTTTTTATTTTTTTTAATGGAAAGAAGTTCAATTCATTAATCTGAAGTTTGTTTTTGTTTTGTTTTTTTTTTCTTCTTATTTTATAATATCGGAATATGTATATTTTTTAATTTCTTTTTTTTTTTACTTCTTCCACCACATTTTTTTCGGGACCATCCCCAAAGAAACGGCAATTTTCCCTCCTCGATCTTCGATTCGATTAGCAGGATCATCACATCTTTTTTGGGAACACACCGAAAGAAACGGCAATTTTTCCCTTTTCGAACTTCCATTCGAATGGCATGAAAAACGAAGAGATCTGTCACCGCTGCCTTTGCTACATTTTAAGCGCTGACGATTTCATTTTAGAAAATCTTCATAGGGTTTGGCTAAAAAATTGATGTTGCAACGAAATGCGGCATTGTTTACGTCAAAAAGACAGCCGTTCTAGAAATTCTGCTCGTTTTCCCCATAAAAATCCAGTGGTTAGACTTTCTTGTTTTTTAACAAATCACACGAACGCGTGCAAAAAGACTTATTTTGGGGTCTCTCGGCATTTTAGTGGAATTACTGCGAGTTTCGTCGATTTCTTGGTTCAGTCACGTCTCGGCATTTTAGTGTACCTTATTGCGAAGTATTTTAAATGTTAAAGTGGTCTCGAAATGCTAGTGAATCTGAATGATTTTTGAAGAATTTTCTAGGTACGCAGATATTACTATGAAAAACGCGTAACATCACGGTTGATTTCTGAAACCACGTTTTCGGGATCAAAGTATCATTGGTCTAGAATGCCCCTAAATACGCTACAGCCGTTCTAGGAAATTACCAACCGTTATAGCAGAGGTCAAATGTGATATCTAGGGAAACATTGAGTCAAGAATCGAAAAGCGTCGATTTTTTCTGCAATTTTTGTATGCTGTCGAGCTAAAACAAATAGGAGACAACTGTTTGATCGCCATTTAGTGACAAGCGCCGCTCTATAGTTATTGGCTGGTTGATTACTAGAAGCCACTATCCGGGCTTTAAAAAAATGAGGGTACCAGAGCAAAACCCAATATTTTTCTTGCTCATGTGCCACATTCAGTTGAACGCGAATAATATTTTGTTTATATACATTTGTTTTATTACAAATTATTGGAGAGTGCCCACAGGCACTCTTCAATAATTAGTAATAGAACAAATTTTGAATAACAAATTCAGACCACCAAAAATAATCTAGCCCTCAACCAGTTAAAGATAGAGGTTTGAAACTTCCTATATCAACTTCCGGTTATCTGAAGTTGTTCCTTTTGTTTTTATTTTTTGACATTTGACGCTCGATTGGAAGGAGCTGGATGTTAAGTATTTTTGGAAATGATTTTAATTTATACCTCATTTTTAAGCCTACCTTTTTGAAATTTTGGAAATTTAATTCCTACGAAAACCATATTTAACCCTTTGATTTCTAGTGGTATCTTCCATGTGAAGTATGATGTTTCTGTTCGGAAAAGAGGCTCCTCGGTTTCAAAGGGTTAAAAATGTGGTACCGTCCTAGGAAATTCCCAACCGCTATGCTCGAACTCGGAGGTGACATATGGAGCTCATAGGATCAAAAATTAAAACGAGTCGGATTTTTATTTAATTTACTATGTGGTAGAGCTAAAACAAAATTAGGAGATGGCTGTTCTTTCGTTTTCTGATTCACCGTAATTTGGACATTTTTACATCACTTCAAATTATAGGCTGTTTGGACTTTGATCATTAAAACCCCTAATTTGGTGACCCGCACCACTCCATGGTTATTAAGAAACTGCTTTGAAAATTCGCACACTGACTTCCGGTTATCTGACATTGTTCTACCCGTTTTTACTTTTGGTAATTTTCGCACTCAGTTGGGAGGAGCCGCAATTTTTAAGTCTTTTTTAAAGATTTTAATTTCAAGCTCACTTTTAAGCTTATCTTTTTTTAAATTTAAAAAAAATAAATCGCCACCAAATCCATAGCTAAAAATATGTTGACACACTAGATTATTCCTAACCGTTACGGCAGAACTCTGGCGTGACCTCAGTGTGTTAGTGTGTGTGTGAGGGGGGGGGGGATGAGGGGGCGTGGTGTCATAGAATCAACAATTAAAATGCGTCGGATTTCTTTTAGTATGTTAATGATCTCAAACATTAGGATATAGCTGTTTTCAGTTCAATTCATCGTCCTTATTGATGTGTTTTACGTCACTTCAAAGCTGTTATCATTCTTTGTATATTCATTAAAACGTTAATATTTTTAGAAAGGTTAACCGTTTCTGGAGATCAGAATGCTATTAACGTGTTTGTCAGAGTACCCAGAAGAGCAGTTAAAGTTTGGAGTAGCTACTCCAAGACCTATTAGTTTACTCTCAACGGAGAGTACTGTAGTTCTGAGGTGAGACATGCACTGCTTTCAAGCGGCACGGAACGACATGGGACGCTTTATTCGCCGACGTTGCACGTTAAATGTACTCGTAATTGGGCCCACTCGGTGATGGAAGTATTTCATTTAATCACTTCCACTTCCGGAAATTCGCTTTGTCGTTTCACAATAATCTAGTTAACCCTTCGAACCCGAGAGGTCCCTTTTCCCGTCCAGGAAAGTAATACGTCATAATTTCATTAATGTAGATGGTTACCAAGTAAATGTGTGGAGGAGACCAATCAATATGTTTAACGTGCAGCCCCCCCCCCCCCCCACCCCAGACTGCACATTGAAAATATTAAGTGGTCTACCCACAAGTAATGAATATGGGGACTCTTCCAATTGGTGCCATTAAACTGATTTGGAAAATACAACTAGGGTTCAAAGGATAAATTCATCTTCATCCAGAGAAGTTGGATTGATTTATTGCGATCATTAGCCTTTTTCTATGTGTTCTTTTTTCTTTTTAGTCAGTCTCGTTTCAGGGTACTTCCCGTGAAGATATCTGCATGAAATTCCGCACACTTATACCCCTATATGTCTGGTGCTCTGCTAAAGCTGGGAAGTTTTATATCGCACCTTTATCCAACACAGCGTGCAACTTACGTGTTTTGTTTCAACCTTTTATATCCACGCCTATATCAATCCTCCCTTTTTCAAACTTTGGATATCCCATCTCCAATATCGGAAAATGTGAGTTCTCAACGGTTATGGCCAATTGTTCGGGCAACCATTTTAACAGCAACGCCACAAAAAAAAATTAATTGTATCCGATTTTCATGAAGTTTTAGTTTGTTGAAGAGTTCACAAAATAAAACTGTTATTTAACGTAATATTTGACGTCTTATGTCATTTTGGTGTTTTGAGGTACCCCAACCCCACGGTGACAAGCCAATTTTAGGAGTGCATGCCCATATTATTTCCACACTGTCCACAATTTCTTCACGACATCACGCCAATGCCAATTAAGGGTCGGAAAACGTCAAAATTAAATTTCACTTCTAAGAGTTGAACTATATTAGTACTCGTACTCGTGGTCCAAAATACAAAGGGTTACATTTTTTTGAAAATCAGACGTCATATACCGGAGATATGACGTTAACAACGTCGAGGGTTAACACACGCCTCCGGTGATACCCCAACCACCTAAACTACTACCACACAAACACAGCACTAAATTTAAGCAATAAATAAAAAACGTTAAAATTAAATTTCACCTCACTCACTTCAACCCTTAGGATGTTTTAGCACTCGAGCTCCCAAATACAAAGATAAAATAATTTTCAAATTCAGACGTCAGATACCGGACATATGACGTAAAAAACGTTGGGCTACCCCACATCTCGGTGACAATAAATAGGAATTCTGAGACATTTTTTGCTGTGGGTTTATTTCGCAACTTTTTGAATTTACGTCAGATTGCAAGAACACATTAAGATAGAGTATTGCATTTTCTAAACACCGAGCTCTGCATTCGTGATAGATACGTGACATTACGAACAGCCTGGTTGTTGTTATTCACCACAGAATTGCAGCTGAGGTGTCTACTTTCTCATTGTTGTCATTAGTGGCATGTATGTCAACCATCCATTACGCCGTTAGCCTCTTTATATCTGGAGAGCATCCCCTAAACCCAAAGCAATGGTTATTACTGCTTGTTGGTTTACATATGACTGCATGTAACAGTGCTGTTGACAGGACCCGGGTAGTCAATGAAGCTGGTAGTATTACTGAAAACGCTATCTCCAGTTGCTCAAGGCAATGCTGGGGTTGATGAGATTGAGTGTGATAGTGACAATCAGGCGAAAACTGCCCGCAGAAGCCATTCGGCAGTCAAAAAGACCATGTTCTATTCCTTTACTGGTTGAAAATAGACTTATGATTTTTGTTCATGCAACTCAAGATAGACTCCAGATTTTTTTTGCAGAAGTGAAATTCAGGGGCAGATCACTCTTGTTTTCCTTTACGGTCCCGCTCTTCTGTTTCGCACTATTGCACAAGGGAAAAATTCTAAACTAGGCGCATTTGTCGAAACTGATGCCATGTAAATTGGAGTGTATTTTTATTATCAGATATATGATTACATTAGGCCATTTGTTGGACAAGAGAATTTGAAGTTTTGGTCACAGAGCTGGAGTCTGTTGCATAGGGTCAAATTACCAGAGGAATTATATTATGAGAAACAGTGGCTTCGAAAGGTGGAATATTTTTAAAATGTCATTTTTACACGCAGTTGTTACCAGGCATGTAACTAAAAAATAAGACCGACACATATTTTTTTCACATTTTAGAAACAGGGGATGCCATGCTCCAGGTGTAGGTAAATAGGCGTAGTAGGAAAATTCTGCTTTTGAGGCTGCTGGGTGGCTTAAAATGACTGATGTCGTCATTTTTTCATGCAGTTTTTTAGGTTGAAGCCTTGCAATTAACAGTAAATTATTTCATCCACATTCAGATTGTTTATTTCTACTCAGTCAGATATGTATGTTGCAGTGGGTTTGGAAAATGTAATACATGTTATGGGTTAGATAACGAAGTTAAATTTATTTATTGGTGTTTAAGGTCACATATTTTTGCACATTGGCTAATCATGAGCACAACATGAGTATCAACTCAAGACCAGGGGTGAGCGTTTATAAGCCATGTTGCCCATTTTAGAGCGGGTTTGCACCTCCCAAGCATTGGTTCCTATCTGTGTCCTATTTTACCAGTAAAACAGAGCCTGTTTACTGCACTTCCCGGGGTCCCCGCAGGAAAACTGAGTTAAAGAATATTCGCATTTGAAGAGAGTGGATGACATGTCATTTTTAGAAATGCCTGAAAATCTGTAGGTCGGAGCCTTATGTTATTAACCCTTAGGACCCTGGTGGTATCTTCCATGTCAGTTCAATGACAGCAACTGGAAGAGCCCACATTTATCATTTGGGGTTAGACCAATTAATATCTTCAACGTGCAATCTTAGGGCTGCATGTTGAAAATATTGATTGTTCTACACCACACATTTACCTTGTAACCATCCAACTTAACATTATGACGTAGCTTGTGGCACGGCCGGAAAAAACGGCTTCTCCGGTTTAAAGGGTTAAACACTCGATCTTTTGATTCATGTACTTTCATATAATTATAAACGACACATCGCTATCAAAATTCGCACTCTGTTTTCTGGTTATTTAAAATTGTTCAATTTTATTGTTTCATTTCAAATTTACGCACTCGATGCCAGTCCTGGCGATATTATGTTTTCTTCTATAGCTTTTATTTTCAACCTCATTTTCAGCATCAGACTTTTGAAATTTTAGTAAAAAAATCTACACAAAAAACATATCTAAAATGTGTTTCCGTCCTAGAAGGTTCCCATCCGTTATAGTCGAACTCTGATGTGACGTCGTCCGGAGTCATATGGTCAAATATTAAAATGCCTCGAATTTTCATAAAATATTAGGACGTCGCAGAACTAAAAAAAATAAATTGAAGATAGTATTTTTAAGTTTTTCGATTTATCCCAGTTTCTGACGTTTTTATGTCGTTTCAAAAATTCGTCATTCTTTACATAATCCATCATTCGTTACAAACGCTAAACTTTAAGGGTTTAAACTGTTTTGGGAAGTCCAAAATGGTCTGACCCCTTTAGGCAGAAATGATACAAATAACAGTGAACATTTTGAGAAGCTGCTCCCTGAAATGTGGACACACTTTAATGCCAACGGACAGTACTGTTAGTTCGGCCTGAAATGCGCTGTGCTTTCAAGCGACAGGAAGCAACGTGGGACACGTTATCCGGTGGCTTAGTGCGTTAAAAGGCGCCATACACTTTCTCATTGTTGGGTCCAGTTGGTGATTGTTTCATTGAATGTCTTCTGGAAATTAGCTTGCGATTACAAAATAATCGAGTGCTATCCGAAACCGTTTATGTATACTGTGAATAAATCAATTTCGGTCATATCGAGCCTCGAAAATGAATGTTCATGATAATTATTGGATTCCACCGTCTGGAATATATAAGTTGGTCAGAAAAAGGAGACGTAAAATATTCCAGACGAGTGAATCTAAACTCAATATCACAAGCGCACAGCAGATTTTATATGGTGAAGGTAGCCTCACAAAAAGATACGAGATTATTTTTTCTGCGGTACAGCGCTGTTTCAGATTGAAGGAGATTTAACCAGCCCTGGTAGCCGAGCTACAAATACGATGCAGTTCTTGATCACTATGGAGTGAGACTTCATTTTTTTCTGCGGTACAGCGCTATATTTCAGATTCTGATAGATTTAACCAGGCCTGATACCTGAGCTACATATACGATGCAGCTCTTGGTCGCCATGGAGTGAAATTTCGACTGGGTTGCTATTTCACTCACTAAGTGGTCTGTACAAGAGCCGTATGGATTGTTTTTCTTGCCTTTTGTCTTTGTCAGAATATTCTCTCCATTTTGTGTTGTTTTTTTGTTTGCCAAATTATTTTTTCGTAAGTAATTAATTTCTTTGCAATTCTTTTTCTGTCATCTAAACATAAATGATAATTTATGTATGAGAGAGAAGTGTTTCTAAGTGGGGGATCGGGTCGTTTCGTCCTCGGAACGATTCGTCCCCGAGACGATTCGTCCCCTATTGGTGAGACGTTTCGTCCCCGGGACGATTCGTCCCCAATGGAAATTCCAGTAAAGGATGAGTGTTATAAATAACTAACAGTGGTATATTTCATTGATATAACAATATTTGATATCCAAAAGTTAAACAATCAATAACAAAGTTCACAGTTTACATTACATTATACCAAATAATATATACATTAAATCTACATAAATTTTATTTGTTGAACCCTTTACCTAACGACTTTCTTAAAAAATACTTCCGTTTTAAAAATAAATAAAATAATAAAATCATATAAGCATGGATATCGTTAGAACTGGTTCGACAAACCTTTTCTAATGATAAACATGTTTATATGGTTTCAGTTTAATGTTGTCATCGTTAATAGTTTTGTTACCGCTATTTTAGGTAAAGGGTTAACAGAAAACAAAGGAATCATAAAATAACAATTGAACATGAAATCATGAAAATTACATTAATTAAAATTTGCATTACTTTTTGGTTTTACCCATCTGGTATATCTTACTAATTTCTAATAAAAATTCTGTTGTTTTCAGGTCATTAGCCCGATACAAGTCCCACAGCTCATTTATTTTCATGTCGACTTCTGTATATTTTCTTCGTGCTTCAGTCTCCAGGTCTTTGGCTTCCACCGACATCTGCACGTGTTCTGCCTCTTGTTGAAGAACAATTACCAATTTATAAAAGGATAGGCAAGTACCTTTTGCGTTGAGTCATCTATGCCAAGCTGAAAATGCCTCGATGCCATGCTTCCCTCATTTATGAAAAAAATCCAATCCTAAATCTTCTCAATAATTTGGTATTGAAGTGGGACGAAACGTCCCACCCTGTCACGGGGACGAAACGTCCCACCAAGTAGGGGACGAAACGTCCTGGGGACGAAACGACCTGGACCCCTAAGTGGTAAGCACTTATATTCCTATCCCCTTTGCGATTGTGTTAGCAAATAAAGTTGACGGGTGGTTTGAAAGTATGCAAAATGACATCCCTTGTACGGAAGAACAGGAATCGACGACCTGAGAAGGAGGTTTTAAGTGCACTCTAAAATCTGTTTGGTTAAAAATTAACCAAAATCAACAGGGGTGAGTGACTATGCATTCAATTAGCTGATTTGAGGTGATTGTTTACCCATCTGATTTTAGAGTGTGTTTCACGAGAGTCCCAGGCGCGAGTCAAATATACAAAAACCTCAACAAGGGTCGTAGATGCCTCCCCCTTCTCTACCTGAGTGTTCTGTATTTATACCTCGATTAATTTGAATTGAGCAATGAAGCTTAGATTGTTGAAGAAAAATACCACCTTTGGCTGTCACATCAACATCATAAAGTCAAACACATGCCTAACGATTAATGTTATAAATCAGATCAGTCATTTCATGACGTTCTTACGCGCGGGCTGGATTTCACTATTAGTTCATCTTGCACATTTCTCAATGTCTTTATTGAAAAGAATAACCTGGAATACACCCATCAATCGCGGTATAATTCTTCTTCTCACATGACTTCTACGTTTTCGCGGCTTATTACCATTTCATATTTTCAATAAATATTAATTAGTGCTTCATAACACTTGCAGATGATTTGATTGAACAGTTTCAAAAGAACGCTTTCTGGTTGGTTGTCACCAAAAAGATGTGTCAAATTAATGCGCGTGTAAATAGAACTATTTTAAAACATCACGATGCCTGATTTTATTTGTTATAAACATTCACTAAAATCCCAATGATAAGAAATGTGTAAATTCTTGTGAGGTGAAATTCCATGCTTTAACCCTTCTTTTCTATCTAAAATATGTGTTTTTGGTAACTGCGGTCTGTGGTGTCATATGATAAACAGAATATGAAATTCGTGTTTTGGTCATACTCTATTTATGAAACTCGTCTACGAAATTCTTAGACTCGTTTCATAAATAGAGTATGAACCAAACACTCATTCCATATCCTCTATTTCTTCAATCATCTTTCGATTTATATCTGCCGATTAATTTATTTATTTATTTGTGTTTAAGGTCACATATTTCTGCACAATGGCTAATCATGACCGTGACAGTTTTACAAGTGGAGGAAGCCGGAGTACCCGGAGAGAACCACCGAGCAACGGCGAGCAACTGTCAGCTCCCCAACATACTAACTCCACACAAGCAGGGTTAGCATTGGTTGAAGACAGGTGCACCATCGACGTGCAGTACGCCTTAGTACACAACGTCACCGTGCCCTCACATAGGCTATGGGGGTTAAGTGTCTTGCCCAAGGACACAACGCGGTTGCCGCAGGTGGGATTCGAACCGAGGACCTCCCGGCTGGCAACCTGCACCTCTACCTACTGAGCCACCGTGCCCTCATATCTGCCGATAATACATGCAATATTAGTTATCCTTGTGTTTTCCAGGGTGTGTGGGAATTTACACCGGATTAGGAACTCATACACCCTGAGGTAAAATCAAAGGGTGTATGCGTTCCCAGACCGGTGTAAATTCCCATACACCCTGGAAAACACAAGGATAATAGATTTATTTCCAAGAATTTCAGTGTAGTTAATACTTTAACCTACAGTACGTGGAGAGTGTATTATCGCTAAATCACCCACAGAGTGGAGATTCCACCCGAGCAATAATTGCACATTTGTTGCAAAGTATACCCAGCACCAGCAAAGTTTCAGCCAATGGACCTCCGGGTTAAACCCGGAGGTCCATTGCCCGAAACATTGCTTGTGTTTTTTGTCGATACATATAACATTTGAAAGTTATAGCTTGGGTGATAACTCCACTCCGCGGGTGATTTAGTTACAATCCACTCCCCACGTACTGTACATTACGGGAGAAAAAACTGACGGAAAAGTTCCTTAATAAAACTGGACAAATATGGATGTCATTGGAACTGGCTCAGTGAGCCAGTTCCAATGACATCCATATCTGTAATATTTTATTGCATATAAATATTAAATTTTCTGTATTTCTATTTTTATTCTATTATAACCGAACAGAAGGTATGAATTAATAATTAAAAATGGGTATTTTTTTTAGCCATATAGCCTGCTATTGTGTATTCTTGTTTTTACCGCATGGTTAACCACGGTGTAAAAAAAAAGCTATTGTGGATTGCAAGTTACAGCGTACTTCTCAACCAATCAATACACAGTATTTTGTTCAGTTTGGAAATAAGTATATTTACATATTTACCTCTTCTGATTTATTATTTATATTCATTGTTCAGTCATGTCTGTGGAAAAAACTTGTTTGTCTTGGGAGATCATGTGTCACCTGGTCCCTCATGGTAAATATCCGGCCACCCCCAACCTGATTCGCCAAATCGAAAATAGGGCGATGAAAAGTTGATGGCATGGCACAACGCAAAATGTCTGACTATGGTACTGGGTAATACTGGACACTGATTTGAAAGAACTTTGTGGAAAAAAGGTGATTGTTGCAGATGGTTTCGTATCGCATTATAATGGTAGAACACTGGTTAAGCGCTTAGAGCACTGAATTTCAAATCGAAAGTTTCACGGTCCCAACTTCACCAGCGGTAACTGCATTTTGTCCTTGGTAAGGCACTTAATCCCGATTGCCATCGCGGGAGGCAGATGCGCTGTATATTAAGGCGTACTACGGTTGATGGAGCACTTACATTCACGCTATACTTAGCATTTGCATTCCCAAAGATGAGCCCGCTTGTGTGGAGTTAGGGAGTGATGGCATGTTCTCGCAGCTGTGGCGTGGTCTTCTCTGGATATTCCGGGTTTCTTCACCCATAAAACTGTCCGACACAAAGTGACCCGACAGTTGAAAGTGTCGTTAAACAATAATAAACTAAGATAAAATATTTCAATTTTGTCTTAACCCTTTTGATACTATAGGTACGCTGAGTATGATGCAAATTGGGGGCAATTTAAGCAACAGACAATATAACGTTATCCATTTGTTCCACTGTTATCTTTCCACGGAAGAACCCGAGATAACAACGTGCTCTATTACAAGTCAACGTTTCTTTTTGTATGCTCTTGAAACAAAAATATAACTCGAAAAGAGTTAGATTTACCTATTTTTGATGTTCTTCAAAGGTAAATGTGATCCAAAAGGTTCGACAAATGGGAGGGGAGGTAAATTCACAAGCAACATGAATATTAGGCGAATAAGGCTGATATTTGTGAAGAAAAATACCACCTTCGGCAGTCTGTTTACATTCTTGCTTGACATCATTTTATGATGTTTGACATTCTTGTTTGACATCATTTTACGCCCTTTACCCAACAAATCGCCCGCATCCGCCCGCGTAATATGCAAATTCAGCAGTTGAAAAAATATTATTTTTAAATAAAATTCAACACAACCATATCATGTGACCCCTCGTTGGAACGAGCTCGTGGAGCTCGTTCCAACGAGGGGTCACATGATATGGTTTTGTTGAAATTTTTTGAAATAATTTAAAAACTGATATTTAAAATAATAAATTTTTATATCGTCTGCGTTGAGTAAAGGGTTAAAGCATTTCATTCACGTCGTAACGTCAGTCAGATGCATAAAGACTAATAAGCTGTATTCTTACATGACGTTCTTACGCGTAGGCCAAATTCCCAGGTTGGTGTACATTGCAAATTTCTCACTGTCTTCATTGTATCGTGTAACGACGATTGTAATTCATCAGTTAAATTTGACATCATTGTTCTTTCTAACCCGTAATATGACTGTCTGAGAGCCGGTCGGCTCCGTGCTCTAATCTAAGGTAAATTCACTCTTACCGTGCCCTGATTACCGGAAGCGGGTAAATTAGAACATGTCTGTATCCACGATACGCGAGTGCAACGGCGCTAAACCGCTCATATCACTGATCGAACAGACCCGGAGATGTTTCCTATGGCAACTGTATAAACTCAAAAAATCTAGTTTTAATTTGAAAATTTCCAAGAGATAAATATTGATCACCCACCTTCTTGATTCACGTATTCTGAATGTGATATTTTGTCTCACAATTTGTAGAAACAAACACAACAGTAAATACTTTGAGTCCTGCTTTTGAAGTAAAACTTCCAACTGTAGGTCGATTACCTTCACTTAAAAATGCAGTGTTTCGTCGGTTATGATGTATATCACGTATAGAAACACAATTGGAGAAAGATTCATTCAATTTGACAGCAAAAACGGCGGTTTTCTGATCAACAAATGAAACAAATTCTCAATCTGAAAACTACTTCTTGCTTCTTCTGTCACTTAATTTCGTCTCACCTCAGAATAAAACTGAATGCTCTCCCTTGTCTCTTACGAACTCTTACGTCTCCCGAGTCACCAATCGAAAACACCCTGTAAATTTGATTACTGCAAATAGACCGGGATCGAATATAACATTTTTTGTATTGTTTTTCTTCAAATAAAACGGATTTGGAGAATTTTTTCAATTCTAAAGTTGACAGGGATTACAATGGAGATAAATGACTCTTGTTTCGTTAGACATTCGGGAATTTAACTTTGGAAAACCATTTGTTACCGAGCCCCGAATGTCTAACTCAACAGGAGACGTTTATCTACTAAATAGACACAGCAATTGTGGTATCAGGTATCACTAAACTAAAAATTTGAATTAGAGTTACCCGCCTTGAAATGTTGCACTTGCCGTATGGTTAAATTAGACAGATTTTTTCCAAAATATTTTGTGTGCTGATGCAGATTTTAGCTTTATTTTTGGGATCAGGGTAGTTTTTAAAGAAAGCTGTAAATTCTCATTTCTCTCAGCTAATATATTAGGTGGCAGGCTAAAAATATATTTTGGAGGCAGCTCCAGTTTTTGAGCCCATTTGACAAAGTTTGGATACTTTCCCTTGAAAGAGCAAATTTCCCACGTTTTTGACACAGCAGAAGTCAAAAGTTAGATTCTGATGCAGAAATTACTCTTTTATCTCATGAAAGTGATAAACTGTATATTTGGTAGGGTTGATGATGATTATAGGTATCACTGGATTAAATATTTGAATTAGAGTTACCTGTCTTGAAATGCTGCACACGAAAATGATGCAATCTCTACAAATAAGTAGCCTTGGGAAAATATATTGTTTCAATAAACGTTTGAAACATTCTATTGCCATCTTGCATTATTGTTGAATATTCCAGATAAAAAAGAGGGTGATTTGAGGACTTTTGGACCTAAAAATACAATTTACTTTTGGTGTATTTTTGTTGGGTTTTCCCTGAAAAAAAATGTACATGTGACCAGTACTTTCCTTCCTGTCAGTTTTTTTCTTTCTTTGTTATTTGTTGCACGACCGTCTGTTTTCTGGCCAGAAAAAAAGTTGACTGAAGGGCTATACTTGACAAAGATAATTGAATGCCAAAAATTAAAATGATCTGATCATATTTATATGGGAGAAATTATTAGTTCCATGATACCTATAAAAACTGTCCGCATTATAAATTATTAGTTCCGTGATCTCTATAAAAATTGTCCACATTATACATTATTGTTTCCATGATAGCTATAAAAACTGTCTGTATTATAAATAAATAATTAGTTCTGTGATACCTACAAAAATGTTCGTATTATAAATTATTAGTTCCGTGATATCTATAAAAAATGACCGTATTATAAATTATTAGTTCCATGATACCTATAAAAAAGGTCCATATCATAAATTATTAGTTCCGTGATACCTATAAAACTGTCCGTATTATAAATTAATAGTTCCGTGATACCTATAAAATATGTCCGTTTTATAAATTATTAGTTCCGTGATGCCTATAAAAACTGCCTGTATCATAAATTATTAGTTCTTTTTTTATAGAAACTGTCTGCATTATAAATGATTAGTTCCGTGATACCTATGAACACTGTCCGTATTATAAATTATGTCGATGAAGTTGAATATCGGTGTGCAAGACAAGTAAAACAATTGAACTGTTGGAAAGACATGTTTAGAGCACAGTTTGTTTATTTATAAATACCTGCATTTCCTTCATATACTGTAGCTTTCATCCAATAGTGTTTACGTTCTTCAACAATGAACACATCATATTTGGCGTACTTTGTCTCGTTGTGAAAGTCTTCAAGATCGACCCGTAACTTGTGCGGCTTCGAGTCCAGTAGAATGTGTAAACGCTCATTTCCTGCAGATTAAAAAAAGTAGATCATACAGAAATTATATATATTAATGGTAGGTAGAGCCGGGGGGTTTTGATTTTGATTTTTCAGATTCGGCTTCTGCTCAGTTTCAGAAAAAAATCATTGTTTCGGTTCGATTTTTCTGTTAGTTAAGAACGGATAGTAAATAATACTTCAGGCTTTTTAACTCTGAAAAAAATCGCAATAGTTTGTGCGTCGCCACAAAAACCCTGTCTATATTGGGTTCAACCTAACTCCCCTTTTATCATTCGTCGGGATTCTAGGGAATCAATTGCAAAGCCATTCCAGTTAGAAAAAAACATAAATCTGCGTAACAAATGAAAACATTACGTCTAATCTATGTTGTGTTCTCATTGTCACACTCTCTCCGCTGAACAAGTCAAACTGGGAGAACATGGGACAAAAAGAACACGTCGTATTCGCCCCGTTGCCAGTTAGGCTAAATGGTGAGAGTCCGTAGTAGTCACCTGTCCTGTTCTCTCCTAGAAAGACAGTCTGACAAGTTTATGCACAAACACAGTAAAACCGTTCGGTTGTTTTTTGCTGGGTCTTGTGGTTAAGTTTTCCGCTTTGCCAAAAAACCGAAACCGAACTGCAAAACTGGCCAGCCCTAATTTAAAGGAATCTCATGAGTTAAGCGACAACTTGGCAAACGTTATTACTTGGTTACTGTACACACATAGACACACACACCCCCACCCCCCACCCCCCCCCCCCCCCCCACACACACACACACATGGAGAATGCGAAAGGAGGCCCATCATTCCTTTCACTTTAACATTCAACAGAATGAATACGAAATTGCAAAAATGTTAAAAGATGAATTCAATTTAACCAATGCTAAATTAAATGAACTTTTGAATCTTCGACCAGTCATCGCCTATAAGAAAAACAAAAGCTTGCGTAACATCCTTGTAAGGACTAAATTATAGCCCATCAATGAATAACATCAATTATTGCCAGACAGTTTAACCAGTTCCTAAGCTCATCACTTAGTTTAAATCAATTTTATGTATATTTTGTCATCTTTGAAACCCACCAGGGTTCAGTAAATGAAAACATTTTTTCGGCGGCATATTAAAAGAAAAAACTTTTCAGTAGGAAATGTCTGTGCCAGTGCGATTTTTTAACCTCAAACACACTCAGAGAGACACAGACACACATACACAGACACACAGTCACATACACACATACACAGAGACGCAGTCACATATATAGAGACACACACACACACACGCAGTCACAACGAAGACACACACTGACACACACACACTTAGACACACAAACACACAGACACACACTGAGAAAGAAACACACACACACGCAGAGACACACACACAGAGACACATGCACACACACACACACACGCACACACTCCCCCTCCCCACATTCGATCTTATTTGACCGTTTTTGTGGCGACCTGCTTTTTCGTGTTGATAAAAAAATTTCACAAAAATCGGGAAGACAAAGACTAACCCGTTGTTGTCTTTGTGGGGATTTGGATAAAATAAGGGAAATCTTCATAGGGAACGCAGGCACTTTTGTCTAGGTTCTCACAAAATTGGAAGATAACCCGCCTCACACATACACCCACACCCTCGCACACAGCCACACACAAAAATATAGCCTGCGTGTTTTTTTTTCAGTTGGTCCACAGAAAAAATATTTCAAAAAATTGTTCAGTGATTTTTCATGGATATTTCAGCCTCTATTTCATGCTTATTGAGAGTGGGGAAATTACAAATAAACTTTAGAAATGGGAGGGAAGAATTAAAGGCTGACGTAAAATATTTGGAGCTCGTGCAACGACTATAATGTTAGTTCTGCGGGTGATATGATGTTTTATTTTTCGCTAAACGATAGATTATCGAACAAATTGCGGAAAGATAGAAACCGAATCCCCCACTGTAACGATATAGAAATTTTCACTTTCACGGTATCAATCAAAAGGCGGCCTTCAAAGTGTTTTTAGTGAATACCGATCATTTTCAGCAAAATTTCAACACGTATTCACCTTGAATTGATGCAAGAAACCTGCTAGCAGAATCAGATCGTAAGACGTCACCTGTCCGAAGAAATCCGAACTAGACAAACAGAAAGTAACCGAGGATTTGGGGAAATTCTGAACCAGTAAAAATACTCTTATACAATAGAACACACACCGTCCCATTTAGGGTCCCTAAGTGCTACTCTAATATAGAGGGTTCTCCAGGATTCCGAGGAATATTGAGTTTTGAGGGCATTTTCAGGTTGTTTCAACGTGCTTGTGGCAATTCGATTTATTCCCCTGGAATCGACCATACCCTCTCAACATACCTTGTCCTATTAGAGAGTTTGGGGTCACATAGCAACCACATTCCACCACAGAAACCAAGATGGCGACCTCCAGTATACGGAATGGACTATGAAAACACATATCAACCTAACAACACGCGTTGCGCCTGCACATTAACACAACGTCCCACTATAGTAATGATGTCAAAACGTGGCCGCTCACCCAGGCTACCATAACCACCTAACACTATGCAATTAGGTCACGTAACTCAACGTTCATTCTGGGGTCATCCATAAGAGGCAAGAAGTGTGCATGATATACTAGTCACGTGAGTGAAGGCTCAAAATACGATATGAGAGACTTGCATGAACAATTCCATTTCTCAATACAACATGAACTCGGCTTAACCCTTTACCCAACGCAGACGATATCAAAATTTATTATTTTAAATATCATTTTTTTAAATTGTTCAAAAAATTCCAACACAACCATATCATGTTACCCCTCGTTGGAACGAGCTCGTCTTCCAACGAGGGGTCACATGATATGGTTTTGTTGAAATTTTTTGAAAAATAATATTTTTTCAACAGCTGAATTTGCATATTACGCGGGCAGATGCGGGCGATTCATTGGTAAAGGGTTAATCGATTGAGTAGTAATGGTAAGCGATTCAACTCACGAAATGAAACTAGTACTGAAACCACCGAAAAAAAATGAAGAAGAAAACTAAAATGTTCACTTTTTTCCCAAGCTTAGATATTCGAAAAAATAGTGTGAATATTAATTTTGGGGGAACAACGTCGGAAGTGTTCATCAACTCGAATGCCTTCCAAGGTTCAAACGGACGGTTTGGTCAGCAGAGAAATCGTGGTGTAGTAACGTGTGAGGTGTAAGCACATTAGAAAATTTGGTATGCTGTGTAAAACTTGTTCAAGAAATAGAAAACCCTACGGTCCCCGTTCAGTAAGTTGAACCCTTTACCTAACAAAACGGTGGCATCCGCACGCGTAAGTTATAAACTAGGCAACTGAAAACAAAAAATCGAAACATTTCAGTAAGCCCATATCATGTGACCTCTCAATGGAATGAGCTCGTCGGAGCTCGTTCCAATGATGGGGTGACATGATATGATTTTATTGAAATTTTATAAAAAATTAAAAAATATTTTAAATTAAAAAAATGTACATCATGTGCATTGGGTATCATGTGCATTGATATCCACTGACCTATAGCCTTTGCTCAAAGCTGGACTGTTTAGTCGTACAAATAATGACGCACTTCACGCTGAGTAAATGTCTGATGACTATTGCAAAAAAAAAACGACTAACAATGCTGGAGAGCACGGTCGTTCATTGATCTTGGGGTCGAAATATTGACGGTTCGTTGGGGGCACGGAGGCTCGTTGGTTATGGCATTGGATTTCAAACCGAAAAGTCTATGGTTGGATCCTCTCCAGGAGTAACTGCGTTGTAGCCTTGGGCAAGGCACTAAATCGTGATTACCCACGTTGGTGCACGGTTGCTCGGTGTACTAAGGCGTAGTGCACGTCGATGGTGGACTTGTCTTCAACTAATGCTAACCCTACTTGTGTGGAGTGAGGGTGTCAGACAGTTGCCCGCCACAGCTAGGTGGTTCTCTCCGTGGGCCCTGGCTTGCTCCTCCCGTAAAACTGTCCGTCACGAGGTTACCCTGGCTGTCAAAAGTGTCGTGAAACCCCAATAAAAAATTTACGCTTCGTTCCTGATGTGCCCCATCTGCGTTGTGTCCTTGGGCAAGACACCACCAAGGACTAGATATATACTGGTGCACTATGTTCTAGTGACCTGCGTTTGATATGTATGGTATCGTCAGGTCTCCTGTTGGGTTCAAGCTTCGCTGACTCAAGATATGCACCTTGCAACAACGTGTGTTCCGCACTGTCACAAACAGGCGTTTCAGCTAATAGGAATAACAACGAATAAACATATGTCAGTACCTGTGTGTGTTTGGGTGTATGTGCACGTGTGTGTGTGTGTGTATGTGACGGTGCGTCCGGCTTCTCATTTTGGGAGAAGCTAGAAAATAGTGTTTTTGTTCCCCACAAAGTGTCCCTTTGCTTTTTTCTAGTCTTCGCATAGTGTAGGGTGTAGTTATTGTTTGTTATCGCGAACAAAAGAAAACACAGTAATTCGCCACAGAGGCGTTAAAAAAGACTGATTTGTTTATGTGATTGCGGGGGGGGGGGGGGGGGGGTGAGGGGGGTTATGTGGGAGGGTGGCTGTGTGTGTACCTGTCGGCGAATGAGAAAGTACTCATCTTCATCATCTGGCATTCCTCATATGGCTGTCATATGCGATCTCAGTCTTTTCGGATAAGATGGTGAGTTCACATTCAAAACACTTGATACAAGGTGGAAAGTTTGGCTCAGGTTAATGTCATATGCACTTACTTGACAGAGGTACACACCATGCATTTGTATCACCTGGAATCTAGTTATTTGAAAAAGCCTTCACGTGTTTTAAACCTGGTATTGCCGTGCACCCATCCACTGCGGTTGTTGTGCCTGGCCTCCACAGATGGACACTATCTGTGGGCTACTTTTGAAAATGATAGACCACACCACCGCAGTATCCTTCTCAACAGTCCATTGCTTGTGTTGGAAAATTAATCCACAATGCTCGTTATACAATCACGATGGTACGGCTTTTTTAAGAGAGGAAACAGAGAAAGAGAGACATTGAAAAGAGGGGATTTATAAGCAAGAAGTTTTTTTTTTTTGGGGGGGGGGGGTTGTTGTTAATATGTTTACCACCATGCAAATGTTTAACGTTCTTATACTCTTTTATGAAACTATAATTCTGTATATGTGGGATAACGCAGGAGGTGAATTTACTATAGAATACCACATATGTTGCAATAAATTCATCTCAGAATATATAATCTCACCTAGCCAGAATTCGCCGCTGACATTTCCGAATCCGTATTTGTAATCCAGCCATTTTCTGTGAAAATCAACTGAACCGTCTTGTCTGCGTTGAAACACCTGCAAGCAAAATATAAAGTTCGTTAAATAGTTTATAGTTAAGCAAATATATGCTGGTGTCTCTGGTAATCGTTTACTTGGCTGACAACTAATAGGTGTCAACAGTGAGCTTTGACAATCTCAACCAAAAATTTAAAAATTCTACCATCTGCTCTCAACTGGCCTCTCTAAAAATTCGAAGTTCCTGCAGGTAGGCGGTACTCGGAACAATGTTAATAATATGAAACCGAACGCTTATCACACTTATCGCAACTTCAACAAAGATATAGTGAACAACATTTAGTTTTGTTGCGAAGCGCTGTTCATTGGAAGTTAGCTAACCTTGGAATCCGAAACACCGCTTATCCGGCCTAGAATCATGATACGACCGGAATGCAAAAAGTAGCTTGCTCAGAGAACTTGTGTGGCAGACTAGTCAAATTTTTCAATGTGCAGTCCCAGGGCTGCACGTTGAAAATCTGATTGATCAACCCCAGTAATGAACATAGACTCTACCAGTTGATGGCTCTCAACGAGCGGGGAAAATACCATCAGGGCCCAGAGGACTAATTATTGGATCTCACAACGTGCGGATATTCAATAATCTTAACCCATTCAAACATTAACCATTTACCTAGAATGAAAAGCAGACGACACTTGCAAACAAAATTCTGGAATAATTAATATTTTTAATTTTTTTCGTCTCAAAAACATAGGTTATGACCATCACTGGAACGAGCTCGTTCCAATGAGGGTTCATAACGTATGTTTTTGAGGAAAAAAATCAAAATATAATGAAATTAATTGGCGCTTTTTGTGAATAGCGCTGGCCGGTTTTTGCCGTTACGTTGGACAAAGGGTTAAAGAGTTTAATACACATTCACTCTACAGCTCTCATGCCACGACTGTAAACCTGTATGGACCCCGACTCTGTTATGGACTGTTAGTTTGCCCACTTGTTGTGAAGTTTTGTTACGAATTATTGTCCTCGGAGGTTAATACTGACTGGAGACACTACTGGTAAGCAGATGGGTTAAAGTATTATTACCCTTTTAACATTATACAAGCTTTCTGATTGGTCAGTAATCAAAGCATTCAGTGCGGTATCTTAACTCCAACAGGGTGTACGAAGTTCAACAGAGAGTATGAAAATATCACGTGACATCTGAACGGGGTGTACAGACATTCTATTGTACACTTCGCCCGATTTCCCTTTCACCCATCGCCTCAAACATTTTCGTCAGTAATAATAAACATTCAGACTCACAAACAAAATGAGAACAATATTCTTTTTATCTTTAAATTAAATGAGAACAATATTGTTTCATGAGAATATTCCTAAAACATGAAATAAAACATGTGCACATACCCTCAAGGTACGATTTTACTACCGAGAAGAGGGATTCTGTTGTAGTGTTTCTACACTAGTTTACAATACAGTGTTTTGGTGCAAACAGCGTCTCTAGTGGTTTGCACCCAACCTTTAATGGAGGATAAAAGTTCCTGGAATTATCTGATTGGTGAAAAATGAACTGAGTTTGTAAGTGTGAATAAAATTTTTAAAGAGCATGTTTTGGAAAAGATATAAAATATTGGTGACTATTGTCTTCTGAAATATGTGAGAGAAGATTACAATTGGGTGGGGTAGGTAAAAATATGTCTATTTTATTCAGTGCGAAACTGGACAGGAGTACAGGAAGCTCCAAAGTTTTTTTCAGTATTTTTTTTTTCATGAGATGATAAACTAAATGGATAGATGGTTGTTTTTGCCCAAATCAGCTTGATGAGATGGGGAGAGGAGGAAAGATTAGTACTGTTGTCAATGGAAAAAACTCTGTATTGTAACCTAAAGCGGTATGTCTTGTGATTTCTGTCGAGTGATTTTTAAAACAATAGTTTTGGATGTTGGTCTACCGGTGTTATTACTTTGATGACTGAAGCCAAGTCGGTTTGTACTTGGATGGAAATTTTAGAGAAAAGGTGATTTTGAAGATATTGGATGCCCATTTTTCATGAAAAATAGCCTATTTCTGAGTGCCCATATGCATAAAATGCTGGGCAGATGAACGGTGAATCTAAGGTGGAGAAAAGATGGTACAGTTTGGTTATTTTGTTGAGTATGTTGTCAATCAGAGGCAGGCCAATATGAAATGGCAGTATTAATTGAACTAAATGTTGTTGTCCGTGCAAAATAGGCAGGTTTTAACCCCTCCATGGCCAAACTTGGAATTGCCCGTATTTTCAATATGAAAAACATTCAGTCAAGTTTATTTTTGATTTCCACTTGCTAACTAACCCCCATCCCCAAATATAGTTAGTAGAAGTATCATTTCTTTCTATTCCAGAATTTAACCCCCTCTGTCTGTATATGCTTGCTGAATGTATGATTTGTTACATTCTGTAGTGTGAGAAACAATCATTGAACAGGGATTTTTCTTTATTTTGGCAGATGTGATGATAAAATTAATGAGAAATATCCTGTTTCAGGCTGTGATTTCGTTCAAATGTTGTTTTGACGAGATGCATAGGAGAGTTTTAATCCATGAGAGCAATTTGGGTTTGTCACTACTTGATATTTCTATGTTGAAATAACTATTTTCAATTATTTTTAAACAGAACTGTAGCCACATTATTACTCTTCATTGCTGGACAACCTAGGCAATTTTCTAATCATATTTTGGAGAAAAGCTCTGCTTTGATGTGTTTTTGTACCTAAGAGTGCAAAAACTAACATTTGGGAAATTTCTAGATACACAAAATCACAACACTGTATGCAACTGCTCCTCTCATATTGAAACATTCACTGGGCTTAACATTTCTATTTTCACAATCAAACTTTCAGATCCAAGGGGTTAATCTGTGATAGTTTGGTCCATTATATGTGTTTTGTTATTCACAAAGTGAGGCCTTCACAAGAATGTAGAAATCTGTCTTATAAATGGCATTTTGTGTGCTTCCTCTGTCCTAGGTGCTTCATTTGTCATTTTTCTTATCAAGTACTCCTACAACCACCATAAAAACTTGCATCCTGTTCATGTAGAAGGTAATATGACATCCTTTGTTATAAACCAATTTAACAGAGATACCTAGCAGTTTAAAAGACTGTTGCATTAGGAAGATTTCAGTTAAAACGAGTTGTTGGACCTGGCTGGAATGAGCTACTATGCTGATCCCATCCATGTTCAGCAACTTTTTTTTGATAATGTCAAACAAGTGGAGATAGAGTGGATTTGGCATGTGGCTCAATGTACTATGCTGGCTTGATACTTGAGGATGTGGGTCAAATAAAGAAAAGTTGTGATATTGTACAAAAGTGAGAGACTCCAAACTGAATTGTGGTTTTATTTAGGAAAATCATCTTTTTTACCACCCCCCCCCCCCCCCCCCAAGTTTAATCTATCTGGTCAATTTAATTTGGATATTTGGCTCCAATCAGTACCACTGGATGTCTCATATGGTTAGTACTCACACATTTTTTTATAACATTCAGGCTCAGCCCAAGTAAGCATACCAGTTCTTAATCTGGTCTCAGTACAAAACCAGGGGAAATTTCCACTTTCATCTCATTTTGGCAGTGTCTGTATTACCCAAATGTATGATTTATTAATTTTCCGAGTGTCTTATTAACTCTGTGCACTGCATATGTGGGAACAGTTGGGGATTCTGACACTAGAATTGAAGTGTGTGGACTTAAAAGGGTTGGATGTAGGTTTTTCTGCTAAACTGGTTGCACGGATAGGGGTCATATAGCCAGCCCTGCTTGTTCTTTTCTTTTTTCCTTCATTCAGGTCATATGAATATCTCATGTTAGAGTGTGCTTCTGTCACATGGTGTACTTCTACAGCAAACTGTACTTTATCCAAACACCTTTATGAAACAAAAGTACATTTTTTTTATTTTTATTTTGAGAATAATGGAAGGGTTAATGTTTTTGGCTTTCATTACTCTGCGAATAACTTTTTGACATTGATAGTTTATACAGCCACTCTGTTGGTATGCTGATGCAAAATGATGACAGTTTGAGGACAAGAAATTCATTAAACTTGTTGTTTAGAATCAGTTTATTGGGAAAAATGTAAAAAGTGACACATGATTTCTTTTCACTCAACCAATCGGGGTGGGTTAATTGTAATGCTGATAGATCAGGCAAAGAGCATTGAAATTTGAAAAAAAGATATTTATTATATTAGACAGTATTTTTTCTTTAATTTAAACCTATAATTACATAGATTTTTATCGACTTTGTAGAAAGCTTTGGTTACAATACAGAGTTTTGGTGCAAACAGCGCCTCTAGTGGAGAGATGGGGAGAGGAGAAAAGATTAGTACTGTCGTCAATGGAAAAAACACTGTATTGTGACCACGACAGATCATTGAGGACTCGAAAAACATGCAATCTCGTTATATGAATTGTCTCTTCCGTGAAACCCATTAAAGCCCAAGAAGGTTGTACAAGTTTCAATACAGTGTCCCTGATTCTCCAAGACGCACAATGCACCCCTGTATCGAATAAAGCACTAATACTCAATTTGTGTCCCACTATAATAACGATGCGTCATTTCCCAATGTCCTTGAATTGAAGGCAAGCCCCAAGTTTTTATGGAGCCCAAAAGTTTCTGATACTGTGGGGGTGTGAGTGTAGATTCAGTTTGACGAAAAAGACGCGACAAAGTCTACAAGTCCTGAAATGATAGACGTCTCGCCTCTATTTGGCCAAGGGACTATATACCTAGATAGTGGCTCAGGAGAATGGAGTACTTTAACTGAGATCGTGACAGGATCACACATACCTAGAAGTAGCCAGGCATAGCCAGGGCAGGTACACTACATTGTGCATGTGCAATAAGAGGCCAGGAGTAATCGGAAACGAGAATTTTCTGAGAATCTACAGCCAGATAATATGCTGTCGGCTTGTCAATTGCATTCTTCATTGCGAAGTTCAGCCTTGATGGATTTTACACTTCATGTTTTTAATTACCTTCATGGTCAGTTCCAAAAAGGACCTATGTCAGTAACACAGTTAATAAAAGCAACTCCACCGGGTTGCTGTTGTGGTTTAGCATCCACAGTACCGATGGAAGAAATGCGAGTAATAGCTAGAAATGTTTCCTCTATCCTTTAACCCTATACCCAACATAATGGGAAAAACGGCCAGTGCTTTTGACAAAAATCACCATGCAATTTTTATTATTTTATACAATTTTTGCCACAAAAACATAGCTTTTGACCCTTCATTATCATTAGAATGAGCTCGTTCCAATGAGGGGTCATAAGCAATATTTTTGACGCAAATACTGAAAAAAAGAATTTTGTTTGCAAGTGTCGTCTGCTTTTCGTGTTAGGTACACTGCAAAAAATATAGGTTCTCATTAGAACCAAAACTGGTTCTAATCTTGTCCATGAGATGGAACCAGTTCTGTTTAAACAGTATTTATTTCAAAGCAAATAAATTTATAAAGATTAACATTAAATATTAACAGAATTAAACATAAATTGAGGGGGTTTCAGTCGTAAGTTTAGAGCTTACACGAGGTTGTCTCAAATCATTATTAAGCAAAGGAGATATGAACAGTTGGCATATCGAACCAGTTTGGGTTCTTTACAGAACGAAAACTGGTTCGATATGCCAACTGTTCATATCTCCTTTGTTTCAAAATGTTTGGCGACTGCGTTGAATAAGCTCCAAGTTCACTGCTGAATCTACTTCAGTTCATGTAATATTCTGTTAAAATTGAATGCTAATCTTGGTAAATTTATTTGATTTGAAATAAATACTGTTTAAACAGAACTGGTTCCATCTCAGGGACAAGATATTAGAACCAGTTTTGGTTCTAAAGAGAACCTATATTTTTTGCAGTGTAAAGGGCTAACTAGCTAATCGATCGTATCCGTCCGCGTAATTTATAAATTAAGCAGTAGCTAAAATTAATCTTTCCAAAAATTTCGACAAAATCATATGTTGAACCAGCGTCTTGAGCGCGTTTCAATGGGGGGGGGTCACATAAGGTTACGAGGACATTTTTGGGAAAAACTGAAAAATTATATTTTATATAATAAAGGGCTAAGACACTTCTTTTTCATTAGAATGTTAACTGCTTAACTAACACGGCTAGAGGCCGACCCTTCCTTTCCACTAGAATGTTAACCCCTTAACTAGCACGTCAAGAGACCGACACTTCCTTTCTATTAGAATGTTAACCCCTTAACTAACATGTCTAGAGGCCGACACTTGCAAAAACATATCATGAATCACTTAACATTTTATTGCTTCTTAGCCTCGAAAATATAGTTTATAACCCCTCATTAGAATAAGTTTCACGCAATCGCTCCAGGGTAAAGCAGTAAACCATGATTTCTTTGTAAAAAATTAATGTGAAGAAACAAAATTAAAACTTGAAAAAAAGTAACAAAATTTGACATTTTCTGTGAATAGCGCTTACTTGTGTGGAAAATACGTTTGGTAAGCGAATTTTTAGATTTTGCTTACAGTTATATTGGAAGAACTTGTATAACATCCTGACATGATACGCGGAAATAACAGACCAATGAATCATTTTCGGTGATTCGTGGATGAAAAGCTAAAGAATTCCAAAAATAAGTACCACCCATCCTCCTCCATCTGTGTCTTGGTCGCAGTATACGTCTATACCTCTTGATAGTTGAGCTGGAAACATTGTGTAAACTCCGCTACTGTTACAACCATTTTGTAAAATTTCCATGCAATTTGTGGGTCTGTAAACTTGAATACAGATAAAAAAATAAATAAATTAGAGACTGTAGTAATCTTGATAAACTAATGGTTTTAATAATATCAGTTGATTGCGATCTTTGTTTAAAAAACATGGATGCTTATACGTAATATCTTATCTCAAAAAATTAAGACAGAAAGATGTTTCCCAAAACTGGATATTTCAAACAATGAGAGAGTAAACGAATGAATGAATAAAACACAAAAAAATTGAAAATGAAAAAACAATAATCTGGTTCCAATTAAAATACCTCAATTCGACCTACAGAAAATTCAAGTTACTTTTCATCTATCTGCTTATTTATTTTTTTTTTTATTTCGAGTATAGTATTTTAACCCTTTACCCAACGCAGACGATATCAAAATTTATTATTTTAAATATCACTTTTTTAAAATTTTTCTGAAAATTTAAAAAAAAAACATATCATGTGACCCCTCAGATGATATGGTTTTGTTGAAATATTTTGAAAAATTTAATTTTTTCAACTGCTCAATTTGCATATTACGCGGGCGGATGCGGGCGATTGGTTAGGTAATGGGTTAAGTATATAGTACAACCGCCGTGGACTGGTCACTTTCCACGGGTAGGCAAAATTTCCACGGACGCAATATTAGAATATTAGAATTATTGGAATAATAATCAAAAATTTAACCTGGTGCTTCATTAATTAAAATCTTGCTGATAATGATTTTTATTACCTTGTAAACGCGTGCGTGGACATCACTGCCCACGTGTGGATTACCACGAATTAGAAATAGAAATGAGCATAACACCCTAATGATATGCCGCTCTATAGAGAGAGATGCCCCTATCGCAGGTGACAAAAGGACACTACTAGACAACAGAAGTTGTGGATCGCGAGGCGAGGCAGGTTCTATTTTTAGACAGAAGTTTTGACACCTTGCTTTTTCGAACGAGGAATTTTTTTAAAAAAAATGATTCCAAAAAGATAAATCATTTATTTGAATGCAACTATGTCAGTGCTATCTCATTACCTAATCACGGAAAGCGAAAAATAATAGATGAGTAAGATTAATTGATGACAAATGCCCTTCAATCCTCAAACGAATTTCAATTCCGCCTTCCGATTATCGCGTCCAATATCATTCTGACACCCCCTTCTGGTGTAACTTTTACTCCGCACTGTGTCCCTATATTGTTTCGTGATTTGTCCGGCCCAGCATACTCCGATTCAGTACCGAGTGATTCAAATATCTCCAGGGAAAGCGCCTTCAAAGAGATGCACCCTTCAAAGCAGTAGCACAGTTGCCCAGAAACGAATCCACAGTTTGTTTTTTATTTATTTTTTTTTTTTTTTGTGTCCGCATAGTTGTGGATTACCAGGGTCCTGATTGTCGACGAAAGTTATTTTGAACGATTGCCGGGTGTGAATTAGAATGGTACACTAGATATGATGAACGTTTCTTAGATGGTCGGTAACTGAGACGTTTCGGAGACAATATAAAGACAAACTTGATGAACCTAGCATAACAGCCTGGGAAAGTCGGCAACACACATACTGCATTGCTTTGTCTGATCAGATTATTGGGTGACTGAAGCTATTTCCGGTAACTCGCGGTTTCCCGGACCTCTCTAATGAATGCATACAGAAGAAAAGTTTGTGTTCGTCCGTTCTTTGCTTTCTTGGGGATAGGCAATTCCCCGTTTGACTGTAATTATTTTTTGCAGTGAAATCTGCAGGACCGTCCTAACGATAATTGGACGGTCTAAGTTTCAAGACTGGAAAAATATAATCTCGCAGAAGGAGAACAGGCTTGATACTCATCCGCAGATAGACTCTGCCTGTTAAATATATGCCACCTGATAGTTCTGACTCACTTGATGCTATGAAAATTACATTGACGGAATAATGGTTGGTATTTTATTGAGGTACTTTTGCATATTTCGTCAGAGGACAGATTCCGACCGTGTTAGGCGGGGTCGATCGGGATTCACGGAATAATGGAACAGTGAATGAAAGTCTTCAAACGAAAATTGCAATTACTAAATTAATGAGAATTGTGTGATAATGAATAAACTATATCAATTATTCAATTCTGTAACGTCAAAACTGTGTCATGGACTAAATGTCTCCATTTCAAGTGCTTCTCCGGGGGGGGGGGGGGGGGGGTATCCTACTAGGCGGGTCCTCAGGTGGCGGTTATAGGACGGCCTGCTAAACTGAGAAGGTTTGCTGCGAAATATCCAAATACACAGCCGCCCCGAACGAAAATGGTGCTATCCTGTTATTACATCCTACAGGCACCTTGTTCTCCCACGAGGAGCTCTGTGAAGGTCCTGGGGGGAGGAATCCTGGCAGTTGAGGACAAACAGTGCACCGGTTAGGGCATTATCCATTTCAGAGATACCTGTCCAATACACTGTTTTGGTCCTAACTTCGGACGCAGACAGATGGTCGGAAGGGCCCGGTCTGGCCAATTGGGAACCTTCAAAAACGGTGTAACGTTGGGTGGTATTGGGTCGTCTTTCAATTAGTTATTCATTTTAACTCAATTTCATTATTGAAAAAAATCTCAATTTCATTATTGAAAAAAAATTATCATGATAATTTATTTATCTAACAATTCTGCCACATAAACATATTCAATCTTAAATTATTAATACAATTTTGGGACATAATGTTGGGGAGAAAAGTTTTACAAAAAACATATTTTATGGAACAATATTGTTGTGCACTTTAACAAACAATGAGTAACGCGGTCACCACAAATTTTCAAAGTTGCGTGCGTTGTAAAGTTATTAACTCTCAGTGTCATTTCCTATGATGATACACTTGAATTTACAATTGTGTAATGTATAATTGTGCAGTTTCTATTTATTATGTGTGTGTGGTGGGGGGGGGGGGGGGGATTGGCTATTACTAGTTCTCTCGTTAATTGTAAGGAATTTTGTTTTGTTTTGAAAACGATCAGCTGAGTCGATCACTGAAACGCACACACAATGTATTAATAATGTGCCTGTGGTTTTCAAGCCAAAATGTATATGGTTGTTAGATAAATTATCTAAGACACCGTTCCACCGTTTATTTGGGCCATGCGCATAGTTTTGCAATTTGTGAGTTTCTCACTAACGCAATAACGGTATGTTTAAGAAGCCAACCGAAATTGTTATTCAGATGACAATTCACAATGGGGCGAGTACCCATGCCTTTGTATACAAAATACATCCATGTTGTACTAGTTTGGAAAAAATGATGTAAACTCTTGCATTATAGTAAAATATACAGTGGACATTAGCTAGCTGCTGGTGCGCAGCCGACAGATATCAAATTGTGCCCTTCCATGATATATGCTAAAATTGTTCTGGACTTGTCGCTCTCGATATTGTAATTTAACCCTTTTACTGCCACGCCCAGTTTAGTCATATATGGAGGACCTCTATGTACGCCTGTATGCGAGGAAGTTTAATAAGATTTATGACATACTTGAAAATCTATCATCTGATCAATTGTTGGAAAGGGCTCTCTGAGCCCTTCCCAACAATTAACCAGATTGTAAGTTTGATCGGCGCATACCAGAACGTACCAATTATCATCATATAAAATAGACGACAATAGTCACTTTCGGCAGGTAAGTGATAAAAAAAACAAAACTCTCTTCCGAACTCTCTTCACACTTCGGGCTATCAACATAGCCACCACCACCACCAGTCCCCAGACAAATAAAGTTTCTGTTTAGTAATGATAGATCTGCCATTGCTCAACCTACAATGGGCATTTGACGAGTATAAAATGAACAGCTCACAATCACAGTAAGTTGTACATTTTATTAGGCATATCGAAAGTTGGAAACAAACTCATGAGATAAGAATGATATTCTGGACAACACTTCCATTTGTCCGCTAGCCCTTTGGCTATAATTTGTAATCGTAATTGACTCCGCATCATTTTTCTGTTAAAGCTTTGCACTGCAACGTTCTAAATTTCAATACAGGCAGGGGCGTTGCGAAATTGGCCGATTGGGCGAGTGTGGGGATCTAAACCTGATTTGTCCTGACTGTGATGGCTCAAATCACGACTGACACAGTGAAGGAATGCCTTGATAATGTGGTTGCTATATTAGTCATTCTGGATTGTAACTAAAACAGTGAAGGCGTCTTGGAAAAATATTAGTGCATAAATGAAACACACATGTATAAGTCGTGACGCAACTTCTTATTCAGTTAACGAGAGCGCGGTGGATCAGTGGTGGACTGTTGGATTTGCATGCAAGAGGGCTCGAGTTTGATCTCCGACCGGGACAACCCGCGTTGTGTCCTTGGGCAAGGCACTTTATCCCGGTTGCCTACACGGGGGCACGACAACGCCGTGTACTAAGGCGTACTGCACGTCGATGGTGCACACGTCTTCAACCGCTGTAACCCTGCTTGAGCGGAGCTTGAACAGAGTTAGAATGTTGAGGAGCTGACAGTTGCTCATCGATGCTCGGTGGTTCTCTCCGGGTACTCCGGCTTCCTCCACCCGTAAAACTGTCAAGGTCACGATTAGCCATTGTGCATAAGTATGTGACCATAAGCACCAATAAATAAATAAATAAATAAATAAATAAATAAATAAATAAATAATATATTAAGTTAACACGTACCGTACCGGTACTCAAAATTGGTTATGCCAGTACTACACATCCCCATTTTTATGACCGGCTGTGTGTGACATATGTCCCAATAACGATTCTAGTATTTTAAGAAGGTTAAAAATTACGAGTAAGAGAGAATAAATATCTTAAACTCCAATCCTGATGAAATTTTCCCGACTGGAAAATTATTTGGGGGTTCGGAACACACCGCCCACCACACCCATAGTTACGTCCCTGGGTACAGGTGTGTGTGTACTGACAATAAAGTTGATAAATAAGCCTACACGTCGCACCAATAAAAAGATAAACGTTTCAAAATTTCCACCGACGGGATTTGAAACCCATAAATCCTGAGTTTTGCAACGAAACGTTCCCCGACCGGGGTAACTGCGTTGGACAAGGCACTTAATCCCGACTGCCCACGTGAGAGCACTATGACGTTGTGTACTAAGGCTTATTGCTCCTCGATGGTGCGCCTGACTTCAACCAATGCTCACCCTGCGTGTGTGGTGTTAGTACGTTGGGGAGTCTGAGAGTTGCTCGCCGTTGCTCGGTGGTTCTCTCTGGGTACTCCGGCTTCTTCCAGCCGTGAAACTGTCCGACTCGAGGTGTCCCTGGCTGTCGAAATGTCGTTAAACTCCAATAAATAAATAAATAAATAAATAAATAAATAAATAAATAAATAAATAAATAAATAAATAAATAAATAAATGAAGCGAAACGTAAATACCCTTCAGCTATTAAATTCGAGTAAATGATGACGTTTCATTGTATCCGTTCAATTGGTTGTCCATTTACGACTTGTTGAAGCCTCCAGTCAACAAAGGCCTACAGAACGGGGAGAGTGTATTATCATTAAATCAACCGCAGAGTAGAGATTCCACCCGAGCAATAATTGCAAATTTGTTGCAAAGCATAAACATCACACGCAAAGTTCGAGACAATGGACCTCCGGGTTAAACCCGGAGGTCCATTGGCTGAAACTTTGCTTGTGTTTTCTGTCCATATGTACAGAATTTGAAAGTGATACTTTGGATGATACTCCACTTCGCGGATGTTTTAGTTACAATCCACTCTCCACGTAATGTGCATCCTCTTTTTGTGTGCTCTTCTTGTTAATAACATGTTTAACCGATTGCTTACAATACAGAATAGTGTGACCACAAAATTAATACATCGTTTCATCAGCGGAATTTTCATCAGGCGGCATTATTTTGAATTGTCAGCCAGGAAACGTCACCTCGTCAACACTTTCTGATTTGGGGAATAATATTCAAGGAAGTGTCAGTAACTTTCAAATGCAAATATACGCACATATTGATGACACATATACCTGGGAGGTTAGGGAATACAATACATTGTAAAATATAATACAAAACAATCGTCACTGGTAGCTGTCAGTTTAGAAGTAACGACAAACGGTCACTCTAGTCTTAATTAACCCTTTACCTAACATGAAAAGCAGACGACACTTGCAAAAAAAATTCTTGAATAACTAAATTTTTTCATTTTTTGTCTCAAAAACATAGGTTATGACCCCTCGTTGGAACGAGCTCGACGAGCTCGTTCCAACGAGGGGTCATAACCTATGTTTTTGAGACAAAAAATGAAAATATTTTGAAAATTAATTGGCGATTTTTGAGAATAGCGCTGGCCGGTTTTGGCCGTTACGTTGGGTAAAGGGTTAAATGATCTACATCTTCACACCGCGTATTCGGATACTCGGAACCAGAGAGACAAAAAGAACGCGGAGCAGAGAAGGGGGCGGGAGAGACAAGGGTCAGAACACTTTTTGCTAAGAAAATTATATTCCGAAAAAATAATCTACCGGAATGTTTGTATGACTCAGTTGTGTAGTGGTTAAAGTATGCTGTGATGAAATTTCAGCCATGAACAATGTCTTTTGAATTGAGGATATTATCATTTCCACTCTCACTTGATCAATTTCTGATGAAATATGCAAAATAATCACCTGTCACATGTTAAATTGAGCAACCTGTAGCAGATTTATAAGCCCATTGTCTTCCGAAATGCCCATTAAAACAACAGAGGAAGTGGAAGCTCCAGACAATTAACAGATGTCTATATAATATAAGTTTTGTAAACACGGGGTTTGAAATAATGGGCACTAAAACCCATGGATACTGATTTAATGGAACTCGGAGTTGACAAGTGTTACGGACACAAAGAACACGAAGTTTAAATAAAATGTTTTATCCTTACCTGTTATGTAAATACTATTGTTAATTCATTTGTAAAATCATTCTGTTCATTTTAGGGACCTTCCCTGCTATGGTGGTCTTCACGAATGTCATGAAGTCATCGGGAAGTCAACAAGTTGTTAGAATATCAAGTAACGAGTTTTGAATGGTCTATTGACAAATGAAAGATAACACATTGATGAAAATATGCAGTATTTTAATGACGCTAATTACACATTTCTGTCACTAATGTTTTTGATGGAAAAATGTTCTCTCGACAAGTATGGTGCTGGAACAGTCCATGATGAAACACTGCCGGAAATTACTCACAAAAAAGTAACTTGTGATCTCCTGAATGCAATAGCAGTGTCTGATGTCAGTAGCGAGTGTATCCACACCACGAGCCCGGATAGCAACCTGAACCCTCCTCCTAATGCTACAATTGAGCCTTCTGATACGGCCCAGAGGCACCTGCTGCCACTCCTCGTGAAATGCAGCTTCCAAATCGGCCAAATTCTGTACAGGCTTGTCCGCGACATCCAAAAAAGTCCCAGATGTGTTCGAAGAGATTCAAATCGGGGCTCATTGCAGGCCAAGATAGTGTTGTAATAGCGTTGTTCTGAAGGAATGCTCTCACAGCATGGGAACGGTGCGGCCTTGCGTTGTCGTCCATGAATACAGGGCGAGTAGCCAACTGATGGTTGTCAAAATGAGGCACGACAACCGGAGAGAGAATGTACCGGATGTAACGATAACCATTGACATTCCCACGCACAGTCACCGTATCAAGTTTACAATCATGAAGCAATCCCAGATCATTACTCATCCTCCACCATAAGAAACAGTATATCTGATGTTCCTGGGCACGTTAGCAGTATTTCTATGCCTCCACACTTTCATGCGACCACCTGTGACGTGAAGCAGGAACCTATTCTCGTCTCTCTCACGAATGGACTCTCCTTAATGTCCTGAGATTCCAATGTTGTCGTGCCATACACCACTCCAAACGTCGTCTTTGATGCTGATCAGACAGATCTGGACGCTTGATGACCCTTCCAGACTCAGTGTTTTGAGACGGTTTCGGACAGTTCTGTTGCACAGGCGACTATTGTGGAGCCAGTGGCGTTTCAAAATCCCACTTGAAGCAAAGGGTTCACGCCTAACGAGGCGTACCAGACTCCGGGCTTCCCGTGGAGATGTCTTTCGCGGTTGCCCAGGCCTTGGTCGGTCCTTAACATCGTTGGTTTGTTGATCTGTCTGCTGATGGCAGAATGACTATACCCAAGTTGCGTTCCAAAAGCTTTGAATGACACGCCTATTGCATACAGGCCACCGATTGGCCATCTTAGTGCCTCTGACAGTCTCCTCCTTGCCACGTCAACATTTACTGATAAAAGAAGTGACACATGTTCTTGTTTTATTCTCAAATATTGCATGAAGATGGTAGTGTGTTCTTGTGACATTCGTAGGTAGCATGCTTCACGTGGACGAGAGGATGTGGTTGGGGTACGCTATCAACCAGAAACATCATGTTTAGCGAGAGGAAATGTACTGAAAGACATAGCAACCATTAAAACAATAATCAGTAACAGCAACTTCACTGTCATGAAACATTTCAATGGATATTTAAGTTCTAGATGTATATAGTATACACAAGGGACGATTAGTGCCTTATTGCCCCGAGCTTTGCGTGAGCAGCTATTGATAAATTCCAATAGGAACCGGTGCTTTTGACGGACCAAACTTTTCCTATGCAAAACTTCGGCCCCTCCATCTAGATCCGCCAAGTGGTATAATTGCCGCATATATAGAAAGCTATTGCATGTATAGTGATATATGTACACACAGGGCTATGGGTTTATAGTATGGGTATGTGATGGAATATTGATGGGGAAGTTGGGATTTATTGAAGGTTTCTCCGCGAAACGGTTGACGTTGCTACTAACGTCGTGACGTCATTATGCACATGCGACGTCATAGAAACGTGGACTGCTTTTGTTTGAACTGCAAAATCTTATATGATGTTACTGAGTTAAGGTGTGGATGCCAACTAAAACGGGAATGATCTCGTAGTATAGTCTGGGAGTTGTATACCCCTGCAGGTTCCCCGTTAGCCCTTGGTACTAGTAATCTCTCTTTTACTTTATACTATCCTATGTCTGATATAGGTAATACGTAATGCTAGTCCAGGCAGTATTATGGGGTGGGTGGGGGTAATACATGGTCGTCTACTGCAGGTATTATGGTGGGCTACTTGGTCAGTCCTGGTAATTCATCCTGGTTTCCTCGGCAAAAAAAATTGCTTTGGAAAACTAGTGTTTCTACGGCAATTGCTGTGAGCCTGTTCGATTGCGTAAAAATCATCAGGGGGCAGGACACAGTCTCAATAGCCATGTATATGTATATATAGTATGCAGTGAAGTGAAAAATTGCAAGTAACTTTAACACGTCAAAGTAGTTTGAGATACATGTGTATATAATCACAGTCAATGTGCAGAATCTTTCACTCAGTCATGAACCATGTCAGTGTTGAGAAAAAATCTTGGAAGTAAGCAGGCGATTTGCTCAATGTGTATAGTATGAGTGAAAATCAGATGCAGCATAACCACAAACTAAGTATTTCACTGCTTCTATGTTGATAACACCAGAAAATCTGATATCAGTTTCTGGAAATCTCTGTAAAAGCTTCCGAGAATCTGATGTCCGATTCTGGTGTTATCAACATAGAAAAAGCAGAACACATAGTTTCTAGTGGTTATGCTGCAACTTGTACTGTAAATTGTGAGATTAGCTCTACAGCGTAGTGCAACCCACATGGTTTGGTTCCTTGTGTAACCTGGAAGTTGTACAATTTCTGCCACCACAAGGCTTTCTGAAGAAGCCATCCTCGGCAGTATTTTTGCTGTGGATATTTTTTGCTTCCTCGGCATTTTCTTCGGCACTGCTGATTGCTGAGGGTGAATTACCAGGGCTGCTTGGTGTGTCTTCTCGAAACGTTTCAGGTTGGATTTGCGTGTGTATCCGTTTTTCTTTGGATTTTCAGGACAAACTTCAGTTATGGACACATCTAGAAATGAGGCATCAATTGGATACGCCTCGCCTGTATCTCGCATTGTTACTATCTGCGAAAGAAATGAATCTTGAAGTTATTTCTCGCTTAATATGAAAGTCATTCAGAGAACATGGAACAATCACACATTTACTCCTCGTGCGTGTACTACTGGTGTTCTGGACTGCATCGGTGCTTTACTCTCTCTGGTATGCTCTTTTGAGACTGGCAATTTACTGCTAATCGTGTACCGGTACTCTAAATTCCTCGCTATCTACGAAGCATATGCGGTGGAGCATGTACCGGCACAATCACGAGCGTCAGCAGCACATTTCGGACGAGTTATCTCCCTGTTTTGGGCTAATGACGGTACTTGTTCTCAAGTGTCCGATGTCCGTGTTCCACGTTTCAATAATTCACTTTGCTCCGCGGGTTTTAGTGCCCATATTTTCAAACCCCATGTTCATAAAATTCATCTAATATATAAATCTCTCGACTGCTTAAAATTAACTCTTTCACCGTTGTTCCACTGGACATTTCGGAAGACAATAGGCTAATAAAACTGCTGCGGAGTGCTAAATTTAACATGCGACAGGCAATTTTATCAGAAATTGGTCAAGTGACAGTGTAAATGATAATATCCTCAATTCAATAGTCATTGTTCATGTCTGAAATTATATTACAGCATACCTTAACCAATACACAACTGAGTCATAACATCATTCCGGTAGATTATTTCTTCTGAATATGTTTTTCTTAGCAAAACCTGTACTCACCCATGTCTCCCCCGCCCCTTTCTCTGCTCAGCGTTCTTTTTGTCTCTCCGGTTCCGAGTATCCGTATACCCAGTGTGATCTTGTATATGTCAAAGTATTAGAGTTGGGCGGTATTGAAATTTTGAGTTCGGTATCGATTCGGTATTGGGTAGCTGGCTTGATTGTGATTTGCTGACAGTACCAAATAGGAATTCACATCAGGAAATACAGAATAAGATGTTCTGGCATCATTCTACCACAGCTCCACAAATGTCACTGCTCATGAGCTCAACAGTTGCATTCAATTATGAACACAAATCATATCTACAGTAACTTTGTGACTTCTTCTAAACACACCTTAATATTTAAAAACCTACTTCAGGCTTTTCCGATCTCAGAGCATGCGCTGTGATCGTGACATCTTCGGGAGGTCCTGTTGACAATAGACAAAACACCTGGGCTGTAATTTCTAGTCAGGTCTTGGCTGCCTGTTAAGGCAGAGAAAGACTTGACTAGAAATCACTGCTAAGCAATTGGACATGTACAGGTTGTAGTCTAGTGGGAATTCTGGACAGTTGCATAGTCCATTGAGGCTTAACAAAACTGAAAAGAAAATCAGTCACTTCTTACATGAAAATGAACCTTTCGACTGTTATCAAGTCTCAACAGGAACTTATAAAAAGTGAATGTAAGAAAAATTTGAAAAATTTAGACGGTTTCAGTATCCAATGATTGGTTTTTCGGTATCCCCATGATATTGGTATTAGATCGGTTTTTCGGTTTATTACAGGCCTGTTCTATGAAATCCCAATCTACAGCAACACTAAACCATGCGGAAAATAAAAATCTGTTCCGCACATATGTGCGGAACGGAAATCGTTGACGGACTATTTTTAAAAAGAAACGAAATCTCACTGGAATTTTCTACAAATCGGACAACGCAATTTCAATTTGAATTTCTGGCGATAGCTAAAAATCGTCCCATGAGTTCCAATGTGTTCTATGTGCCAATATGCACATAGAACACATTGGAACTCAGGGGACGAGACAATAACAGGGGTTCCCCTCGCAAATTTGGTTGGCGATAAAATATGTTATCTGTGTTAATAGTTGTCAAATGAATTGCCGAGTGTCCTTCTAATAATTGTTTTATAGACGTGAAGGCGTGTAATAAACACAGAACGACACACACGCGTGAATGGGTTAATCGATATGGCATTTGTGCCATCGCGGAAGGATAAAACTCGAGGCCAGCGGCCTCTCGTTTTATCCTTCCGCGCTGGCACTCGTGCCATATCGATTGACCCATTCACACGCGTGTGTCGTTCTGTGTTTATATTGCCCATCTCAACAAAGTATATATATAAGAAATACAAAGTATATATATAAGCAAAAAACAAAGAGCACGGCGGACCACACTGATACCTTCTCATAAAATTTATGACAGTTTTAGACTTAAAGTTTGAAATCTAGGAACTGGGAAATTTGAATAATAGTTCGAACCGGCAGCTTGGTGACAATTCAGAAACGTCTGGCGACTCCTATATGCAGGACGAGAAATAGTTTAATGTTCACAGGATATTGTTCAAGGGTGTATTTGACACACCTGAGCTCAAATTGTCACCCACATGACGATTCGCATCTGACAATTGAAACACTTCTTCAAGCGAAAAGCAAACAAAAAAAAAGAAACAAAACCATCAATCTGAAATATACAGCAGAGACAGATTTACGGAGACAAATTATTCTTTTGAAAATGAAGAAAAGTTTTTTAGAGAAAACAATACGACATACAAGACATTTTGAATTTTCAGTTAACTGCACGTTAGCTGACAGTTCGAGATTTCAAAATATGAGGGCGTAAAGCTTGTAACAATGATGTATTATTTATTTATTCATTTATTTATTTATTTATTTATTTATTTTATTTTTTTTTTTTTTTTTTTTTTTTTTTTTTTTTTTTTTTATTTATTTATTTATTTATTAGTGTTTAAGGTCACATATTTTCGCACAATTGCTAATCATGATCACAACATGAGTATCAACTCAAGACCAGGGGTAAGCGTTAATAAGCCATGTTGTCCATTGTAGAGAGGGTTTGCACCTCCCAAGCATTGGTGACTGGGTCCTATTTTTTGCAGTAAAACAGAGCCCGTTTACCGCAGTGAACAGGCACTGCTTCACTTCCCGGGGCTCCCGCGAGGAAACAATGATGTAACTGCGGGTTGTGTAAATTGAAAAAGAAAACTTTTCGAATTGTCAAGAAACAGCACGAGATGACGTACGTCGTACAAGACACTTGGAATTGTCAGCTAGCTGCCAGTTCGCACCTGAAGGATCGATATTTCAAAATATACGCCCCCATACGAGACACTGTGAATTGTCAGGTAGCTACCAGTTTACAGCTGACAAATCGAGATTTAAATATGCGCACCTCGCCTACAAGACACTTTGAATTCTCAGTTAGCTGTCCGTTCGCAGCTGACAGTTCGAGATTCACAATATGCGCGCGTACCCCACAAGATCTGTTGAATTTTCAGGTTGCTGCCAGTTTGCAGCTGATAGTCCGAGATTTGAAAATATGAACGCGTAGCCTACAAGACACTGAAATATAAGCTAGCTGCCATTTTACAGCTGCCAATTCGAGATTTCAAAACATGCACATCTCGCCAACAAAACACTTTGAATTGTCGCTAGCTGCCAGTTGGCCTTTGTCAGTCCGAGATTCAAAATATGCGCGAAGGACACAAAATCTGAAGAATTGTCAGGTAGCCAGTTTATTCCAAAGAATATTTATTTGAAAAGTATGTTGCATGTATAAAATACATAATATAAATGTCGCAATGAAAAAAAAAAAATTAGGTCACACAAAGTAGATCTTCTGTTTCTCAGGCCCTTATTTGTAAAATTGCATGCGGGCGAGCGGTTTTTTATTTTATTTTTAATATCTGTAATTATTTCTTTGCCATCAACGTTCATGTTCTTGGTTTTATGTTTTAGGCTTCATAATCTACGGAATAGCATGGGTGGTGGTGTATTTCGTCAATTGAGAGCAAGAAGGCTTTGCACTGCTAGAGCATTGTAAAGCCTTCTTGCACTCAAGGAACAAATTTATCAATGTTTTTAATATGGATAAAATATCAGACATAAACCATTTAATTTTAATTTTTTTTAGTTTATATTGGTTATAAAAAGAGAGCAGGCGGCAGCCAAAAGGACCATGGGAGGGCCTGAGAAACAGATTTTTTATTTGTTTGTACGTCTTAACAGATTAAGATACAGCAGTATACAATATAACAAAGATAACGATGGTCAAATTGCTGAGGAAAGGAGAGATTCGACAGATAGCTTATAGATAATTTAAGTCGTCTCCCTGGCGCCTGTATAAGTTAGCCATCAAGGTGGTATAGATAAGAAGATAAACCCATATATTGCTGTCTGGAAGCTAGGACCCTCACTTATTAGTCAAATGGGGCGTGGTGGCGTTGCGGTAACAAGTTCTCGTCAGATCACCGAAGTTAAGCAACGTCGAGCACGGTCTGTCCTTGGATGGGTGACCATCTGATCGATAGAGTCGGACTCCCGCGTTGTGTCTTTGGGCAAGGCACTTAACCCCGATTGTCAACATGGGGGCACGAAGACGCCGTGTACTAAGGCGCACTGCACGTCGATGGTGCGCATGTCTTCAACCAATCTAACCCTGCCTGTGCTGCAATGCGGAATTACGATGTTGGGTCGTTGCCTGATGGTTCTCTCCGGGTACTCCGGCTTCCTCCACCCGTAAAACTGTCACCGACACGACATGACCTTGGCTGTTAAAGTGTCGTTAAACCTTAATAAATATATAAATAAATATTAGTCAGATTTAGTTGATTTTAAAACCAGGTGTATACTCCAAGACCCAGATTAGATTGCCAGCCCCCAGACACGCAACCAAACCTGTCTACAATCACGAGGTATGTAAACCTTTCGGCAGATAAATTAAATGCCGTATCTACACGACTTGGGAATTCCAAGTACCACACACGGAAACAAGAGAAGAGATGCGACATCCTAAGACGAAGAAGAAAAAGGAGGAGGAGGCCACCTTGAACACATGAAGATAGAAACTAGCCGATGTGCTTTCAATTTCTTTTTTCCAAAGATGAAATGATCAAATTATGAATTATACTCATGAAAATGAGATTTTTACGGCCCACCGGAGTATTGCTAAATACTCACTTAAACAGGAGCAGGACTTGGCACATCTGTTATTTCGTCATTCCGCTCGTTCAATTTCTGCAAAGGAAAATAAAATGAATGTTACCTTATACGTTCGGTGTATTCTTACTTTGCCAGTAGGTGAGAGTAAGACATTTTCACATCTCTGCTATAGTGTCTATCAGTTCCTCAGCAGTGTTTAATACGACAATAATTCTTCGACCTTCCCCTGATTTGTCGCGGTCCTCTGACGAGGAGGCCCATGTTAACCAGTACCCCGCGGGACTAATCCTTCCACACTCTCTCTCCTTATCCCCTAGCAGTGAAGAATGGGATTAATTGGTTAAATTCCCAATTGCATTATGGAGAAAAATTGATTTTTTTTCAATTCAACAATATATATCGCCCCTTGGGTTCAACAAGGCGCCATCTGCAATGCCTTGGCATTGCAGATGGCTCATTTTTGCACTCAAGGTACGATATGTATAAACTGATACATGTATTAAATATTAATTTCCGCTCAAAGAATGCAAATCATCCTTATGTGAGCCTCTCACAATCTTGTCCAATGTGCTATTGAATAACTCGTGCGTTCCTCTACTGTGGAAAATGGCAAAGTATCCCCAATCTTTAAAAAAACAACCCTCAACCTCAATTTCCAAAATTATTCATCATTGCTTAGCTGCATGGGTAAAATATTTGAAAAGTGTGTTTTCAAACGGTTGTGGCAGTTTTTGGTCGATAATAATGTATTTTGTCTATTCCAATCAGGTTTTACGCAGGGTGGCTCGACTGTCCTCCAGTTGACGGAAATATGACGAATTCTGTGGAGCTCTTGGTAACGGCAAGGCGGTTAGAGAAGTTTTCTGTGACGTTAGTAAGGCATTCGACAAGGTATAACACGTTGGTCTTATTCACAAGCTGGAGAGAATCGGTGTCGCGGGTGAACTACTGTCGTTCCTAAAATCATATCTTTCGGATAGGTCACAACGGGTAGTAATAGGAGCCGATGCCTCGACATGGAGACCCATTAATGCTGGTGTTCCGCAGGGCTCGATACTCGGTCCTATACTGTTTTTAATCTATATCAACGGCATTACCGAAAACTTATTCAGTAATATACGTCTATTTGCTGACGATACTTCCCTGTATTTAATAGTAGAGAACATGAGCAAGCATCGACTTTAATCAACCAAGACTTGGCCACAATCGAGTTTAGACCCTATAAAACAGAGAGTATATTGATATCGCGCAAAAACATCCCTGTTGCCCACCCACCAACATTCTTTATTCTTTAGTAAAACGTCGATGTCTGAAGTAAAAAATCACAAACACTTTGGAGTATTATTAAACAGTTCTTGTACGTGGGACGATCACATTGACCACATCTGCTCGAAAGTTTGGGTTCGTTTTGACTTATTAAGACAGCAGAAATTCAGCCTTAATCGTGACGTCCTAGAACAAATTTACTTTGCCTTCATCAGGCCATTACACGAATATGCGGAGGTTGCCTGGGACAACTGTTCTGCAGTCGAAGCTGAAAAAAATAGAGAAAATACAGATTGCAGCCGCGAGAATCATAACCGGGGCAACAGTTAGTTGCAGTAAGCGTCTACTTAATACTGAAACACGCTGGGACTTTTCAAGAAAGACGTCGCAAACACAAATTGTTACAATATTTCAAAATGTACCATAGTATGTCGCCCCCGTATATTGCCAATAAGGTCCCTCCAATCATTTCATCATCAAATTTATCACAAAATCTCCGGTCATGTAACAACCGCAGAATTCCTTTCTGTTGGACACAGTTATATCAGTCTTCCCTTATCCCCAGCGTTACAAAACGATGGTACAGTCTGCCCATGTCTGTGCGTGAAAACTCTTCACTGCCCAACTTCAAGATATTTTTAAGTGCCGGGAATCAAAGGCTTCCTAAGTTTTATAGTGGTGCAAAGTCCCGCAAAGCTCAAATTTACCACACCAGGTTACGTCTGGGTTGCAGTAGCCTCAGTTCCCACCTGTATTCAAATCACCTGTCGCCTACCTCTTTATGCCAGTGTGGGATGTGTGAGACCGTGGAACACTATCTTCTCCACTGCCCAGTCTTTTCAAATGATCATGATAATTCCATTAAGCTACTACCATTCCCAATTGACGTACCAACGATTCTTTTTGGATCTGAATTTTTGAATAACCAGGAGAACCAGCTTGTTTTTGAAGTGGTTCATGACTTTATTTTATCAAGTGGACGTTTTCACTAACTGTGAAAATCGCACTTCTTCAAAGATGAATCTTCCTCTGCTCTATTTTACAGTCGTTCTCTGTGTCGATCACACTGTTAAAGACCTCTACCCCCGCCCCATCTCCAAGTAAGGTGCACAGGCTGCATATAATAATAACTGTTACGAATATATAGGCAATAGACATCGTGTCCTAGCTGGTTACTCTGTCCTTTCTTGTGTTGATAAGTTGGCCCACAGGGGTTAATCAAGCTCGGAAGAAGAGCTACAGGTCTCCCATGACGTAAAGTAGATAGAATCTTTTTGTTAGCTTAAATGGGGCTCATTTTATTATCAGTTTCTCGTAAAGTTGAAATCGTATGATAATTATATTAAACTAACAGTCAGAGTACAGAAGGACTCTGGTCTGCACTCGGTGAAGGCACCGATGATAGATTGATTGATAGGGACATTGTTTTCCAGGCATATCTGTCAGTGACCCCTAGATCACTTCTAGAACATTCATGGGCGTCACATGTTACTGAACATTGTAGAATCCACGACGCAATTCCCCGGGTAACAAAACCCCGGCGGGATGTGTTTGTGGAATCCCATAAGACTGCATGCAGCCTGTTCAACAATCTGCATGCCAGTAATAGAGTCTATAAAATGGCGACTGTTACATCAGGGGAATCAGGGGACTTTCCCCAAATATCCCGCTGACTGGTAGTTACACAACGAGGTCTTGCATCAGAAATCTGATGTACGTAAGCCCCGATTTCTCGTAAGGTTGGTCTAGTTGTCTCTGGGCTTTCGGGCGAATACGAACCTGCCTAGAAGAAAGATGGATGCCGCCACTGGTAATGAGAGGGAGGAGAGTTGAATGAACATTTTGTTGTATTATATACATATACCAGAGATGACGATCTGTCGCGGTTTGTAAATGCTTTTTGATTTTATAAAATAGTGGATAATTTGAAACTGGTCTTCGTTCTACTGAACACGACAAGTTCGTGAGGTTAACAAACTGAATCGAGAATCTGGAGCCTGTGTCTGATTATCGTCTAGTAAGGAATCACAAAACGCCACGGGCTGGTGGGACCACATAGATCTGCCAGTAATGACAACCATAGGAGTCAGAACTTACGATCGTAGATCGATAGACTTTCACTTAATTCCGCAACACTTATCTCACATCCCTTGACTCTTTTTCCATCGTGCTTATTTTGCTCACATTCATGGTTTAAGCAATATCAGGTATAGTTGCCATATGTTCTGACAACTCACGTTTAATTTCCTATGCTTCAAGCTAACTTTGCTTAAACTATTAGCCTTGCACTGGCCGGGACGTCACACCCATACACTGTTGTGTTCATGGATGTGATACTCCACCCAGTTAGCTGGGCACCTGCCCAGACTATATTATAATTTAGGTAGCTTTGGACAAGTTTAAGTAGTGTTTTCTACCACCTCAGATTATTGATATATTTCATGGTTTAGGGAGATGACGCACATAAGCTTTCAGCTTTTTGTCAAATCCCTCTATTATACTGTTTCTCTACATTGTTGAACAAATATATTGTAAGGTATCTCATCCAACTTCGTTACTTTTTGTAAACATTTTTGTTACATATGACATTTTTAAAGAATAAAATATTGTTTAAACCAAATATTAATTAGTATTTAATGTATATAAGCCCAGAAAATGTATATAAAAATTAATATTGCTGTAAGCACACTTATTAATGTCTAAAATATAAAAAAAAAATAATCTATTTTATGTATTTCTAAAATGTCACAGACAATAATAATCGGCTCAGTAGGTAGATGTGCAAGCCGAAAGCCGTGAGATCCTCGGTTCGAACACCACGGGCTTCCGCGCTGTGTCCTTAGGCAAGATACCTCGCCTCCATTGTCCACTGGAGGACACGGTGGTGTTGTGTACTAAGGCGCACTCCGGCTTTTTCCACCCGTAAAACTGTCCGACACGAGATGACAGTGGCTGTCGAAAGTGTCGTTAAGCCCCAATAAGTAAATAAAACATATTTTTAAAGCTGTGTTAATTGATATGTTTTATTTGTATAAATTATAAGTTATGGGGCTTTCAGTGGGCGGATATGGTGTGATATAAGGCGAAGTGAGATCAATATTAGGCGAGGCCGAAGGCCGAGCCTAATATTGATCTTGCTGAGCCTTACATCACACCATATCCGCCCACTGAACCCCATAACGCATTTATTATGCCAGTCCGTTGAAAGAGACACAACCATAAGTGTACCCAGATTCCTAGCGCAAATGTTTTGTTATCAATGTCAGGGAATTTCCCGGTTTTACGTCATGTGAAGGTCACGCTAGTAGCAGGCGCTGAAACAACGGAGTTTTCTTCTCAATAAACAGGAATTTATATTAACAATTCACAACTTTAATTCAGTATTAAGTACTGGAAAAATAAAACAACTGGAGCAAATGGATTAACAATTCTTTCAAGAAGGTAAGTGGGAACAGTTTCATTCATTATTTGTTGTTAATGGTGATATTAATGTTTCTATACGTGTCGTTTTAGTAGTTTATTTATTGTATTTATTTGCATTTGTTTATTAAAATTTCTCAAAGACTGGAAGAAATGTATTATAGTTGTACGTTGCTCAACAGACACACACGCAAAAGTATTTGTTCGAAGCTAGCGTTGGATGTCAAAAACAAAATGTCGGAACTGACCGTATATAAGCTCAATATACGGTCAGCTCGATGATAAACAGTCTCATCTGGGGTCATTAGATATTGAAGCTGATTGGTCAATAACAATTACTGGCATAATAAAGGTTATTACCACCATGAGGGTTTCCGGGATGGTGTATTAAACTCGAGACCTCGTCTCCAGTCATATATAACGTAACGCTCCAGTCCTACTCACAAAATTCGCCCTCATCCAGCCCTAATCAACGGAAATAACCAGAAATATAGTACTGACTATACTTTAAATCTCTATTGTCTAAATTATTAGCACCTTTTTTTATAATAACAATACCTGCTGGCAAAATGAGAACACCCCGACACTTCTTTGGAATGAGCTCTTCAAACTAAGCTTTGCATAGCGTCTATCAGAATCACTGATCTCACAACTGGATAGCTGGAACGTTCATCGATCACATGTAGAGAGGTATTTAGGCGGCAGTCCTCTTGTATGTGGGGAAGGGGGCGGGGGGGGGGGGGGGTCTGCTATAAATAAACAGTGATTAATAAGAAAATAATTGAGGAGGTTTTCAGTTTTTAGGCGCCTCGCAATCAACGATCTCGTTTAAAGGAATATACTTAAATGTCCGTGAAAAATGAATATTTTTTCAAGATTATTTGTTTACAAGGATTGGTGAACAAGTTATGCAGCTTATATTAATGCCTCTCCTTGGCAAAATGACGCAGGTGTGTCGGATGACCTTCGTAGCGGCAACGTCGTTGCCTCGCTCTTCTCAAATACTATAAAGGGATCTTTAGCCTGCAGAGAGTGTGTATCTTTCGGCACAATGGACAGCCATTTTACGTCCCTACTCGATAGCACGGTACACTGTGAGAGCATCAAAACCCCACAATTGACGCTGACAGAGAGTGGTATGGCACCTCGAGAACTTCCCCCGACCGAGCATTGATCCCGGGACTTCTGGCATGAGAGACCAGAGCACTTTTTTCGCAGCAATATAAATTGAATATTTACGATATATTTCAGTCATTATTGACAAAAAAAACAAATGTCGAGATATCTATGTTGATACCATCTTACTAGTGTCGTACTAGGTAGACACCATACCGTTTGATGAAGTGAAAGCTATAACTCTGTGACTAAAGTCACAGCGTAACAGCTTTTACGTCATCAGACATCGTCCATTGAGAGGAGTTATCACGTCGATTGACGTTGTACTACCTTAGAAGGGGAAAGCAGAGTTATCTGCGACGTTTTCCCTCACTCCCCAACAATCTAGCCGTATCGAGATCGGTTGTTAGCGTGCGATTTTGCACTCACGTTTATTTGCATGCACGTGTATTGTTTTTATATTATTTTGTGTGATTAATCTATTATACCTTGGCTTTCTAAATTTACTTTTAAAGTTGTGCAAAGCAAATTGTCTTACTATAAAGGGAAGGTATTGCCTTTGTAATGGTTATATAGCCATTTTCAATCCTCAGAAATTAATCAAGACAATCCTTCATTGGGATTCATTTACTGACCTTTTGACAGATAACAACGCATCATTTTCGACTTGAACAGTTCTACGGGTGGCGCAACTGTCTAACGTCGCCGACGTATCTGACTTGATATTGTGTTACATTTTCTGCCATTGGTGCTTCGTCGTCTCATGTGGACAATAAAGGGGCACCTGCAGTTCTGATGCATTGCGGCTGTCGCCTTGTTGAACTCATGGGACTATATATCATTCGTGTAATTTTGGATTTACATATATAATACATATGACTAGACGTTGTAGACATCAATAATAATTTTATATTATATCTCACGTGACCTTCCAGGCTCCTGATTGGACGAATGCTGCACCCCTATTTCGTGTAGTTTGCATCCACAGAACTGACCAGGCACTACACCCAGGCACTACACGTTTTCTATTTTTAGCACACTACTATATCAGTGTTCTTTTCATACTGGGCGAATAATACTTATCAGGCTAAATTTAAATATCGATTCACAGAGGCACAACATCCACAAAACGACCCGGAAAGAAATCATTGTGGAAAAATGTATCGCGAGTTGCGCGATTCTAGAATACACAGTTCCGTTTGGGGGAAATGTTTTGTTTACCCTTGCCGACCGATTCAAAATCTGTCTTCTCTTCATATCACTAATCCAAGTTAGCCGTGTTTTGGAAGAAGAAAACGTTTTTTAAAAACTACATGGTATTTTTTTTTCTATATAACGCTGGTTGGTAGGGCTGCTACCTTGGTAATAGATTTACAAATCGGACAGATGTTTTTCTTGATGGGTGTTCGATATAATATAAGGATTAGTGCATGTCTTGTCGTTGACTACGCCCATATAGTGCCCAGTGCGGTGGTGTAGTTCCCTCCGCTTCGCGGCGGGAACTACACCACCTCACCGGGCACTATATGGGCGTAGTCAACGACAAGCCATGCACTATTCCTTAAATATTGTGTAAGAGAGCAAAGCAGATAATAAGAGAAAACAAAGAAAGCGAGAAGGTCAAAGTCGAAATTGAATTGAGTTAAGTTGGAAGGAATGAAAAAATGAAGGAAGGAAAGAAAGATCCTAGGGAGAAATAAAGCAACATTCCAACAACTTTACCGTTAGCTGCAATCACGTCTGGTGCAAAAATTGTAATGTGAGAAGTTATGCGCGAAAACCAAAGACACAGTATTTTCTTGTAGTAGCTCGCGTTCAAAACGGTGTGTACAATTGCGCACCTGCCCTGTGTATTATTAGTTCTTAGTGAAGATTTAGTTGCTACATCTGAATTTCTTTCCGGGAGAACTTGTATTTTATATGGGCGAAATCCAAGCAGGTAATGTATCTGTTACTTCATTACGAGACTAGTAAAAAGAAATAAATACAATATGCAATAGTATGTATTTTAGAATCGTTTGGCGGCAAGAATATTCTTTCATTTTTGTTAATTTCTTTATTAACTTCGCTACTGTATGAAAGGCTGCCGTTCGGGAGAATATCTGTATTGATGAAGTTGGTCAACAAAATTAACAGTGTTTGTTCTTTCAGTCAAGAACAATTGACAATCGAAAAAGTTATGATCAGTCGATTCAAGGACACCACACCTATAAGGAGCAGTAGACGAGAGATGGTTTTTGGGAAGGTGGAAATTAAGATTACAATATAACGAACGTAGTCTGCAGTGGAGGATTTTGAGCTCTAAATGGCCTATCACGGAAAAAGAAACTCGACACCAACAGCCAATTCCGATTGAGGTACTCTCCGAACAGGGGTAGAGAATAATTCTCACGAATTATTCATGCGTGTGTTCAACAAAGAAAATTGTCCACTAAAACGTGGGTTGATATTATCAAAAAATAATAGAATACTGCTCAACTAAATTAATGCTCTCGTTGGTTTGTTTTCTTAATATTCATTTTTCAGACCATACCCTCATCAAAATTGGATCTCATTGATTCAGATCCTTAAATGAAGAATATTACGGCAGTCAGTTGATCTGGGTCGAAGGATTCCGCCAAATAGAAGAGGCCAGATCAGACAGCGCTATTCACAAAAATCACCGTTCAATTTTTATTATTTTGTTTTCACCTTTTGTCTCAAAAACATAGCATATGACCTCGTTCCAATGCGGGGTCATCAGCTATGTTTTTGGCGCAAAAAATAAAAAACAATTAGTGATTCAAGAATTTTATTTGCAAGTGTCGATGATGCCTTTCGTGTTAGATAAAGGCTTAAGCTAAACTAAATCATCGATAATAAACCAATGAATAGAGAAACCCATTTGTTCCCAGACTAATGTCTTTAGTATATTCCAGTTAAAATAAATTGTTGAATTTGTTTGACTGTATCCGTCTAGTAACCTTTGCAGGAAATATCACGTCATACTGACGTGATGTCATTTCGGCCGTACAAGACTAACACACTCCTTTTTGTTCGAGGGTAATATGCGACCAAAATGTGTTCCTTGTCAGCAGGGGTTGACAAGTGGAGCACATTCTTTTGCACTGTATGGATTTCAATCTTGTCAGGCAGCAGTATTTGAATGTTGCGTCTCTTCAAGACCTATGTTACAACACAAATTCTCATTAAATTCTGTCGTTCTTCAGGGAAATCAAGCAATTTAAGAAATGTTTAGTTGTTTTTATTCTTTTAAACTCTTATCTATTCGACGGGTTGACTTTCATAGCCTTCTTTACACAACTGGTCTCATTTTCTCATTACGGTGTTCACACCTTATTTTTATTTCTCATATTGCATCTAAGATCAGGCCTGGCATTTTCAGGAGAGCGGTTTATTCGCTGGCCTACTGTTCGCCTAAAAAACTGAGGGCGAAAAATAGCTCTCCTAGCCCTTAGAAAATAATGATTACCACAACAGTCTATTCCTAAAACCCACAGGTTTTTAGATCTCTATGTTAGTGGTCTCAGCAATATGGCCACTCTGCCACGTCCACACCTCCGGGCCTTACCAAGACCCGGAGGTGTGGAAGGGCAGTGTAGCCGTCTCGCAGAGACTACCTGGTTAGCAGCACCAAATAAAATGTACAATGCCCATTAGGCAGAATTCATTAATAGAACAATTTCATTTTGCCGCGTTTAGCTTTTGTAAGCTTGAGGAGAGCTAATCGCTCCCCTAGGCCATGTGAGGAGAGCGATTTTTAGCCCTCCTGCATTTTTAAGAATGCCAGGCCTGCACCTACTCGTTTTTATTTACTTCATAGGAGATAAGGACCTATTTTAAATTACATACTTTTCATCGCCACGATATAGCCTTCGCTGCTGATACGACGTAAAGCACCAATAAATAATTAAATACAAACGTCCTGGCTAGCCACGATTCTTTACGATGGTTGCCTAATGCCGCTGAACGGCCCCGGACAATAGGGACAAAGTCACAAGTCCAAACATCTTTGTGCAAAACGTAAGACTCTACACAATGCATTGTCAGTATTAACGTACCTTGAGAACCTGGAACCCGTCTGCCTATTTGTGACGTGGTGACGAGAAAAGAAAAATATATCACTAATGAGATTGGTTTCAACATTGTCCACTTGCAGTGAAAATACGTTTGGTATATTAAACATTCGACCTCTGAGATTACCGTTTTAACTGTCATGACTTGTGATAAGCAAAGAGCGTGTTCCAGCTGTCATATTGACATGGAATACAGTACATTTGCCGTGGATTGATCGTAATGCACGTGAGGACAGTGATGTGCTTCATTCGTCATTTTTTTATTATTATTCCTATAATTAGTGTTTGGAATATAATATTATTACGCCCGTGGAGATATTGCCCACCCGTGGAAAGTGACCACCGCAATGAAAGAGGAAACAACACACAAATGAAAACACGAATTACACCAGACCGGACACGGCCAATTCATCGCGTTCACAACGTTTTATTTGATATCAGGGATGACATGTGGCAGGATTCTCAACAGGTTACCAGCGGCACCGGTTGTAGGTCATCAGTACTACAAGTTCAAGATACTAGCTGTTAACTACCGTTTTTTGAGAGAATATCACGCATATTAATCTTTTGCATGTCCCTTTGCCTGTTTTAGCACCATAAAATGAAGCATATGTTCGCTAGAGTGTGTACTGGGAAGTGCCTGGAATTAACGGCAGCATTTGGCAATGCCGTCGCAGCTTCTGTCATCAAATTTTACGAAGTGCCATCGAAATATTTCCATGTGCGAAAAGTGTCCATAAATAAATTAAAAAAAAAAAATGCCCCTAAGGTTTTAAATTTCTCAACGCCTCGCAATCGACAAGTTCTCCTGAGACTGAAATTCTAGAAGCGAGGATATGTTTGAAAATTTGGTAGTTAATGGTTAATTAATGTACTTGGTAAGTTCATGTAAACTGATTGCATATAGAAGATAATTACATAATATGTTAGAACTTTTGCGAAGGGAGAACAATGTCTGCATCTTCACACCAGTATCAAACAGTCAGGGATGAATGTGAGAACTGCGTCAGATGAAGCTGAATTCAGACATTTAACCATTTCTCGTAAACAGTTACTATTATACTCACCCAAAAAAGAAAGTGTGCATTGCAGAAATTGATCAAACTCCAAAAAAATAATTTCGTAGGTGTAAAGAGTGTTAACCTGTTCATGAATAAGTTATATTGAACACAAAAACAGCTTTCCCCGTTAAAATTGCATTAACGTTAAATGACGTGCTGCACGTTTGGGAAAAGGCATGTTTTGCACGTGGGGAGTCTGAAAATTCATGCAGCAGTGTGAATCCTTGGGTATTTAAACACTAAAGTAAGGCCTTCCTATCGTTCACATTCAACCTTGCGCTGCTGTTAAAACGACTCCACATTAGCATGCCAAGATTGACAATGAATCAAAGTCTCCTTGCCCTGGGTATGATTAGAGCTGGCAGAACACACAGAGAGGTTGCCCAGCATTTGAACTGCCACCGTAACACTGTAGACAGGCTAGTCCATCGACATGCACAACATGATGACGTTCGAGACCGATCCCGCTCCGGGAGACCCCGAGTTTCCACCCCTGCACAAGATCGGTATATCTGTGTCGTCCATCTCCGGAACCGGCAACGAACGGCAACGACGACAGCCAGGAACATCCCTAAGCTGAGACGGATACATCCTCAAACAGTAATCAACCGGCTGAGAGAACACGCCTTACGTCCTCGAAGACCTGCAATTCGTTCGATTTTGACGTTACGTCATCGTCGTGCTCGACTGCAGTGGTGTAGACAACATCTCAGGCATCCCTTACACTGGTGGCGACGTGTTTTAGTCACAGATGAATGTCGTTTCCATCTTCCATCATCAGATGGCCGCCAGAGAGTGTACAGACGTCGAAACGAACGCTACGCAGATCCATGTGCCGTGGAGCGAAACCGTTATGGGGGAGGGTCTCTCATGGTGTGGGGTGGCATCACTGCCCGTAACAGAACTGAGCTGGTCATTATTGATGGCAATCTCAATGCAGCCAGATATCGTGATGAAGTGCAACGTCACGACCCCGGCGTCATTCTACAGCAATACAACGCCCGACCCCACGCAGCTCGTGTTGTTCAACAGTATCTGCAGCAACAACAAGTGGACATTCTTCCCTGGCCCGCAAATTCGCCCGATATCTCACCCACTGAGCACGTATGGGACGAAATGAAACGTCAGCTACGCCGGCTTCCCCATGCACCGTCAACGCTTGTGGAACTCCAAAGACAGCTTATCAGAATATGGAACAACATCCCACAACACTTCCATGCTAACTTGTTCGCTTCCATGAGGCGTAGATGCACAGCAGTAGTCGATGCAGACGGAGGTCATACCAGATATTGAGTGTGTGACTTTTGTGTTTGACCCTTAGTGTCTTTGGCTCTCCATGGCACCAAGAGTATTCGTCGTAGCGTAATGAGATTTCTCGTGTTGATCACAAATTGATTCATCTGTGATTGAATAAAATTTCCATGAATGAAAATGATATATATCTTTTTGTAGTGTTATTTTTTAGCATGCACACTTTCTTTTTTGGGAGAGTATATATTGTGGCCTACAGACGCTTCGACATTCGATTTGATTTGCAATCGGCTCCATGATTCGATTCGGGCTTCTCTGATTCGGAAATTTTTCGACTTGTGCAGCTGTTCTAAAATCATACCAAGAGTCCCCCCCCCCCCCCCCCCCCCCCCTCCCCTGAACTTGTCTTCTGTCATGTCTCCTGTATAGGGCAACCATGCTGTCCTGTACAGGAGGCCTGATGATAGAAGAGATCCAGAAGGTTTCACTTCCGAAACAACGTTGGTTCCGTCCTCAACAATTCCGCTTTTTTGGACTAACCAGGCCAAACAGACACGTCGGCATTGAGTACACTACTTGAGAGAAGACTGGCAGTAGTTGTTGTTGCACTTTACAGAAGGTTCATTATTTATGATTGGAAGGGCCTCGAGATTCGATTCAACATTCTCTTCGAATGCGACTCGACATTTGAGATTCGCAGGATCCAATATTACATCCTGTTTTTTGGTGGTGGGGGGGGGGGGGGCGAATTTAACGACCCTTTCAACAGTCACGGTCACCTCGTGTCGAACAGTTTTACGAGTGTGGGGGGAGGGGGAGTAGGAGTACCCGGAGAGAACCATCCACAAGCGGAGTTAGTATTTATTTTTATTTTTTTTTTATTTTATTTATTGGGGTTTAAGGACACTTTCGACAGCCAGGGTCACCTTGTGTCGGACAGTTTTACGGGTAGCGGAAGCCGGAGTACCCGAAGAGAACCACCGAGCAACAGTGAGGAACTGCCAGACTCTCCAACGTACTAACTCCACACAAGCAAAGTTAGCATTGCTTGAAGACAAGTGCACCATCGACGTTCAGTCCGCCTTAGTACACAGCGCCCCCATGCCCTCACGAGGGCATATCGGGATGAAGTGCCTTGCCCAAGGACACAACGCAGTTACCTCTGGAGGGGGATCGAACCGTGGACCTTTCGGATTGAAGTCCAATTCAGTACCCACTGAGCCACAGAGTTAGTATTATTTGAGGACACGTTCACCATCGACGCGAGGTACGCCTGAGTACACAATATCACCGTGCCTCAACGTGGGCAATCGGGATTAAGTGCCTTGCCCAAGGAGACAACGCAGTTCCGCCTGCACTGCAAAAAATATAGGTTCTCTTTATAACCAAAAGTGGTTCTAATCTTGTCCCTGAGATGGAACCAGTTCTGTTTAACCCTTTACCTAACCTGAAAAGCAGACGACACTTGCAAAAATAATTCTTGAATAACTAATTTTTTTCATTTTTTGTCTAAAAAACATAGGCTATGACCCCTCGTTGGAACGAGCTCGACGAGCTCGTTCCAACGAGGGGTCATAACCTATGTTTTTGAGACAAAAAATGAAAAAGATAATGAAAAGTAATTAGCAATTTTTGAGAATAGCGTTGGCCGGTTTAGGCCGTTACGTTAGGTAAAGGGTTAAACAGTATTTATTTCAAATCAAATAAATTTATAACGATTAATATTAAATATTACCATTATTAAACATAAATTTAGGGGGTTTCAGCCGTAAGTTTAGAGCTTATATGAGGTTGTCTCAAATCATTATTAAGCAAAGGAGATATGAACAGTTGGCATATCGATCCAGTTTTGGTTCTGTACAGAACCAAAACTGGTTCGATTTGCCAACTGTTCATATCTCCTTTGTTTCAAAATGTTTGGCGACTGCGTTGAATAAGCTCCAAGTTTACTGCTGAATCTACTTCAGTTCATGTAATATTCTGTTAAAATTGAATGCTAATCTTGGTAAATTGATTTGATTTGAAATAAACACTGTTTAAACAGAGCTGGTTCCATCTCAGGGACAAGATTAGAACCAGTGTGGGTTCTAAAGAGAACCTATATTTTTTGCAGTGTGGCGTGGATCAAACCGTTGGTATTTCTGTTTAAATCCCCATGCCAAAACCACTGAGCCATCGCGCCCTGTTTCGAACTGTTATCATGCATGAAGGAGATTTGAATAACACGTTTCCGGTGTCAGGAATTACTGTACTTTTATTTCCTTCACCAATATTCGTTATAATCGTTAGTAGGTTCTAAATGGGCATTCGACCCCCCAAAAACCTGGACTCGAAACTCAGATAATTTCTTACGATTTTCGAGATTATTTCGACTAAGTCGAATACGAGACCACTTTTAGATTTCTCGCGGAATGGGTTCGTGTACCACGAGACGACACGCGACGTTTTCGAGTCAGAAATCGGATGGGAAATCGAATCGCCAAAAGAGAGATTACGAGGATCTGTCCTGTCTGGTCGATCAAATCTGGGAGATTGGGCGATATAAAAATCTTAAAAAATGTTAGAAAATCTCTGGAATTGTCTGATCCCAGCCCACTTGAGAATGAATCGAATTTTCTAATGGGATGGCAGTGGAGAAACGCGAAAGCTTCCGAAGCCGTTTCGGGATTTGCAAAAAATCCCTGGAAACCGTTTCCCATAGCGTAAATTTCAATCTGAAAACGTATCGAATGTGTTAAAACTCGATAATAATTTACCTCGAGTGTCTGTCAGATCCTGCAATTTTCCGATCTCTCCGTTTATTCCAGTGCTTAAGTAATCAAGGGAGGCGGAACGATTTTCAAAGTGGGGGAGGCTTGTTACAACCGATAATGTTACAAAGCCGCATAATGTTACACCAACGCACAATGTTACAAAAAATGTAGTAAACAACCGATAATGTTATACACTCCGCATAATGTTATAACATTTTTCAACCCGTTATGTTATAAAAATCGACGCATAATGGTATAACTTTTTTCAACCCGTTATGTTACAACAAATTAACCGATAGTGTTATAACGTCTGAATACTAATTCCAGTTACAGCTATTGTAGATGGACTTTACCACTTACAATTTATTTATTGCCGCATGAAGGTATGTAATATTTATCCTAAAGGTTTCTGCTCTGGTTAAGGCGAGGAGACACCACCCCCCCCCCCCCCCAACTCCCGGATATTTATCATAGAATGACCTAGTAACGTTACATAGACGCGGATTAGCCTGGTATCTCAATCGTGTGACGTTATTACCATGATCATCCAGTGCCCAACATGGTGAAGGCGGGGGTGGTAGGGAGGGGTACTATTTTATCCGGTTGTACGTTTACCAACATGCGTAGTCTCCGCTTCCAGAAATGTAGTGTACCATAGTCCCCTGGCGCCTTTGGGGGTGGGTAAATGCCTCTGTTTCTGCTTGTTTTGGGCATCTAAAACTCATTTGTCGCATATTTCTTAGTCATAAGAATATCTTATTGTTCATTAATTTGACATTTTAACAACTAACAGTGAACAAAAATGAGGTGGAGTTAAAAGAGGTCGAAAAGTTGGATGGAGCGATGTACATATGGTGGATGTGGCGGGTTGGTAGTGTCGCACGGAACAAGAATAAGATGCGAGACTGGGTAGGAAGAGGAATGGGGTTTAGGAGGATCGAAAGGGGTGGGCAGGGATTAGGCTGAGAAAGAGAGGAGGTCATGGATTAGTACATCAGGGTGATTGTGCAGAGAAGGCTATCTGAAAATGCTATAAGGGAGTAGTACTAGACGATATGATAATATAGATGGTGGAGATGTTGGAAGAAGTGGAAGTGATGAATTTGGGATTACAGGTTCTGGAAAAGGCGGAATCACTGGAACAGGCAGTATAAGGAAAAGGACGAGGTTGTGGAGGAGGAGTTGTGTTGATGTTGGTGTTGTGGCGGTGTTGGTGATGGTGTTGAGTAGTTATGTATGTTGAAAATGAGCCATTTTGTAGGACCCCGGGGCAAGACCCCAGAAGTGACGTCATGTCAAGGGACTGGGCGGTCATGTTGAGTTGTCATGATAGTGCACGTGGGTGGCCATGTTGTGACGTCATTATCATGATAATAGGTGGTAGGAGTGCGTATGCGCAGCACATGTTATGGGAACATGTGCTCTGTGTCACCCCTAACAACCCGACAATAGATATCGAATTAATCCAAACAACCCGACAGTCTTCAGAAAACTGACCCAAACACTTCCGAAAACACTCCCAAATAAAGGTAGGATAGTATCCTTAATGAGGGCATGAGACCTATGAAGAGGTACTCATTTCCATAGCTTTCATTTTGAGACGGATGATTTTGCGCGCATCGTGCTCATTTTCATAGCTTTCATTGCTTCATACGACGAAAAAGGGGATTCCGTGGGTTTATTGAAGTTGTAACATTATCGGTTAATTTGTTGTAACATAACGGGTTGAAAAAAGTAATAACATTACGCGTCGATTTTTACAACATAACGGGTTGAAAAAAGTTATAACATTATGCGGAGTTTATAACATTATCGGTTGTTTACTACATTTGATGTATCATTATGCGTTGGTGTAACATTATGCGGCGTTGTAACATTATCGGTTGTAAAGTGTTAACGCCGCATAATGTTACACCAACGCATAATGTTACAAAAAATGTAGTAAACAACTGATAATGTTATAAACTCCGCATAATGTTATAACTTTTTTCAACCCGTTATGTTATAAAAATCGATGCATAATGTTATAACTTTTTCAACCCGTTATGTTACAACAAATTAACCGATAATGTTATAACTTCTGTATACTAATTCCAGTTACAGCTTTGTAGATGGACTTTACCACTTACCATTTATTGCCACATAAAGGTATGTAATATTTATACTAAAGGTTTCTGCTCTGGTTAAGGCGAGGAGACACCCCCCCCCCCCCCCCAACTCCCGGGGATTTATCAAAGAATGACCTAGTCACATTACATAGACGCGGATTATCCTGGTAACTCAATCGTGTGACGTCATTACCATGATCATCCAGTGCCCAACATGGTGAAAGCGGGGGTGGTGGAGGAGAGGTGCTATTTTATCCGATTGGTACGTTTACCGACATGCGTAATTTCCGCTTCCAGAAAAGTAGTGTACCGTAGTCCCCTGACGCCTTTAGGGATGGGCAAATGCCTCTGTTTCTGCTTGTTTTGGGCATCTAAAACTCATTTGTCGCATATTTCTTAGTCATAAGTCTTAGTCTTATTGTTCATTAATTCGACATTTTAACAACTAACAGTGAACAAAAATGAGGTGGAGTTAAAAGAGGTCAAAAAGTTGGATGGAGCGAGGCACATATGGTGGATGTGGCGGGTTGGTAGTGTCGCACGGAAGCCAAAGAATAAGATGCGAGACTGGGTAGGAAGAGGAATGAGGTTTAGGAGGATTGAAAGGCAGGAGTAGGTGATAATTGTGGATTCTAGGACAGGATTAACAAAAACTGTACACGTACACGTACGTGTACCGCCATAGGGATTCAGTGTTAAATCGTGTACAGAGTGTAAAAAATGTCGTTTTTTCATGATGTCCCAGAATCCGCAATTGTTTTTGAGACTCTCAGATCGCACTTTTGACGTTCAAACATCCGTTGGCGAATGAGTGAAATTCGAAACATCGCTCGGAAGGGAAAAAATAAATGAAATTTGAAGAAAATGTAAATTTAAAAAATTTTCTCACCGTTCCCATCGCGGATCAGACCTTCGATCTATCGTTGGTGAACGCAAGCAAAAAAACGTTTTGCGGCTTCTAGGACAGCATCAAAAAAGCAATTTGCGGATTCTGGGACACCGACGTTCGCCAACGGCTGTTTCAACGGTTAAAAGTGCGATCCGATCAGTGAAACCCATTTGCGGATTTTTGGGCAGGGAAAATCGATCTCAAAACTTTTTTTTGACGTTCGCCAATGGTGAAAGTGAGTGTGAAGCGAAGTTACTCATCGAGGATTTTTAAAAAAAAAAATTTTAAAACCGATTTCGGCCTCCGGTACATCGAAAAAATGCGGTTTGCCGGTTCTGTGACACCACCACGTTCGCGATCGCGTTCCGGACGGTCTAGGGGGCGATCCGATCGGCGAAAATGATTTGCCGATTCACCTCGCGAGTTTTGTGAGGTGAATCGTGATAGAATCGGTTTTGAGGAGTTTTCAATTTTGTACTTAGTGTAAATAAAATAGCTTTTTTCATTCAATAGAGTCAAGTATAAAATTGAGTCCCACTTTAGATGGGTTTTAAGCGAGAAAATTTGTGTTTAACTAACATTATGAAATCTTTGCAAAAATCCTTTCATTTTTTGTTCTTGTATAAATGAAAGGTTTTCGTTCAATGGATGACATTAAAAAACTCGAGTTTGGAAAATTAAAACCGATGGAAATCGTCCGTTCACGTTTGTCATAGCGAGATTTGAGATAAATCATAATAAAACAGTTTGTAGTTTTTTTTCATTCAAATAAATTCCACTATAAAGCGTTTTCACTTAGATGAGTTTTAAGAGATAAAATTGTGTTATAAACTGACACTCATGTTTTGTTCCGGTGTGAATGAAAGGTATTTCGTTTTAATAATGGACAATAAAATCGCGTTTTCCACTCAGTCGGGTTTTAAGAGGTAAATTGAATTTTAATCGACTTGTGATAATGTTTCGGAGATATGAATGAACACTTTTAACGAATATAATTATTCTCAAACGCGTTAAATCAGAAACCGGTTTCTTACGCGCTACACTTTCATACTTTTCAAAGTCCTCCTGTTCGTCACGGTTGAATAATCGATTATGTGATCGTTAACACATTCGAGGGCAAAACGCATTTATAGAGGTTTTATTTTGTAAAATGTTTTTCCTTAACTGGTTTTAGTTATTATATATTAAAGACAGAAGATTTTGATTTACTTAAAACATAAAACATAAAATAATTATACATTTAATTTTGAGAATAATAAAATAACTCACGTTAGCATACTCTAAAGGAAATATTAATAATTTTAAAAACGAAAAAATGTTTTTACACATTACAGATTCCAAGCAGAGAGATCAACTTCTCAACGAATATGAATGTGCTAAGAAGAGTATTCAATCAGCTGACAGAAGCAGGCGATTGGGAGAAATGGAATTAAAACGTGAAACCACAAAATTATTTAAACCTGTGACGGAGGTTCAGGAACGAAGTAAAAAGGAGATTGTTGACAAATTGAGGCCCTTAACAGAAAGTTCTTTGAGAATGGGTTTGTTGCCCGGCAGTTTTACGAGGGGGTTTTCCTTTCAAAGATCAACACCGAATTACGTTCCCATGAGGATCGAAACCGACGTGAACGAAAGCGACGATGCGGCTTCGACTATCACCACTGATAGCGCTGCGTTGACCAAGGATGGTGGTAAGAGAGTTCTGTTGTATGGAATTTATAAGGATTCTGATGGTAGAACTTTTATAGGCAACACCGAAGTGCAAGAGGATGATGATAATTTAATCGTCGGTTCGAATAGGTACGAATTAACTCCTGGACTGCACAAATTGCTCCTTTTTGACAAGCCTGGAGATTACACGGATCGGGATTTCGGCAATTACGGCGACATTCTGGTTCAGACCCACGCCATGAAGAGAAATAACGATGTTAGAGAAAAGAGAAACAAGACCCAAAGCCAACAGAGGTTACAAGTGGACGAAGGTGGTGAAACCTATATGGGATATGAATAAGAGGTTTGTCGAGTTGGTGACTGGCAAAGGGGTTAAAACCACTTTTCTTCCGAGCGATTCTGACACTCTGTCTCAGAGATTGAGATTGTTGATGGCAAGTAGACGCGCTGGTAACACTGGATTAGATAATGAGATAGTGAGCATATGCGATGAATTGTTGAGGCAAAAGGTTTTGAATAAGCGCGATTATAAAAGGCTGATGAACGAATTGAAGGATTGATATATATATAATAAGTAGAGAGAACAAACAAACAAAAAATATATAAAATAAAAACAGTAAATTTTACACTGGAAAATAATAAAAAGTATTTAAACAACAAACGATTTACCAGTGAAAAAACAAAATATACATTATAAATAAAAAATGTTGGTGATAAAGAACAGGGGATACGTTAGAACTTACGTTCAAGGTGCTTCTGGAATCGTCGATTCTATAATGCGAGCGTTCACGAGCAATGCAGGTAGAAAACTCGCATCGACTGCGTTTGAGGTCGGTAAGAAGATGGCTGTGGATGCTGGTAAGAAAGCTGCTTCCTAAGCTAGTGGTAGGATAGCTTCTGTGGCTGGCAAGAGGGCCGCCGATGCATTGATCGACAAGTTGATCAGTCCGCCGGCAAAGCGATCTATGTTAGAGCGATCGCCAAAAAGTTGGAAAGATTTTAAGGATGCTGTGGTACCCATATAAGATTTAGCAAAATGACGAGTGGATCTGGATTGAAGAGAACTCGCGACGGTGTAATATAAATAAATAATAATATTTATAAAAACTGAGTTTGAAAAAACATACAAATTGTGTTTGCAAAAATCTGAAATAACAAAAAATAAACAAAGATGAACATTAAAGATATGTCTTGGAACAACGCCGCGACCAAGAGGTCGAATAACAAGTTCTTTACCAAAAGCATAAGAGGCTTGATAGTGGGAAAATCGAATTGTGGAAAGACCAATCTGTTGTCGCAACCCAACTGGTTGGATTACGACAGATTATTCGTGTTTGGCAAGAGCTTGTTTCAACCCGAATACAGATAGCTTCAAGAGTCCATGGATCGTAGATTGCCTATGGACGTCATAGCTAGAATCTTTGACAGTAGGGAGGAATTTGACAAAAGTGAAGCTTCTCTTTCGACCATTTTGGACGCTGCGGCAATGGAATTGATGAAGAGAAATGCGTCTTCGAACGTCGAGTGTCAATTTTATGAGAACGCTAGCGACGTTCTGGATCCTAGAGAATTATTTTCGATTGCCCAGACAGACGATAAGGGAGAACGCTAATTTACTGTGTCTCTTTCGCCAGCATCTCAAGAATATCAATCACATCTACAGTGATCACGTCGCAAACGCCATGAGCGTGGCGAAATTCAGGAGATTCTGCAAGAGGGTTTGGGATGGAGGACTTTACAATTTTGTTGTGATTGATTTGACTCGCGAATTTAATCGTGGAAAATATCGGTGCAGATTCGACAAGTTTTATGTTTCTGATGATAATAAGATAGAGAGCGAAAATAAAATTAGAAAATAATAAATCATCAAATAATTTAGTTTTGAAAAATAAAAATAAAAATTAAAATATAATGTTCGAACAAGGAGAATTGTTAGAACGGATAGCCAAGAATACGGCTCCAAAACAATCCATTCAAATCGTGGTGAGTGGCGATTCGACTCGATTCACGATGAAATTCGAACCTTCCATCGAATTGAATAGAGAGAAAAGATACGAGATGGCATTGGTGAATCTGGAGACTTATTATTCGTTTCCCAACGTCACCGAAAAGAATAACTCGCTCCAGTATTCCGACAGAGTGGATTGGTTGGAGATTCGAATTCTCAAAGGAAGTTATGACAAAGACGATTTGAACAATTACATTCAGATGAGAATGAAGACGGATGGAAAGGGAAGCAACAAGATCAGACTCGCTCCCAACCCTAATACCCTACAGAAGATGTTGGATTTGGAAGATAATTTTCGAGTGGATTTCAACATGGATGATTCTATAGGCAAGATGCTGGGATTCGATCGAAAGATGTATCGAGGCCACGTGGCATATATATATAAAAAGTTTGTTTTTTTTTAATTTTAATTTTCTTCAATGTAAAATTTTTTTTTGTAAAAGTTTTTTTCTCTTTATATATAAATAAAAAGTTTCAATTTAACATCCTTTTTTCTCATAATAATTCAATTTTTGTCACGTTAAGGAACATAAAAAAATCGATTAATTTCATCAAAAAAAAAAATTTTTGAAGGAATTAAATCATATATATAAAAAAACTATTTTAAAATTTTTTAACAAATTATTATTTAAATGCAAAATTCAAAAAAAAATATTCTTACAAATGAAGCAAACAAATAAAAAAATGGAAAATTTAAATGAGAAAACCGTACCTCAGTTAAACGAGATGTGTAGAGAATTAAACATTCCACATTTCAGAAATCATAGAACCAAATCAAAAAAATTGAAGCCATACAGGAATATCGTTTGCGAAATGATGGAAAGAAAAAAATCGAAAGATCGGAAGTGAACAAACTTAAACAGACTCGAATTGCGAAAAAAATTAATCCAATGACAGTAATGCCTGATGAGAGAAAACGAAAAGTGGAGCATGATGAAATTAGAAAGATCATGCATGAGGAGATATGTAGTTTGCGCGATGAAAATGCAAATGAAATGTTGATCGCAACGACGTCAAAAAATGCTTCGGTAGTGAAAAATGAGAAGAAGAAAAAGATAGTAAAAGGAATCGAAATGCCGGCATCGAAAAAAAAAACATTCCGGTTGTGAAAAATAAGATGATCCAATGAAAAGCCGTCGAAGAACTGCAAGTTTCAAAAGAAAATTAAAAAAAAACGAAAACGAGTGATGCGGTTCAGAATCTAGACAAACGAGATATATTGAATGAAATTCGATGAGCAATCGACGAAGGGAAAGGAGAAGAATATGTAGCACGATTCATCACGTAAGCATTCCAATGGAATCCCATACAACGGGAGAGTGCGATCAAAGGCATTTTTAAAACTTTCGATGTGGTTCCCTCATTCAAGAAAGTCGATCTGACATTGTTCATGGAACGGGTGAAGAAAAAAGTATTGGATTTGTTTCGCGAACACATAAACGTGGGACAAAAAATTAAGATGATACTCCATTGCGTGATGAATAAAATCGACGTGAATTCCAGCCGGAGCATCGTGAAAAATGCATATTTCAGATCTAATGTCAAACCCATATTTCGAGGTTCAGATTTATCAGACATTTTCGAAACGATGAAAGACAAGACGTCTCTCGCGAACTATCAACATGAAGGTAGTAATTGGATGTTCGATGAGGTGTTGAAACTCGAAATTCATATAACTAAAAAGAATTCGTTGAAAGCGTCCTCCTACGTGGAATTACCTTATTTCTTAGATAAAAGAAAAGCTGTGATCAACGTGAGAAATAAAGATGATCAGTGTTTTAAATGGGCAGTCACCTCCGCTTTATACCCTGTCAAAATCCATCCCGAGAGAGTTTCTCATTAAGAGGAGACTTCTAAAAATCTCGATTGGACTGGAGTGACTTTTCCAATGCAGTTAAAACACATCAAACGTTTCGAGGTTCAAAATCCCACCATAGCGGTGAACGTCTTAGGATACAACAATGAAAAACGAACGATCTATCCTCTCAGACAGACTTCGTATCTCGAAAGAGAAAAGATGATTATTTTATTATTGATTTCGAGTGGTGACAATCGTCATTATTGTTGGGTTAAAGATTCAAGCCGATTACTGTCGAGACAAAATAATAAACATCAAGGAAAGATATGTTTATGTTGCAACTGCATGAGCGCGTTTCAGAGCAAAAAATCGTTAGCAAAACATCAAGAATATTGCAACGAAAATCAAGGTATCGCTGTCAAAATGTCTAAACCCAAAACCATTGTGAACTTTCAAAATCACAATAGAAGGTTAAAAGTACCATTCATCGTGGACGCCAATTCCGAATGCTTCACTGTGAAAATGAGTTCCTGCCAACCCAACGCTCTTCAAAGTTACATCGAAAGATATCAAAAACACATGCCTTCGGGCTATTGCATTTACGTGAAATGCACTTTCGACTCGCAACACGACATGGGTCCCTTCACCTACAGGAAACAGTGCGAAGACGACGACGTAGTTCAAAGGTTCGTGAAAGAGTTAGAATCCAAAATTCAAATTTTATACGACAAATTCAAAACACCGGCGAAAATGATCATCACGGGAGAGCAGCAGGACGAAAATAACAGAGCCACTGAATGTCACATATGCAGACAATCGTTCGAAAAGAATTCGAAGGAAAATAAGAAGGTTAGAGACCACGATCATTACACGGGTCTGTATCGCAGTCGGGCTCACAGCAAGTGTAATTTAAAATATCGAGATGCCGTTTTCTATCCGGTGATATTTCACAATCTCTCGGGTTACGACAGTCATCAGTTTGTGAAAAATCTTCCCATGAAGAATTAAATTGCATCGCAAACAGCGAAGAAAGATACATTTCCATCACGAAATGGAAGCTCATGGAGAAGAAAAGAGTAATCGCTGGAGAGACGTTGGAAGAAAAAACGAAATCCATTCGTAGAGGCATACGTTTCGTCGACAGTTTTAAATTCATGTCGACCACTCTGGAAAAATTAGTCGATAACATGAGCAAGGATAAATTTAAAATCACGAGCGAACATTTCGGAGAACGAGTAGACATCATGTTGAGGAAAGGAGTCTATCCTTACGATTACATGAACGATCTAAAGAGATTCGACGACACCGCACTACCTTCGAAAGAAGATTTTTATTCGAAATTATACGAAAATGACATTTCCGACGAGAATTACAAACACGCCAAAAACGTGTGGAAATCATTCGATATGAAAACCATGAGAGATTATCACGATCTCTATCTTAAGACCGACGTTCTGCTCTTGGCAGACATGTTCGAAAATTTTTGAGACGTCTGTCATCGAAATTACGATCTGGATCCAGCTTGGTATTTCACCACACCCATAGGGCTGCACGATATTCAAAACTGAATACCGGTATCGGTATTCAAAAAATTACCGCGGTATACCGGTATATCGAAAACTTTTCAGATATGTGAACACAAGTACCACAATCGAGACTCGAGGCATCACAGTCGGAACGAATTAGCATGCCCTGATATGGTTTGAAAAACTTTCACCCAACGCAGACGCACTGAAGTCCAATTGGAATTATTATCCGACATGGACATGTTGCTCATGTTTGAAAGGGCTGCGAGAGGTGGCGTCTCGGTGATCTCCCACAGATATTCTGAAGCTAACAAGTCCTACATGAAAGAAGGTTTCGATTCAAAATGATCGAATAAATACATACAGTATTGGGATGCTAATAATCTGTACAGTTGGGCTATGAGTCATCCTTTACCGATTGAAAATTTTGAATGGGTGACGGAACCGGAAGAGATGCAAAAATGGAGAGACTATCCTTGCATTTTAGAAGTCGATTTGAACTATCCGGAAGAATTACACGATCTACACAATGATTATCCACTGGCTCCCGAACGAATGGAACCGATCGAAGAAGATGATGAAAAACTCATTCCCAATTTACTTAACAAACGTAAGTACGTCGTCTCCAGCGAGAATTTGAAACAATACGTTGATTACGGAATGAAATTAGTCGACATACATCGCGTCATTCGATTCGATGAAGAGCCTTGGATGAAAAAATACATCGATCTGAACACGAATCTCAGAATTCGAGCCGAGAACGATTTCGAAAAAGATTTCTTCAAACTCATGAACAACTGCGTGTACGGTAAATCGATGGAAAACATCAGGAAGAGAACCAGCGTTCGACTCATCACGTCTGAGAAAAAAGCTAAAAAATTAGTAGCGAAACCCAATTACAGACACCGAACCATATTCAACGAAAATCTAGTGGCCATTCACATGCAAAAGACGCACCTAAGTTCGACAAACCCTATTATCTTGGACCGATCATCTTAGATATTAACAAGCGATTGAGGTATGAATTTCACTATGATTACGTCAAATGGAAATTTGGTGATAAAGCCAAACTACTGTTCACTGACACGGACAGTTTAGTTTATGAGATAGAGATGAAAGATGTCTACCGAGATATATCTCCGGATGTGACCGCGTGGTTCGACACGAGCAATTATCCTGTTGATCACCCGTCCAACATTCAATTGAACGACAACAAGAAGGTGTTGGGTAAATTTAAGGACGATAGTGGCGGTAAACAAATCATCAAATTCATAGGTTTGAGACCCAAACTGTATGCTTATCATCTAGAAGATGAAGAGATCAAGAAGTGCAAAGGGGTAAAAGCGTGCGTGGTGAAGAAAAACATCTCTTTCCGAGAGTATAAAGATTGTCTGTTAGGAAGTGGTCCAGTGTATAAGGCCATGAAATCGATTCGAAGCGAAAATCATGACTTGTATACCGAAATAGTCAACAAGATTTTGCTGACAGCCGACGATGATAAGAGATTCATGTTAGACAATAAAATAAGCACTTTGGCACTCGGACATTGGACTTTGGATATGAATATGGACAATAGGATTCCAGATATGATTAAAGACGATAGGATTCCAGAAAATCAAGAGCTATTAGATGGATTCAAGATTATGGAAGTCGATAGAGATATCGAGAGAGTTAGTTTAAAAAAGAAAAATACAAAAAATAACGTCATTTTAGTGAATTATAATAAAAGAAATAAATTTTAAAAAAATATACACATTTATGATTAAGAAAATAGAGATATCCATAGAAGGTGTCATCTTACCTATCGAACCCCTATCCAACATCGATCTGTCGAATGCGGCGAAGGATTTGAAAATCAAAGATTTTCTTGGCGTGTTTTCCAGAGATGCCTTGTCGAAGAGAAGACCTCGACAATCGGAATGCGGAATTTTAAATCTAGACGATTTATTGGGCGAAGGCACTCACTGGGTGGCGTGGTTCAAGAACGGGAAGAAGAATAATTATTATTTCGACGGCTATGGAATCTCGTCGCCGAAAGAAATAAAGAACTATTTCAATGAATCGATGGTTCGTTACAACACGGAACAAGTGCAATCGCCAGATCAAGTGTTTTGCGGTCATTTGTGTCTCTACATTCTCAAGAGATGGTCTGAAGGAGATCGGTTTCAAGACATTCTCAATGATTTACATTATTACATTAAAGAGAGATTTTTTTTATAGTATATATAAGGTAAAGAAATTATTTAAAAACATTTAATCGAAAAAAAACGAAAACTAAAAAATAAGTGAAATAATTCATTTTTAATAAACTGCATTTGAAATATATTTTTAAAACAAAAAAACCTCAAAACAACATGCCAGTCAATAAATTTGGTAGAAGTGATGACGAAAGTCGACCCAAAAAGAAGAGGAAAACGCTCGAAGTCGGTGATGGTTATGACGTTGCCAACTTGGACGATCATTACGAACCTCGAGAGGAACCTTTGAACATGAACAATAAGAAGCTCTACAATCTTCCCGAGCCGATAGATCTCGCAGATGCAGCGACTAAAAAATACGTTGACGGGGGAATGCGGATTTCGAACGAATCATGCTAGATAATTACGTGGATAAAGCCATGACCACCGATCTTGATCTGAAATCCAAACGTTTGCGGAACGTCGCGAATCCCAGATTCCACCGATGCCACAACCAAGAAATATGTGGACGACTCTCACGCGCGATTCAGCGAACATCTGAGAAGTAGATACGTTCAGAAAATGATGCACTCAGAATTGAACGCCAATTCTAACAAGATAACGAACGTGGCCACTCCCACAAATCCCAAGGACGTGGCGACTAAACGCTATGTAGATCTGGAACAGAGAAAGTCTGACAGACGAGAAATGAAATCGGATCTGAATGCGGGATTCAACAAGATAATGAATCTGTCGATGGCGCGGATGCGGACTCCACCATGGTCAACAAGGGCTATGTGGATTCCACCATGATACGATCTCAAGAATACGTAGAATTGCAAGTGGACGATCTCTATCTGAACAAACAATCTGGCGGAACCATGGAGTGTGGCATCAACATGAATGGTCACAATTTAGTCGGTCTCAATCACGATTCCGAATTCGATTCCAGCGTGGTCAGCAGGAAGTACATGGATGATAACTCAGCCTGGAGAAAGGGCGACATCATGAAAGGTAAACTAGACATGGGCGGACACGTGCTCACGAATCTACCAGATCCCGTGCACATGTCGGATGCCTGCACTCTGATTTTGGTGGTGGAGAAAGTTAAATATGCTAGGCAATTGATCACCGTGTGGGCCGAGGAGGCCGGCACGTTATAGGAGGGAAAAGCCGAGTGGTCTTTCGGAAACGGAGGTAGCGGATCACAACATGGTCAGGTGGGATATCCCATACCGTTGGGGGGTGAAATCATACGAATGGGTCTGTCTTCCACGGATTTGAATAACAGAGTGGTCGTCAATCTCACGGTGAACGGAGTAGAAAGCGATAAGAGATACAGCGTTGAAAAGACTGAGAATCAACAAGCGAATGTTAGCACCTTCGGCACACCTCTCAAAGTGAATGCCGGAGACAGGATTAATTTTGTTATGAAAACCGATAATCCCGAAGCCACCACTTCCGTGGTGAGCCTACTGATCGAATTAGATCCTTTGAACAAACAGTGAACGCGTGGAAATAATTAATTAAAAAAAAATAATGAGTGATTATTAAAAACAAAAAAAAAGTAATGAGATTTAGAAAGATGTTCAATCTCTCTAGATCTCATTACTTTTTATTTTCTTTTTTTTTTTTGTTTTTTAATTATTACTCATTACTTTTATTTTATTATTTTTTTTTTTCACACACGTCTCTCATCGAATTATCGACATCTTATTTCCATCCAATTCGAATTGTAATTCTCTGTCCAACAGGACCAGGGTCAAAGGCTTCGGTTTTTCTCTGCACGTTCCTATCGAATTGCATCTTGATCTGAATGTCCGCTACTCTTGAGTCGTTCGCTCTGTTTACTGACATCGAATATGAACATGGGATACATCGACTTGTATTCACTGGGAAATATATTAGGGTTGCTCATCAATTCGTCCAGACCGTGATACTTCTTACTAAAATCTGCGGCATCGCCATACAGTCTGCAGAAATCATTCTTGTCGACCGATGCATTGTAATCGATTGCTGGATATCTTGTGGCGTTCAGAAACACTTGCACGTTTGTCAAATTGCAGTGATCGAATAGCGATGCATTCTTTTCCTGAGACCCGTCCCTATCTGTCTGAACTGCGACCACGATGAAACGCGGTCTCTCGGAAGCAGATTTTACGGTCAATCTCCAATCGAAGTGATTCGTGGAGAGTGGAATGCTAGCCATGTCGCACTGTCTCATTCTAAATCCCACGGGTAATTTACTCTTGGATTCTCTGATCTTGTAGAGATGCGTTTTTTCCACGATCGAAGGCTGAACGTGCGGAACGAACCATGATGTCTTGTGTAGAGTTATCTTACCCGCATCGGTCGCGGAGAGTCTCACTATTGCGTCGTCGTTTTCTTTTTGAATCAACATCAGATTGTGTTTGAATCCGTACATGATCTTCTTGTAATCGTCTGCGAATCCGAAGATGTGTTTCAAAGGTATCCTGAACGAAAACGTTCCTTTAGGTCTGGACGCCTTGATGACGTAGTCGAATATCACGATGGCGCCGGCGCTAGCAGGACCGATGGTGTCTTTCATCCACAACTGATTAAGTCCTCTGGATTTCGAAAAATCATCTGGATACGTCAAGAGTCTGAACATCGTGGTGGCCTGACCGGGATGAAACACAGATTCTATCTCTTGTCCGGATAACAAGTATTTTATATCACTGAATAGATGCATGATGCCATTATTGGCTAGAGTAACCGTGTCGTCGTCGGCGTATTCAGTCCCATCTTCCTTGGTGAGACATCCCTGCACCACTATGTAACTCTCGCTAGGATGAACAAATAGATCTTGTGTTTCGACGTTGATTCTTATCTCTCCTGCATTTTTCAAACTCATTCCGGTTATAGGTTCGTATTCATGAACCTCGTATTCTTGAATACTTTCATCTTTCACTATGCTTTGTGCGATATCTAGTATATTTGCCATTTTTGAAGGTTTTTTGGGGTTTTTTTGTTTATTAATTAGTTTGCTTTTTTATCTAAAAATAGTTTTAATTATTTTTATTTTTATTTTTTCTCTCCTTTATATATATGTGTAAACAAGAAAATGTTAAAGAGAGTAAATAAAAAAAAAATTGTTTTCTTTATTAAAACTTCGTCTTCTGCAATTGTTGTTCGTAAAACTTTCCGATGATCTCTTCACCATCCAAAGCTTCGATTTCGTAAGTCACCGGATCAGTGTGAAATATTTTGATTATCACGAAGATTTCCCGAGGTCCATCGACGAGTGCAACCCTTTTCGAACTGCTTCTTATAAGCGTAGATTCTCACTCGATCGCCGACTGCAAATTTCGGCGTTCTAGACTTCTTCCTGATCTTAGATCTCTCAGGATATAGATTCGCATAGACCCGTTTTTCATTTCGAGGTTCGTTAGCTTCCACGGGAGTCATCTTGATCGATCTGTGTCACGTGTTGTTGTAATCTTTGACCTCACCGTTCAGAGCGTATATGTATTTCTTGGTTGAATTCGCCATGAAGTATCTATACATCTTTTCCTTCTTCGTTCGATTCCAACGTTCCACGACGCTGGCTTTCTCTTCGTTTTCGATCGAGAAGAGGTTGACCAATCGATGAACGTGCTTGTTGTAGAATTCCTTTCCCTTGTCCACCCACAATTTATTCGGTTTTCGAGAAGACGAGTCGAACACGCTCATCAGAGCCTCGGCGACGCAAGGTCCCGATTTATTCTTCAAAGCTCTGATCCAACCATATTTGGAAAACACCGTCAATAAATATTTGATGCCCTTGTTCCACCTCGAAAACGATCTCATGTCGACCAAGTCGGCAGACCAAATGTCCTCCAGACCCTTCATGAACACCCTTCTCTTTCGAAATTTACGCACGATGGGTTTGTGTAACTCCTAGGCCAATTCGCTCGTCAATAATCGTTTCTTCTTCTTTTCCGATACACTTTTTTTTAACGCCCCATCCGAATCGACGTTTCGCACCGATCAGATTGCCGACCAGCGAACGTTCTATCTTCTCTCTCCTGTTCGGATTCAATATACCTCTCAATTTCGCCAACATGTTTTTATCACAGACGCTGTTGCGAGTCTTGGGGTCGGGATGTCCAGCATAGCACAGATCATGATCATACTCGACTGCGTCCACCCTATTCACAGGTTTGCTCCAAGATTTAGGCGTTGAGTCTCTTGTTCAATTTCGTTCCAGGTCCCGTGAAACTGTGACCAGCAGATGCATTTCGAAAGGTAGATTATTGATCATTTTATTCACGATGCCTTTACCTTTGCTCGTGTTTTGTTTTTTTTGATGAATTGAGTCTTGATCGAACCACACACGTTGCAAATTCTGCGAAGCATCTGTCTGTCATTTTTAGTTCGTACTTCTCGAGAATTACCCATCTCGGTAACTCTCTTACACTTTACACAATACATTTTTGAGAGTTATTTAAATTAATTTCGTATTTATTTTTTTTTTTTTATAGGGACACGTGCCCCGTCTCATCTCTAACAACTTGACAATAGATATCAAATTAATCCAAACAACCCGACAATCTTCAGGAAACTGTCCAAACCGTTCCCGAAAACACTCCCAAATAAAGGTAGGATAGTATCCTTAATGAGGGTATGAGACATATGAAGAGTTAATGCATTTTATTTTCATTTTTCACTCTTCAGGCATCTTTTGTGTCCCAAACTGTAACAAAATATCACCATTTGATCATAAAAGCCATTTAGAAGCATTATTAACAAAACTAAGCCCCTTAACATAAACATTTTGGAGAATTTCATCCAAAACTGACTTATGGATGGGGGTGGGTACCCAATGTTAAGCAGAAAAAAATTGCCCAATTTTCTCCTGAGGTCAACAAAAATATCTATTCACAACATGCTTCATTCATATCAAGTTTTTTTTTAATGGAACATTCTTTAAAATAAAGCACAGTATATATAATATTGTCAGAGTCATAATATCAAGGTGGGAGTGATTTTTCAACATGAAAAAAATGAAAATATTGTTTTCATTTAAAAAAAAAACAAAAAAGTCTCATTTAAAAAACAACAAAGTCTTTTTGATTGCTATCCTGGTATGCAGATGCGATAACAAAAGCAAAAACACAAGGTTTGCTCTTCTTGAGCCATAACAAAAACAAGTTCCCATTTACTCAACCAATATTTGCAATATATACACGGTTAAGCAGTAGTAAATTAATTATGGGCACAACAGGCATAGTGCTCACATATGCATGCATATGCCATGAGTCACAGAAACTAGACTGTTCGAAGTGCATGTCTGCAGAGAGATAAAATTACGAAAACGTTGAAAAGATTTTTAAAGTTTAGTTTAAAATCAAAGGTTTCGGGGGAAAAGAATAATTGAGTTTCATTTGCCAGGTACACACCGAGAAACAAGATTTGTAAGAATATTAAGCTACACATTTAGTCCGTCTCAGTTGTCTGATCCGGTTTGATTGGGGTTTTACATCGCTTTCAACAACTATGGCTATATGACGCCAATATCACAACGTTGTTAGTTCCCAGAATGAAGGTAGAATTATTCAAACAGATCCACTCGATGGCCAAAGGAATCCACCAACCGCTGGAGGAACTAAAAAGCTCACCCACACAGACACCCCAATATAAGGATAAAACAAATTCCTTAGAATTTGCTACATCAATATAGTATTAAAATGTCTGTATGAACAGCCAGTTCATTGCAGCGGTGCATTAACAACAATGCTACCAAATGTGGACCTATTATACCCGGGTCCACAGTCTCCACACGGGGTTCAAGCTACACAGTAATGTGTCTTTGTGAACTGATGTGAATCTGGTAAGTCTTGAAAAATGCATCTGATACTGAGAGTAAATGGAAATATGTTTGGACATATAAAAGTATGCATTGAATCAGTGTGCATTACGTGTTTTGAGTTAGCGTTCGAGTGCCAAAATTTTGTATATAAAACGTATGAGAAGGGGGTGGGTCCCCCAAAATGTCATGAAAAAAATATGCAAGAAAGGGTGGGTGGGTCAAAAAATCTGCAAAATAAAAATTCCCACCTATGATCACATATTTTTTCAGCCCCTCCCCCCCCCCCCCCCCCGATATTACAGAGATAAACTAAGCATTTATTCTATTATATCTTGTTTGACAGAGCTCATGGAGCTCTGTCAAACAAGATATAATAGATTAAATGCCTGTTTGGGATATTCTCACGCCAAAAAGGTCTGTAAACAAAGAGAATTTGGTGAGTGTCGCAGATTGTCGGGGTAATTAAAAACGTCTCCACTGAACAATATTAATAGCTTTGATTCACAGAAAATGAATCCTTATGAAATTTTTTTCAGGCTCAACCGTCAGGAATACATCAGTTGGTCGGAAAAGCGAACAGTAGATTCGTTTTTCCAACAAACTAAAATATTCCGAACGAGTGAATCTAAACATTGGCGATGACCTATTTGTGGGCAAGACTGGTTCCACGCCATAACCGCGTTGAATTTCTGATAGAATTAGACAGGCGGCCCGAGAGCTTGGAAGGATTTGCAAAGTTTCAGCAGAACGTTTTTGTTGGTTCCCCCAATCTTTACCAGTCCTCTTATCATTTTCAGGAGATTTATTCGTTTGTTAGTTCTAGTTACTGTGAGGGAGATGTGTTTGAATGGGGTTAGTGTCCTGTGGATTGTTATTCCTAGGAATTTATCCTCCTTGCAAGTTTTCCGTTTGGAGTGAAAAAGGTGAAGATGGACAGAGAGCAAACAGAGTTTTTAATGATTAGTTTTATTAGGGTTGAGCTGTATGCGCCACTTGACTTCCTGTTCTAGATCACCCGATTGCCTTCGGTAGTCGGGGTTGTATTGTGTTACGGGACCTACTTGTGTTGAAGAGTCCCTTTGGCCTGAAATAGTCGGCGGATTTTTGACGCGTCGAATCTACTAGTTATACCAGAGCAAAAAATGAATTAAATTCGTCGGCGATGGATGCATCGACTATTTCAATCAAAAACTGTCGACGGATTTTTGACGCATCGAATCTAATACTAGAGCAAAAATGAATTAAATTCGTCGGTGATGCGTCGACTATTTCAATCAGATGCGAGTCAGACGCATCAGCGATGAATCTCCGTCCAACTGAGACGGATCTCCGTCGATGATGCGTCTGAAATACGTGTTTGAAATAGTCGACGGATTTTTGACGCGTCGAATCTAATACAAAGTGCGGAAACAAACTAGCGCTACCGATCGGCCGAATACAAATCATATGGTAATGGGGAAAGCACATGTCAGTCGCTGGGAATACCCATCTTACGTCACTTCAGTGTTGACTGATCGAAGGCTTGATTCGAGAGTTTTCAAAATGACTGAAGCATGGGTGAAAACGAAAACCAATTTTTTCAAAATTACTGAATAAGAAGTTGATAAGTGAGTGCGAAAATCAGTTTTAAACAAAGAGCATCAAGCTTGCCTACAAACTTCGTTGATAGTTTCAACTTTCGACGTTCGCGGTATTGTTGTTGCTACGGGTTACGTAAGTTGGCAAAATATTCTCGTTCAGAAAAGCTTAGCCCCCCCCCTCTCTCTCTCTCTCTCTCTTTGGCTTCAATGTGTTCCCGTCTCATATGTTATTTTTTAAACCGGATTCGCAAAATTTGATTCGAGCCCTCGGTTTGCTTTAGATCACATCGAATTCAAGTGTTTGTTTATTGGGGTTTTACTACAGTTTCAATTGCCAGTATCATGTCGTGTCAGGTAGTTTTACGTGTGTGGAGGGAGTGGGGTAACCTGAGAGAACCACCGAGCAATCGGCGAGTAACTACCGAACTCCTCAACGTGCTAACCAGGTTTGGCATGCAATTGAAGGCATGTGTACCATTGACGTGTCACACGCCTTTTTGCGCTTTTAGGTGGGGGTGAGGGCTAAACAGGTCATCGTACGGATAAATGTGCTCAAGGATGTTATTGCTTAACATAAATCAAAAGCCGTTAATTTTATGTTTTTCTCGGGGGGGGGGGGGGGGTATTCCTCAATGCCCAGCCTTTCCATCGGTCTTTAGACGGCTGATCAAAGCATGAGCATTAACTCTGCAGCCTCCAATTTCCCCCAGTGTCCTGAGTCATAATAAGCTGAATCAATAACTGAAAAAAATATGTTTGTGAACATTTCTCGGTACAAGCAGAACACATGCCACAAAAATAGTTCAGTCAACAAAGTTAGAGGGGGGGGGGCAAGTGTAATATCTAAGGGGCTACTGAATACTGAATATAATTTGCAGTGCAGTATCATCTGAGGAGCGCAGCGGCGAGATGCGGTCGAGCACGAGCTGGGGTGTACTTCGCTCGTGGGTCATTGGAGTGGGCCCGGGGGTGAAGTTTCCTCGGGAAAAAAATTGAAACTGGGGACAAAAACAGCAATTTCTTTGACTCTGAGTCCGTTTGTGTCCATAATTAGTTAATAAGTTGTGAAAGGCAACATTAATTAGGCCACATCACCACCAAATAGAATCCGAATAAATTATAAAATTATAAAATATTGTAACCGATTGCTTGCAACAACATGGCAAAATAGCAACCAACAGGTGAACTATTTGGTGCAACGCCATTTCAGTCTTGAGTACGATGGTTTCCTGTATGGCTGTAAACACAACACACGTGGGTACACACAATAGTGCACCTCAAATATTGTCCGAAGCATGTGAAATTTCGAATGAATTAAAAAAAATAACCACGGAAGATATAAATTATGGAAGAATTATTTTCCACAGGCTTACGAAACATCCGTGTTTTGATATTTTGTTGTGAGAATTGACGTGATATATAAGTGAAACTGTGTTCAACAGAAGGCAGAAATATATAAATTGTATAGTAAATTTCCTTTCTTATTATACCTATCGCAATTGTTTACTACAGGCTTGCACTACAGTGGAAGACCCTAACACGGATAAAATACTCTCTATTTTAATCTTTCCCAAGAGATGTGGGAAAGAAAAGTGGTGTAAAAAACACCATGAAAAAATAAGCCAAAACTGGGCCGAGCGCCATCGGCGCACACCCAGTATGGGTCGCTCTTCCCTTAGTACAAATCCACGACTTCCGTTAACCAATGCGCAGTGCGTCATCAATTCATCATTCTTTTGAGTCCGCCAACATAGGAGTTATGTGATCAGTGGGGAGGAAGGATTCTTACCCGAAAAAGAAGACGGGAGGGCCGCCATGTGAACAATTGCGGTAGGTAAAATAAGAAAGGAAATTTACTATAAAATTTATATTTCTTATCAACCTACCTTACAATTGTTTACTGCAGGCTGAACAGACAATAGGATTGAGGGAATCACAAAACCAACCCACACATAACTCAGTTGCACTGGAACCGTTGACAGAGGAAGAGACCCCTAGGTCTATCAAACCATAGCATCACAAACATTAGTAAAAGACAACTTAGATGTGAGTCTTCCATGGAAGACGTGTGTCGCCTGCACTATATTTTAATATTTCAGACAGAATTCTAAGTGGAAAAGGGGCATAACTCTGGAAAAAATACAGCGGATCAAAAAATAAAATAGGAGGTGCACAATGCCGTTATGTGATAAAGAATCACTGAAAGTTTCATCAAAATCCATTCATAGGTTAAAGAGGAGTGGCGGATAAGAGAAAGTGTGACGCGGACGACGCGGACGACGATGCAGACGACGCGGACGACAAAAGTAATCCCTATATGTCGCTCCCCACTTCGTGGGGCGGCGACACAATGAAAGATGAGGCGTATGGTGAAGTGCGACGCACAGACAGAAAGGGCAGTAACAGCACGAAGCTGGAACTGACCCTGTAAAAAAAGCTGAATGGCTGGGATAGACAACAGCCTGAGCCGAAGAAAGAGGGCCAGTAGGACAAAGGTCCTCTGTCGGGTCCTGCAACTGTCGCAGATAAAAGGAGAAGGTAGCATTTCTCCAGTAGGCTGCCAGTATGACATCCGACAACATGACGGAGTTAGTAAAACAAGAAGACAATGCACGCACCTCGTGGCAGAAAAAAAACGATTGGTAATACAATCACCAGTAGCTAGACGAGCGGAAGCTGCACGAATAGCAAGACAAGTCCATCGAGAAATGGATGCAGGAGAGATCTGGCATGTGAGAAAACGCATATCCATCCAGGATAAAGGCGCGAACGCCCCCCCCCCCCAACCCCCCCCCCCCCCCCCCCCAAGCAGAGCAGCGCCCAAGAAAGTGTCCATCTTGGAGTAAACTGAAAAGTCCTAGGCCTTTTCAAGGAAAAGAGCTGAACAAACTTGGAGAGGCAAGGATGAGTGTCGAAACAATGCGGTACCACATATGAAAAAGGTCTCCGAAGCATGGACGTGTACCCATTGCTGGAGACCCCCGGAAACAAACATATACCAGAAACTCCGCAAGCGGTGTGGTCGAAGGAATGACAGAAGCAACAGAGTGATCGCACACCATCGACAGAAGAACCTTCTACTTAGCCACAGAGGCTAAACCAGTGGAGTGGGTGCCTCCTTGAAGAAGAAAAGCAACTCCACTGCTTTTCTCTAAAAACAACTACGTAGGAGACAGGACCCGATAAAGACATGCGCGAAGGCACAACGAAGTCGGGTCAACTTGAAACCTCCTCGGGCGACTTTGGCAAAGAAAGTCGCGACGTAAAGGGAGACATGCCGGAACCGCCGCTAACAGAGAGATGAGCAGATTATCCACAACCACCGAGGCGACAGGGGTGTGATCGAAAGGATTCGACGACTGCAGGTTCATATCTGGGCTAGAACCTGAGGCGGAATCGGAACCGACAGGAAGGCGTGGCCGACAAGACCGTCCGAAAAGAGGGCCAGAGCGACCACGGCGAAAGCCAGAGCATCTGGACACGGGGAGACGAAAGTGTCCACTTGATGGTTCCAACGAGTCGCAAAGAGATCGATGGAACACCGCCATGTGGAGCAACCACTCGGTGGAAAAGAACCTGCCCCGTCGGGACAGGGAGTCGGCTAGGACGTTCAGACGACCGGAAATGTGACGAACAATCACCCCGGCGTTGACATCCTGAGCGAGCAGTAGAAGATCCCGAGTCAATTCGTACATTGGAACCGAGTGCGTGCCGCCCTGGTACCGAATGAAGCAACCACTGTCGAACTGTCGAACAACAGAAGGACCTGACGATTCGACAGGTGAGGGATCCACTGCCTGAAACTCAGAAGAAGAACAAGAAGCTCCTTCTGGTTGATGTGTAGAGATGCCCGATCCTGGTCCCACATCCCGTGAAGTGAAAGACCTAGAGGATCCAACGTCGCACCCCATCCGAGATCACTGGCATCTGCCGTCAGAACGCGATCGGACGTGGGTAAGTCCAAAGGGACACCCTGCGTGATCCACTGAACATTCGTCCAGTGGAGAAGGTGAGGATGAAGAGATTCTGGTAAATGACGCATCAGATCCAGAGAATCGACATCCGGCCTCCAACGACTGAGCAGAAAGTGTTGGAGAGGTCCGACATGCAGCCGACCTAGAGGAATGAGATCCGTCACCGAACCGCAGAGACCGAGCAGCCGGAGAATAACCCGTGCTGTCGCGGATGTGGACTAGGACAGAGTCAGAGCAAAAGCTGAGAGAAACACAGCCCTGGCCTGGGGAACCGCCACCGTATTGAACTGAGTGCGGAAGGCCATCCCCAGATGACAAAACGACGGAGAAGGGACCAGATCCGACTTCTCGTTGACTCTGAATCCTAGCGACGTGAGCAAGCTCAGCAGAGTGTCGACATCCAACTCCAGTAAGGCAGCATTGGAATGCCTCTGGAGGAAATCGTCTAGATATAGTCCTGGACTGTGTGCGATGGAAGGCTATCACATGCAACATCAGTCGGGTGAAGGTCCAAGGAGCCAGGTTGAGGCTGAAAGGCATGGCCTTCAACTGGTAAACTCGCCCCAGAAAAGCGAACCTGAGATACTTCCGCTACACCCGATGAATCGGAACGTGAAAGTAAGCGTCTCGCAGGTCGATGCTGGAAGCGAAATCTCCCTGGGGAATGGAACGGCGGACCGACCTGAAAGTCTCCATGCTGAACTTGGGAGCAATGATAGACTGGTTCAGGATACTCAGATTGATAACCGGTCGGAGTCGGCCGTCCTTCTTCGGCACCAAGAACAGGCGGAAATAAAACCTCACTGACTGAATGTTCTTGACGACCTGGAACGCCCCCTTGGCCAGGAGATTGTCTATCTCCGTGGACAAAAGCTCCCGACGTAAAAAGTCTGAATGAACTGTGGTTGGAAGAGGCACTCTGCACAGAGTGGGGTGCCTTCGGAAGGATATTCGCAGCCCGGACCGAACAACATCTGACACCCAAGGATCGGATGTGATGGTGGCCCAACGGTCCGCGAACTCTGCTATCCTTCCTCCAACCTGGGACGAATCGAGGTGAGGACCTTCAGTTCGAGACCCGACGAGGCCCACGAGAGGAGAAACCACCTCCTCTACTGAATGAAGAATCCTGAGACTTCCCTCTAGCCTGCCGACGCTTACCCTTACCCCGTGAGTAAGAAGTAGAAGCGGTGGCAGAAGGATCAGCCCTTTGCTTCCCAGAGGAAGCAGAAGGGCACTTGTTAGGCTTTGAACGGTCCCTGCCTCCCCTAGAAGACTGAGCAAGCTGACGAAGCAGCAGCTGATCTTTGGGATGACGTAGGACGTCATCCCGGGCCGTCGACACGGAACCCATGGAACAGTAGCGGACCCGCCAAAGAAGCAGATCGAAGGAAGGAATCGGCCTGTGTCTAGCACAGAGTCCCTTCGAACTAGTTCCAAAATAGCCGTGTCACAGACAGGCATGCGTGTGAGTACGATGCATGAGCGCCTTGGACAGCACACGCAAAGGAGCCTGTAGATCGTCAAAAATGGCCACACATCCTCCACGTGTGCGGACAAAAAAAAGAATGATGAATTGATGACGCACTGCGCGTTGGTTAACGGAAGTCGTGGATTTGTACTAAGGTAAGAGCGTCCCATACTGGGTGTGCGCCGATGGCGCTCGGCCCAGTTTTGGCTTATTTTTTCGTGGTGTTTTTTACACCACTTTTCTTTCCACATCTCCTGGGAAAGATTAAAATAGAGAGTATTTTATCCGAGTTAGGGTCTTCCACTGTAGTGCAAGCCTGCAGTAAACAATTGTAAGGTAGGTTGATAAGAAATTTGGAAATCCGGATGCTAATTTTACTTTCCCTGCTATTCACGTATAAATTGCTATTACGCACCCCCTCCACTTAAACATTTTTACAAGCATAAAAATCTAGATTTTAAGATTTCTTGCCTGATGTTCCCTGTATCAGGCATATGGATTAACGTGGTTGGGGTGGGGGGAGGGCGTGACTGAATGCTTTTTGTTTGTTTTATTTAGGGGGGTCCCGGTTCCACTGGATCATGGTTGCAGTGTGTTGAGGCGTATTCCACTTCGACGATACATACTCCTTCAACCATTGCTAACCCTGCTTGTGCCGAGTTAATAGCTCTGATATTTACTCGCACCGATCAGTGGTTCTCCGGGTTTTCCGGCCTCACCCGTAAAACTGTCTAACACTGGCTTTCGAAAGTGTCGGTGCGCTCCATAAATAAATAAATAAATAAATAAATAAATAAATAAATAAATGTCGTGCCGCCCTGAGTGCAAAAACAAAATGGCGAAGGAACCTAAAGTATGCCGGTCGACCACGATTGGCTGATCAATTAGATTCGACACGACGGTGATGCGTCTGTATATTTCAAAACTTCTCCGTGTCTCATCAACGACGAATTTAATACATTAGATTCGACGCGTCAAAAATCCATCGACTATTTGAGGCTTTAGATGCTTGTGGTAAAGAGTACCTTTGGCCTGAAATAGTCGACAGATTTTTGACGCGTCGAATCTAATAGTTATACCAGAGCAAAAAATGAATTAAAATCGTCGGCGATGCGTGGACTATTTCAATTAGGCCTGAAATGGTCGACGGATTTTTGACGCGTCGAATCTAATACCAGAGCAAAAAATGAATTAAATTCGTCGGTGATGCGTAGACTATTTCAATTAGATGCGAGTCAGACGCATCGCCGACGAATCTCCGCCCAACTGAGACGAATCTTCGTCGGTGATGCGTCTGAAATACGTGTTTGAAATATTCGACGGATTTTTGACGCGTCGAATCTAATACAGAGTGCGGAAACAAACGAGCGCTACCGAACAGCCGAATGCAAATTATATGGTAATGAGGAAAGCACATGTCAGTCGCTGGAAATACCCGTCTTACGTCATTTCAGTGTTGACGGTTCGAAGGCTTGGTTCGAGATTTTTCAAAATGACTGAAGCATAGGTGAGAACGAAAATAAATTTTTCAAAATGACTGAATAAGAAGTTGATAGGTGAGTGGGAAAATCAGTTTTGAACAAACAGCATGAAGCTTGCCTTCAAACTACGTTGATAGTTTCAACTTTCGACGTTCGTGGTAATATTGTTGCTACGGGTAACTAAGTTGGCAAAATATTCTCGTTCAGAAAAGCCTAGCCTCTCTCTCTCTCCCTCTGGCTTTAATGTGTTCCCGTCTCATACTTGATTTTTTAAACCTGATTCACAAAATTTGATTCGGGCCCTCGGTTTGCTAAAGCTCACATCGAATTCAGTTGTTTGTTTATTGTCGCGTCAGTTAGTTTCGCGTGTGTGAGGGTGAGGGGGGGGGGGGGGGGGGGCGTTGAGAACAACCGAGCAATCGGCCAGTAACTACCGAACTCCTCAACGTGCTAACTAGGGTAAGCATGTGGTTGAAGGCATGCGTACCATTGCCGATCCACGCGCCTTTTTCCGTTTTTAGGTGGGGGGTGAGGGCTAAACAGGCCATCGCACGGCTAAATGTGCTATTGGCAAGGATATTAGTAAATAAAATAAATAAATAAATGTCGCGCCCTGGGTGCAAAAACAAAATGACCGAAGGAACCTAATGTATGCCGGTAGACCACGGTTGGCTGATCAATCAGATTCGACTCGACGGTGATGCGTCTGTATATTTCAAAACTCCTCCATGTCGCATCAGCGACGGATTTAATACAATTAGATTCGACGCGTCAAAAATACGTCGACTATTTCAGGCCTTATCGTCAGCGAACTGGGAGATTTCGACCTGATTTTCAACCACCTTGTGGGTGTCATTAACATAGATGATAAAAAAACATAGGACTGACGTTCGAGTCGGAGGGAGGGGTCGGGGGGGGGGGGTCGAGAGTGGCACTTTATAGATGATTCGCGATTAACCTTGATTTAACTTTCAGATCAGTTAGAAAGGAGGTGATCATACGGAGTATTGTGATGGAGGGAGGGGGGGGGGGGGGGGGGCTTCCTTTTGGCAAGTTTGTATCTCATTCAGTTGCGTCATTTGTACCAGGGGCGGCGGAAGCTCGATAAAAGTGGAGAGGCACAAATTTACAATGCTACAATGCTGGTTCGACCCAGTGTGAGAAAGGTTACAGTCGTATATCGGTAAATGTACCATGACTCGCCATAGTCTCTCGTTCAGATGAATATGCCCCTGTGTGATCACTGTCCGGTCTGTTTCCTGTACTTCAACCATCAAGGCCAGCCTTCGGGTTGGAAGAAAACTGAAGTAGGAGAAACGGACCGAAGCGACCGAAAGTGGGATTCTTTGGCTAAATATTGTTCGGATTTGAGCATAATGTTACAGGAATGGCAGTATATTGAGACGTTTGTATGCACCCATTTTAACTCATTGTGTAACTGCGAACCATATATGTGGAAAAAGTAAAGTGGAGGGGCACGTGCCCCCTGCGTGCAACCCCCCCCCCCCCCCCCCCCCCACCCCACCTCCTCTGAGTTATGCTCCTGTCGGTAATATATTGATTGAATAGTGAGGGACTATTCGGTTCAGACTGGCACTAAAATTGATGCAAATACGCATCACGAATATAACATTAAAGATATAAAATATACCTTTCCAGAACTCAACGACGATCACAAATCTTGTTGCAACACATGTAAATGCCAGTTGCTGAATGATCAATCTGGTCCTTTCACCGGATACCAGCAGTATAAGGGAGACAATTCCTCCTGTGTACAAGTCACTACTCTGACCAGTTGGATGCTTCTATCACAAAACCACCTTACCTTTCACCTTCAAATCCACGTCGAAGAGTGACGCCTTACCTTTTTGAGTGCTTGAAGCCACTGCCAGGACTCAACTGAAAAGTGCTGAAAGTCAATTTAGTGGCTTTACACTGTTTGCGTTAGCTTGTTGCACACTCAGCAGGAGAAAAATTTTTATATATCAAATTGTTTTGTCACAATTTATTAGAGCGTGCCAATAGGCGCTCTCCAATATACTCTCGAGTGCCTAATAATAGTACAGAGCAAAATAATAGTACAGGGTGGAAAATTTCCTGAAAATGAATAATAGTATAAGGTCGAATAATAGTATTGGGTGGAAAATTCCAAGATGTGAGCCAAACACTATGCTCTGAACCGTTTCCAGACGTCTGATGCTTTTGAAGTGGTGAAGGGCTAAATTACTTTCGGTTGTCATAGTTTTCACATGGATTTGACTTGTTGCAATTTATGGGAGAGTGTAGGCACTCTCCCATAAATTGCATCAAGGCAAAACCATATAGACTAATTAATTCTGTTTCAGTGATGGTATGAAGCACATCCACTGGATACTAGGTCTTAAAGTTATGGTTGCAATACTTCAGAATAAAGCCCAAATATATGCTTCCAGCTCTCTACCCATTAACATTTCCATTGCATCCTGTGTTTGCTTGTACATGTACCTTACTAGTTTGTTTTGGTGAACTTCTTGAGATAAGCAGCAGCTCTGCACATTTGATTACTGAAAATTAATAATCATACAGGGTCAAATAAGGATCATACAGGCGGGAATTTTGTTTGAAAAACAATAATCATACATGTATGATTATTAGGCACTCAAGAGCATGGTCATAACAATTATTTATGAAGAATATCTTCCTAAACTAAGCCCCCCCTCCCCCCTTGTTGGTAGTATGGTATCAATGAAAAAAAAATACTCGTTTTACAAATCACTTTTGAAAAGAAAAAATTAGCACTCTCAGCTGGCACTTCACCAGTTAGAAACTTGCTATCAAATCAAGCATCTGGGGATGCCACGAAGGAAGGTTTTCTCACACAAATTTGACATTATCGTAGATTTCAGAGGAACAATACGTGAGTATGCAGTTAGAGTGGAAATCACACTTCCACCCCTTATCTCCTAAAAATCACATTTCAAGAAAGGATCGTAAAATATTAAACTTTTGTTCAATCTGCGATGTGAATGAAAACTAAAATTTGACCTTAGTTATTCACACCACAGTTACCAGGTATTATTGTAAATGGAGTACCCATGGAATTAAGTTCTTAAGTCCTACTCGTGTGGATTGAAAATCAGGGAGGACGTTGGAACCGGGGGGGGGGGGGTGGCACGTGTCCCAGCCAACATTTCCCAGAAAATGACAGCGAAAGAGAGAGATGGGGAGGAAGTGCCAGCATCTTTACCAATATAGGTTTGCACCATACCACTGCCAGGTAATTAAGTGTGTGTGTTGAGGGCGCAGTCACCATTCAACTTTTGTCACACGAAAGTTGTATTTCTCTCCTGCTCGTATGATATTTATCTTCCATGGTCTTTGAAGTTGAAAAAGTAAATTGCACATTATTGGGCAGGGTCGGACTGGGCCAAGAAAAGTAACCGGGAAATGCATTGAGGCGGGCCCCGGAGAAAACTTTTGATATTTCGAACTGAACGATCGCGGATTCCTTGCATTTGAGAGATAAATGGCAGTACACAAAGAGGACAATTCGGTAGTCTTTTTTCTTCATCACTCATTCGGCAAGAATGGTATCAACAGGGCATGGGGGGGGGGGAGGGTGCGCGGACCTATCGGGCCGGCCATACTTCGGCCCAATGGGAGAAAATTTTGATTTTTCAAATTAAAAGAACGCGGTTTCCTTGCATCTGAGTGATCAGTGGCAGATCAGACTGCTGGCATATATATCTAAGTCAGTTGCCGGTTTTATCCGCGATATTTTTTGCTAGGCTTCTATCAAATCGATGTCGACCCGTTCGTGTATGTTTGAGGTTGATGTTCTGATAGGAGCCCGTGTAGCTACGTGCAGGGCGTGGTTTTGAACTGGCTAGGTTTATCTTGCTGAGATATTTAGTGATGACTGTCCGTATTCAAGTATATTGGTCTGCTGAAGGATTTCAAGCTCTCAGACAATCTGAAACATTTTGTTCAGAATTTGACGCAGTTGCGCTTTTTGTTTACCCACGTTGTGGAAATTTGAGCACAGGTAACAGTGCTCAAAATAACTTTTTTTCTTTGCGTAGCAAAATGCTACACATTTCCAAAAAATGAATAGCATTTTGTATAAATTCCATAGCTATTTTTGTATACCAGAGTTATGTTATGCTGTTTTGTATTGAATTCTTCAAAGTGGATGGAATAGTTTCCATCCATTTTTTGGCATTTCCAAATGATCTTCAACACATGAAGAATTCACTATGCTTTTTTTTAACCGAACTGCCTTTAAGGGTTGCATGGACTTGGATATTTCAAATGACGTCATGGTTGTTTAACAGAGTTCTCAAAATGGAAGTTGGGATTTTTAATTTGATGGGCTTGAAGTTATTTTTAATGGACATTTTATGCAAAATGTTGTAAAAAGAGGAAGAATTTAAACCGATAGAATTCATCTTACATATGGAGTTGCTAATGATGCTTGATGGAGAGTTAATCTGAGTTATGCCTGGAATATAATATTTATTTATTTATTTATTTATTGGTGTTTAAGGTCACATACTTATGCACAATGGCTAATCGTGACCATGACAGTTTTACGGGTGGAGGAAGCCGGAGTACCCGGAGAGAACCACCGAGCAACGACGAGCAGCTGTCAGCTCTCCAACATCGTAACTCTGTACTCTGCACCACAGCACAGGCAGGGTTAGATTGGTTGAAGACATGCGCACCATCGACGTGCAGTACGCCTCAGTACACAGCGTCATCGTGCCCCCATGTAGGCAATCGGGGTGAAGTGTCTTGCCCAAGGACACAACGCGGTTGCCGCAGGTGGGATTCGAACCGAGGACCTCTCGGCTTGCAGCCTGCACCTCTACCAACTGAGCCACCGCGCCCCCATGCCTGGAATATTTCACAATCAGAAGTAAAGCATCAGTGAAATAGTTTTCAAATTTGTTTGCAAATTTTCATTTACATTTTGCGATACAAGATAATCAACTGCAGCCTAACAGGCTGCAGTTGATTATTTTGTATCGCAAAATGCTATACATAATTGAACATATTGTAGCTTTTTGCAAGTTTTGCATAGCAAAAAGCGACACGACACCGCTTATTTTGAGCACTGGGTAACCGTTGATATAATGTGGTGAAGTGTCTTTACCTATAGAGACATACAAGTATTCTCTCTGCCTTGTTTATAGAAATTCCAATCAATGGATATTTAATTACGCTTGAAAACATTAAGATTGTAACATACTGAATTTGTGGAACTACCCAAGGTAATCATACAACTACAGCTCTGATGAGACTTCATTTCTGATTGTAATGCCATCAAAATGTCGATCAAATCACGTCTCGACTGAGCAATATTAATAGCTTTGATTCACAGAAAATGAATCTTTATGATATGTTTCAGGCTCAACCGTCAGGAATATATTAGTTGGTCGGAAAAGCGAACAGTTGATTCGTTTTTCCAACCAACTGAAATATTCCAAGCGAGTGAATCTAAACATTGGCGATGACCTATCTGTTGGCAAGACGGGTTCCAGGTCATAACCGCGTTGAATTTCTGATAGAATTAGACTGGCGGCCCGAGAGCTTGGAAGGATTTGCAAAGTTTTAGCAGGACGTTTTTGTTGGTTCCCCAATCTTTATCGGTCCTCTTTAGGAGATTTATTCGTTTGTTAGTTCTAGTGGCTGTGAAGGAGATACATGTGTTTGTTTAGGGTAAGTGTCCTGTGGATTGTTATTCCCAGGAATTTAACCTCCTTGCAAGTTTTCAGTTGAGTCATAAAGGTGAAGATCGACGGAAAGCAATTGGAGTTTTTAATGATTCGTTTTATTTGGGTTCAGCTTTATGCGCCACATGACTTCCCATTCTAGATCATCCGATTGCCTTCAGTAGTCGGGGTTGTGTTATGTTACGGGACCTACTTGTGGTGAAAAGAGCCTTATCGTCAGCGAACTGGGAGATTTCGACCTGATTTTCAACCACCTTGTGTGTTTCATTAACCCTTTACCTAACATGAAAAGCAGACGACACTTGCAAAAAATTCTTGAATAACTCATTTTTTTCATTTTTTTGTCTCAAAAACATAGGTTATGACCCCTTGTTGGAACGAGCTCGACGAGCTCGTTCCAACGAGGGGTCATAACCTATGTTTTTGAGACAAAAAATGAAAATATTTTGAAAATTAATTGGCGATTTTTGAGAATAGCGCTGGCCGGTTTTGGCCGTTACGTTGGGTAAGGGGTTAACATAGATGATAAAAAATAGAGGACTGAGTCGAGGAGGGGGGCGTGTAAGTCTAGAGCTTCATCTCATGAGATGATTCGCGATTAATCCTTTACCCAACGTAACGGCAAAAACCGGCCAGCGCTATTCACAAAAATCGTCAATTAATTTTCATTATTTTTTTCATTTATTTGTCTCAAAAACATGGGTCATAACCTATGTTTTTGAGACAAAAAATGAAAAAAAGTCGTTATTAAAGAATTTTGTTTGCAAGTGTCGTCTGCTTTTCAAGGTTAGGTAAAGGATTAACCCTGAATTAACGTTCCGGTGGGTAAGAAAGGAGGAGATAATTCGGTGTATTTTGTTGGGGAGCTTCATTTTTGGCTAGTTTGTATCTCATTCCCTTATGTTATACTGAAGTTATGGCACACGGCGTGACCTTACATATAAGGGGTGACCTCAAGGTCGGGGTGGACCTGCATGAAAGGGCCATCTCCTACTACTCCCATGCCATGAAATTACTCGTGTTCCATTCGCCATTTATATATCGTACATGATCTGCTACATGTGAAACTTCCGTAACAATTTTGATCACTGTCTGTTTGCAATTCTAAGGGGGGTGACAGGTAGACAGCCAATCTGGCTATGTCACCTCCCTCAGTATGCATACCAACAATTTTAAAAAATATATTTGTAATCGCTTTTTATGTATACTGAAATAAAGAATATCTATCTATCTATCTAAGGGTCGCCGATGGAAACGAAGTGAACCCGCATCACCACTACGTCATTTGTGCTCCTGTTGGTCTTGATTGAACGGTGGGAGACTATTCAGTTTAGACTGACACTAAAAGTAATGCAAATACGCATCATGAATATGTCATTAAAGATATAAAATATACCTTCCCAGAACTCAAAGACGATCACAGGAGTCGGTGATGATGATCTTGAGAACAAATCGTGTTGCTACACATGCAAATGTCTGTCGCTGAATGAATCAATCTGGCCCTCTCACTGGATACCAGCAGTATAAGGGAGACAATCCAGTTCACCCTGTTTATAAGTGATGACTCTCACCAGTTGGATGTTTCCATTCGTATCACAAAATTATCTTACCTTAACTAAAATTTGATCTCGGTTTTCCAGGCCACAGTTACCGGGTATTATCGTAAATTGAGTACCCATGGAATGAAATGTGGATTGAAAAAAGCAGGGACCTAGGAACCTGGGGGAGAGGACGGAGGAGGGGGGATACGGGGGGGGGGGGGGGGGGGCACGTGCCCCAGCCAACATTTCCCAGAAAATGAGATTGAAAGAAAGAGAGATGGGGAGGGAGTGCCAGCATCTTTACCAAGATAGGTTTACACCATACCACTATCAGGAAAATAAGTGTGTGTGTGTAGGCTGGGGGGTGGGGCGTGTTTACTGTTCAACTTTAGTCTCAGGAAACTTGAATTTCTCTCCTACTCGTATGATATTTCTCTTCTACGGTCTTTGGAGTGGAGAAAATAAATTGCACATTATTGGTGTAGGGTCGGACTGGGCCAGGACAAGTAACCGGGAAAAATGCATAAAGGCGGGCCCCGGAGAAAATTTTGATATTTCGATCTGAACCAACGCGGATTCCTTGCTTTTCAGCGAGCAATGCCAGTACACACGGAAGACATTTCGGTGGCCTTTTTTCATCACTCATGCGGCATGAATGGTATCAACGGGGCGTGCTGCGGGTGCGCGGAAGTATGGCCGGCCCGATAGGTCCGCGCACCCCATGTCCTGTTGATACCATTCTTGCCCAATTCTTCGGCCCAATGGGAGAAAATTTTGATTTTCAAATTTAAAGAACGATGTTTCCTTGCATCTGTGCGATCAGTGGCAGATTAGACTACCGGTGTATCGGAATGTTTTATTTGTGGACAACCAGTGGCAGTCCACATAGAGAACATTCCATGTACCGGCATTCTATGCAATGAGATCCATTTCGCCTGTTAGGCGTTTTCACGAACTTTCAGGTACCAACAGATGTTGGCCTGCATCAATTTTGGGAGTCCCAGAGGCCACATAACAGGGTGTCCACCACGAATTTTCCCGGAAGACCATACGGCTATTCCCCAGAAAAGCTTCCAGCAGGAAGGGATGGATACACCCTTTACTCCAGAGATGTGACTGATGATTCCGCGTAAGATTTGCCTCTTCTACGACTTTTAATGTCTAGAAGCACGCGCATTGTTGGTCCCATATTAAACAAATTTCACTCCGAAACAACAATTATTATTATTATGGAGCAAAAGATGTGCATTTTTGCAAGTGCAAAGGTACGTTAGGCATAAACATAGCTTTGCATATTGTATTCGTATCATGCCATTAAGCCCCATGGGTGACAACTGATATATATATTAGTGTGTGGATGCCCTTCTACATCCGTACCCCACCCCAAGTTCGGAATGCCTTCTACGCCCCTGTTGAAAATGTTCAGCTCGAGCTTCTGAGAATGAATGTCAAAGGCTGATATGATGAGTGAGTATAAGAAAAGTTCTTTCGGTTATGCAACAGCTTAGTTCCACCAACCGGCCCGGAAATAAAGAGCTTATTCGTGACCCATTAGTAGGGTGATAGTAAACGTGGTGGTAAACTGTAGGAATAATGCGTTGTGATGCTTTGCCGCCTTCTCTGTAATACTACGCCAGTCATGTTGTTCATGACTTCACAGGATTTCCACCAAAATAAATAGCAAGAAATAGCGCGCGATCTCGCTTTGGAGAGATCGCGCGTTAACTCTCATTATTTATTTTGGCGGCAATTCTGTTAAGACACAAGCGGAATCTATTCTACTCATATGTGAATGAATGCGAAGCCAATGAATCGAGTTAGTTCCGAGATATTTCTGGGTCTGAAAGGCAAACCATGCTGGAATAGGAATTTAATGTATGTGGTATTACTAAGTCGTAACCAGTAGTTCGTTCGCGTCGTGTATTTTATAATTTACGTAACCCCGCGTAATCTAAATAACCGTTCGCGGTTCTGAATGCTTCCTAAGGATTGGTCCGTGGTATGTATGGACGCCTACTTCTGATGCCGTGTTCATCGAGTCTTCTGCGGACAGTTTGTGCACTGATTCTATTGTTAGTTCTACCAGGAGCAATTGCTGCTATCCTCGTCGCCGGAAGGAAGCGATCCCGCAAGTGTCCTGTTGTGTCGGTCTTGTGCAGGGGTCATAACTCTTGGTCGGCCTGAACTCGGTCGGCCGGCAGTAGATCTAGTGGTTCTATACCTTCCAATGAGACGGTAAATAGTGGCCACAGTGACTCTGAACTCAGCAGTGAGCTCATATGGAGGTATCCCAGCCTCGTGTATACCAATGGCATTATCGCACGCAACCTTTGATTTTCGGTTAACCTTGGCATTTTGTTTAAATGTTGGAAGACAAAAACTAGCGTGTTTTCTCAATAACCCAACATAACACAAAGAAAATCATCGCTCACCCATTCAATCTGACATTCTCAGGTAGCACGTGCTATTTTTAAATCCGTAGCAAAATTGTATACGGGTGGGTGGACAACAACAACATGTCATTAAACTCTTTGCACGACTTCTTGTCCACAAACATGCAACATTAGAACTATTATATTTCATCCTTTGTGCTATTTTTCCACATTTGTTTCTATTATACTTTCTTTTTTGGCTCAGTATAATTCCCCTCTTCTCAGTAAGTTTAGTCTTGAAATTCCCATATAGTTGCGAATAGAAAACATGTTATTACACGTGAAATTTGACCCCAAAGTGTTTAGTGTGTAAAACAAAGCAGTATGTATCTCCAAGCAGTGACAAAAATGCGTTTGTCCTTAACATTCATAGGAAAGTGCCAAGAGTGAAAACGGAAGATTTATTTTATTCACATTTATTTGAAAGAAAATTCATAATGAACCTTTCAAGTTTTAAAGTGTTCTTATTTCACAACGCTGTTGCGTACTGCCATTGTTTTCACTGAATCAGTTCACAGTAACAAACATTACTGTCATAAGATTGGAAAAATGGGCTTTGTCTGTAAGGTTATAGGGTTTGTCTGTAATTAAACGAAATAAAAGAAAAATATTGAACACTGGTTTGGGTTGGTGCATACATTTTTCTGTATTCATATCAACGAAATGTTGTTGAGGATTCATAAATTAGAAAGTAAGTACACATGCGTTACAGCTCCTTTGTTTTGAATCACAGTGTCGGAATATTGGTTAACAAACATTGGTGTATTGTGTAGCCATCTCTGTAGTCCAAATATCTGATCTAGTACAAATACAGTGAGAGTGCGATGGCACTGTGTACGAAGGCGTACTGCACGTCGATGGTGCATTTTCGTCAAGCAATGCTAACCCTTCATGTACGGAGTTAATATGTTGTGGAGTTTGACAGTTGCTCGTCGTTCCTCTGTGGTTTTCTCCGGGTACTCCGGCTTCCACCACCCGTAAAACTGTCAAAAACTAGGTGAGCCTGGCTGTCGAAAGTGTTGTTAAATCTCAATAAATAAATAAATACAAATACAGTACTGTAAACACAAAAGCAGTCTTTTCGCAATCCGATTGTGACTCACTTACAATAGAGGATCTAGATTTCGTGAGCAAAATACTTTGAAATAAAGACCCCATAAAAAATCGAACGAAAATAGCAACTCAGTTCCAATGTTCTATTTCTTTTTCGACAGGTTGTGCTGAGGGGAGGTAACCGGGCAGCGAATATCGACTCTCATTCTTTGTACGCTTTTTAGATCAAAGTATCGTATCTGTTTTTCAAGTTTTGTAGAACAAGATGCAGTAGCCAAGAGCGTAACGCGTTGCGCTCGGAGCCTAAGGGTTACTGGTTCAACCCCAGTCGGGGAAACGAAATACAATGCCGGCGTGGATTCAACTCACAGTGCTCCTCCATTGGAATTGGTGCTATGCTCGTCCTATCTGGGGAGGCCGTACAAATGGCTGTCCCACGTGTAGTAAGTACTGGGCACGTCAAAAAAACCTACTGTGGCAATGGCGTTGCAGCGCGGCAAAGTTACCCGATCATCCTTATATATAGTGTACTTCATTACCTGTAAAAGGGCTCCCACTATGAGTCGCTCAGGGTCCAACAAAAAGTCAACGGAGGGATTTCATAAAAATACCTGAGCTGATTCTAATGATGTGGGGTTCACACATGGTGCTCCGAAAAATTAGCGTCGGCATTTCAAAACATACAATATGCCGATATATTTGTACGGTTAAACAGACACAAAAGAAGGAAAACTGACGAAGCTCTGGGCTAAGGGGAGGTAAGTGCTGTTGTTCTCTTTAGCTGTATTTGGAGGAAAACCATTCGCTAGTTTTCTATAATGGTCGTTGACTTCACTTAATGACGGTTTTCCATTTTCCTTTTATAGAAATTAATATATTTTGTTTCTGGGCAGTACGAACATTACCTCTTTCTTAACTATTAAAAGGGTTTACTTTTTCTAAGTTCCATTTTTTTTTATTTATGTTCCTTTTCACCCGAGTAACGCATTTAGCACCTCTTACATCAGAATGCGAACGCATTAAATGGACGAGATCTGATTGCTACTGTACACTTCCCTCCGGATATTAAGAGAACATTGTTGGCTCTAAACACTTTTATCCTTTCACTTGGACTCTCCAACTAAAAGACGAGAGTGTCCACCTGACGGTGGAATTCGTGAGGACCAATCCACCACCACCTCCTTCGGAGAGGGGCAGCACCTTTCATACTGATGCCCACCCGAAGGATAATGGACCAACTACAGGAAGAAAGAAAGAATAGAAGATCCCTTCAACCAAGCTAGTGATACCTGACACCTGAAAGCCTTTTTCTTGAAGAAAGCGGAAGGTGTAGAGAATAAGTCGGCTGAATAGGACATCCGAAAGGTCGTTGACAAATACTCTTACATAAACAACAACAACACCACACCACCTTCAGGCCCAACCGTGGCCACACAAAGAGCCTAAGCACACCAAACACAAACAGAAAAAGCCACACGGTATCGATTCTAGGGTAATAACGTGCTTTCTTCTCCAGATTTACCCAGGTCAGACACTTCAGATTCGGACTCGTGAATACTTAGGCAGCTACAGGGATCGAAAGGGTCTCAACGCTGTCCTGTTCCTGCGCGCATACCGTGCCTGAAAATTATTGTCTTATAATTGAGTCCTACTTGGCTAGCAGGCGCGATCACGAAACCTTTTCTCCACTGTAGACTAATCAAGCACACACACGGACAATGAGTGATTAACCCTATATTTATTCTTAAAATGTTAGGCCCCCACAAAGTAGATCTTCTGTAGATCGTTTTGTAAAATTGTATCTCGGGGGAGGGGGGAGGGGGGCGGCGGTTTTTTATTCTATTTTTTATGTGTGTAATTATTTCTTTGCCATCAAAATGTTCTTGGTTTGTTTTATGTTTTAGGCCTCATAATCTACAGAATAGCATGGGCGGTGGTATATTTCGTCCGTTGATTACAAGAAGGCTTTCCAATGCTAAAGCATTTCAAAGCCTTGTTGCACTCTCAAGGGAACATTTATCAATTTGATTAACTTGGGTAAAATATCAGACACAAACGGTTTAAATTTTATTTATTTATGTTCGCATTGGTTATAGAAAGAGAGCATGTGGCAGCCAAGAGTGCCTGAGCAACAGGTGTTTTACTTTTTAGGCCTTTCTTATGGCTACAAGGGAATAATAGAACAGATTGATTTATATGAATAAATCTTTTTGAGTAGAAAAAGCTAAATGTCTTCTTTAAAAAGGAATGTAAACTTAAAACAAAATTCCAGTGAATATATAGAATAAACAGGTACTACGACCAGTAATCAGATTTAAAACACGAGTGGGATAAGGCTTTTAACCACGAGGCTCTGCCGAGTGGTTAAAGCCCTTATTCTACAAGTGGTTTCAATCTGATTACCGGCCCTAATTCCTATTTGTTTTATTTATACCATGCCCTTAATAAATAATCGACTTTATAACTCAAAACGGAGAAAAACGATACTTTAAATCGCAAAGACATGGGTTTGTTTTGTTTACATCTGCACCCGAGGGCAGTACTTCCAGCTGCACGTGAATGTTTGATTGACAGCTAGACACATCGTCAAAGTTGAATGAATTTACCTTGCTTTTTCAGTCAAATTATTATTACCAATTCTTAAATTTTATTTTAAATATTTATTTGTGGGTATATTAAACTTAATAAGTCATTGCACGTAGTAGATAGTACCGCAAAACGTCATATGTTTGACTGAAACATCGCCAAGTGTGAATGTATCATGTATCGAAGTCGGCAAATTGGGTTATGTCAAAGGTCAAATTGGATGTAGTTCCTACTATAAGTGGAAGTTTTTGTAATGGAATTCCCAATGAAAACTTTTTAACCGCTGTAGAAGCTTTACACTTGTAGTTGGGTTAAAAGCTAACATTTAACATACGGGCTTTTCACTGGTAGTAACATAGATGAGCATGGTATAAACATTTATAAAATATCTTTAAAATAATATTAACTACCTTCAAATATTTCCTAACAGTTGATGTCTATTTAACTTATCAGAGAATAAAGTCTATTTAAAACCCACTAGAGACACGTCTCTTTATTTCACCTGCGCTATCCAAACGAATAACCTTCACGGACAATAAATGTGCATTTTTTTATGAAAGGTCTGGAATTCTTAGAAGAATGGTCGGGCATGCATATAAATATTACACGGTTCAGAACGATGACTCACTGAATTTTCATTCTCCCCAGTGTAATATGTTATAAAATTATTTCATTTTTTCACATTAACCCTTAACCCGCTGAGTATTTTCAAAATATTTTTCAGCAAATCTAGTCAAGGCTGCTTCACAGCAGCCATGACTCGATTTGATAAACAAAAAATCCATCTTAATTTAACTCCAGAAATCACGCGTCAAGAAATCCATTCAATTTATAGGGGGGAATTGAGTTAAATGCGCCCAAATTATGCTTATTTTATGGGCAAGAGGTTTCATGACCTGACCTGGAATATCTGCCAGCAGCATGAAAGGAGGGAAAACACGAATTGAATGTAAAGTGGGTTTTAAGTCATATAATACACTCGACCCAGACTTTTCGGCCAGAAAATGGTCTCGAGCTTCGAATAACTTTTGTCTCATTATTGTTCTGCACATAATGTATAAAGTGTTGTGTGTTCGTGCCATACATAGAACGACACACGCGTGTGAATGGGTTAATCGATATGGCACGAGTGCCTGCGCGGAAGGATAAAACAAGTGCCATATCGTTTAAGCCATTAACACGCGTGTGTCGTCCTGTGTTTATTACATGCCTTTACGTCTATAAAAACAATTATTAGGACACTCAGCAATTCATTTGGCAACCATCAACAAAAACAACACATTTTATCGCCAATCAAATTTGCGAGGGGAACCCGTGTTACTATTTCGTCCCCTGAGTTCCAATGCCTGCTGGCACATAGAACACAATGGAACTCAGGAGACGATTTCAGCTATCGCAAGCGATTCAAATTGTAATTCGGTGCACGATTTGTAGAAAATTCCAACGAAATGTCGCTTCCATTTAAAAACAGTCCGTCAACGATTTCCGTTCCGCGCATATGTGCGGAACAGATTTTCATTTTCCGCATGGTTTAGTGTTGCTGTAGATGGGGATTCCGTAGAACAGCGTGTAATAAATAGGATTACAGAACTGAACAAGGTTGCTGGATGTCGAAACACAGATGCTTCGGTTCACTCTGCTCGGACGTTTCTATCTCAATTTTGAGCAAAGTGGACGTTTCTGCCCACATTTTAATGTATCGCCACCGACGTCATACTCCCCTATCCCTCCAAAAATTTCAATAACGGTCCTGCATACATTCACAGAAATATGTGGCTGTGATGGGAATACTGTCTCTTCTGAAGGTCTTTGCATTTTGGTTAGTAAAATGGAACAGATATGGATGTGATTAGAGTCCAGTAACAGCTATATTTCTATGATTCTGTTCATAAAGTTAGTTATTTTTGTTGAGGTTAAATTTAGAAATTTTGGAAAACGTGCGTTATTTACTTATACGAATTCATCCTATATTAAGTAGTTAACTGGTTGCCTTAACACCCTATGTGGCACTGAGCAGCTTTTTTATAAACTACAGTAGTGGTAAGTTTTCATGCATAATAGTAAATTTCATAACAAATTCGGGCAACTGAAATCTGGATTGAAAATATTTTTTGCGTTGATTCAAATAAAATGAATGTTTGACCAGTTTGACCAGAACATTTAATTTTCTCCGAGAACAGAAGAAAAAACAAGTCCCCGCGAAAGCAGTTAAGTCGAACTAAGGGGTACAAGAACATGTGTGTTTTTCGAAGAGCACAGTCGTGATTTATAGGAAATTGGAATGTTGGTTTCCGTTCACCTGCGGCAACCACACCTCGCAACCAGGAGTCCAACACCTAAAGAAATAGATCATTGCACACATTCAAAAACGATGTCTGGAATCAAGCTTTTTAGATAAAGCGCTCATGATTACTTGGTTCACCTTCCTTCTGATAGCAGTATGAAAGTGCTAGCTACAGTACGACGAAAGTGCTGTGGTAGGCCTCAGATGACGAATGGCACCGGCCTGTGTGTGTTTTGCGAAGGACACAATCATGGTTTAGAAAAATTTAGAATGATGGTTTCTGATCCCCTCCCGGGAGTGGAACCCTTACCAAACCCGCCACGAAATTACTACTTGGTTCACTTTCCTTTCGATTGCAGTATGAAAGTGGTGGCTACAGTACGACGAAAGTGCTGTGGTAGGCCTCAGACGAAGAATGGCACGGGCCTGTGTGAGTTTTGCGAAGCACACAATCATGTTTTAGAAAAGTTTACAATGATGGTTTCTGACCACCTCCCGGGCGTGGTACCCTCGGCAAGCCCACCTGGCAATTAAGAGTCAAACACCTTTTTTATTCATAAAACAACCAAAATATTATTTACAAATATCACAAAAAAACAGCATAAAACAATGTAGTTATTTAATTATGTATCTCAAAATATTCAGAATTTATAAAGTTTAACACTCCATTCCCTTTCAAAAAGAGAATTTAATTTACAAGTCTGATCATCACCTCATAGGACTTCAGTCACCGTTCGTCCTCTGACTGGGCAGAGACTGACCGACCCCAAACACCAACAACTAATCAAATTAGAAAACTAAAATTCCACCACTTCATTGCAGCAACACCCATCTGGAGACGGGCATAGACTGAACCACCCGAAGTCCAACTATTCACCAAGGGCATATAAAGCTGAAAAAAGTACACCATTAACTTTAAATCTCGCCCGCCACTGGCTGGGCAGACCGGCCTACACATGACCCACAACCCCTCAGATCCAAGATAAATGAATGTTGACACATCAAGAGAAATGACCACCAGTCTAATCCTTCTCGCAACTCGACGCTCCTATGGGCTTTTTGTTTACTGAATTTTCGTGGAGAATGAGAGCAGACGACCGTTGATACAATGTGATATCTCTTCAGTCTCAAAGAGAAACAGATGTTCTTTCGTGGTCTGGTTATAGATATTCCAATCACTGAGTATTTAATTCACCTTGATAACAGAAAGATATTAACACCATAAGTGGATCTACGCAGCTTTTTTCATAAACTACAATTGTGGTTAGTTTCTATAAAAAATTCGGTCAATTGAAATCTGGATTGACGCGTTGATTCAAATAGAATGAATGTTTGTCGAATGTTTTTCGTTTCAGTCGGGGTGGATTATTTCTGTTGATCGAAAACGCGAACGGCAGGTTCGCTTTTTCGATGAACTGAAATATTCTTGCCGATAAAATTCAAACATAGTCAATAGACTATTTCAGGGCTAGACTGGTTCCAAGCCATACCTGCGTTGAAATACTTATAGAATTATACTGCTGATTCGGGAGCTTGAGTTGTTCTAACACTATGCACGTTGTTGGAAAAATAACTTAATATGGCAGGGAAAACCCTACACCGGCCTATAGTCTTGTATCCATTCTGAACTAGGCATACTCAGGTAGTTTAAATTAACAATTGGAACAGAAGATTTCACGAATGTTTTATTTGTCACCGAGAACAGAAGAAAAAACAAGTCCCCGCAAAAGCAGTTAAACAGAACTAAGGGGTACATGTACGTGTGTGTTTTTCGAGGAGCACAATCATGTTTTTGAGGAAGGAAATTGGGATTATGGCTTCTTATACCCTGAGGGCAACCACACCTCGCAATTAGAAGTCCAGCACATAAAGCACTTGACCATTTCACACCGTCAAAAACGATTGCTGGAATCAAGTTTTTTAGATGAAGTTCTCATCATTACTTGGTTCACCTTCCTTTCGATAGCAGAATGAAAGTGGTGGCTACAGTACGACGAAAGTGCTGTGGTAGGACTCAGACGAGGAATGGCACGGGCCTTTGCGAGTTTTGCGAAGGAGACAATCATGTTTCAGAAAAATTTAGAATGATGGTTTCTGATCCCCTCCCGGGAGTGGAACCCTCGACAACCCACCTGGAAATTAGGAGTCCAACACTTTTTTTATTCATAAAACTACCAAAATATTATTTACAAATATCACAAAAACAGCATAAAACAATGTAGTTATTCAAAATTATGTATCACAAAATATTTAGAATATATAGAGTTTAACACCAGATTGCCTTTCAAAAGGTGAATTTAATTTACAAGTCTAATCATCACCCCCATAGGACTTCAGTCACTGTCCGTCTTCTGACTGAGCAGAGACTGACCCACCCCAAACCCCAACAACTGATCAAATTAGAAAACAACTATTTCACCACTGCATTGCAGCAACACCCATCTGGGGACTGGGTATAGACTGAACCACCAGAAAGCCAATTATTCACTATGGGCATAGAAAGCTAAAAAAGTCCACCATTAACCTTCAATCTCGCCCGCCAGTTGGCTGGGCAGACCGGCCTACACATGACCCACAATCCCTCAGATCAATGATAAATGAATGTTGACTCATCACGAGAAATGGTCACCTGTCTAATCCTTCTCGAAATTCGACGCTCACATGTATTGTTTGTTTACTGACTTTCCGTGGAGAATGAGAGCAGGCGACCGTTGATACAATGTGATGTCAATTCACTCACAAAGATATACAGATGTTCTTTCGTGCTCTGGTTATAGATATTCCAATCACTAAGTATTTTATTCACCTTCATAACACCAAGATATTAACACCATAAGTGAAACTACGCAGTTTTTTTATAAACTACAGTTGTGGTTAGTGTGCACGCATAATGGTAAATTCCATAAAACATTCGGTCAATTGAAATCTGGATTGACAATATTTTTTCATTGATTCAAATAAAATGAATGTTTGTCGAATGTTTTTCGGTTCAGTCGGGTGGAATATTTCCGTTGATCGAATGAGCGTACCACGGGTTCGCTTTATCGATGAACTGAAATATTCTTGATACAAACATAGGCAATGGACTATTTCAGGACTAGACTGGTTCCATGCCATACCTGCGTTGAAAAACGTTTAGAATTAAACTGGTGTTTTGGGAGCTCGAGTTGTTCTAACTTCTAACACGATGCTCATTGATGGAAATAACTTCAAACGGCAGGGAAAACCCTACACGGACCTGTAGTCGTGCATCCTTTCTGTACTCTGGTCGACATATTCGTGTAGTTTAAATTAACAACTGGACCAGAACATTTCACGGGGGTTTTATTGGTTACCGAGAACGGAAGAAAAAACAAGTCCCAGCAAAAGCAGTTAAACAGAACTAAGGGGCACACGCACGTGTGTGTTTTTCGAAGAGCACAATCATGTTTTAGAGGAAATTGGGATATTGGTTCCTGATCCCCTGCAGCAACCACACCTCGCAATCAGCAGTCCAATACATAAAGCAATACATCATTGCACACCGTCAAAACGATGGCTGGAATCATGCTTTACAGGTGAAGTTCTCATGATTACTTGATTCACCTTCCTTTCGATGGCAGTATGGCAGTGCTGGCTACAGTACGACGAAAGTGCAGAGGTAGGCCTCAGAGGGAGAATGGCACGGGCCCATGTGTGTTTTGCGAAGGACACAATCATGTTTCAGAAAAATAAAATTTAGAATGATGGTTTCTGATCCCCTCCCGGGAGTGGAATCCTTGACAACCCCGCCTGGCAATTAGGAGTCCAACACTTTTTCTTATTCATAAAACAACCAAAATATTATTTACGTATATCACAAAAAACAGCATAAAACAATGTTGTAATTCAAAATTATGTATCACAAAATATTTAAATATAAAAAGTTTAACACTAGATTGCCTTTTAAAAAGAGAATTTAATTTACAAGTCTGATCATCACCCCATAGGACATCAGTCGCTGCCCGTCCTCAGACTGGGCAGATGCTGACACACCCCAAACCGCAACAACTAATCAAATTAGAAAACTACTATTCCATCACTGCATTGCAGCAACACCCATCTGGAGACTGGGTATAGATTGAACCACCCGAAAGCCAATTATTCACTGAGGGCATAGAAAGCTAAAAAATAGGCCATGAACGTCCAATCTCGTTCGACAGTTAGCTGGGCAGACCGGCCTACACATGACCCACAACCCCTCAGATCCAAGATAAATGAATGTTGACATATCAAGAAAAATTATCACCAGTCTAATCATTCTTGGAATTCGACGCTCTTATGGTCTGTTTGTTTGCTGACTTTTCGTGGAGACTGAGAGCAGACGACCGTTGATACAATGTTATGTCTGTTCACTCACAAAGAAAAACAGATGTTCTTTCGTAGTCTGGTAATAGATATTCCAGTCACTAAGTATTTAATTCGCCTTGATAACTGCGAGATATTAACACCACAAGTGGAACTACGCAGTTTTTTTTTTATAAACCACAGTAGTGGTAAGTTTACATGCACAATGGTAAATTCCATAAAAAATTGGTCAATTTAAATCTGGATTGAAAATATTTTTTTGTGTAGATTCAAATAAAATGAATGTTTGTCGAATGTTTTTCGGTTCAGTAGGGTGGAATATTCCAGTTGATCGGAAAAGCGAACCGCAGATTCGCTTTTTCGATCAACTGAAATATTCGTGCCGATAAAATACAAACATAGGCAATGGACTATTTCAGGGCTAGACTGGTTCCATGCCATACCGGCGTTGAAATACTTTTAGAATTAAACTGGTGATTTGGGAGCGTGAGTTGTTCTAACACGATGCGCATTGATGCAAAAAAATCCAAACGGCAGGGAAAACCCTACACCGCACTATAGTCTTGCATCCATTCTGAACTCAGGTCGGCATAGTTAGGTAGTTCAAATTAACAAATGGACCAGAACATTTCGCGGCGGTTTTATTTATCACCGAGAACAGAAAAAACAAGTCCCCGCAAATGAGGTTAAACGGAACTAAGGGGTACATGTATGTGTGTGTTTCTCGAAGAGCACAATTATATTTTAGAGGAAATTGGGATGTTGGTTTCATATCCACTGCGACAACCACACCTCGCAATCAGGAGTTCAACACCTAACGCACTGGACCATTGCATAATTTGAAAACAATGGCTGGAATCAAGGTTTTTAGATGAAGTTCTCATTATTACTTTGTTCACCTTCCTTTTGATAGAAGTATGGTATAAAATGCTGGCTACAGTGCGACGAAAGTGCTGTAGTAGGCCTCAGACGAAGAATGGCACGGGCCAGTGTGTGTTTTGCGAAGGACACAATCATGTTTTAGAAAAATTTAGAATGGTGGTTTCTGATCCCCTCCCGGGAGTGGTACCCTCATCAACGCCGCCTGCCAATTAGGAGCCCAACATCTTTTTTTATTCATAAAACAACAAAAATATCATGTACAAATATCACAAAAATAGCACAAAACAATGTAGTTATTCAATTATGTATCACAAAATATTCGGAAAATATAAAGTTTAACACTCCATTGCATTTCAAAAAGAGAATGTAATTTACAAGTCTGATCATCACCCCATAGGACTTCAATCACTGCCCGTTCTCTGTCTGGGCAGAGACTGACCCACCCCAAACCCCAACAACTAATCAAATTAGAAAACCAATATTCCACCACTGCATTGTAGCAACATCCATCTGGAGCCTGGGTATAGACTGAATCACCCGAAAACCAATAATTCACTAAGGGTATAAAAAGCTAAAAAAATACACCATTAACCTCCAATCTCGCCTGCCAGTTGGCTCGGCAGACCGGCCTTCACATGACCTACAAACCCTCAGATTCTAGATAAATGAATGTTGACACATCAAGAAAAATGATCACCTGTCTGATCCTTCTCGGAATTCGTCGCTCGAATGTATTGTTTGTTTACCGACTTTCCGTTCAGAATGAGAGCAGACGACCATTGATACAAAGTGATGTCTTTTCACTCACAAAGATATACAGATGTTCTTTCGCGGTCTGGGTATAGATATTCCAATCAATAAACATTTAATTCCCGTTCCTAACAGCAAGATATTAACATCATAAGTGGAACTATGCAGCGTTTTTTTATAAACTGCAGTAGCAAGTTACCATGCATAATGGTAAATTCCATAAACAAATTCGTTCAGTTGAAATCTGGATTGAAAATATTTTTTGCGTTGATTCAAATAAAATGAATGTTTGTCGAATGTGTTTCGGTTCAGCCGGGTGGGATGTTTCAGTTGATCGGAAAAGCGAACCTTAGGTTCGCTTTTTCGATCAACTGAAATATTCTTGCCTATTAAATACAAACATAGGCAATGTACTATTTCAGGGCTAGACTTGTTCCATGCCATACATGCGTTGAAATTCTTATAGAATAAAACTGGTGATTTGGGAGCTTGAGTTGTTCTAACACGATGCACATTGACAGAAATAACTTCAAACGGCAGGCAAAACAACCGACCTATAGTTTTGCATCCGACCTGCACGCAGGTCGGCAGAGTCAGGTATATTAAATTAACAACTGGCCCAGTTCGCGATGGTTATATTTGTCACCGAGAACAGAACAAAAAACATGTCCCCGCAAAAGCAGTTAAACAGAACTAAGGGGTACATGCACGTGTGTGTTTCTCGAAGAGCACAATCATGTCTTAGAGGAAATTGGGATATTGGCTTCTGATCCCCTGTGGGCAACCACACCTCGCAATCAGGACCATCACATAAAGCACTTGACCACAGCACACCGTCAAAAACGATGGCTGGAATCAAGTTTTTAAGATGAAGTTCTCATGATTACTTGGTTCACCTTCCTTTCGATAGCAGAATGGAAATGCTGGCTACGGTACTACGAAAGTGCTGTGGTAGGCCTCAGACGAGGAATATCACCGGCCTGTTTGTGTTTTGCGAAGGACACAATCATGTTTTAGAAAAATTTAGAATGATGGTTTCTGATAACCCTTCCGGGAGTGGAACCCTCGACAACCCCGCCTGGCAATTAGGAGTCCAACACCTTTTTTTATTCATACAACTACCAAAATATCATTTACAAATATCACAAAAAGAGCATAAAACAATGTAGTTATTCAATTATGTATCACAAAATATTTAGAATATATAAAGTTTAACACTCCATTGCCTTTCAAAGAGAAAATTTAATTTACAAGTCTGATCATCACCCCATAGGAGTTTAGTCACTGCCCGTCCTGTGACTGCGTAGATACTGACCCACCCCAAACCCCAACAACAAATCAAATTAAAAAACTAGTAGTTAGTAATGGTTAATCTAACGTGACATATAGGTCAAATTGGCCGGGTGCATTATTGTAAAGGTAAAAGGTATTGAATCTGTTGCACATGTCACGCTAATAAAGAATTACTCACTTACTTACTCAGTATTTCACCACTGCATTGCAGCAACACCCATCTGGAGAATGGGTGTAGGCTGACCCACCCGAATGCCAATTATTCACTAAGGGCATAGAAAGCTAAAAAAATCCACCCTAAACCTCCAATCTCGCCTGCCAGTTGGCTGGGCAGACCGGCCTACACATGACCCACAACCCCTCAGATCCAAGATAAATAAATGTTGACACATCAAGAAAAATGATCACCAGTCTAATCCTTCTGGGAATTCGACGCTCTTATGGGCTGTTTGTTTGCTGACTTTTCGTGGGGAATGAGAGCAGACGAACGTTCATACACTGTGACGTCTCTTCAGTCGCAAAGATATACAGATGTTCTTTCGTGGTCTGGTTATTGATATTCCAGTCACTGAGTATTTAATTCACCTTGATAACAGCAAGATATTAACACCATAAGTGGAACTACGCAGCTTTTTGTAAACTACAGCTGTAGTTAGTGTGCATGCATAATGGTAAATTCCATAACAAATTCGGTCAATTGAAATCTGGATTCGAAATATTTTTTGCGTTGATTCAAATAAAATGAATGTTAGTCGAATGTTTTTCGTTTCAGTCGTCTGGAATATTTCTGTTGATCGAAAACGCGAACGGCAGGTTCTCTTTTTCGATGAACTGAAATATTCTTGCCGATAAAATACAAACACAGGCATTGGACTGGTTCCATGCCATACATGCGTTGAAATTCTTTAAGAATTAAACTGGTAATTTGGGAGCTTGAGTTGTTCTAACACGATGCACATTGATGGAAATAACTTCATACGGCAGGGAAAACCCTACACCGACCTATAGTCTTGCATCCATTCTAAACTCAGGTCGGCATAGTCAGGTAGTTCAAATTAACAACTCGACCAGAACATTTCGCGGGGGGGGGGGGGGGGGGGGGGGGGTATTTGTCACCGAGAACAGAAGAAAAAACAAGTCCCGCAAAAGCAATTATACACAACTAAGGGGTACATGTCGTGTGTGTTTTTCGAAGAACACAGTCATGTTTTAGAGGAAATTGGAATGTTAGTTTCTGGTCCACTGCGGCAACCACCTAAAGCACTAGGTCACTGCACACCGCCAAAACGGTGAAGTTCTCATGATTACTTGGATCACCTTCTTTCGATAGCAGTATGAAAGTGTGGAACGCACGGGCTATTGACGAAGACTGGCACGGGTCTTGTATGTGTTTTGCGAAGGACACAATCATGTTTTATAAAAATTTAGAATGGTGGTTTCTGATCCCCTCCCGGGATTGAACCCTCGGCAACCCCGCCTGGCAATTAGGAGTTCAACACCTAAACCACTAAACCATTGCACACCGTCAAAACCGATTGCTGAAATCTAGATTTTTGGATGAAGTTCTTGTGATTACTTGGGTTCACCTTCCTTATGGCAGCACAATGAAAGTGTGGAACATGCTGTCTACAGTACGACGAAAGTGCTGTGGTTGGCCTCAGGCTTTATTTACCAGTCCCTACACACAAAGCTGTTAAACATAACTAAGGGGTTGTGTGTATGTGTGTCTGGTCCTCATCATTCAGTCTACTGTACAAATGCAACAACACACTGTACTGAATTTGCCAGAGGCGGCGGAGCCAGGGGGCTCTGGTGGCACGTGCCCCTCTACTTTTTTCCACTGATATGTTTCGCAGTTACTCATTGAGTTAAAATGGGCGCATGCAAACGTGTCAAAAACAGGCATTCCTGCAACATAATTTGCAAATCCAAACAATATTTAGCCCAAGAATCCCACTTTCGACCGAAAAGGCTGTCCTTCGGGTTGGAAGATGGTTGAAGTTGAAGAAACGGACAAGGCAGTGACCACATAGCGGCATATTCATCTAAACTAGAGACTAAAGTGAGTCATGGTACATTTACCAATATACGATTGTAACCTTTCTCACACTGTGTCGAACCATGGTACCTTTGCAAATTTGTACCCCTCCACTTTTATCGAGGTTCCGCCGCCACTGGAATTTACTACAATGTTGAGTTTTTCACAGAAGGAGAAGGAGCACATCGACTACTAAATCTTCAGGGTAAACGTGTCATTTGAAGCTAACATTTTCAAGTTTATTTGTGTATCCAGGTGAAATACTGGTAGAACACGTTTAGTGTGTTCCATTGTACAAACAATTTCGCCACCCAGGTTCATTTGAAATTGTTGTATCAGCACATACTGCCACCGGTTCGCATTCTATCTTTCCATTGCCGATATTCCTCGCGTTGAAGGACGTACAGTAATCGAACTGAGAACAAAAGATGGCGCACTCGGTCCAGCTTCTGGCAAGGATGGTCGGTAGGGTGAAATATGCTGAGCTCACTCGTTTCTCGCCGTTTGTCACTTGGTATGCTCTCCCTGAAGAAACAAAACCAAACCAAGAATTAGTTTGAACCCGAGCTCCCGCTTTTCCGGACAGGAACACGATACGTCATAACGTCATTAAATAAGATGGCTGTTCAGTAAATGTGTGGGGTAGACCAATCAATATCTGCAACGTGCAGCCCCGAGGTTGCACATTGAAAATATTGATTGGTCAACCTGAAATAATGAATGTGGACTCTTCCAGTTTCTGCAACTGAGTACTCAAGCTTAGTGTCTGTTTTTCAAACAGCATTTGAGTTACACTCTGAACAAACTTCTATTAAAGATTGTTCGCCAGATGCAGCACAGGTAACTGAAAACCGATTTCGGCGAGCAACACACCTATTGGTACACAACGATTTCAGGGACATCTGCATGCATCAATAGGTCGGGGCGCGGTGGCGTTACGATAACCGGTTCTCGTCAGATCACCGAAGTTGAGCAACGTCGAGCCCGGTTATTTCTCGGATGGGTGACCGTCTGAGCGATCGATTCGGACTCCGGCGCTGTGTCTTTGGAAAAGGCACTTAACACCCATTGTCCACATGGGGTACGATGGCGCCGTGTACTAAGGCGTACTGCACGTCGATGGTGCACATATCTTCAACCAATCTAACCCTTCCAGTGCTGCAGTGCGGAGTTACGATGTTGGGGAGCTGGCAGCTGCTCGTCGTTGCTCGGTGGATCTCTCCGGGTATTCCGGCTTCCTCCACCCGTAATACTGTCACGGTCATGATTAGCCATTGTGCATAAGTATGTGACCTTAAACACAAATAAATAAATATAAATAATCAATAGCTCGATCCAAGAGCTTTACATTACCTTATGTAGTACCCCCATAAGGTGAGAGCGCCTTTGTTCTTTGATTAGGGCAGTGGACAGGTACAATTTTCTCACTATCATGAAACATGAAAGCCACACTAAGTACTATGCGAGTCTCTGTGCAATGCGATGCCTGTAGTATGAGTCTCACTGCACAACAATTTCAGATTCTAACTACAATTTGTAGATGAAATATGAAATCTCTGAATACAATTTTGACGCTTCAAAATTGTATTTGGTTATTGTATATTCCATATACGACACTGGACTACGATCAGATTATTGAAGCCTTTGTTTTATAGCCAACTTATTGTGTCGACCTTGCAAAATGAGAAGAGAAAAGTCGTTCTTTGTTAGTTTGTCAAAACACTCGCATCGCCATCTATTGTGTAAAGGCCATACACAAAATAAAACTCACCTGCATTTGATCTTGGAATCGATATATCTGTGTACACTTCCACTTCGCAAAGACTCAACACCGAATCTGCTGTATCGTCATGAATCTGTATTTTGACGTATCTGCCCAACATTGTTGTGTAGCACTGGATTTCGAATACAGCTTCACGAGTGGTGAAATCACCAGGATAATAGTAACAAATATGGAAATCTCTGAAATCTTCTGGATGTTCCATTGTCATTGCAACTTGTACCGTGAAATTGTGAGTACGCTCGACTGAAAAACGTAAAAGGCGAAAAAATAATATAAGATATATGCCAGAAAGGGATTTTCAAAAGTATCACATCATGTGTCTTAAAATAACAGCTTAAATCGATTGGTAATCCAGAGTAAAAAACAGAGCTGGCGAATGGAATTTCGGGCAGAATGGTAAATTTTCTTGTGAGACCCAGGATCTTTGATAGTTTATATGTCATGGAGTCATGGTGGCGACCATGTGGTGCAAATATAGGCGTTCTTACAGTCGAAACCGGAAACATGACCGACATCTTCGACTTTAGCCATCCAAATTTGGAAAATTTCAGGGGATTGATTTAGATTGCACAAGTCGCCATTTTCTCGGGAACCTGCACGAAATGACTGAAATATCATTGCAACAGATTGGGCATCTTTGTGCATCCTTTAACCCTTTACCCAACGTAACGGCCAAAACCGGCCAGCGCTATTCTCAAAAATCGCCAGTTAATTTTCATTATTTTTTTCATTTTTTGCCCCCAAAACATAGGTTATGACCCCTCATTGGAACGAGCTCGTCGAGCTCGTTCCAATGGGGGGTCATAACCTATGTTTTCGAGACAAAAAATGAAAAATATTTGTTGTTCAAGAATTTTGTTTGCAAGTGTTATCTGCTTTTCATGTTGGTAAAAGGGTTAAAATGACAATTAGCCGCTATTTTGAAAACAAAAAAAGTTAACCATTTACTTTACAAAACCCGAATTTCTGTTATGCAAAGTACCCGCATGCACCATATCATTCCTAAGAAATCGTCCGATTCGATTAAATAAATTAACTTTAAGGCGGATCGGATGTTCGAAATCGCTGCCAGCGTTCTTCAATCCGAATTGGTTAGTCTGTCAAAATCTTCCCAAATTTTGAAGGTGTATAAATCCCAAAATATGAAGTGCATTCTCAACCTTATTTAATACAGTGATAGATTTTAAATGAAATTTATCACAAGAAGTGGCGATGCAAAGTGTTGTCGTGTGTAATTTGTTTCCATCGACAATTTTACTGTCAAAAATCTTAACAATTCGCCCCACCCCTAGATAGTAATCTACGCACCTTCCTCCATTTCGTTTTACTCCAAATCATATGTTTTTAATGTAGCCAAAAATTAATTTAGACAAGATCAGAAAGGAGAATGTTTATCCAAAAAGTGCATTGTGCAAATACATTTGTGGCAACACTCGTAGAAGCACAGAACCTCCGATCTCTTTTACTGACCATTAACAATTATCAAGACTTGAGACTTAGCAGTTGTTTCTTGTCTAGCGTCGTCTGAATGTTAGACAGACGACACTTGATCAGAAACAGCGGCTCATATCAAACATTTATTCTCTTCACGTGAAATCGAGCCGTCAAATTTACAATGACTGATGTACTCCATCGACAGCAAGTGTAATCGACTCTCGACTTCTAAATTGTTGAACTACATGTTAAACCAAAATGAGAAGTCAATTCATACTACACACTAATGCAGCGTCCTTTCAAAGGTGTGTTAACCGTTTGTACGCAACAGATTGCATATATACTATTCAAAAACGTAGGGGATATTTGATAAAAGTGAGATATATAAAGAAATATTTTTATATGTTCATCAAAAAGACAGCTGAGGCATTGCTCTGTGACATCCGGTGAATGATTTCAGCGACCGTTGGGTGTCTGGCAAGCATATATTTCACGCACTGAGCTGTAGAAGACATGGACGGTCAGTCAGAGAATTGGCATATTCCTCACCAAACGTCCAATATCAGCTTGACTGATGCTATTCTTTTCTTCCTGTAGAGCAGCGGCGAGTTCCTGGACATTGGAAGGGGCAGTTGGCGTTGTCGTAGGTGCCTGCCAAGCATATCCCAAACGTGCTCGATTGGTGAAAGGCCTGGACCTACTGCTGACCAAGACAATGCAGTGGTGTTCTGCTCCTGGAGAAACACTGTAGCGACACGAGCCCTGTGTGCTCTTGCATCGTCATCTTGGAAAATGAATCGACGATCACGGCAGTACTGCCCTGTAACTCACCCTTGGATGACATGTAATGCTGTTCTGTTTGTCATGGTACGCCTCCCCACACTATAACCGATCCGCCACAAAAACGATCGTGCTGCCTAGCGGTTACGTCATGGTGTCGTTCGTTCCGCCGCCGCCGCCGCCCCACTCTGTTTCGCCTATCGTGGAAGTCGAGAGTAAACCTTGATTCATCGGAAAACATGACGTTGCTTCACTGACGATTGTTCCAGCGCTGTCGTAGCATGACCACAGCCTGCTAATCACCGACTGAGTAACGCTGAGAATTTGAACCACTGCAGTCCTTCTGTTGCCAGCTTCCAACATGCCAACGGCACGTAAACGTTTGTCACGGTGTCAGTCTTCGCATACCTCAAAAGTTACGTTTCGACCAGAAACTATTGATGAACGAGTTTATACCAAAAAAAGAACGATGAGACCTCCGAAAAAGCCCGTCCAGTACAAATGAAAGTTTCAAAACGTACCACACAGGCATTAACGCGGCGCTCGTGCGAAAAACCTGCACGAAATGTTCGTGGGCCGGTGACATTCATGATCCAAACTAAACTTGATAGCATATTGATGTGTCCAATCACGCGTATCCAATGCCATTTTCCGAAAATATCAACATCAGTTTGGATATCCCCTACTTTTTTTGGAATAGTATATATTTATTTGCATCTGCTCTTAGTTTTCTCTTCATTGTGGTACACCCTGTCTGACCAGCCTTCTTAATGAGCGGCGCAGCTAGAGCCTCTTTCATAGATGATGGAAATACTCCTGATGCTAATAACTTATATAACTTATTAACAATACCCAGGAGCCATGGCATCAAATCGGGAAGACAAGATTTCAGTAGTTTTTTTATGGAATGACATCAACTTTGCATTGCATGCGCGGCGCTTTCATCACAATTAGCACCTTAGGTTCTTAGATGGGTTTTGGTTCTTCTTGGAACCACATTTGGCGCGTGCATCGGCGAAGAGCATTATGCCTCAGAATACCGCCCCACCGGGCCATTACGTGGACAATCGGCACTTAGTATCTTGCCTAAGGACACAAAGGAGATGGCGCGAGTCGGAATCGAGCCGTCGAATTTTCGGTCCTATGCTCTATTCAATGACCACCGCACTCCTGATCTGTTTTTAACATGAAAAAACAACAGCTATAATTCACTTGAAACCAAACAAGATAGGAATACTAGCATTTTGTGAGTTAATCTTGTAGTGGATTTTTTTGACAAAAAACATTGCGAAAATAATTGAAAAAAATAATTGTCTCGTCCCGGTCACTGTCTTGGCACCCATTCTGGGATCAGGCGTCAAATGGATTACTGAGGCCTCAGGGACAGGAATTGTAAACAATGGGTTGAAAATCGTGCGTTCCAGTGGCAAAAGACAGAAACAGAATTGCCAAGAGCAAAAGTAATTTTTATTGGCAGTCATACTAGACGCCATTTTGGATTTTAAAAGAAATTCTGGATATACTGTTCAATGATTATTTCCGCTTCAAATGAGATCAAAATCGTTAGCATTTTCTTCTCGGTTTAACCCTTGGAACTATGGTGGTGTCTTCCACGCCAGTTCAGTGTAATCAATTGGAAGAGTCTATATTCGTTACTAGGGGGAAGACCAAACATTAGGGCCTTGGGGCTGCACGTTGGAAATCTTGATTGGTCTACCACACAAATTCACCGAGCAGCAATCTACTTAATGAAGGCGGGTTATATCACGATCCTGGAGCGGAAAAACGGTGTTTACGGTTCAAATCATTGGAAAAATATTGCCCGCAATGGGTAAGAAATATCATCCAATTTTAAACCTCCATAAAAAATATTCTTGGATATTTTATTGAGTGGACTCCACTCTTTCCCAGGACGCCACATTTTTCTTGTTATCATTTAACTTCGCCTTCAACGATTAGCCTATTAGAACCAAAAGAACATGTTGGTAGATTCGTACGCTGGAAACTTCTCGCCTCAATCAATCATCGCTAATGATGAAGTTTAAAGGGAAAAATGTGACTCGTTCTGGCCATCAAAAGTTCGCATCAATATCAAAAGCACAGTTCAAGTACACACACATATCTGTGTGTGTGGTATAAATATTACACGTACAGCAGCAGTCTCCTCTGTTAACTAGTGTCACGTTGGTTATGCACGCCGGGCGTCCTAGGTCCACTGTCCACCAAGGATTTGATGACCACTTTGTGTGTGTACACGAGTGTTGAGATCCAGAGTAGTGGAAATATCTATTGCCATCTACTGCATGCCATGCCATTCCATTTGTAGTTTCATGGTTCGATGACTGCCAAGCATTTTTGTTGAGAGCCAGATTCAAGGGCGGGCAAGTCGTAGAACCTGTAAAAAACACAAGTTAAGATACATTTACTAAAAGGTTTTGAAATCGCAAAGCGAAATTCCAGAAATCAATCAACGAAGCAGAGCCAACGCCATTTTGCGACCAACGCCGCCTGGTGTGTATTATGATTATAGTTCCACAATTTCGAAGTCAAATGTTAAAAATGAGTTTGAAAAGAGAAGGTGAACACCAAAACGTAAAATAGGAATCGCTGGCATGGGGTGTGGGGGGAGTCAAACATTTAATTCAAACGTGGAGGTTAACAATTTCAAAGGACCAGAAAACGGTGTGCAATACTTCATAGCTGTGTGGTCGTACTGATATTTGCCTGCTACTAGAATTACAATGGTAGAGATTTTGAGACATGACCAATATAGACTAACGTCAAAATGCCGATAAACCGAAAGACAAAACAACAAAAGCTATCTCTATTTTTTTTATTTTAAAAGTTTTAAAAAATCCGACACCCAATGCCTATAACAGCCTATGATGTCACCTCCGAGTTCCACCATAAAAGTTCGGGATTTATAATGACGGCACCGCATTTTTAGATATGGTATCTGTGAGAATTATATTTTCACCAAAAGGTCCAGGAAAGACGTAAAATTTGCATAGCTGGCAACAGCGCTCGACATCCAAAAAGATGGACAATTTCAATATATATATCATGCATTGGATGATGAAGTTGTAGCAGTATTTTATCCCTTTTTATATCATGGTACCCTATTCTACTATATATGAAAGGCCTATGACATAACTTTTAGCTTTACACACCAACCGTGGTGAACACGCCAGCAATGGGATTTCAATAGTTAAAATTTACACCAACAGTGGAACAACATCCAGGATGATCTTTGGTGACGTCGACCTGAATGCGAACTTTTCTAAATTTCTAAATTCTCGAGAAGAGTGAAATGGAAGTGACAATTATTTATTACGTTTTTAAATGAGTTTACGCCAAACGACACCAAAAATTAACAAACACGCATTGTGTCATGTCAATAAAGCATACATAACTCAAAATAGCATGTTATGTTATTAAAATGAAAAAGGTCCTGTTTCTTTTTGGTGATACAATTTGATAGCAGAAGTAACGCCCGCGTGTGCTCATGTAAACAAAAACAAATTCGCACGTATGTACGGTAAAATCGAGAAAAAATAATAGCGACTCTTAATAATCTGACGATCATGGTATAAATAAAATATATCTAAAGTAGCTTGGTGTACCAAATGTTCACCACTCGTGGTGAGGTGTGTGTTAACCGCGCGCCAAAAGCTCGCGGTTAACACCACTTCACCACTCGTTGTGAACATTTTGTACACCAAGCTACTATGGGTATATTCTATGTATCCATTAATAGTATCGGCGTTTTCGCGTACTTTATAAAAACCGCACAAAATGCCCTAACTTGGAGAGGGGCGTCTCATGACTTCGGAGAAGGTATGCCTTGATGATTTAGTTGAACAAATACTTCGTCCGTCGGGACATGAGTCACGACACTTTGGATAAATAAGCTGCATCCCACCCCCAACCACCTCCACCACCCAACCAATCAACCATTTTAGCGACACTCCCGTATGTCCTCTCTATAATAGTTAAAAACGCGATTCGGTAAAATATGGTTGAGACAATTTATTTTGCTTGTCATTGTATACTCTCCCAAAAAAGAAAGTGTGCATGCTAAAAAGTAACACTAAAAAAAAGATATATATCATTTTCATTCATGGAAATTTCATTTAATCAAGGATGAATCAATTTGTGATCAACACGAGAAATTTCATTACGCTACGACGAATACTCTTGGTGCCATGGAGAGTCAAAGACACTAAGGGTCAAACACAAAAGTCACACACTCAATATCACGTATGACCTCCGTCTGCATCGACTACTGCTGTGCATCTACGCCTCATGAAAGCGAACAAGTTAGCATGGAAGTGTTGTGGGATGTTGTTCCATATTCTGATAAGCTGTCTTTGGAGTTCCACGAGCGTTGACGGTGCATGGGGAAGCCGGCGTAGCTAACGTTTCATTTCGTCCCATACGTGCTCAATGGGTGAGATATCGGGCGAATTTGCGGGCCAGGGAAGAACATCCACTTGTTGTTGCTACAGATACTGTTGAACAACACGAGCTGCGTGGGGTCGGGCGTTGTCCTGCTGTAGAATGACGCCGGGGCCGTGAGGTTGCAGAAATGGGACAACAACAGGTGTAAGCACCTCATCACGATATCTGGCTGCATTGAGATCGCCATCAATAATGACCAGCTCAGTTCTGTTACGGGCAGTGATGCCACCCCACACCATGAGAGACCCTCCCCCATAACGGTTTCGCTCCACGACACATGGATCTGCGCAGCGTTCGTTTCGACGTCTGTACACTCTCTGGCGGCCACCTGATGATGAAAGATGGAAACGACATTCATCTGTGAATAAAACACGTCGCCACCAGTGTAAGGGATGCCTGAGATGTTGTCTACACCACTGCAGACGAGCACGGCGATGACGTAACGTCAAAATCGGACGAATTGCAGGTCTTCGAGGACGTAAGCCGTATTCTCTCAGCTGGTTGATTACTGTTTGAGGATGTCTCCGTCTCAGGTTAGGGATGTTCCTGGCTGTCGTCGTTGCTGCTTGTTGCCGGTTCCGGAGATCGACGACACGGATATACCGATCTTGTGCAGGGGTGGTAACTCGGGGTCTCCCGAAGCGGGGTCGGTCTCGAACGTCATCATGTTGTGCATGTCGATGGACTAGCCTGTCTACATTGTTACGGTGGTAGTTTAAATGCTGGGCAACCTCTCTGTGTGTTCTGCCAGCTCAAATCATACCCAGGGCAAGGAGACGTTGATTCATTGTCAATCTTGGCATGCTAATGTGGAGTCGTTTTAACAGCAGCGCAAGTTTGAATGTGAACGATAGGAAGGCCTTACTTTAGTGTTTAAATACCCAAGGATTCACACTGCTGCATGAATTATCAGACTCTCCACGTGCAAAACATGCCTTTTCACAAACGTGCAGCTCGTCATTTAACGTTTTTGCAATTTTAACGGGGATAGCTGTTTTTGTGTTCAATATAACTTATTAATGAACAGGTTAACACTCTTTACACCTACGAAATTATTTTTTTGGAGTTTGATCAATTTCTGCAATGCACACTTTCTTTTTTGGGCGAGTATATATTACGTATGTCGTGTGTCGGTTTCTTCATGCATGTTGCCTTCATAACCAGTATGGATCTGGTTATATGTCCGAACAATAAAATGTTTAAAACATCAGATATGTACGGAAGCGTTGAGGCGCCAGTTGAGTATTATTTCTATCTTGCACGTGCAACTTAGCTATCTTGCACCTGCAAGTTACTATCTTGCACGTGCAGGTTAGCTATCTTGCACCCGCAAGTTACTATCTTGCACGTGCAGGTTAGCTATCTTGCACCTGCAAGTTACTATCTTGCACGTGCAGGTTAGCTATCTTGCACGTGCAGGATAGCTATCTTGCACCTGCAAGTTAACTATCTTGCACGTGCAAGTTAGCTATCTTGCACCTGCAAGTTACTATCTTGCACGTGAAGGTTAGCTATCTTGCACGTGCAGGTTAGCTATCTTGCACCTGCAAGTTACTATCATGCACGTGCAGGTTAGCTATCTTGCACGTGCAGGATAGCTATCTTGCACCTGCAAGTTAGCTATCTTGCATGTGCAGGTTAGCTATCTTGCACGTGCAAGTTACTATCTTGCACATGCAGGTTAGCTATCTTGCACGTGTAGGATAACTATCTTGCACCTGCAAGTTAGCTAACCTGCACGTGCAAGATAGTAACTTGCAGGTGCAAGATAGCTAACCTGCACGTGCAAGATAGTAACTTGCATATGCAAGATAGCTATCCTGCACGTGCAAGATAGCTAACCTGCACGTGCAAGATAGTAACTTGCACGTGCAAGATAGCTGACCTGCACGTGCAAGATAGCTAACCTGCACGTGCAAGATAGTAACTTGCAGGTGCAAGATAGCTAACCTGCACGTGCAAGATAGTAACTTGCAGGTGGAAGATAGCTAACCTGCACGTGCAAGATAGTAACTTGCAGGTGGAAGATAGCTAACCTGCACGTGCAAGATAGTAACTTGCAGGTGCAAGATAGCTAACATGCACGTGCAAGATAGAAATAATACTCAACTGGCGCCTCAACGCTTCCATAAATATCAGATAACACACAGTGGTATACACAATGCAAAATTGTACAAAATGTTCAGAAAAATAACTTTGATAAAGTGAAGTAACCACTGTTTGTGGGGGACTCCTCAGTGTTTGTGAGAGACTCCTCACTGTTTGTGTTGGAATCCTTGGTGTTTTGGGAGGGGCTATTCACTCTACCTCACTGTTTTGGGGGCTCATGAGGCCATGCGGAAATGAAATTCTTGAATGTGTGATTTTCTCATTTCTCTCCATCGATCACCACGTTTACAGAAATCCCACTTGTGAAATCCCCCCTACAGCCATCTATGCCTGACCCTTCTTCGTAATATTAGGGTATAAAGAAATAACTCCATGAGGGATTATTTCAAACCCCTCATATTCTCCCCACTTCCTGTGTGTGTCTCATGTGAGAAGGCCATGTGAGATAGATATCTATCTCACATGACCCACGTGACAGGCTTATTAGCATATTTAATGAGCGCGGGACTATTCAATCATCGTTCTTCTGTAGACAAACAACAAGGTGTCACGTTTCGGAAATATTAGCAGATGAACGTTTGCCGAAGATAATAGAAATAAAAACACAGACAGCAAAACCAAAGGACACTTGACTCTTTTATATGAATTTTTGTGTGAAAGACATTATGAATGGAGAGAGTTGCACGAAATTCCCTTCGGAAAGTTATGCGAATACATTGCAGAATTCATACTATGACGCCATCGGAATGTGTCAATGTTCATTTCGCTACAAATCATTAACCCCTGTCTTGTCGGCGTTGGAATCTAATTTCATGGTATATACATGTGGTATATACAGACCTTTTGTGCGTTCTTTCCGATAAGGACATCATTTTTTTCAGAAATGGACAACCAAATTGTTCGAAAAAGATGAACGTACCCCTGAATTACTTTTGATGACGTCATAGTGTTTTGGTCGGGGAGAAAAATTTTCCCTGATGGAGGCGGATGTGAAATGAGGAAATCTCACCCTCGGGACAAGATATTTGGCCCAGACACTCAGCAAGCCTCGTGTCTGGCCCAAATATCTTGCCTTTGGGTGAGATTCCCTATCTCACACCCTCACCATCAGGGATAATTATGATCCCCGATGAGCCTGGAGGTGGGATGGGGAAATCTCACCCGAGGGGCAAGATATTTCAACAGGACCCGAGGCTTGCCGAGGGTCTGGTTCAAATATCTTGTCCCGAGGGTGAGATTCCCCCATTCTCACCTTCAGACTCAACGAGGATTACGTCATTATAGATAACTGGCGGCCACGTGCTGACATACCCAAATTTATCAAGTCGTAGTCTGTTCGAAAAAGGAACAATTTCATCGGAAACGTCGTACAAAAGTTAGGTATATACCATAAGTATATACTAAAAAAGTAATTTGTAACACTGTCCGTTAAGGGATTAATGAATTTGCGTATGTCAAACTCTAATGTAAAGGGCATTGTGAGATTATTGATCGATCGATAAATTCGCGCAGTGATATTATTAAATCTGCAAATAAACATGGGGTTGAAACAAATCAAGTTTAATATTTGAATAATAATTAAATAATAAATAAGTCTAAATCAACAAGGAACAGATAAATAGGTAATAAACGAACACAATTTACAGTTTATTTACAATTGTGCAGACGATGATGAAATAGTTCCGGCGACCTAATAAAATATGCAAATGAGTATGTCACGTGGGGTGGGTGGGATAGAAATATCCCACCCTGTTGTCTCACCCGGGACACGCGTATGTCTCACGTATAGTGATATAGTATCGCCTGGCCGATTTTCGTTGGTGCTTTTTTATTTTCTGTTTATTTTTATTAAAACATTTTATTTTATGTTTGTTTCATAATTTTGGGTGTGTTGGGGGTTGAACTGTTATTGTTTTTATATCTACGCCACCAGCACTAATAATTACACAGTCAGTCCACCACTTTCCTAAAGTATTTCCACACTGACGGTTTGGATGGTTGTGCACTATGGAATACTGCCTTTGGCGAACTGAGCGAATCCACACTGCATTTACAGAGAATAATTTAATTCTACAATTCTGTAGAGCTATAGGATTAAATTATTACTGCTCTTCACTACCGAATTATATACTATTCAAAAAAGTAGGGGATATGTTATAAAATTGAGATATATGAAGAAATATATTTATATTTTCATCAAAAAGACAGTTGAGGCATTGCACTGTGACATCTGGGGAATGATTTCTGCGATAGTTGGGTGTCAAGCACACATTCCATGCACTGAGCTGTAGAAGACATGGATGGTCAGTCAGAGAATTTACCACATTCAGTCCAAGACAACCTTCTGGAAACAACATTGTTAGACCTAGTGCCGCTTCTCTAAGTGTTTTTTTTTTTTTTTTATCCCGCCCGGATATGTTGAAAGAATGTAGCAGATCGATTTTGTCAGCTCAAATCTACGATGTCAACTAGATTCATATTCACTCAACCCAGTTGATTTGGGTTAATTTTTAACCTGAATGATTTTAGTGTGTTATTGTACTATTTGAAGTAGTAAATGTTATCCTGCATGAAACAATGATGTACGTGAACAGAAAGTGAAAAACGAAAGGGAGTGAGTGGGGTCGGGTTTGGGGTAGTGGTCTTTGTATCATAAACAAAGAAACTCCAGTCCTATATCTGCAACTTCAGCTTTTCGCCTGAACCAAACTCCCACCTGACACTCTAGTGTGATTAATTACCGTTACAGAAATCACCACGGGCCTGAAATTCATCACCCCGGCCATAATGTTATAAAACATCAACTGCGATAAAATTTTAAAAACGTCATTGTTCCATCAAAACGTACAACATTCTTTTTGTGCACCATGACAAATAACTCAAAGACTGACTTGTTGTAATGGGCTACACCACACCTTTATTAAAGTCCTGTAAAATAACATACAGTACAGTGTAGCCAAAATATAGCAAATAAACATCATTATGTCTGAACAAATTTTACTTTATTTAGTTTAGTTTAAACATTATTTTATTTCAATACTACATATAAGTATGCAAGGTATAGAACAACATGCTGAGATACAGTATTAGAAAGTGGATTCAGCAGCAAGCCGAAGCTTATGTAAGCTGTCTCCCGAGTGGATTCAGCAGCAAGCCGAAGCTTATGTAAGCTGTCTCTTATTTACATCTACATACAACTGACATCCCTCCCTCTCTTGACATGTCCTCTATGGGCGAACACAAAGCGCTCTTGACATGTCGGATCTAAAGGGCCAGACGGATATAATGTACCCTGGGGGAGGGAGGGGTGGTGGAAAGAAATTGTAAAATGGCTGCTGCGTCGTGTTGAAAACAAATGACACGTGCCCTCACCGCCTCAGTGTCAGTAGTCTACCTCTGCCGAATCACACATTAATTAACCGCGGAATTGACCAACGTCCAGCTTCAGGCGGCAAAAACAAAGACATTGGGTGATAACAATTAACACTGGAGTATGGTCATCCGCGCCAACACCTGCATGATTTGAGTACAGTTGTGATCAACAGCAAGGTGGAAACATTAATCTGCTGCGAGGATCAAAACACAACGCCGCCTTCATAGCTCTTGTTCCGAAATGGGTTTCTGTCATGTTGCACAAACCACAATGGCACTGGGTGCCATCCTGTTATTTGTGCACCATGACAAATAACTCAAAGACCGACTTGTTGTAATGGGCTACACCATACCTTTATTAAAGTCCTGTAAAATCACATACACTACAGTGTAGCCAAAGATAAAGCAAATACACACCATTATGTCTGAACACATTTTACCTTATTTACATCTACATACAACTGACACCCCTCCCTCCCTTGACATGTCCTCTATAGGCGGACACAAAGCGCCATACATGAATGCAACCAAAAAACGTCATACATTCTTTTTCTATTAACTGATCCAGTTCTTCATAAGATTTATTTTGGCTATCTCGGGGATTTTTGAAAGTGTAAGTATCTTGACAAACGTCTAAAATTCTTAACATTTTACTTTATTTTGGCCACAAGTGTACGATATTTTCTCAATGTTGTCTTCTCGTTTAAGGCTCTCGTATCAGTAATAACAAATCTTTTGTTATTATTAATCCACTTATGGCTATCAAAAAATAATTCAGTACTCTGTAGTCTGATTTCCATGAAAATCCAAGAACATATATAAATTATTACAACGGTCAATTGATCTAAGTTGTCGTATTCCGACGAGATAAGATCGGCCTGATATAATCAGACGGAATACAATATTTATCTAACAATCAACTTAATTTGCACCCACAACTCGGAAAAAAAAGTTGGTATCATAACCCTCCCCTAATCTGTTCCGATTACGTCTCAGACAGATTCAATTTCCGATAAACACCACACTATCACATATATGCATTGTTATTGCGAATTAAAATATAGTTCCAGAAATTCTACATTTTAACAAATTTAAACCCAATTTAAACTGAAAATGGGGGAAACGGGCTTTATGTAAATGGGATTGTTAGATAAATGTATCTATTAACCTCGAATCTAATTCAAATTACAGGACATGCTCATGGTCATGAAAACGTATATATATTAATTGACTATTGTAATATTTTGTTTATTACATGTTAATAATTAATAATTATTTCAAACTTGTTTGCAATACCTAAAATTCAAATAAGATCAGGATTATATTAACCAAATAACATATTAACAATTTTTGGGAAACTGGAAATCCCCAAGGCGTAGTAATAACGAACGTTCATTTCGTAAATAATTAATACAATGCTATTACAGTGAAGATCAAATTTTATATTCACTTTGATTCGCATTCGATGGAACAGTTTCTTCTTTATTTTGCTGGATTCAGGCCTTAAAAGTAATTGTTAATGGATATTTTGCAGCTGCAAGCACGGAATTTTCAAAATGGTATTCACTGGCATGTTTGTTCACAGCGTTTAACCCTTTACCTAACACGAAAGGTAGACGACACTTGCAAATAAAATTCTTGAATAACTAATTTTTTCATTGTTTGCGTCACAAACATAGCTTATGACCCCTCATTGGAACGAGCTTGGGTGAAAACACGGCGTAGCATTGATTGGTATATAATAAAATTGTTATTGTGAATAATAATCCGAGTAGAATAATTTATTATATCGGGGCCGTATTGGATTTCGGAAGACAATTGTGAGCATACATAGCTATCAGAAATAAAAATTCATACTAAATTCTTTTGTTCGATTATCAGAAAGATGCTTATTAGATTTCCTTCCATTTTTAATTGATTAAATTATTAATTAATACTGACATTATTTGTTGTAGGAATTTACAGAAACATGAGAAATATTTGCATTTAATATTATTTTAGTAGTAAGAATATTCAGAGGGTAAAACCATTACCCAACGCACATGTTATCAGAATTTATTATTTTCAATATTATTTTTCCAAATATTTCAAAACTTTCATCAAAACCCTATCGTGTGACCCCTCATTGGACCGAGCTCTTTCCAATGAGAGGTCATATGATATGGTTTTGTTGAATTTTTTTTAAAATATCATTTTTTTCAACTGTTCAGTTTGAAATTATTTTGGCGGATGCGGTTGATTTATTATGTAAAGGGTTAAATCTTTACCCAACGTAGGGGGCAAAACCGGCCAGCGCTATTCTCAAAATCGCCAATTAATTTTCATTATTTTTTTCATTTTTTGTCTCAAAAACATAGGTTATGACCCCTCGTTGGAACGAGCTCGTCGAGCTCGTTCCAACGAGGGGTCATAACCTATGTTTTTGAGACAAAAAATGAAAAAAATTAGTTATTCAAGAATTATTTTTGCAAGTGTCGTCTGCTTTTCAGGTTAGGTAAAGGGTTAAACTAATTCTATCACTGTTTCTTTATTTTCAGTTGACTTACTTCCACATTACAGCTGGGTACTTGTTTTGGTTATTCTACTTGATGAACCTGCACTTTTTGACATTTACACTGACCGTGTTATTAAAGTGTCTATTGGTATATTTTGTATGCAATTTCTGTTTTATTCAATTTGATTGGTTAAGCAGAAATTGTTCATGTATGAGATTTATGTAAAGAAGTAATCGTAAACCGCAACATCACTAGCGATAAAATCTCGGCGATCAAATATCTTGTATCACTATTGCAGTAGCGATAAAAGTCACATGACGTCGCGAGAACAAATTAAGGCGCGCCTGACGGACTATTTCAGTGGTTCTGACAATCGCGGGTCATTTCCTTCAAACACTTGTAATTCTGCAATGAACGATGCATTTAGTTTACCTAAACATACATTCCATGTTTTGCAGAATCGAGTACATAAACAATCCACCATACAAAACTCCAAAAGAAAAATGGTGAAGGTGAATCGCAAAAACTGAAAGTTTCAGCGAGAAGATTCTGAAGCGTAACGTCAGTCTCATTGTGGTTTGCACGCTTCTAAAAGTTGTGAATGGAGTGAAGTCATGCATATAAAGCGATTCTTGTCCACTAAAGAAAGAAAATTCCCTAGGTGTTTTCGCAAATCACCCATCTATCTCCTAGGTGACCTCATGAATTGAATTCAATTTGGTTTGAAATATCATTGCCGGACGGAAAAGGCAAACTTGAAAGAGTTCGATTATTTTTTATCACAACGTACAATTTCATTCATGTTGAAGGAATTTCCTCACGTGCCGTTGGGTTGAGAGAATTGAAAATGGGGTCCCATTATTTTGATCAGTTTAGTTTTTTGTTCGTTAATTATTATTTGTGAGAAGCCGTAGCTGTGTTTTTTGTTGACTGAAGGGTAGATAAAAGAGTTATGTGCTCACTGAACTTGAATACAATCTTATATCGCGACTCGGCTCGTTTTGGTGAGGTATAGCTACTCGTCGAGCAAGCGCGACTCGTAGCTATATCACCCCCAAAACGAGTAGCGTCGCTATAAAAGATTCTGTAAAAACACTTTTGGTCTCTAACACATATGTATTGTAAATTCAAAATAATTTTTATTAATGTCTTAATTCATACCATGACGGAGATTAGAAGAACATATTGGTGAGGATTTTAATGTTGGTGTAGATATATTACCCGTGCTAAATGTACCTGATTTTGGTGCAATGTCTACTATTAAAAAAAAGTGATATCCAAACTGATGTTGATATTTTCGAAAAATGGTATTGGATACGAGTGATTGGACACATCAATATGTTACCAAGTTTAGTATGAATCATGCATGTCACCGGCCCACGAAAACTTCGTGCAGGTTTTTCGCACAAGCGCCGCGTTAGTGTCTGTCGGGTACGTTTTGAAATTTTCATTTGTACTGAACGGGCTTTTTGGAGATCTCATGGTTCTTTTATTGGTATAAACTCGTTCATCAATAGTTTCTGGTCGAAACGTAACGTTTGAGGTATGCGTAGACTGATACGTCACGAACGTTTACTTGCCATTGGCACGTTGGAAGCTGGCAACAAACAGACTGCAGTGGCTCAAATTCTCAATGTTATAGTCATCGGTGATTAGCAGGTAATGGTCAAGCTACCGTCAGACAGGCAATGTTGATGACAAACGTTGGCCAGGTCGTCCACGGGCGACAACTGCTAACCAGGATCGTTCCATCCGAACCACAGCATTACGTAACCGCCATCAAAGTGCCTCAGAAATTGTACAGATGTGCGAGTCAGTGGTCAGACTATCCGAAATCGTCTACACAGCTGGAATTTGTACGCTCGTCGACCTCGAATAACTCCACGTTTGACTGAGCGTCACATCGCAGCAAGGCATAATTGGCGTGGAGCACGACAGCGCTGGGACAATCGTCGGTGGAGCAACGTCATGTTTTCCGATGAATAGAGGTTCCCTCTCGACTTCCACGACAGGCGAGACAGAGTATGGCGGCGGCGGAACGATCGATACCGCAATTGCCATTTTTAACAGATATTACGCTCATAATATACAATACAACTCTTTTATTTTCTGTTGGCACAGGTGTCAGAATATTTGGGGCGGATTAATTCTGACGTGGCCTGAAAGCCCTTATTTCGTTTCTTGGTTTGGTGCATCCTTCTAAAGGATGTAACGGGTCAACAAATAGAGGTGCGGTCTTCCAGGCCATGTTTGAACTGGCAAGGGGGTGATAGGCTTAGCCTAATAAACCTGGCCTTCCAGACCCCAGTGTCACTGCCCGGCCCCCACCCAATTTCTCTCTCTGGCCCTGGTCTCTATAGTAATCGAAACCATGTTTATGCTGTATAAAGAAGGGTTTCGCAAACTCAACATGTTATGTATGTATATCTCTATTTTACTTCTAACATCAGAGTTTTGTTTAGTTCTAGGAACAACATACCATCCCATGAAAATAGATCCCAAATGGTTGGTCACAACGATGCCTTCTTTAATTTACCCAACGATCATGGCTATTAACACGTTCTTTGGTGAGATCCAGAAAGATAGTACTTTTGATTTTGTATCAAAATTTAATGACGCTATATCGAACAATATCGATGACCCTAGCCCACCCTTTGTCATTGATAATCGGCGCTGCAGATATTATACACCTAATGACTTCAAAGATAATATGTCAGTCAAAAATAAATCACTGTCTCTTTTTAATATTAATTGCCGCAGTGTAAATGCCAATTTTGAAAAACTTCGCTGCTTACTATGTGATCTTCAGGCAAACGAAAATTGCTTTGATATAATAGGTATGACTGAAACTTTCAGTATCAAAGAAGAAGTAAGTAATGAGCTAGAATGATATCATCCACTTATTTACAGTTCTCGCCTCCCAATGACGACGGTAGAGGTGGCGTTGACCTATTCATAAAACAACATTTATCATTCAAAATACACAAGGATCTCTCAATCTTCATTCCTCATGTTTTTGAATCACTATTTATTGAAATTACTTTAAATAAAAAGTGTATTGTCGGAATTATCTACAGACCCAGTACTGCACCGAAAGCGGACCTCGATTTATCTCCGTCTCATTTAGGACATCCATTGGAGAAAATGAACCTTGGCAACAAAACTGCTGATGTAATGGGTGTCTTTAATATCGACCTCTTAAATTTTAATAATCACTCCAAAACCAGAACGTATGTTGATTCTATGTTTAGTGCCGGTTTCTTACCAGATACCATGAGAGCTACAAGGGTCACACATTCCACTGCAACGTTAATAGACCAGATTTTCAGTAATGCCAACAAGGTACACAAATCGGGTATTAGTATTACAGATGTAAGTTACTACCCAAACTGCTGAAACACAAAAACGTGCATTTAACCGAACGAATATTAACCATTTTAAGGACCCTTTTTCGACAACCCATTTTTTTTTCGGATATACTTAATGCTGACTGCCCTAATGAAGCACATAATTCATTTCTTAATATCTTTTATAGACACTTTGACACTGAATTTCCAATCAAAGCCACGGCGATCCCTAAAAAAAATTGTAAAACGTGAACCTTGGACGACAGCTGGACTTTTACAATCATCCCTCAACAACAACAAGCTGTATGTCAAAAAGTTAATGTCCAGAAATCCTCAGATTGTGGACGAATACAAAAGGTATTGCCAAATTTTTAATCGATTGAAACGAAAAGGCAAAGCAGACTACTACAGTACTGTATTATCCCAAAACAAAAATAATGCTAAAAAACATGGAAAATCTTAAGTCAAGCCATCAATAAAACGAAACGTACTCATGCACTACCCTCTTCTTTCATCGACAAAAAACCTGAATTGACCGATGCTAAAGAAATAGCCAATAAATTTAACACTTTCTTTGCGAACATTGGCAATTAATAAGTAATCAAGTACCAACACTACCACGGCATTTCTAAGAATACATTGGAAATAGTTGTAATGACTCATTTTTTATATCACCCACCAATGAACAAGAAGTAATTCTCTGTATTCAAAGCCTAGGTGGAAAACAGACCAAAGATTGTGATAGCATGTCCACTAAGCTACTTAAAGAGATAAGCTTTGAAATAGTAAAGCAACTCACCCATATCAGCAGTCTCTCCTTCTCGGTGGGCGTGGTGCCGACCAAAATGAAAGGCGCTAAAATAATACCCATATTCAAAAGTGGGGACCCTCACATATTTAACAATTGTAGGCCAATTAGTATTCTTCCCACGTTTTCAAAAATACTTGAAAAACTAATGCAAGTGCGTTTGCAACTATTTTTGGATGAACACAAAATCATCTACCGGTATCAGTTTGGTTTCAGAAAACACCATTCAATTATGCGTCACATTTTACACTTAGTAAATGATGTCGCCGCTCAGAACGACAAAAGGACGAAGGGCTGTACCCTCTCCATCTTCCTAGACTTTTCCAAAGCCTTCGACAGTATTAATCACAATACTTTGCTTAACAAATTGCACTGCACCACTATGGTATTAGAGGTGTGGCTAATTATTGGTTCGAAAACTATTTAACTGGAAGAAGTCAGTTTGTACCATTCAACAATAAAGAAACGAGTAGGGAAGCCATATCTACAGGTGTGTCACAAGGCTCCATCCTAGGCCTTTCCTTTTCTGATTTATGTTAATGATATCAGCAATTCAATATTATTAAAATGTTGTCATTTGCAGATGACACCACAGGCTATGTGTCATCAAATAACGTGAATGGTCTCATCGGAAATGCAAATTCTAAACTTCTGAAAATACAGGAATGGTGTGCTGCTAACAAGCTGGCTCCTAATGCTTCTAAAACCAAATTTATATTATTACACCCTCACGATGATTTATACACTGCCAGAGACAAGAGCATATCCATTAATAGTGCAAACATACAACTAATCGGAAATGAGCACGAGGAAACAACACTCAAGTTTTTAGGAATTCACTTGGATGCAAATCTAAAATTTAAGCAGCGCTTGTCAGCCGTTTGCCTAAAAATAGCTAGAGCAATATATGCCATAAACCGAGCAAAACGATTTCTCCCACTACATGCATTAAGAACACTATACTTTTCCTTAATCCATAGTCACTAAACGTATGGCATTTTTGTATAGGAACATTCACCCTTTGCTAGTAGGATTTTTGGATTGCAAAAGAAAGCTATCCGAAATATAGCGAATAAATCTTACACATCCCATACTGATCCACTTTTTAAAAGCTGTCGAATACTAAAATTCCACGATCTCTACAAACTGCGGACGCTTTTGTTCATGCACGACTGGTGCAATAACAAATTACTTGTTTCCTTTGACGAAACGTTTGAAATATACCACAATTCGTCGGGTATGAACACAATGCAGTCTGGCAAAATACGTACACGTAAGGTCAGAACTAGTTTTTTCATCCAACATACCTATCCATTTCTTCCCACGTCTTTGGAACGAAATCCCTCTATTAATTCAACAGCACAACAGGGCCCAATTCAAGAACAGATTAAGAGATAATGCACTAAGTTCATATTTGACTAACATTTCCTGCACCAATCCACAATGCCCTGACTGCATCTCAAAATCTTCTGGATCTCTCCACATCGATCTTCAACCTTAACCGTACAGTTCTAGTCATTAATACTCTCACGACCGGAAAAAAAAGGAAAATTAGGCTCGACCATCCCCATTTCCAACTCTGATGTCAGAACAAATGTGTTTTTTTACACGGGAGCGACAGGAAGACAGCTTTTATGGCTATGCCGTTTTCATGCAGTAGACTATTACCTTGTATAATATTTTATTCGTGTTATGCACTTATCATGTAATAGTGTACTGCAAAAATAAAGATTCATTCATTCATTCATAATATTTGAAATACAAGTTTTCCCTGTTAGGTCATCTGGGGGTTTTTTTAAATTTTATTTTATGATATACCTATCAATAATACGCCGTGTTTTTCATCCAACGAATCCTGATCGCCTGATCACAATGAGTGGTTATCCGATTTCGTTTCAGATGGTTGGTCTCAGAACGAGGACGCCACTGGAGAACGTCAATAGTGTGTGACAGGTTACCAACCGTTTCTAGGTACGCTTCATTTGAGTAAATAAACATTATCGAATAATGTGTATTTTTAATACTTTTCTTAATCAAATTTATATTTTAATCTCGAGTGAAATGTGAATTTCCATAACGGCATATAATAAACAGATCATTATGATAGTAAAGTGTTCTTGTTTGTCGTATTCCGTCGAGTTGTCGAGGTCAGATTGCCGGATCACACGAGCCGTCTTTATTCAATAGAGTTTATATACTCAAATGAAACGTCAGTCGAGTCCATCTAGGTTACAAACCGCTTCTTGGTACGCTTCATTTGAGTAAATAGACACTATCGAATAACGTGAATTTCTAATATTGTTCTTAACCGATTTTATATTCATTTCTCGTGTGAAAGGTGATTTTCCATAACGGCATATAATAAATAGATCATTATGTCGGTAAAGTGATCTGGTTGACGTAGTCCGACGAGTTGACAAGATTAGATCACCGGACCACACGAGCGGCCAAACTCGGCGAGTGTGATCCGAAGATCTGACCTCGTCAACGAGATCGCTTTACTGTCATAATAATCTCCATATCTTGACAAAATGTTGTTGGACTTTCTTCTAGTGTGAGATTATAAAACCCACGTAACGGTTGTTTCGAATCATAATATCAAAGTAGACATTAGTAAACAATATTATATCTCACGTGACCTTCTAGGCTCCTGATTGGACGAAAGCTGCACCCCTATTTCGTGTAGTTTGCATCAACACAACTGACCAGGCACTACACCCAGGCACTACACGTTTTGTATTTTTAGCACACTACTATATCAGTTTTCTTTTCATACTGGGCGAATAAAACTAATCAGGCTAAATTTAATTATTGATTCAGAGAGGCACAGCATCCATAAAACGACCCGGAAAGAAATCATTGTAGAAAAATTGATCGCTTTTCCATTGTTGAAGTCACATTTTCCGAGGCGTTCATTTTATTCCTTGAGAAGATGATCCATATCTCGGTTCGAAGAGAATGATCCATACCTGGGTACAACTTTCATGAGAACGCGTCCGGATATGAAAAATCGTTTGTTTCGCTGTTCATATTATTTCGCTATTTAATTGTATGGTTTGGGCAGTAAACGAATAAATAATGGAATTCATTTGAATCTTCGGAGTTTTGTATCCCGTACTGACCCATTCGGTAATGTATATGTGTGACAAATGTGTGGAAATTATCAAACTGCGTTGTCAAACTTCGAAAATTTTTTAGCTTTCATTCGCGAGTTGCGCGATTCTATAATACACAGTTCCGTTTGGGGGAAATGTTTTGTTTATCCTTGTCCACCGATTCAAAATTTGTCTTCTGCTCATATCAATAATCCAAGTTAGCGTTTCGTACCGAGAATGACAGCCTCAAATTGTGATTTAAACTACAATCGATTTGTTTTTTTTTAAAACTACATGGTATTTTTTTTTCCATATAACGCTAGTTCAAGTGGTTGGTAGGACTGCTGCTTTGGCAATAGATTAACAAATCGGACAGATGTTTTTCTTGATGGGTGTTCGATATAATATAAGGATTAGTGCATGACTTGTCGTTGACTACGCTCATATAGTGCCCAGTGAGGTGGTGTAGTTCCCTCCGCTTCGCGCTGGGAACTACACCACCTCACTGGGCAGTATATGGGCGTAGCCAACTCCAAGCCATGCACTATTCCTTAATTAGTTCACTGTGCAGATACACTGACTGTACAAATATGTGATGTAGTAAAAAACACCTGGCGACAATGCAGCCCGCCCCCCCCCCCCCCCACCTCATCAAGCAGATTTTAGTAAAAACAACCATATTTCAATTTAGTTTATCACTTCTTGAAAAACATATACTGAAAAAATCTATAGAGGATATCTAGTGTTTTGAGTGGATAGCGAAAATAACCATTTGTCTCGACCACGAGTGAGATAATTTTGGTATCCACTCAAAAACACTAAATTTTCTTTTTATTATACGCTTTTGTATAAGAATCTGATCATTCCTATCGATAATTCCACTCATTTCAACGTTTAATTCATGCATGAAAGTAAACAGCGTATTGATACGCGGAAATTATTTGATCGATACTCGGAACAGGTAGCGTCTTGCGATCTGATTCAGCTGACGTGTTTCATGCATCAATTCAAGGTCAGTACGTGTTGAATTATTGCTGGAAATGATCGGTATCCACTCAAAAACATTATATGCTTTTAGGACAAATTGATCATTTCCAGTGATAATTTGACTCGTAATAACCTTATGATGCTTTGAAAGCCACCATTTTGATTGATACCGCGAAAGTGAAAATTTCAGTATCTTCAGAGTGGGAGATACGATTTCTATCTTTCTGCAATTTTTTCGATAATATATCGTTTAGCGTATAATAAAAGTTGCTATGTGACTTTGCCTTTAAATTTGGTGTCTCCTATACAACCGTCCAGTTTCGCACTGAATAAAATAGACATACTTTTTCCTCTCCCATCCAGTTTTTATGTTCTCTCATACTTTTTTCAGAAGAAAAACTTTCACCAATATTTTAGAATTGTTTATGAACATGCACTTTAACGTTTTAAACACACTAGCAAGCTCGCTTGATTTTCCACCAGTGGATAAATCACGGAAATTTATCCCCCATTAAATGTTGGGGCACAAAAAACGCTAGAGGAAAACAGTGTTCTATTGGCTTTATATAAACAGGTTATCTCCAACTGATTCCTTGACCACTTCGGCGTTCTTGAGACATATATAAATTACTTTCGGGTGGTATGTAGTATTCCTCTATTCAGAGCGTGAGTTGGTTTACATCGTGGTGCTCTTGATGCTTTGAAAAACTGCGATCATACTAATGAAAAACTCTCTGCTGCGTAACTGGATGGAATATTTATTTATTTATTTATTTATTTATTGGTGTTTAAGGTCACATATTTATGCACAATGGCTAATCATGACCGTGACAGTTTTACGGGTGGAGGAAGCCGGAGTACCCGGAGAGAACCACCGAGCAACGACGAGCAGCTGCCAGCTCCCCAACATCGTAACTCCGCACTGCAGCACAGGCAGGGTTAGATTGGTTGAAGACATGCGCACCATCGACGTGCAGTACGCCTTAGTACACGGCGTCATCGTGCCCCCACGCGGGCAGTGGAGATGAAGTGTCTTGCCCAAGGACACAACGCGGTTGCCGCAGGTGGGATTCGAACCGAGGACCTCTCGGCTTGCAGCCTGCACTTCTACCAACTGAGCCACCGCGCTCCCAACTGGATGGAATAAGTCGATTAAACCAGCAAACTTGTCAAACGATCATGCCGTCGCTTTGCGCGATGTGCAATGTACAAGCGGATGTTGATTGCCATGTAAATTGCCCTGAACATCCCATGACCCCCTACACCAAGTTATACCAGTTGGTGGGCGGAGGTCCTCGGGTGTTCTCCCAAAAAAACAATTTGAAAACGTGTTATCAAATCAAGTCGTAATGTTTTTCAATACTGTATAGTCGCCATGTACTTCTCATAATCCACGCGTGGGAAATGATGTCCACGCATGCGTTTACCAAGTAATAAAAATCGTTATCAGGAAACTTTTAATTAATGAAGCACTGGTTTGAACCCGGTGTTTCATTAATTACATTTTTGGTGATTATTCCCATATTTTGTGATTGGAATCTAATATTATTGCGTCCGTGGAAATATTGCCTACCCCGTGCAAAGTGATCAGTCCACGGCGACCGTATGTACCAGAAATACAAACCGGTGTTAGTTAGTCAGTTCAAGAATGATAATTCACTTTCTGATTACCGCATAAGCATTACCGACACACTTGTGTTCCCAAACACCGTCGTAGCAAAAGAGAGAGGGGTGGAAGTATAGATTATCTCTATGTCCCATGACAATTAAACCACTAGTTAGTTATATTAGGTGGCCCTGGTGTATTTGTGAAATAGAGGAAGTAAAAATTGTCGATATTTGTCTGGTCTTAACTCAGTAACCTGAAGTATTTCTCCTCTATGGGAACAGAATATTCTCGTGAAAGAATCCTTCTTTGTTCTAATTCCTGGGATAGGCCTATCGATAAAACATATATCACTCGTCTGCCACCAGCTATTGAATTCGCGGAATGAAATATTCAGAGACTGTACTCAAAATGGATCTCTGATTCGTAAATCGAAACACATTTTGTGCTTAGTCTTTTGTTCTGTAAAGAATGGCATTTGCGATAAGCTTATTGAACAAGAAGCATTGTGTGGCTAATGGGTTTTCTGTGCCACAACGCAGGGATGAGATTTTCTAAAACGCCAATAAAAATTATCACTCATTGGATTCTCAACTACACTTGACCCAATTGACAACCATCAAGAACATCTTCATCCCACTTGTGCAGCTCAGTACACACCAAACAATAAAAAATACATAAGACATAACCGGGCACACTTTTCCCACAACTTCCTGACAAATATTATATTTATTACCCTTTTAAAATTATACAATCTTCCTGATTGGACCGTAACCAATGCATCCAGTACGGTACATTCAACTCCAACTGGGTGTACGAGTTCAACGGGGTGTATGAGAACATTACGTGGCAGCTAAAGGGGTTGTACAGACATTCTATTGTACACTTCGCCGATTTCCCTTTCTCCCATCGCATCAAACATTGTTGTTCAACAGACTTTGAGTTCAAGAAATTGGCAGCCTCCCAAGCATACGATAAATAAGTTACTGTACTGTCCTATTTCAAAGAGACACCGCCGTCATTGACCTTATGAAAACTCAGAGAGACGTGTGTACTTATCGAGGGACTCGCTCAAAGTTCTCATGTGTCACTGTGATGGCTTCAGCTGACATTGACCCGTCTCGGTGAACGTACAGCTTATCTGGGAATAGGTATATGGAATAAAAATCGAGAAACGGTACTTACGGAACGGTGGAAATGATTTGTATTGAAAGCAAAGACAAGAAGTACAGGTTATCGGACACTTGGTTCGAGGCTGCGGTAGCGGCCGAGAACTACGGTGTTCGATAACCAACTTGTTGTTCAGCGTTTCATCTTGCCGACTGTACGTGACAACCCCCCCCACCCCCCCCCCCCCCACTATACGTTGTGCCGGGATTTATAGCCTGACGCAGAAATGTGTCTGATGGAGTTGTCGCGTTGCCAACTTGAGTACGTGCTTTGTCGATTTCACTTATGCACTGGCACAACTTATAGAGGGAGGTGAATTTGTCACGTACAGTCGGCAAGATGAAACGCTGAACAACAAGTTGGTTATCGGACACCTTAGTTCTCGGCCGCTGCCGCGGCCTCGAACTAAGTGTCCGATAACCTATACTTATCGTCAGTAATAATAAACATTCAGACTCAAAAACAAAATGAGAACAATATTGTATCAATACAATGAGAACAATATTGTATCATGAAAATATATTCGGCACTGGAATACCGTTTGGGAATTATATAATAAAACCAAACACGACTCACTGAAGAAGCAATAAATTTGTCACACTGTGATTCACCAGGGTGTACGAAACTGTACTAACCTTCTGAGATTCGTATTTCCTTCGGCTTTCATTCTCAGGAAATAAGAATCTCAGAAGGGTAGTACAGTTCCGTACACACTTCTGAAACACCGTGTAACTAATAGTATCACCTTGTCACCATATTTTAAGCAAAAGATTACGTCGACGGGGCAGAAAGTAGTTAAATAAATAATCTATCCCAGTGGCAGGAGCAGATGTAGGAAGTCGCCCACCCCCACCCAAAGAAAAACACCCGTTGACCAACACTCGCACAAATCGGCGCCAAATTTGGTTTCAAGTAGAACCCAAACCCATCGAAAAACCAAAATAAATGGATTTTCATGTGATCAAGAAACAGGTAATTCCGTATAGAGTTTATATGACAAAATGCCGTCGTTGCGCAACTTAATCCTTTATCTAACGAATCGGGGGCGCGGTGGCGTTGCGGTAACCGGTTCTCGTCAGATCACCGAAGTTAAACAACGTCGAGCCCGGTTAGTCCTTGGATGGGTGATCGACTGAGCGATCGGTTCGGACTCCCGCGTTGTGTTCTTGGGCAAACCACTTAACCCAGATTGTCCACATGTGGGCACGATGATGCCGTGTACTTAGGCGTACTTCACGTCAATGGGGCACATGTCTACAACCAATCTAACCCTGCCTGTGCTGCAGTGCGGAGTTACGATGTTGGGGAGCTGGCAGCTGCTCGTTCCAATGAGGGGTCAAATGATTTGCTTTTGTTGACATTTTTAATATTTTTAAAGGACAACGATTAAAATAATAAATTTTTATATCGTGTTCACTGGATAAAAGGTTAACGCATGGGTGATGGAACAATTGAGAACGTGTTTCTGACGTTGCGCCGTCGCCATTTTAAATTTTCAACTTGGCGCGGCTTTATATTTTACAACTTATACAATGTCCGAAAACCTTGACAGTTCAGTTAATGTGACAGATTGGAGATCCAAAACATGTGCATGTTTGATTATATGTAACCAGATTTGGTTCCCCTACCAGGACAAACGGAAGAACCAGTTTAGGTTCCTGGAGGAAATAAAATTTCTCTGTGTAAAAGACGGGATTTTAGCCGATTCCTCCAGCTATTTTACCTTATTGAATAGATCCTAGCCGTCATCTGTGCGTGAATAATAGTTGTAGCAAATATAGACGACTTTCTCAAATATTCTTTTAACCGGATTGCTAATCAAATGGACGAAACCCAATTGCGCTATTCACAAAAATTGTCATTCAAATGTTATCATTCCTTCAACCTTTGTTCCAAACGAAAAACCATAGCTGATGCCCCACCCCCCCCCCCACCCCATCCCACCCCACCCCATTTGGTCGCGCTCGGTGCTCTCGTTCTAATGAGGAGATCTAATGATTGAGATCACAAAGCGAGTTATGAGGAGTCATTCAACCACGGTCATGACCTCTTTCGGAGCCAAGTCTGAAGTGTATGTCGAGGTTTCTTCATCCTTAACCCTCCCAGAAACATTACGTTGTTAATGAAGATGTGAAGAATAGTCAAAATCTGAAGCGACGTAAAAACATCAAAATGACTGTAAATGGAAAGAAAATGTTATCTTCTAATTCTTTAGCAGTGTTACTGGACCCACAAAACGATAGTTTTTAGTGAAAATTGTCAAAAATTTGAAGTGACGTAGAAACGTCTAAAATGGCGGTGAATTGAAAAACCAAAAATACACAAATGCTTTTTATGTTTATTTTATTTTATTTTTTTTGACGTTAACATGATTAACGCCACCCGAAAATTCGGTTGTAACCATAGAAAATTTCACTGGCCTGTACAACATTTTTCGATAAGGTTTTTGTTGGAGAAAATATGTTCAAAATTACGAGAAGGGGTGGGGTGGGGTGGGGCGCTTGATGCCCTTGTTAAAAGTTGAAGAAAAACACCAAAATTGAGCGCTGTTTTGGACCAAGGTCGCAAATCAAAACTCTAATTCCAGGATGTTCAATTCGGACACCAACTTTGCTAAACGTGGTGTGTGTGGGGTTAGAAATGTGGCCGCCGTGAGGTAAGGTGGAAAAGAAATAAGTCTACTGATCGCTATGCGTCATATCAACTTCGTTGAATGCCTCAGTCACATCCTCTAACAGGGACGTAGGAATTAGGGAGGCGCAGTAGACACGCCAACCCCCCTCCGAAATAAAATGCAGACCGACAGATAGATAGACAGACAGACAGACAGACACTGACAGGCAGACATGGGGTGGAGATAGAAGGAGCCAATTTCTTGACCAATACAATATTATTTTTACACCATAATACACTACTAGCAAATCAGTTTCTTTGTGGGGAGATTGTCCCCCACGACTCAGTTGTAGTCACCGGAAACGTGCATTTCACTCTTCCTCGTTTGATTTTCAACACAGTCTGAAGAAGAGAAAAGTGCACATTTGTTACTCCATATTTAATAAATTTCTACACAGGCCCAGTTGGAAAATTTCTTAAATATACAGCCAAAATATTTAATTTTTCTCAGTGTAAAGGTGGGTTACGCCCAAATATAGCTCTGTGTGTTGTATTCCCACCATGCCACTAAGGCACGTGGGCCACCACTGATATATATAGCGTGTGGATGCCCTTCTATGGACGTGCACCCTCCCACTCCCATGTTCGAAATGATTCCTACCACTTGCCTTCTTAGCAGACACACATTAGCGTAAATTTCAATATTACTGGGTCTCCTGGAATTTACACCCACATATCTATAATGAAACTATATTGTTGTAACACCCGAATACTTGGGATTCTGCATTTTAGAAATACACAGAACGTCACGATGTGAAAGCGTTCTTCAATACTGCACGGGTGCCTGAGTGGAGGGATAGAATGACAGGCGTAGCCTCGAGTTCTATTCTTCCGCGATGGCATGAGTTCCGTATTGTCGCACGCATTCACACATCGTGGCGTTCTGCGTTTATAATACGCCCCTATGACAAGGGAACCGTTAATTTAAAAATACAAACATCACACAGTTCTGATGTCTTGTTGAAATATAAAGGAAAACAAAACTAAGGTGTGACTAGCAAACATACGTGCCTGATCGATACGTAAACAGAAAAATATAAATGAAACTTTTGTCCAAAAAGGTTATTTGTTCACATTTTAAGAAATTAATTGCCGTTATCCGAGAGATGTTCGTTTAAATCACAACCTGAGTGTTATAAAATCACTTCCCTTTTATGGGGTTGTCGGAGACCGGGCTTTGTCGCTGCTGGGGAAATAGATTCACGCCGCGTATTCAGCCAAAACTCAAGGAGTGTTACCCGAACCCGTGCGAGAATGTATGTCTCACTGTGACGAACCCGCCCGTTTCACTTTTGTTGGGGTGGTTCTTATCCTGAAGGGATTAATGACTTTTCCTCGAAAAGCATGAATCAACAGGGGTTCACTGGAAACAACAATTTACTATATCGACTTCCCTCTAACGAGTGACGAATTGTCACTCTTCCACTGCCGTCGCACAGCCACAAGCTTATTGTCATTTTACTGGTGTTTTTTTCACTCAAGTAGTCAGTCGACATCAAACGTTCCCCTCTATTTATCGCAGAATAATGTTCATACAGGCCAGCCTACTCTGCCTACGAATGTCTTGCCTCCTGCAACAGGTATGCCGTCTTTCTAAATACTAATAGCTCCCTGAGCTCGCACTTTCTATTTCTGATCCTACACTCAGATATGGCCACCGACTTGGCCCGCGACTGCTCCTATTCTAAATATGAGCTCTGTGGCTCCCCTACACTACAACGTGCCTATACTTTCGCACCGATGCGGCACCACCTCTAACCTATAGAATGGGACATCCCCAGCCACTCACCTCGACCCACAGTCTTACACCCTTCAGACTGGAATGATTTTCCCGAGAAATCCCCCGATTTTTATTTCGATAGCCAGAATATTAACTCTCAGTTTAATTGCTTCTCTTGACTTGGCGTCTTAGATCTATCTTAATTTAATATTCCCTTTAAAGTTCCTTTGAAAGTCTCACATTTTGGTATATCCTGACATTCGGTGACAGGCTAGATGCGTAATATGGGTGTGTGTCCAGAACATGTGCGATGTACTGTTTCCACAACAATTATTAACTGAACAAAATTACACGGATAATGACTGCAAGGGAACACTGGTCTCTCTTTCTTTTAATCTTTATCAGTCAGCTCATATGGTGTTGAGTAAACTCGCACTTAATGGCCATTAAATTTTCATGCTTAATTAGCAGCGTTGAAATTATTGCTGGTCTGTTTAACTGACAAATCGGTTCTCGGGGTCCGTCATATACCTATCTTTACGCTTTACATTCAGCTCGAATGAGGAAGATTATCGAAAATATATACACTTTTAAACAACAAAATCGAAAATTCAAGCTATCACCTTGACAGGTGTAAGTTGACTTTTTTTCTATTGATATTCGCTTTATCGACTGTCACCGCATCGTCCGAAATTATTTGGGTCAGAATGCGACGTTTCGATTGGCCGATTACGAACATGAGCGAAGATTAGTTCTTTTGACGGATCCATGATGTCAGGTGGAAAGGTCCGTCAACAGAAATCCGTATGGAACACATGTTCCGCACGGATTTGTAAATATGAGCCCAAAGTAATAGAAGTGTAATAAAATAGGTGGATATGTGCAGTACACGAAGTCCTCTCGCTGATGGGGTTTGGATGTGAACACAGTGAAAAGTTTATCCTCTCTCCAAAATATCTACTTGAGTCACTTGACCCCATTCCCTAAAAAAGATCAGTGGCCGCCATTGAATAAACCGTGTTTGAAATTCCAAGCTTTCTGCAAATTAGCAATATTGATATTGTCTTCTTGTCAGAGTATGCAGCATTGTCCGTGTAAATCAAGAGAGATGGCTGAAGAATATCAGCCGGAGTGGTATATACATCCGAAATTACCTTGCTGTTCTATTTATATGAGATTTTTCTGAAGACCTTTTGTAACATGTCCACAAATCCTCACGTTTTGCACAAGTTTTATGGTTTGGCCATAATATTCTGCTTGCATGACCCATTCTCGCCATTCGAATGGTATGCAGTTTCAGTCTTCTAAATATGAAGTGGTGACTGAGTTGATTAACCGTAATTTCTCAGCTTCAGCAACAACATACACTGAATAGTTCTGTATATCTTGTTCCTTGAATCTCGAAGAGTATATAAGTGACCACATCATGTTACCAAAAATAGTTCAGTATTGATACATGTTCTGTCTGTAAACGATGCGTGGTTGACCGTATTGACCACATCGAGTGGTATGGGTTTATACCGCAGACAAAACAACTGCACAAAGGAAAACGTTGACTGTATGGACACAAATTTTGTTCATCGTGTAAACCACCAATGCTCTTCATGGTGACAATTCTCATAACTGCACACAATTTGAAAGAAAATCACTTCAAGATTTTCATTAAAAGACACACCTTCGGGGCAGGATGGGAACGCACGTGTTGAGAGAAATAATTCTACAGGTTGCAGAGCCTTTTCTTTCTTTTTCTTTTTTAGAGACAATCGGTGGATGGGAAGGAGTAGTCAACAGGCAAAGGAGAAACAGATGGGAAGAAAAAGTGAGAGGGAAGGGTGGGTGAGTGAGTGAATACTGAGACTACCCTCAAGAAATAACAAGCTGTACAATAAAATGATGCCCAAGAGTACGGTGCTCTAAAATTGGGGCACAATCATCCAAGGTCCAATACTATAACGATTTTACAATTATATTTTCAAGAATTGTATTTTTCTGTATATGGCTATCAAATGTTCGAATGATTCATTGGATTGGTGTATTCAAAGACGTGACAATTTATCGTTAGGTAAATTGTCACGTCTTTCAACCCTTTACCCAATGAATCGGCCACATCCGCCGCGTAATATGCGAATTCAGTAGCTGAAAAAATATTATTTTTCAAAAATTTTAACAAAACCTAATCATGTGACCCCTGTTTGGAACGACTTCGTCGAGCTCGTTCCGATGAGGAGTCACATGATATGGTTTTGTTGAATTGTTTTTTTTAAATTTCAAAAATGATATTTAAAATAACAAATTTTGATATCGTCTGCGGTTGGGTATAGGGCTAAAACGCCAATGGTTAATTCCGTTGATTTATATTCACAGGTAAAAAATATAATTCTGAAAAATACAATTGTAGACGTTTTATAGTATTGGCCACGTGATCGCCACATAACTAAGCTGTGATGTAACTTCTGGAGGGGTGTGGGTGGGTGTGACACCCCCAGAAATCTCACGATCTTGGGTTTCGTCGGGCAGAGGTTGGGCAAGAAATTATGAGATACCAAGGGCAGACGTCTTTGCTTGCCCGACGAAAGCATACACACGCTTTGGGGTTCTCATTTGGACAAAATCTCTTATATGCCCGACAAAAATATACACGGATCAGAAAGTGCAATAAATGTCCACTCAGTATATCGGTAGAATTCCACATCCAAGAAGAGAGTAACTAATAACAAATGATTTGTATGATCATGACCTGCTGAAAGCACCCAGATGGTCGGACACTTCTACCTGGCAGCTGGAGGGTAATTGACAGCACTATTATAACACTCTAATAAATTCCCTGCCATGTAAGTGTTTTATCAATGGAAGATATATACGTAGCGTATAAGTCTTTTACAAAAGCAACTACGTATGTTCCATATAGTTGGGCGGTAATATCTGATTCGGCCTCCCTGGACCACAGTATGTTCTGTTTCGTGTATTTATACGGTACGTGATAATTAAATAAAAAGTTACGTCACGACTACAACATGTATATTTTATCTATTCACTAATACATTTAGACTAGAAGTCCGGAAGGGTTTTTTTATAATTATAATCCCGAATGACTAATATTCCAACTATAATTGCCTTGATGTGGAGTTGGAATATTGATCATTTGGTTTTTGAGCCATCACAGTCAGGACATATCATTTTTAAACACCTTGCCAGTACGCCATGAAGTTGCGAGAAATAAGCCAGTAAAGTGCAGAACAGTTAGCCAAAATCATTAAGAAATTGAAAGACAAGCTCTCGGGACACCACTCAAATTCTGTAAAAAAATCCCACTTTATGGATTTTCGTTTTCCCGTGCAATTTGCGCCCAGACTGTCATTGATTTAATGTTATGTTCGTTTACTCACACAGATATGCATATATTCTTTCGTGTTCTAGTTACAGATTTTCATTCAATAAATGTTTAATTCGCTTTGAAAACATCAATATATTTACATAATTGTTTGACCTATGCGGCGTAATCACGAAACTAATTCTGTGATGAGTCTTCATTCATAATTATTTAGTGAATAAACAGGCCTAAATATAGTATTGTTAAGTCATTAGAAATTCGGTCAAATCCAGTCTCGATTGAAAATATTTCTCGAATTGATTAAAAAATGAATTTTCTTGATATTTTTTAGACCATAGGTTCGCTTTTCCGACGGACTGAAATATTTCAGACGATTGAATCTGAAAATAGGCGGTAGCCTATTCAAGTGTTAGACTGGTTCCAGACCATAAGAACTTCGAATTCTTTACCGAATTGGATTGATGGCTTGAGGGTTTGATTATATGATTCTCTTTGGCTATTAAATTGAGAAAAAGTCTGCAGGGCCGATAGTACCGGCAATCCGAATAAGACTGTAAAATGCGAGACGATTGTGTGTGACAGCCTTTGATAGCCTCTAAACACTCTATAAAGAAAGTGTAAATAGAAAAATCCCAATAAAATTACGTAATTCATTGTTGTTAGCCCGTTAGAGTATGCGACCATAAACAAATAATTCACTCTATCGGCATGCGATTTCGAGATTAGAAATTCTACTCGATATTCTTGGCCCAACTGGATTCGAGAGCAAAGAAACAAGATTCACAAGCCGCTATATTTGACACCAGAGTCAAACCATCCATAGAATGATGTAGAACCTTTGAAATAATCTTGGTGGAAGAAAAGAATGATGATCGTGTTTCTATACCCGTGGCATCTTCTTTCACGTGGTTAATCTTCTTACAGATTTACCAGAGGCAGCGTAAGCACAATGAATGTTGGTGGATTGGGATACAACAAGCAAAGACGCACTTCGTGACCATGGTGCAGCCCATCGTGACTGAAAATCTGCAAAAGATGATCGATCGACAGAAACACCTTTCTCTTGCTTGATTCAGTTCGTTGGGGAGTCCCTATAGTTTCACAAATGCTGCTCGGCTGTACTCGCCTGGTACTCCGGCTTCCTCCACCCATAAAACTGTTCGATACGAGGTGACTCAGGCTGTCGAAAGTATCGTTAAACCCCCAATAAATAAATAAATGAATAAATAAATAAATAAATAAATAAATATCCGCGGGATTTAGTATTTAAAATCATTTACAGGTAAGATGGATACCGGCACAAAGATTTTCGGGTGTACGCAATGATCCGTACATGAAAGCACAATGAACAGCTTTAGAACTTTTTACAAAAACACCTTGTCAGATCGTGTAACTTTTGTTTCTGTGTGAAATGTTTCCCAAGTGAACAGTAATTGTGTGCTGAGAAATACTAACTTACCAATCAGCAAACTTGCCGTCAATACGAGTTGAATGGATGCTTTCTTCATGTCAGCTTTATCGGATGATGCACAATGTGTTCAGAGCTCCATTCTTAGAAAGATGTTTTGTCTCCTAGCTTCACAACTCGAATATTTCTTATGACTGTATCGACAGCCGTACTGTTTTCTCGCTGTCAAACATCGGTTCAATACAATAGATTTGTCATGAAACGCGCAATAATATCCCCAACCACATAAATGATAGAAGCACACTTAGCGCAGTATTGGTAATAAGTGTAGAACATTCTATTCAATGACCAATGGTATTTAGGAGGCTTCCCAAACAAATTGCGTATTGTGAATTTTCTTTTGAGAGGGGGTGCTCAATGGGCTTCTCACAAATCGTCAGCTGAGTGGAACAATGCGCCATATGCAATACTTTAGCATTGCAGATGGCGCCTTGTTCCACTCAATAGCGGGTGGGGATCAAGGGACAGAATAATCTTGTCTGAAGTACCTGCTTCAAATCAAATGTTTGCATTGTCAGTGATCTGTGGGAGGCTTGAGAGTATCCTATTGTCCAATGGTTCAATCTTTTCAGGAAAACTGATTTATTTATTTTGTGTTTAAGGTCACATATTTTTGCACAAAGGCTAATCACTACCGAAACATCGATATAAAGTCGAGTCCCGCCAAGCATTTTTACCCATATTGCCCAGTTTAAAGGACTTCCACCCCAGACCTTGGCTATCGGGTCCTATTTTTTACCAGTAAACAGAGCCTGCTTACCACAGTAAACAAGTACTGCTTCACTTCATTTTGTGATAACATGTTTTTTCCCACTGAAGGAAAAAACGCATTATGGTAGGGAGAGAAATTCGGTGTGTCGTTGCCCCGTAATCCTCACCTTGGTTTCGAAGAAGCCCAATATTATCAATGCACGTTCCGCCCGTACAGGGCCCATTGGCTAATTATGCAAGCAAGTGAATGCGCGTTTCAAACACTGCGCACCATGTGCTCAAATATCGTACAAGGTTGATGGAAGCTCTCCAAGTACTCTGATGTTTCAATTTTCCAACATGGCCTAATCATTCAGACAATACATGAAAACCGCATCGTGAACATCTCGGAAAGTTTTCTTGTTTGATATTTGTTCGAGTTTGTCTACGGATGTGCTAATTCTTGAGTGGATTTACTTGGATTCATTTGGATTGGGCCGCACAGATTCTTGAGAGTTTCAGAACAATGTCAGGGCGACGTCGAGGTACTAGAGGGCTTCGTCCCAATCCGAAGCGCAAACACTCACCAGACTTTTCCCGTCATGGCAAGAAGCGAACTTCCACTGGGTCATTGATTGACACCAGATCTCGTGCGAATATGGTTAAACATCACAAGTCTACCGCTGAGCAATCCAAGCGTCTGGTCATGCAGAAGAAAGGAACTGCTAAGCCTCCCGAGCGTCCCACAGCACAGCGTAAAGCTGCAGTGTGCAGCAAACGGTAAACGGCACAAACTGCAAGTAATAGCACTTCCAAACGGAATCTTGTTTTGTCGGACGATTCAGACGCAGATGATGGCATTATTCTGTGTGGCGACGGCGTCGCTTCACACTCACTTTCAAAAAATGGGCACGCAGGTAAGGATTGCATAGCACCTGATTTGATCCCCTTCCCGTTTGATGACCTGACCTGCAACGAGCACAGTGACCCAGCTCCAGTGGTGGGTGTGGACGACGGCCTTCGGGCGCATGATTCCAAAGCTGTTAGGGACAAAATTATTCGTCATGACTATGTTGATTTTGCGTCGTTGCTCGACCGGGATTCATTATCAGATATTGACGCTTCACATGGTAATTTGATTGTGTTACCGTCCGGAATGTTAGTATTTTCACATTCGGGAAATTTCATCTTCAAATGCTTTGTTTACGTAAACTTGTGTTGTCAGAACTCCTCCGTCAGCAGGTGGGTCTTCGGGTATATCGATATTTGTGGCATCGGCCGATTTGCCACAGTTTTCACTTTCAATTTCATCTATTTGTGTTGAACATCTCTTTGCCTCAATAATCTAGAAAACAAGGATTTATTAAAGATTTTTTTGAAGGTTGTACACATTAATAGTTAATCCACATCCTTTGTACAACGAATCGCAAGAATCCGTTCGCGAAATTTACACACAGTTGAATTTATTTCACAAACCTTTACCAAAACCTTTGAAACGAGCTCGTTCCAATGAGGGCTCACAAGATATGCTTTTGTTGACGTCTTTTTGAAAAATGTGAAAAAAATAATAATTAAAACAACAAATTTATATAGCGTGTGTCAGAAAGTGAGTTACCCTTCTTGAACTAACCAATACCGGTTGGTATTTGCGGTATTGTAAACATTACGACTCGCATTGATAGCGCATAGTCAAATTTCGCCGAGGGGCGAACACCACGGAATACCTTGGGACCCCCGACATCAACTCACCCCAGTCGAGAATGGGTAGGTGGAGTGGGGTCCCGATGTGCCCCCCCCCCCCCCCCCCAGGACAAATGTTCTTGGCAATCAATATGACATCACAATAAGCATCGGCTCGTACACTGCACATCACACAAATCAACGACATGACGTTGAAAACTTTGACCTTGTACAGTACGGCCGCCATGGATTGGTTACTTTCTACGGAGTGGGCAGCATTTCCACGGACCCAATAACATAAGATTCCAAACACTAATTATAGGAGTGATCACCAAACATTTAATTAACGAAGAACTAGGTACAGCCGAAGCCCAGAGAAGGTCAGAAAGGAATAACCCCAATCAAATTTATATCAATTCGTTTGGAATGAAACATAGATTTTGTGGAAACTAATATTTGCCATTGGACCGTTACCATTTGGCAGAAAGCACTGCCTAAAAGTCTGCTATGGCATAAGTAAGAGATCAGATTTTATACAATAAAATACCTTAAATTTATTGAATAGTTAAATTCTGCAATCCTTCTAGTGCAGACTCGGAGAAATCTTTTTATCATTCTTGCAAGGAACGGGCTACGAGACAATTGTAATTTAGGATGCCTACATTTCAAAAGGGTTTGATTACCTTTTATGAAGTTCAACAAGGTTCACATCCACACAGCTCATCAGAACATGTATGGAGTAATGAGAGAGGTCATCAATGAAAAATGAAGAATGCCCAATGTCGCTTTTGTGAGTCTGCTGTAACCATACCCCCCCCCCCCCCCCCCACAATCCTGTGCCATTTTGCAGGAGATCTGTATCATATGGGTAAAATACGATGAGATCGATACACCAAAAAAGGGTACACTGCGAAACTTCCTCATGTAGTATTATATGTGTCCATTTCTGGGATTGCATGAGCAGTGACAGCTGCCAAGAGTGTCATTTGAATGTTTAAGTGTCCAAAACAACCAAAGATGACCTGTCCCGCGTGCAGAATACTTTCACCAATCGGCTACACTTGGTTAGAAATCCTGGCTTCTAATTCATTTATGTACATGCTTTTGGTATGCTTTATTTGTTTTGGAACTATCAGCCTTCTGTAGTTGCTGTTTGGGGAGGCTTGACTGTTGTTTTTCTCGTGCGATTTAAGAAGATTAATAACTGATCTGCTTACCAATACTAATTTTAAAGGCGAGGGTTTACCGGCCGTAACAGTATCGGAATTGTGTTGGTTATTAAATTCATTTATCTAAAAACTTATGACACGTTGTGGTCTCATTTCGGTAATTCATGTGATCTTTGTCCATCAAGCGGATATTTTCTATTTCTGTCCACAGAGTGTCAACACACATTGATTTTCGCAACCTTTTGTTGCTAACAGCGCTCAAAATCGACGCTGATCCGTCTTATACACAATGTGCTTGTGCGAGGGATATATTTAAACTTACGATGGTATGACATTTGCTATATTTGGTGAACAGGACGAAACCTTTCTGATAATTCTCCTTGGTATTAGTCTTCTTTTTTCGTAGCAGACTTCATCAAGCCTTCTTTACGTCACTAATATAGTTCGGCGACAGTAAAATTATTTTTTCGTAAATATACAATTGTGAGGACTGTAATGTGTGTTGATGTGAATATATTTTTGTTTTCAAATATAATTTTCCACATTTATGTTTTGATCAATGTCACCAACCAAATAATAGTAGTTCGAATAGGTGGCGTATTTATCCCTTGCTGACACTTGCGTCACATTATACAGTTTCTGAACTCAACAGCGCTACTATGGACTGTATCTAGCAATTATCACATCGTCAGTTGAATATTTTCCTATGAATGTGTCGTGAGTTGTACATTACATCGCCTCCCAGATTCAAAACAGCAGTGAAATGTTTGAAGATTTCAGATCGTGGGAAATCAATTATTTCCCAACTTTGCCCAAACTCACGTGATCATAACAATCATGTCACCCGAACAGAATCAAGCGTTTGTGGTCATCCATTTTCCCCTGAGCGTTCTCACCACGTTGGCGATGAACTGATAAATATGCTTTCTACGAGTATGGAGTGTGGAGTCTTTTATTTACAACTCAGACATTCGAATTACCGATCTGTTCCTTGTCAATCATGACGGTTACTCATGCGGCTGGCAATTTATTTGTCATTAAAAGCAAAGAAATAAAAACAAGTTTTTGACAAAGTGGATAAATTGGGGTTTTGTATAGTTTTGTCATTATTTTGGTATATAATATGTCGTTATTCACCGCTTTAATTCGTATTTAGGGCATTGTGGAAATTTTCCAAAAAATGCCCAAAGATACGTTGGGCGACCCCTTAATTAAAGTTTTTCTGGTAATGATTTTATTTACCTGGCAAGCGCATGTGTGAACATCACTGCTCACGAGTGGATTACTATCAGTCCACGGCGACTGCACTGTAATTATGACACACAATTATGCGGTAGACTTTTTCCATCAATATGATCGCAGTTTTGACAACGTTATTTAATTGTATCACAATGTACACAAATGAACACTCTGAAATAAAGAATTTCGAATACCAACCGGAAGTAAGTCACGTTTGTCTCCATAGCTAAGAAGATTTAATGGAATCAGGTGAAGATTACCTATTTATCGATAGAGCCTACACCATGTGGGTTGGATAAAGGATTAATTGTTGGCGGGCAATTATGATCATCTTCGACAAAAAAGGTCATACCACAGGATTATGCGAATCTACTACGTGACATGGGAGAAGATGAAGTTAGGCAGTCTCTCTCTCTCTCTCTCTCTCTCCCCTCTCTCTCTCAACCGGAAAACAATGGCATCTGGTATTCGAATTTTTATTGAGGAGCGATTAAATATATCACCAGAGGAATGTATTGAAGTGATGTGGTTTAGAATAACTTCTCTGGTAATCGTGTGCAGCTTGAGAACATTTCTGACAAAAGAGACAGGGCCGTGGCTAGAGGTTTCCGATTGGGGGGGGGGGGGGTGATGAATTTTCAACTAGGGGGAGGAACCGGGAGGGGGAACCCACCTCTCAGTTCCTCCTCCTAGTTGGAAATTCACTACCGAGAAAGATTTTGAAAATGAAGCCATGAAAGGGGGCATAAAATTGATTCAAAATGAAATGCCAACACATTTAGGATAGAATTATCAGGTTATTATTATGTGGTATTATTCTGGGAATTGAATATGTGCTAAACAAATGAAACAGGCCTAGGTTAGGGTGGATGCAATGTCATCAGGTCCACCAGGACTGTACACAACTAACTCAGTACAACTTGAGCAACCATTTTATTAACAGATCAAAAAGGATTCTGAAATACAAAAAATACATAATTTTACAAATTACATCGAATATCAACACTCATTACTGCTGGAAGAAACAACTTCATCATCATCTTTATAATAGTCACAATAATAATAATAATAATAATATCATGATACCATAGTACAATAATATCACACTTCACTTTCATTTCATTCACACTCCAGCTTCACTTGATATCAGTCATGTTTGTAATTGGTTTGATCACAAAAAGGTAAACAGTGTTGATGTGCTTCAACCACATTTCCGATCATTGACCACTTTCAAGTTTCACCGGTATTTGATAATTTAACCAGACACCGGCAGGGCTTGAACCCAGTCAATGGCAGTAGAATAAATCACAGAATCCTCATTAAAAAAAATATGTAAATATATTTGAATCGTTCATGGATAAAAAAATAAACAACAATGCACATCAATACTGTAGCCCCCTAAATATATATGTATATAAACAACTTACTCCAGTATAACTAGAACCTACCAGATTGTGGATCTGGATCCAACACAAACTGCGATGCTTCCAGACCAGACAACACCGTACCAATCAATCCAATCAATCTGTGCTGTGCATGTTAGCTGTAAAAATATATACCCATAACCAATTGTGCAATTTGTTTTAAGTAAACGAAGTTAAATTAAGTTGATCACGGATACCGAAACAACGAAAATACGAGATATGAATGGAACAATGTTGAAAATGACAACTCCACAAATCGGAACTGAATTCGAGATAATTTTACAAGGCAGAATATATACTAACCAAAAGAAACCATGAAAATACTAGAAACTGTGAAATAAATGTGGAGTTATATCAAATATTGCAATCAGCATTCAAAGATGGCCAGCATAACAACAGATCAACCTTACTTCTCACGTGACCACTCAAACCCGCCAAAAACTATGGAAGCCTGTGACGCAACCTAGAAAACCAACCAACACTTATTTCAAGTACTAAAAGGGGCTCAGTAATGACAACAATAAAAACACAATCATATTCTGGTCCTTCTGAAAGAAATATAAAAACACATCTGCTACACAAATGCTCAAGCTGAGAACTTTGAACAATTCACACTGTCCTAACATTAAATCAGATCTTATGCCAGAATGATCAATTTTCGACGTTTCATCATTTTGAAACTGAATGGTGGAATTAACTTAGGAAAACAATTTTACATGATGCGCTTTTCTTGAAGTGCATTTCGAGGATTTGGTTTTATTACGATAAGTAAACGTACTATAGAAATCTCGTACCGACTGACATCTTACGAAGCTCGATATTCCGTACACTGTAGCTGTAAATAATAACAGTCAGAATTTTTGCCGATTTGAAACAGAGTTGGAATTTTGGGAAGTAAAGGAGACATCAGCATCACCAAACCAAAGAAGCTCTAAAATCCATATAGATGGAAGTTCCAACTACTCATGACTTGCCCTCCACATTTTCAACGATAGGGAATTTTGGCCAGGATTGGGGGCGTGGGGACACCCCCCCCCCACCCCTGTCGCCACGTCCCTGAATATGGACTGTATGTTATTGTTTCATACGAGTAAACATTCCAATAGTTGTGGTGGGTTGTAATTTATTTTTGTCAATGAGCAAAATATTTGTGTGTGTGAACATGTGCACATATGCGACAGGTAAAACAACAGTTGTTTGAACAATCCAAGCCGATGTGCATATTTTAACGTTGTGAAGATGGCTCGACGAATACAAAATTAGAAAAGAGGTCCAGAAACCCTGATTCCCCGTGGGGGTTCTGGTGTGAAACTAGTACCGAATCCGCGGTCGTTAGGGGCTATGATGAAATTAATACTGAACGTTAAGCCCTGCAGATTTACAGAATGTCACGAACACTGTTTCATGAATACTGTTTGAACACGGACTCTACCCTCCTGAACTGCTTTGGAAGAAACTGAACCTACAGCCAGGGTTGTTGGATTAACCCTTTACCCAACGTAACGGCCAAAACCGGCCAGCGCTATTCTCAAAAATCGCCAATTAATTTTCAAAATATTTTCATTTTTGTCTCAAAAACATAGGTTATGACCCCTCGTTGGAACGAGCTCGTCGAGCTCGTTCCAACGAGGTGTCATAACCTATGTTTTTGAGACAAAAAATGAAAAAAAATTAGTTATTCAAGAATTTTTTTTGCAAGTGTCGTCTGCTTTTCATGTTAGGTAAAGGGTTAAATTAATACTGAAACTATCAAAAGATACAAACATCTTTCTGTGGAGTGACAATCCAACTATTTTTGCCATATTATATTAAAAGTAAGATACATCCAGACCCATTCTCTCAGACCACCAGTCAAATTCTGTTAGGAATTCAACGGTGTTATGGCCTTTCTGTATACCTGCTTTTCGAGAAGTTTTCGCACAGACAATAGTTGATTCCGCCTGACGTACATTTACTGACAAAGATATATAGATAAACTTTTCCCTTCTCCTGTTATATGTCTTCTGATCAAAACAGAATTTCATTCGCGTTGAAAACATTAAGATACTAACAAAATGGGTGGAACTACGCAGCGGATTCACATAACTACAGTCGTGGTGGGGTTTCACTCATAATTATTGAGTTAGAACACATGTGTAATTGTATTAATAAAGTCACTGAAGATTCGACCAAATCAAAGGTCGATTGAGAATCCGTTATTGCGTTGATTCAAAGAAATGGAATGTTTATCTGATTTTTGGTTTCAATCGTCTGGAATATTTCAGCTGGTCGGAAAGCGAAACTTTCCGAGCAACTGAAATATTATAGACGAACGATACTGAAGATATTGTTGATGGACTATTCAAGGGCTAGACTGGTTCCAAGCCACAACAGTGTATAATTCCTTACAAAACCTGACTGGTGGCTTGTGAGCTTGGAACAGAGTGTCCACCCAATGTGAAAACTCCATTTTATTATTTGTTTTAATAGGGTTCTACAGGGGTCGACAGTCGTTTTTTAACCACGAAGGAAAGCATTGAGAGAAACAACTTGGTATATTATATATCCTCAAAGAGGAAAATGCTGGGGCGTAACTAAAGGGTGGATTGGTGTGTTTGACACCCCAATAATGTTTTTCAGTCGGGACATTTTCTTCTGGCCTGGGATATTAGATATTCACTCGCCCTTGCTAGTAATCGTCTACTTTTGTATGATACGACATTTGGAAAAAAGAAATAGGGGCGGTGAAAGAGAAGACAAACGCAAATAAGATTTTTATACGCATTTTTATTTTTCAATTTTTTGCAGAAATGAAAAGGACAAAAAGCCCAATATACACTCACTTCATGATGAAACAAAAAACGAGAAAAATAAATCCAACCCGCACGCAACTGGAGTTATACACGCTTCATATGCTATGTTTTTTAGACAAATGAGAGAAAACATAATACAAATGTACCACTTAGTCCAACCACGAGATGCAGATAATAGCAGGCAACAATTCACGACCTGATTTCCACGTTGTTCCAAGTGACATTTTGGGAGAAAATGAGGTTCGGGTACCGGTGGGACCGGAATTTCATTGCGCGTCGACTGGTGATGGAATCTAGGCTGTATCTCGTATCCCTACAAAAATATAAGCGATTATTGTTTGTCCCCCAAGTGCATCCAAAGCACAATTTTTCAGTTCCATCTTGGACTTCTGCTGAAACACTATGCTTCCATATTGCCATTTTTGACGATCAACCAAATGAACGATTCCATTTTATCCTAACTGACACTGCATGCATAAAATGTTTACTTCGATCAATGTGGAACTGAATGTTACACCTCGCTGTGGTGTACATTCACCCCCTTGTCGGATTAAAGTCCAAGATGGCAGTTTCGATTTAGTACTGTTGAACACTGTTTTGTTGCCATGGGAGCAGATATGTTTACCAAAGTGTGTGTATGTGTTGGGGGGGGGGGGGGTAGCAGAAACCTGAAACTCTAAAGCCTGCGCTCCGCATCGACTCGACATACATGGTGATCTACGATCTTAAATGGTAAATATACATATCCAGTATTTAGAAAAAGCTGCAATAACACCTTTACATGGTCTTTCAATATGCTACAACACAAGGCGCCAGGGTCCCGAGCCTTGCATTGCATTAAGAGATCATGAAAAGACAGCTATCCAGTATTCAGAAAACACCAAAATAAAACTCGAACATGGTATCTCAGTGTGATACAAGGCATGAGGCCTGGGTCCCATATCTTGTATCACATTAACTGGTGGAGTGCAAGATTTTTTTTAGTCTTCTAGATATTTTCAGATGCCTTTCCTTTGAAACAATTTATGGGAGGGGCATATAGGCACTCTCTTACAAAATTTTGTAACTAGGCATATCCGCACAAACTAAATTTGTTCACATTTGCTTGTTCATTTGTTTTTATATTTTCTTTCTTGTTTTAGGGATTTTCTTCGATCTTCAAGATATTTCTCGAAGTTCAAGTATGATTTGATATCAACATCAGGCATGGTATTAGTAAAGGACTTATAACATGCCTGAGGGATATCAAATCATACTGGCATCTGGGTGGGAGCTTTCAAAATAAGATATTTCGTCACAATTTCAATTCGTATTCGTATCTCACAGTCATCATGGTAATTTCATGGGAGACCTGGACAGTAAAGCGGTGCTTCTTTACAAATTCTGTTTCGCTGGCGACATAGGACCCAGTAACTAATGTTTTTGGTGGACGTCCTCTAAAATGGTCACCATGGCTGTGAACAATTGGACTAAGCTTGACTTTTTTGGCTGTGTTGCTGCCATGATTCGTCCAACTGCAGACATATGTGACCTCAGCACCAATAATAAATAAATAAAATCATGGTGATCATTATGCTGTGAAAATTGTGATGTTTACGACGGGTGACTAGTCTACTGGAAATCAATAATACCAAAATCTGAAAGCTTTTCCATTCGTTTATTTCTTTGATCTTTTACCTACGATTTAGGATTCATTCCGATTCATTCATTTATTGCTTTGTGGTTAAGGTCACATTTCTGCATCGTGACTAATCGTGTCCGCAGCATGGATATAAAGTCAAGTATAGCCAATATTGTAAAAAAATTTAAGACTTCCACTCCAAACATTGGTTACTGGGTCCTATTTTACCTATAAAACACCGCTTGTTTCGTGCTGTAAAAGCTCTGCTTTACATTCTAAGATTTGTACGAGAAGATTTATCCAATTTTATATATTCGCTCCGACAATTTTCAAGTCTTTCACATTCATCAGCCTTGCCCAGATGTTGGTAAAACATGACAGTAAGTGGTGTGTCAAAATCAGTCTCTGTAAGAATTGAATGTAATCTAGTTAGCTCAGTCTGGCCGAAATTCTACCCCATATCCATCTTCGTTTGTCACGAGGAGCTGGCGAGTGAAGAGAAGTACAGGGGCAGATTTCAACCACACTGTCGCTACATATGTTTTGAAAGTGCATGATGATTGACACAGCATTTCCTTCGAGTACCGAAGTTCCACAAATAGTGTTGACTCAGTCCACATACTCAATACAGATGCTCCCCAAAATTGTTTATGTACTCCAGAGGTAAGGTTGACCTGGGACTACTTTTGTTTTGCAATCAGCGTTGTTCCTGATTACCAAGTCGTGGGCGTGAATTGATTATGATGTGACAACAAATACGACAGTAAATGTGTACTGTCCACATAGGCACCCACATCGGTTGTTCATTAACACAGTGAGAATAAATGGGACGAGAAAAATGGTTAACATTGGCCACTCACTAGTCGCGGCTTTGAACATTCTGGTTATTGCAATAATCTGTTTTGCACTATTGATGAATTCCTTTTTTGTATGATTAGGTCCCTGGGTGCTTGTATTAGAAGTTAGATAAAGACCGTGAAGTAAGCGTAGCGTTGGGCGTTGGACATTATATATCATTAGACATTCATCATTTGTCAGTTTCACGTTGGGTGTTGGGCATTCTTATGAGATTTAGCTTTCCTGAGTTTGATGTTGAACATTAATCAGCATTCAGTTTCACATTCAACGTTTTACATTCGTTTAACCTTCTGCGGTCAATTTCACCTCTGCAGTCAGTTTCACCTCTGCAGTCAGTTTTCACGAAACTGACTGCAGGCAGAATGCCAAACGAATGTCAAGCACTGAACATCGATCTATCTGCAGGCGAATGTCCAACGTTAAACTACCTTAATAACAATGTCAAACGAACGATCAACGCCCAACGTCAAAGTAACTTCTTGAACCCAGTTAGATACGCCCGTGTTTTCCAAATTCGTATGGTCGAATTCAAGTTGGCGCAAACCAAACCAGACACGACTGTATTATTGAATTTCATCAGCAGTGGTACTACTTGTACCTTTTTCTGTGTGATTCCTCTGGCTCTTGGGCGATTAAAAAGGAAACGTGACAGCAGTCATCGAACATTTATTCCAATTTAATTCAACTTTGTAATGGCTTTAAATTAACAAAGCTCTATTCGTGCGTATTCATTAACTGTTTTGGACTCGAAATGCCATTAGGAATAATACTCAAGATTACTTTTGGAAGTATTATTTCTGAACGATAAAACAGGTTTCACATCATGTGCTAAGGTGTGCATGGGCATGATTAATTTGTACTTGCATTTAACGGATATCTATGGGGTTTCTAGAACAATGAAATATTGTAGAATCCTTCTGCACATAGAGCAGTTAGAGTTTAAAAGACATAAATTCCATCGTGCCTTGCAGAATTTCATATCGTCGATGGCGTCTGTCTTGCCCTAAGTACGTATTTTACTTTTGATTCAACTACATAGAACATAATGGAAGTGAAAATAAATGGAGGTGTCACGTAGGACTACGCATCACATTTCATTACATGTTTGTTCCATCTTGTCCCAACTCCCAATCTGGGTACCCTTCTCCCAGAAACTTGCAGAAAAATGTAATATTCAGCCGCTAATCACCAACACCATATATTCAGTCGCACATTGAAATGATTTATTTATCATTTTAATCCGGTGTGACAGGAATGATAGTCTGTAGGAAAATTAGTCCCTCTGGACTATTATTCCGCGGAATTATAGTCCTAGGTCTACCATTTCTAGGAATAGTAGTCCGGTGGACTACTATTCCTAGAAATGGTAGACCTAGGACTATAATTCCGCGGAATAATAGTCCAGAGGGACTAACGTTCCTACGGACTATCATTCCTGTCACACCGGCACTGTATTTGTAGATCAAATAGATTACCCACACAAGACTTCCAAACTTTAAAAATCAATTATCTCGAAAACATAAAAAATGCACTTGGGACAACCTGGAAATCAGGTCGCGAATTGCCAAAATACATTTCAGCTTTTTACGCAATATACAATCTGTCAAGTAGGCCACAGAAATAAAAAAAACAACCCTTTTGATCACTTTTTCATTTCTTGTGTAAGACGGAAAAATGTTTTTCGTTCATTATTAGCCCCCCCCCCCCCCTCCCCCACCCCATAAAAAACAGAAATATATGTATTTCGTGTACAAAACTATGAAAAAGTGTATATATAAAGTGAAAATAAATAATAAAGTAAAATAAACGGTCACATATGTATTTGAAGTAAGAAAAATGTGTAAAAAATATATGTGATGTGAGGAAAAAAATCTGAAGCGAACATTCCATTACTGAGTTACATGCCTTGGTCATAGCGTGTCCAGTTTGGGGAGGTGACAACCGTTACTTAAATCCAGTTCCTTATTCGGCATTCGCTATCAACTGATTTTGTACCTTGGTCATAGCGTGTCCAATTTGGGGACGTGACAACCGCAACTTATCCCCAGTTCCTTATTCAACATTCGCTATCAACTAATTGTATAGGTTGATAACGTTTATTGTTTAATAACGAATGTCGAATAAGGGACTGGGAACAAGTAACGGTTGTCACGTCCGTGTTTAATTTGGAGAGTGGTACGTTACGTTAAGATGTATGCATCACAGTGACTACATGCATTTATCAACAAATAAATGTCTGAGAACACTGCGTTTTGGAACTGCAATCCCGAATAATTAATATTCCAACCACATCATCAGGGTGTGCCTTCAACAAATACATGCATTCACAATGTAGTTGGAATATCATATCAGTCGGGACTTGAACCATCACAGTCGGGACAAATCAGGGTTGCTGCTAATCGGTCATCTTCGTGATGCTTCGCGGACAATGTGCGTATTTTGTGAAATGATGGTCACATTATTGATTCGCTTTGTGTAACATTCCAAAGCAATAAGTCATTTTCAAAATTCCAGTATAGTAAATATACTACTCAAAGTTTGCTAAGCACCAAGTATATCCAAATACCTGTTTTACGTTTTAGTTGAAGTATTGTTGTGAAAAGTGGATATATTTTATACTTAATTATATCTTTAATGATTTATGTACAGAAATTGAGATTTTGTTTGTGTTTGACATTATTTTTTAGCTTTTGAATACGATAACCATGGAAAATGGATATTATTGGTAAAAGAGGAAATTTTCAAATTTGCCAAAACGTTGACGTAGCGAACTGATATGGGTTCAATAACGAGTATGAGACCCATTATTGTTAATTACAGCTTGACAACGCCTTCTCGTGCTCCCAGTCAGGTTCCTGATGGTCCTTTGCGGGATGTTGTTCCATTCTTGGACCAGCATGGCACCAAGCTCCCGGACACTTATTGGTTGGACTGGACGGACTGAAATTGCAAGCTTCAACTCATTCCAGACATGTTCGATTGGATTGAGGTCAGGGCATCTTGCTGGCCAGTCCATACGCTCAATCTCGTCCTTGTGTCAGTACTCCCGGACAGCATTGACAACATGAGGACGAGCATTATCACCCATCAGAATGAATCTATCACCCATTGCACCTGCATACAATCTGACGTGGGCATCCAGGATCTCTTCAATATACCGCTGTGCAATCAATGTATCACGGTCAATGACACAGAGCTCTGCGTCCATCCCAGATGATGCCGCCACAGACCATTATTGCCCCTCCGCCATAGCAGTCATGCTCAGCAATTTTGGCAGCATGGAATCGCTCTCCTGGTCTTCTCCATACCCTAGAACGCCTGTCTGTGTTGTCTAGGCCGTACCTTGACTCATCTGTGAAAAGAACAGATCGTCAATCTTCTCTGGTCCATCCAACGTGATCCATGGCCCATTCATATCGTGCCTGGCATTGGTTCTGGAACAGCTGAATGCGAATACATGGTCTTCTCGATCGGAGACACCTTCGTGCAATCTTGCCCGGATAGTGTGTTTCGAAACATTTAACCCGGATGTATTCTGAAGGTCACTGCGAAGCTGGGTTGCTGTGACAAAGCGGTTCCTGTGGGCCTGAATGATCAAAAACCGGTCTTCAGCTGCAGATGTTGCCCTGTCTCTGCCACCACCATGTCGTCTGACTGGTGTGCTATACTGCTGAAATCTTGCCCAGGCTCTGGTGATCACGGTATGGTGCACAGCAAGGGCTTCACCAACCTGACGATGGGTAGCCCCTTGTTCTACCATCCATACACCCATCACATTTCTGGTTCAGACAAATGTCTTCTTACATTTGCATTCGCCATATTCAATCATTAAATCACAACGGTTTGTGTTGAAATGAAGACTTAATACCCAACGCATGTCATGCACATGTAGAGAGTACACGAAAACATCATGGAAATCAAGGGGTACATGCTTTCCATGACTGTCACGAAAAGTCTGCATGTCAAGAGAACTAATGTAAAAACTGGGGACCATCTCAATACATTCCTCAATCATATCCACCAAAAATATCTCAAATGTGCCACAAGAAAATTTCACAATGATCTGTCAAATATGTGGTGCTTAGCAAACTTTGAGTAGTATATTATATTAACCCTTTACCCAACGAAAGCCCGCATCGGCCCGCGTAATATGCAAATTCAGCAGTTGAAAAAATATTATTTTTCAAAAACTTTCAACAAAACCATATCATGTGACCCCTCGTTGGAACGAGCTCGATGAGCTCGTTCCAACGAGGGGTCACATGATATGGTTTTGTTGAACTTTTTTGAAAAATTTCAAAAAATGATATTTAAAATAATAAATTTTGATATCGTCTGCGTTGGGTAAAGGGTTAATTGACGAATTAGGCAATTTATGAGGACAATGACCTGCGCAATGTTTGTACAGTAGTCGCCGTCACGCAGGCTGTCAAATTTGAGAGGAACGATTTTATCTGGTGGTTATCTAAATGAAAAAACAGATAATCGAAGTACAAGCAGTTCGTCAAAACGTTGTGTCTTGCCAACTTATTTGATAGCACGGTTTTAAAATATTCCTGTGGGAAGGCCCCTCTCTTTAATGCTCAAACTCCCTAAGACAGCTGATGCCACATGTGCTTGCCGCAGATGCTTTCGAAATCTGTGAACTGTCATACAGTAGGGCCATCGTGGACGGGTCAAAATGAACGGTTATCTTTTTTTCCACGCATATAATTCAGAGATGATCCGCTATGACACCTAGCGAAATTTTCACCAATGAAGCACCGAGGTAATCTCTGAATTATATATGCGTGGGAAAAGGCCCACCCATAGATTTTCACCCGTCCACGATGGCTGTACTGTAATCGGTCCTTTCTATTGCATCCAGATGAACGGTAAATAGATTATCTCAAAATTAGAGATTTTATTCTCTGGCCGTGGATTGGACGAAATCCACACGTGTGCAGTGGTATCCACGCATGTGTTTACCAGGTAATAAAAATCATCAGCAGCAAACTTTTCGCAGGCCCACCGGAATCATAATTTTGACTGGAAGCATAATTTTGACTGCCGCGTGCTCTCTTTTTATAACCAATGCAAACTTAAAAAAAATAAAAATTGAATGGTTTATGTCTGAGAGATTGCTCAAATTAATAAAATTGATAAATTTGTCCCTTGCGTGCAACAAGGCTTTGCAATGCTTTAGCACTGAAGGGACGAAATATACAACCACCCATGCTATTCTCTTGATTATGAGGCTTAAAACATAAACTAACCAATAACATGAACTTTTGATGGCAACGAAATAATTACAAAAATAAAGAAGTAAAATAAAAAAATGCCCGCTCACATGCAATTTTACAACAATGGCCTTAGAAAAAAAGAAGTACTTTATGGGGCATCAGTTACTTAGAACATTAATATTGTTATTATTATCAGCAGGTCATGGTTGGGGAAAAGAGTTAACCCTTTACCCAACGAATCGGCAGCATCCGCCCGCGTAATATGCTAATTCAGCAGTTGAAAAAATATTATTTTTCAAAAAGTTTCAACAAAATCATATCATGTGACCCATCGTTGGAACGAGCTCGTCGAGCACGTTCCAACGAGGGGTCACATGATATGGTTTTGTTGAAATTTTTTGAAAAATTTAAAAAAATTATATTTAAAATAATAAATTTTGATATCGTCTGCGTTGGGTAAAGGGTTAAATATAGAATATGTAAAAAAATCCAGTGGCGCTCTTTGAATATATACTGAGTCAAAAAAGAAAATATAATATACTTTGAGGAGCAATTCTTTTTAGTATTATCGACTTTAATGCCAAACAAATTATTGTAAATTTTTGAAAAGTTCACACATGAAGTCAAGAGCGTGTATGTCCACCTGCCCAAATCACTACACTACCCCGGCCGAACGGTCGCATTCCCGCATGCATGCATCAGAAAACCGTTCTCCTCGTCGGCGATACACTCTTGCCCAACCATCAGCGCGCCGTAGACAAAATCATGATTCATCACCAAAAAGAACTGTGCCCCAACGCCGCTGAGTCCAGCGAACACGCTGAGGTACCCATTCCATTTTGATGGTACGATGACGTTGGGTAAGGATCGGTCCGTGGTATGGACGTCTACATTGGATGCCGTGTTCAGCGACGTCTTGGTATGCCGGACTTGTGCAGGGGTCGTAACTCTTGATCGACCTGGACGCGGTCGGTCGGCAGTAGATCCAGTGGTTCTACCTTCCAATGAGACCGTAAATAGTGGCCACAGTGACTCAGAACTCAGTAGTGAGCTCATCTGGAGGTATCCCAGCCTCATGCATACCAATGGCACGCAACCTCTGATTTTCGGTTAACCTTGGCATTTTTTAAAATGGCGGAAGACAAAACGTAGCTTGTTTTCTCAATAACCCAGGCTCTCTAGCACAACATGACACAAAGAAAATCGTCGGTCACCCATTCAATTTGACATTCTAGGGTAGCACGTGCTATATTGAAATCCGTAACAAAATTGTATACGGTTGGGTGGACAACAACAACATGTCATTAAAATCTTTGCACGACTTCTTGTCCACAAACATGCAACATTAGAACTTTTATATTTCATCCTTTATGCTATTTTTCACAATTGTTTCTATTATACTTTCTTTTTTGACTCAGTATAAATAATAATGACTAATAATTATAAATAACACGTGATCTGTATTCAGGATGGTATGGTGAGGGGCTTTTTTAGTGGGGGGTTCAGAAGATGGGGACTGGGTGCACTAAGTGGGAAAAAAAATGACAGTTGGTTGAATTAACCATTTAACTAACACGACGAACAGGTGTTGAGGTGGCTTGGGAGTTTAAGGACAACCTGCAGGTGATTGGAGAGTTACCTCGCTTATGGCGTATTTTGTTCTTGTTTTGAAGCCAATGCAAAAGGAGGAGGCATGTCGTTTGTTGAATAAATTTTCTTTCTGCAAGAGTTGAACACATTTCTTTTTGTTTGAATGTGTGATGTTGTACGAGGCACAAGTCATTGATGTAACCTGCTGTAAAAGATATTAAAAGTCCGCTTTTTCGCGGGATTCGTGATGAAAGTACATTTGTTTTCTTCAAGTAAGAAAGAAATAATTCGCTGTGTGCAGTTGTAAGTGCAAGATGAAATGCCTCTGGCGTCGGCAACTTTCTTTCCCAAAGAGGGCGTTGTTTTCTCATTTTTAAAAGAAAGAATGGCGCGAGATTTTCCGTAACCGAATCAAGTGGGTTTGGGAGCCAGGTGCCACATTCTCGAAACCGACTTATGACCCAACTTGGTCGTAAGATAGTCCTGAGTATCAACTATTGACTTAAGTGGGATTCACAAAATGATCGCAAATTTGTGAATGTCCGAAATATTGCAACAATCTTAGGATATTCGTGAGGTACCTTAGAATGATCTCAGATATAAAGAAGCAAGTAATTCCCAAATCTCAAAGGAAATGGCTGGAATATATTTTTTGTTACAAGCGCAGAGAGATTGGCGACGACAAAGAGTTTTTCGAGACAGAAACAATCCTCTTGACCACATGGAAGACACTGAGATTGTTCGGAAATATCGACTCAGCAGACCTGCAATTATTGATGTCTGTAATCGCTTGGAAAGTGACTTAAAGTATGTAACCAGGCGATCACAACCATTGCCTGTATCACTTCAGGTTTTTGTGACGTTACGATTGTTTGCATCTGGAAGCTTTCAGCATGTGAACGCCGATATCCACAATGTCAGTCAACCAACGGTGTCAAGGGCCGTGTATCGCGTGTCATTAGCTCTAGAAAGTCATCACCGAGAGCTGATCAGCAGTTGATGAACGCGCTCTGCGGAGAATTATGGCCGGGTTCAGACTCAGACTTGAGATTTTTAAATGTCTGAGTCTGAACCCGGCCACAATCCTCCGCAGAGCGGAGGATTATGGCCGGGTTCAGACTCAGACATTTAAAAATCAGACTTGAGATTTTTAAATGTTGTTGCGAAATGGCCAGGTTCGACGCACGATGCGTTCATTTTCACTACATCTCATTTATGTCGTATTTTTGATACGAGGGTCATTCCAATTGGGTGGCTCGTTGGGGACAGTAGCTATCCTCTTCGGAATGATTTAATGACGCCGGTTACTAACCCAGTAAATAGACAGGAGGAGAGACACAATAGGGCACACATATTGTCACGAAATCGCATTGAACGTGCTTTTGGTGTTTTAAAATCAAGATTCCGTTGTATTGACACTTTGGTAGGTAGCCTTCTGTTTTCGCCCGAAAGAACATGTACAATGACGTAGCAGCCTTCATTTTGCACAATATCTGTATTAACTACAGCGTGCCATTACTGGATGACGCAGAACTACCAGTGAATGATGACATGGGAAGACGGTATCCAGATAACGGGAACCACATCAGTGGTATTCGGGCAAGGGCAGACTTAATCACACGTCGTTTTTGAACTCTGATAATTCTCCTATTCGCAAAACCTGGTAATAAATTTGACGGGCCTATTTGTTTCTGATGCGTTATTCCTTCGTGGAATGAGGCTGAGAATAAACAACAAACCGTGGGGTGGCTGTAATCATCTTATAAATTGCTGGATGGGTGGTGCCTTACAATTGCTATTCAGTGGCACTGTGTTTTGGTACTTAGTAAAGGTTACGGAAGCCATTGTTCGGGTTCTTCATTACTTAAAAATCTTTACACCATATTTGGCATAAGTTGTGCTTGCTTCTGGGAATAAAAAATGTTCTGTAACAAATTATTTGTGAATGCCTATTGCCATTTTCACATACTTTTGAACGGAACACTATTTCTCGACAAAGTAAGCCTGTATGCACGCGTGCTTCGTGTACAGAGCGTTCCAATGCAAAAACCACAAACAATACATTTTGCAATAATACATTTGTGTGATAAAGGTTATAATTATACCAACATAAATACAAAGCAGTTGCCGGTATTATTTGCTAATATATGTTTAACCTCAAACTCAGACAATAAATGCAAGTAGTCGGTGTCGGTTACTAAAGGAAAGAAATCATTTTGCAAATCAGGGTATGGAAATAATTCAGCCCTCGCCCACACAACAATGTGAGCGACAACTTATAACATGGGTTTACTCTTAACCAAGAATATTTAAAATGGAAAAGAATTAACACTGACTCAAAATTAGAACTACATTCATTTCTGAAATTATACAAATACGGATGCCATTAGAACCGGCTAATTGAGCTGTGTTTAATGATATTCATAATTGGATGGTTTCACAAGGCTCAAGGGTGATACAAGTACTGATGCTGGCACTGCAGCTGCAACTACAGTTAAAACTAGAAGTACTTTCACGAATAGTGCGCTTATTTAGGCTTAATTGTGCGTTGGAATTGCGCGCAATTGCCATATCGAATGACATCCAAAGCACAGCAGGTTCTCCTGGTTTCTCATAGCGAACACATGCAATGTTTCTGCCAATGGACCTCCGGGTAACCCGGAGGTCCATTGGCTGAAACATTGCTTGTGCTCAGGCCATATGTACAGAATTTGATAGCTTTACTCGGGCCATAACGCGTACATTAACGCGCATATCAACGTGCTATTTGTGGGCATTTCATGGTAGGACTTCTAGTTTTAACTGTATATGTAGTATTCATAAAATATTTTTTCCTGGACTTTTCGTCGATAAGAAATTGGAATTAAGATTCTAACTACTTATTTCTATTTAATGAAAAATATAGGCGTGCTTTACATAAATTCCTCGTGTTTACGCTCCTTTAAATGCAAAAGCCTTTCATGAATGCCAACAAGTTTCTTTAAGGCAGCGGAACTTCTCTCTGCTGCTGGAAGTCGTTTCTCAGCGATAATCAATCTCTATTCTTCTAGGAAAAAACGCCTCTTTTCAATGTCGATGGCATCAGCGCCGATGTCCTTCACTGTACCTCGCTTTTTTATGTGAAATGGCTGTTGGTTGTCTGGAGAATCCGGTGCTGGGGACGCTGGTATATTATCTGGTAATAAAAAAAAATACAATGTTGTATATTTGCAGCAGAAATTCTTAAAATGTAATGTACTTTCATTCCTTGTGAAGTGAATAAGTTACATCCCACTTGTATTTATTGGTGCCAAGTAACAAACTTGTGAAAAGGATTGATTGGTCGATTAGTTGTTAACGACACTTCAACAGCCAGGGTCATATCGTGTCGTGACAGTATCATGGGTAGAGGAAGTTGGTGTCCCTGGAGGGAACCATCGAGTTGCGGCGAATACCTGTCAGTCTCTCCAACTTACTAATCTCGCTGCAGTGGGATGACCATTGGTTGAAGGCATGTGTCCCACCAACGTACGACACGCCCTGGGTTTTCCTGCAAATCAAATTGCCTTTTGTATTCATTTTTGTGATGACTCCGAAGAACTACAGATCTTCTGAACATCACCGCGTTTAAATGTTTCTGCATGTTAGTATGCGATTACCCGTAGGCGTACGAGGCGAGGGGGGGGGGGGGGGGCAACACCAGCTTTGGTCACTTTACTTTTTTGGGAACTAAAGGGTTCCAAATTTGGGCACGAAATTTACCTAATGAATGCCCAAAAGGGCAAGAAGTAGAGAAATAGAGAAAGACAATTTTTAAATAACCGCTGACTGAAAACAGACAAGGGAAAGTTTACTGAGGAAGGGGATGTTCAGGCAAATTTAGTCCAATAAACTTTTGGGTCACTCAGTTTTTCGGGGCAAACCACGTCTCCCCCCCCCCCCCCCCCCGGCAGTTTATACGCCCGTCCGCTTATGCGATTAGTTGATGTATCCTCTTGCTCTTCTGCTTCGGTGTCTATGGCACCTGCAATTTCCTCCACACGTGTCTCTCCAAGAACGCCGGAAATCCGTTCATCAGCGACTGTCAACTGCGCGGCTGAAGATGGTCCACCACCAGTTCTAGACATTTCTGTTCTGACGGTCGCTAACTTTTTTTTTCGTATCACATGCTATACTCGTCCATTTCTTTTTGACCTCACCCACTGTTCTCTTTACCCCGGTCTTGTTAGCAGCATTAATACGTTGACAAACGGATTCCCATTCTTCAGTTTTTCTCTGATTTGTAACTGTTGTTCGCAGTTTGGAAAATGGGATGGCAATTTCGTCGCTGCTAAAATTTGGATTTCTCTTGGCAGACATCTGTGCTGAATGTTTGGATATGTGTAAGAGTTTTAAAAGTGGGAAGGCCAGCTCATATTTTATTGGACACATGCGATCACAAATCTCGCGTTTTTTCATGAATTTACCCGGAATCATGGCATGGCAAATGCACTTTTCTTTCGAACAATAACAATGACAGGTGTTCTGTGATAGTATATAATAATAATTTCAAAACTATTAATAATAATAATTTAAATGATAGAAAAGGGGTTGCTTCTATTACGTATTTGGTTAATGCTGTATACGTCTTTCGAACTCCGATATTTCAATGAAAATTGTTCTTTTCCACGCGCATTTAGTTTAAACAATATTTTATTCCAGACTATAAGTGTACATTGTTTCAAGTTAGACAATAATTAACAAAGTTGTGGAAAAGGATTCAGCAGCAAGCACGTGGCTTATGTAAGCTGGTTCCTTAAAGCATATTACACATGACATATAAGGCGAATTATTCAAACTGGATGTTCGGATAATAAAAGATTGAACAGAAGAGCTGTGTTGTTGAGAAAAAAAGGTAGAAGATTGTGATAGATATGCAGGATCGGGTGCCAGGAGAGTTGATCAAGCGAAAAACGTAGCTAACCATTCAGCTGAGACAATCTGCTCACAGGGTATTAACGCCTGATAAGTCGTATCCCATGTGGCCTCTTTGCAGTACGAATTTAATATCCCTTTGTCCAACACAAGTAATGACAGCACCGCTTTCTTTTCTCAATTGTTAAAACGTTTACTGGCAATAATGAATTCGTGCAGTTTTTGGAAATTGTGCTTGTTATCGCTTTGGCTATATTCAACACACCCATTTAGCAGTATGTCTGTATCAACATATTTAGTTAACTGACCGAGGGTTGCCATTCTCACTCGGTTAAAAAGTGGGCAGTGAAACAAGTAGTGATCAACTGTTTCCCGAACACCGCATACACACAGGGGAAATAAACAGAGATGATTTTGAAAAAGGCGGTCATTAAGATTGCTGCAGGATAGGCGTAATCGACAGTGAATTATTTGTGCTTGGCGCGATTTGTCACCGTAAAAGAAAATAGGAACTAGTATTTTATTCCTGTTCAAGTAATTTGAAAACTCCGATAAGGAGTTATTATTTCGAATGTTTAGGGGCAAATTATTCCAGAGGCGTGTGGTGCTGGGCAGGAATGACATCGAGTGTGACTGGGTTCGACAATAGTGTACCATCAAGTCTTCATTCCTACGGAGCTCGAATCTATGAATTGCAGCCAGTGGTGGGGGAATTAGGCAAGCTAGATACCCTGGAGTTAATTTGTGATACATTTTAAAATATTGTTTTAATTTGTAATTTTCTCTCCGGATTTTTAGGGTTTCCCATCCAGTCTCAGCGTAAAGTAGCGACCTACTGACACTTCGTGTCGCTCCTGTTACTATTCTTGCGGCCTCAAGTTGTATTTGTTCCAGATCATCGCTCTCTGCAATAGTGCAATTGTCCCAAACTGAGCATGAGTATTCAAGGAGAGGGCGAATGAATGCCAAATAGATTTTTTCCAATGTTTTCCGATCAAGGGTAAACTTGTGTCGTCTTAATAAACGAATTCTTTTCCACGCTTTCATTGATATATCAAGGATGTGGTCTCCCCAGGATCCCCGGTCACTGAAAGTGACACCTAAGTGTTTATGGGTGTTTACTTCGCTGATGTCTGTGTTCCACATTCGGATTGGAGGATGAGGGGGTTTATCTCTTTTACGTGTTATAATCATCGATTCCGTTTTCTTGGGATTAAAGGCAACCAACCACTGCTGTGCCCAACGTTCGATCTTTGCAATGTCATCGTTTAAGTGATTTGCGGCTTGTGTTGGGTTTTCAGCTATAATATATAACGAGGTGTCATCAGCAAATAAACGAATATTGCAGAAAATATCGTCGACAATGTCGTTTATGTATATAAGAAACAATAGGGGGCCCAGAATTGATCCCTGTGGTACGCCTGCAGTGATTCGTTTCCAAGGTGACGTTTCAGCGTTAATTACCACTCGTTGTTCTCGATCTTTCAAATAGGAAACGAACCATTTAAGCAGGTTTCCAGAGATGCCCATCTTTTCCAGCTTGTACAGTAGGCCAGTATGCCATACTTTGTCAAAAGCCTTACTGATGTCACAGAAGACAAAGCGTATTTCTTTTCCTTCATCGAGCGCACAGCTAATGGTATTATATATTTCCGTCAATTGGTAGCATGTTGAATCTTTAGGTGTGAAACCTGATTGGAATGTACTTAGCAGGGCATTTTCTTTAAGGAAGCTAAACACTTGTTTAAAGATACACTTCTCAAAAATTTTCCCTACACAACTGAGAAGCGAGATTGGACGGTAGTTAGACACTAAGCTTGGGTCGTCCTTTTTGAAAACGGGAACTACGTTTGCCTGTTTCCATTGTGTCGGGAAATAGCAGTTTTCAAGAAAATAATTAAACAGGAACGTTAGGGGTCTCGCTAAACTCAGTGAACACTCTTTTAAGACTTTTGGACTAATGTTATCTGGGCCACACGCTTTGGATACTTTCAATGATTTAATTGCTTCAAGGACTTTGCTGCAGCTTATATTAATACTCTCTAAAGTTGGGCGATGCCTACAGTTATTATTCATGGGCAACATTGCACGCGAGTCGTCTAAAGTAGAAATTGTGCAAAAGTATTCGTTGAAGGCTGCCGCTTTCTCAACGTCAGATGACAATGTGTTGTCGTTATACTGCAATGTTGGGATTTCTGATTTGTTGTCACTAAGAAGTTTTTTCAGGGTTTTCCACTACGAGCCCGAGGAGGTGGATGTTTCATTTAGTACATTTTGAATGCGTTCAATATAATTTTGTTTGGATTTTCTAACAGCAGAAATTGTTTGGTTTCTAACTTTACGATATTTTGCCCACGCCTGTGGTGAGTTTATTAATTTTGCATGACGATGTAAACGTTTCCGCCGACGAATTAAATTTCAGATTTCACTGTGCATCCACGGTGGTTCGGTTTTCCTTATTATTATCTCCTTGTTGGGTATATACTTTGTGAGAAGTTCTCCGAGGACTCCCTGAAATTGAGCGGTAATAGTCGAGTAGTTCCAATTGAAAAACATATCTTCCCAATTGAAATCCACTATGGACTTGTCGAGGATCGTAAAGTCCGCTTGGTCATAAAGCCATACCTTACGTTTTACCCTTACGGAACGCTTTACCTTATGGAGAAGTTCGGCGTAAACCGGACAGTGGTATCGGGTTAAGTCGCCATAAAATGGATCACAAACACCTTGGCTTTTAATAAGTGATGGGTTATTTGTAATTATTAAGTCAAGAAGCGTGGATGATGTTTCCGTGAAGAAAGTAGGTTGGCTTATTATTTGCTGGAGACTAAGTTGTTGTAAGATTTTCTTCATTGGCCCGTTACCTGAGTTTAACAAATTATCATTAAAGTCACCAGTCATAATGATATCATTGATGCGAGTATCCATGGCTAGTTCGAATGAATTTGTAATATTATTCCATAATTCATTGTCGGAGTTGGGTGGTCGGTAAAAGGCTTCAAGCAAAAAGGTGCTCTGGCTGTGTAGGATTTAGACCCACACGCATTCCAAGTTTGGTGGCTCTAAGTCCTGTCTCAATACGACGGACAATGTGTTTCTTATGTAAATTACTATCCCACCCCCTCTCGTACCCCGATCCTTTCTTATAGGACAGTGAAATCTTGGAATAATAATATCATTATTGCTATCGTTATCATTTAACCATGATTCTGTAAAGACGCAGATGTCGTAGTCTAGCGCTTCGCAGCGTATGATGTCTATTTTGGGCTTAAGGCTCTGAATATTTAGGTGCATTAATCGTATTCCTCGTCGTTCATCTGTTGAGTCAGTAAGACTGGTTGTCGAGGTAGGTGTGGTAGAGGTGGTCATGTTTTCAGGGCCAGGGTTAACTTCAATGTCGCCTGCCAGTAGCAGTATATTTCTGAGCCAAAAATATAGACTAGATATACAGGAGAAATACCTGCCAAATATAAAGACACTTGATATGGGCCATACATTTTCTGGTTCGCATATATTATCTGGGGAATTTTCTGAGGATAATTTTCCATTTTTTGTCAACAATGTGGGTGCATACCGTGTGCTAGTGTGGCTTATATATTTCCCAATTGGGTCCACTGCAGATTGGCCTCTGCATTTGCTGGTAACTGTACCCAGTAGTCGATAGTCATATGCCCCAACTTGAGTGGTACGTAAGTTCGTTTTGTGAATGCGGTTTGTGAATACAACTAGGAAGGTCTTAGAACCGTCCTAAAGTTATAACTTGAGACATTCACATGTAATGACTTAGGACTTTTTTCGTGAATGAGGCCCTTGTGAACTATTCTGAGAATAAACCGTTTATTTTCCAATACCACACGGAATAGACCTTAGATTCAATCCACAATGTACTCTAACAGGTCGACTAGATTATAACACTCACTGACAAATATAAACAAATCCTAACATTTCTGTAAATTCAATACCACGCCTTGACGAATACATGTCCAAATGTATATGTATAACCCCCAGATAATGCAGGGCAGAATGATTTTATTGGAGAGAGAGTGAACTGAATTATGTGTCTCTTTATCAGAGAATGAATATGCCTATCGCATCGTGTCACGTTTAACCCCCCAGGGGCGTTAAATAATTGGAGATTTAGGCGCCCCCCCCCCCTCCAATATTTGTTTCCAACCGGGACATTTTCATCTGGATTGAAGTTACAGATATCGAATCTCTCTTTCTAGTAACTATATATACTTTCTTACGAGACGAGATTTGATACTTGGACTTAAGGTTACACACAGAGTCAGTCGCGGTAATGGATTTCTGGAGTACCCGATTCGGGCGATTGAGAGCACAGAATGACCAAGCTGGGATACGAAGCGTGCTACTTGCTTATGTAGTTGGGGAGCCAATGCGTCAAGACTACAACATGTATATCCACACAAATAGTAGGAGAGCGATGGATCGTGACTCATTAGTCGGACCTCGCCCGGTCTTTGGAGGTTAGGTCATGGTCACGTGACCCACGTGTTGGGTCATGGTCAGTGACGCACTGCCGTCATTGGTCATTCCTATAGGAACGAAGCCAGGATTCTTTTACAGGGGTGAAGTCAGCAGAATGGTGATTCGTGATGGCAGTGCGCATGCGCGGTGCATGTTGTACGTGTTTCTTTCATTGTTGTTAGTCTGACACGTGTTTCCTTTGCATGTTGTGTTTACTGGAGGTCGATATCTTGGTTTCTATGGTGGCATGTGGTTCCTATGAGTCTGGATAGCTTCTTATAGGACGTGGATATGTTCGGAGTGTCATATCGAATACGTGATAGTATGGCCAATTACCCAACTTGACCGAATAAGTACCGACAATCATCAACGGCAACCCGAAAAGTACCTAAACGGACGTCATCTACGGCTTATAAGAGTAGCACGTACTGCTATCGGTTCGTAAATTATGTGGGGGTTCTGTTCAAGTCGATGAGAATATATCTTTACCCAAATCGACCTGGCAATTGCAAAGAACAACCAAAACGGACTTGCGAAGACTGCCATCTATGATAGCACTTAGTTACTATTGGATCCGAAGTCCTCTAAGAAGATCGTCAGGTCTGTAAGAGTTGCGTTCGATTGTACTGCAGTATCTTTGACGGCTCAGTTTTTCCAAGAAATCTCTCATTTTTTCCTAAAATTACCGACAGCCACCAAAATTCCCCAAAAACCCAAAATGGACCGCAGCGGACCGTTTATTGTGGTTCGAATATTTCCCATAACCTATTGATACGAGTAGCAGATAGTGCTATTAAGTATTTTCTATTGTTCCAGGCTATACTCTGGTAGAGCAGAAAAGCATTACAGTTGGAACCGTTTTTGCTTTCTGTTAGTATTTTTAGCTTTTAGCTATGTCTCACGCTATTCTCGGTGCTCCTGTTCTCGTTCCGAATACCTAGGTTGAAAAACTCACATTCACAGCTTGTCCATCCAAATGAGACTTGTTACAGTACGATCTGCTGGACTAATGGAGCTGAAGCGTAATGAGAGTAATTATTTCTTAAATACTTAAAGTAAATGATCTTGCGACTCTTCGACTCAATAAGCCCATTGCCGATTAGCCATCTTTGACGTTAATGATATGCAAGGTCAGAGGTACATTGTAGCTTCGGGTAAACACTTCGATCAGACTCTCTGTCAAGACTGTCACACATGCGATAGAAACAACCAAAATGTTTCGCTTGAAACGATAAAATGTGTATTTTCGATTTAATACGAATAAAAATAGAAAAAAACACACTTTCAATGCACATGGCAAAATAATATTGATTTTTCAGTGAAATGAATACCGCAATTAACCCCTTCCCACAAACTAAGGTAGACTCGGCATCATGGTTTTGTTTTGTTGACGGGTGACAAAACTGCAGATATATCACTGAAATGACACAAAACGGTCTGCGTCAGTGAAACTGCAAACCCTGGGTATCCAAACAACCAACCCATACAAATATTTTCAAGCATAACACACAGCTGTTTCAGCTGGAAGAGGTTGGGGTGGAGGGGGCGTGGTCCCTAAAAATGAATGAAAATGTATGGTACAAGGTAGAAGCATATGTTCAAGTCTATATGTACAAACACTGTATGAATCAAAATAAGTCGTAGCATAACCGCAATGAACAACGTACCCCACTGCCATTAGACCAGTAATACAAGAACCCGAAATTAATTTTCGGAAAGCTTTCTGTGAGAGCCATCCCGAAAATGATGTCAGGTTCTTATGTTGTTGGTGTAGTTGATGATGAATACTAGGAGTTTATAGTGGTTATTCTGCAACGTATTTCGACTCGTACTTAAGTCAAGTGATTTCTGAATTCCACTCGGGGGGGGGGGGGCGCTGGCTGGAATTTTGCTTGTGCAAAACAATGCACATGGGCATCAACCATTGACCATACCTAATAGCCAGTAAAAACTTGTAACTCACAAAGCAAATCTGTAGTTTAAGGAGCACTGATAAGTTAGTTATCTGGTGGTCCATAAATAGCAGATTAGCTTGTTGAGTACCAAACTTTCTACAAACTGGCAAGAATATGTTGGAAATATATGAATATCCACCTACTTTGAGAAGTACAAAATCACCCTGTGTGTTCTGTAATACAATATCCATGTCTGCACATTTTGGTCATGTATCTGGGGTCGGGGAGAGGGTGGGGCCCAGGGTAGTAACTCCCAGAGCCTGGAACTTGGGGTGGCCCAGGAGTCAAGGATGTTGGTTTCGCCTGCCCATTGTCTAGTCCAGACATGATCCGAAAGACAGTATTTTATTTTTTTTGATTTGGTACGTCCTTTCAAACAAAAAAAATAAAATACGGGCTATCAGGCCATTCAAGGTTCTGAATCCTGTGCCAACAGTTAAGAAGGGGGCTGTACCGTGAATGAAGCTATGCACTTGGCCAACGACTGTAATTCTGGACTGCATGATTCTTGAAGTAATAACTTTATTAAATCAACTTAACGTAACCACGTTATCACTTCGAGAATTGTGCAGTCAATATAGCTGTAGGCGGTAGGTCATTGGATACTCACTCGTTGGTCAAGTTGGAAATTTGAAACATGCTGCTAAAAACCGTCATTTAGACGGCCAAAAATAAAGTGATTTATTATCCCAAAAGCCGCCAGAAGACTCCATTTAATTATTGATTTAAAAATTTTGTTGGGGGAGAAACGCCACCTCCCTCCAACCACTCTGTGTTCGATCGCGCTCCGGCACTCGCTGCAGATGCCTTTGTTATCTGGGCAATATTCCGACATTTTTGAAAGGGGAGCCGTCACAGAATTAACCATTGGTCCGAATTTCCTTTCCCCGGCCCTGCGTGGACCTTCCACTTAGTGGGCGTTTTTTGTAATAAGTCAGCTTCCACTGTGTGACATGTAAGTTTGAGTTGAAGGAGAAAATGGTCAAAAGAAGGATTTATGTATTTTTATGTCCAGTTCTTGTGTTATTAGTATAGTATAGGAAACATTACATGTAAAGTTTATACCAGTAGTGGTTATTCTTCAACTCTTTTTGACTTGTACTGTATATGGAGAAAATATTATTAGTAGACGCGCGACACTGCTACTAGTAGACGAATTTCATTTACTTTTTAGGGACCACGCCCCGCCCCCACCTCCACCCCCAACCTCTTTCAGCTGGAACATCTGTGTGTTATGCCCGAAATATTTGTATGGGTTGGTTGTTTGGATACCCAGGGTTTGCAGTTTCACCCACGCAGACATTTTTGTGTCATTTCAGTGATATATCTGCAGTTTTGTCACTCGTCAACAAAACCAAACCGTGATGCCGAGTCTACATTCGCTTGTGGAAAGGGGTTCATCGTGGTATTCATTTTACTAAAAATCAATATTATTTTGCCCTGTGCATAAAATGAAGTGTTGAAAGTGTGTTATTTTTTCTATCTTTATTAGTATTAAATGGAAAATGCACATTTTATCGTTTCAAGCGAAACATTTTGGTTGTTTCTATCGCATGTATGGCAGTCTTGACAGATTGTCTGATCGCAGTGTTTACCCGAAGCTACCTCTGACCTTGCATATCATTAACGTCAAAGATGGCTAATCGGCAATGGGCTTATTCGGAGTAAAGGATTCTACAGTCACAGACATTCCTACAGTACGGCAGACGTGGACTGGTCACATTCCAGGGGTGGGCAATATTTGGAATAATCATCAAAAATTTAATTAATGAAGCACCGGGTAAAACCAGTGCTTCAGTAATTAAAATTTTGCTAATGATAATTTTTATTAGCTTGTGAACGCATGCGTGGTCATCACTGTCCACGCGTGATTACGACCAGTCCACGGCGACTCTACTGTAGAAGGGATTCTGTAAAAGGGATTATGCAAGTGGGATTCCGTAATTGAATTCCAGACTCCTATTTATTGGTGTTTAAGGTCACATATTTTTGCACAATGGCTAATCATGACAACAACTGAGTATCAACTCAAAACCATGGGTGAGCGTTAATAAGCCATGTTGCTCATTTTAGAGAGGGTTTGCACCCCTAAGCATTGGTGAACCAGTAAAACAGAGCCTGTTCAACACAGGGATCAGACGCTGCTTCACATCCCGGGGATCCCGAGACTGACGTTTTCTTCACCCAATACTATAGTCCTAAAATGGAACTAGTTCAATGGGAAATAACCCTATAACTAATTAATGCGTAACTGTTTATCACAAAGAGTTCATATTTCTGACACATTGCTTTGGGGGAACAGGTTCTATTCGTCATGGGTAATTTAAAACAAACTGCCCAGAAGTGATATACTTTTTAGTTAAACACAAAAGTACATAAATGTATTGACACTTCTCAATAATCAGAACAGACCGATATGCGTTCAGCATGTTCACCTATGCGTACATTTAATATCTTTTTCATCTCCGGATTTGCCAAGGGAAAGATAGAAAAGGTAATCAGAGTGATACAGATATTTTGTTGTCTGAGATGAATGATTCTCTTAATCTTTGGGGACCATTTCTCCACGAATAAATAGATAGAAAGGCTGTAGAAAAGGGTGGTGAGGGACGGTGGAGTGGCAGGCCAAACCCACAGCACGATGGGAGATTTACAGCCAGCCGCGACAAGAGAATGCTGGAATTTGGCTGAAGCCGACGACAGGCGTACAGGACTTATAAAGTCTGAGTAAAAATTCTTCAATCAGAATTATATGAAACGTTTTGATGAAACGTCCATCTTTCAAGAGCCGAGGATTACTTGCTTGGTTCAACTGCATTTTCAACATCAGTCATGCTGAATTTAATATGAATATCAGTTATCCTTCATTGGTGATGGAATGAAAGCGTACATGTATGTGATATTTCTCCATTCAACCCCATCTTGAAGACAGAGTTTTGAGTATTTATTTTTTTATTGATTTATTGGGGTTTAACGCCACTTTCGACAGCCAGGATCATCTCGTGTGGCAGTTTGAGTAAGTATACACGTCCAATAACCATTTTCATGGGAAGCAACGGTGTAACAAATAATGTTCATATCAATGGTATTAATGGTCCGATCTCCCCAATTCAGCTTACTAATTTACATTGAACTGCCTCCAGTGTCACTTCTGATATTGACGCGATCTTTTGACTATCTGTATTTGTTATTTTCATTTCCTTTCCTTTTCCTCTGTTCACTCTAAAATCGGTTGGGTTAAAAATCAACCCAAATCGACTGGGTTGAGTGAATATGAACCCAAATTGGGTTCATATTCACTCAACCCAGTCGATTTGAGTTGATTTTTAACCCAACCGATTTAGAGTGTTTGTGCTTTTTCCCATCTTTAGTGTTTTATCCTACTTTACAGCTTATTTACTTATATTTATTCTAGGGGTCAACTGGAAGACAGCCAATCTGGCTACGTTCTTCTCTAACAATATATGTGTGAGAATGTTGAATGTTGATCGCTATGAAATTATTGAATACTCATACAGAGAGGATATCTACGCTGTTTTAGTGATTATTATGTCTCAAAGTTAGTTTGTCCAATCAAAATGCTGGAATACCTTCTAAAGATTCCACCGTATCGGGTTACTAACCTGATATTAATTAATATCAGGTGAGTAGCCGCCATTACTATTTTGATGCAATTCCCCTCACTTCGAATTTTCAAAATCTGAATTAAAACAAAATAAGAGAATTTAGGTTCCGAAAATATTTTCAAGATACCGTATTTTGTGATTTAAAACATTAAATATGTAAAAAGATGGGCAGAAGATAATATTTCCGATCAAACAGAATTAACAGAAAGTCGGTGTGCGTTTCAGATTCAACTTCAAAGTTCAAGTTGCGTTATTGTTATTGTTTGCTCTACAGTAAAAAAGTGATTTTTAATGTTCAAAACTGCTTTATTAGTCCTTTTTAGGTAGTAACAACAGTAAATGTACGCAAGGGACCTCCAGATTATGCCGAGTTGGCAAGCAGCACTGATCTCAGTGGCAAGCAGCGATTCGTTTCATTTGTAAACAAGTACGGCAATCGCCCTTCGCAAAGTGATGATTTGTTTACAATTACCATGGTTACACGTACCGGTGCCTGTTACTGTTCATGATTCTGCGCGGTGCTATCAATAGTGGTTCCTGAAAAATAAATTCCGGGCCGTTGTTTGTTTATGGAGAAAATTATTAATCGCTTGATTTACATGGACTTTCGACATAATAAATATGTTACATGGCGTGTAGCTGGCTGATACATTTCCATACAAGGCTTTGAGTGTTCATATCAGGTTCGGCTTCGCCTCACCTGATATGAACACTCATCGCCTTGTATGGAAATGTATCAGCCAGCTACACGCCATGTAACTTATAATATCGGGAATTATCTTATGAGTGTGGACCTGAAAGTTGTATTTTTCACCAGCGCTTGCGCGAGAGAAAAAAAAATACCTACAAATCCACACGACAGAGATAATTCCCGATATTCACTAAAACAGCGTAGATTTCGACTGCAAATAGTTTCAAGGCAATAACAAAAAGCTGCTGATCGCTCCTTCAAGGCGACGTTCAAGGCGACGCCATGCGCCGAAGCGTAACGTCTTTTAGGAAGCTATAAAACTTTAAACTTCATCGTGTGGACCTGCGTGAAAAGTAAAACTTTCAGGTGCACACTCAGGAGATAATTCCTACACTGACTAAATTAGAGTACATTTTCTTTTTTATTATATGCTACGAGACATTTTATTGCGCACTATTCGGTCCAATTCCACCCAAAATGCGTACGTATCAAAACAATAAAAGATCAGCTGATCGTTCCTTCAAGGCGACGTAATGTGGCGTAGCGTGTCGCCATTTAGGAAGCTACTGTGGGATATTCCCCGATACCCATCGAGTCGATAGATATCGAGAAATATTTTTTTAGATAATTTGCGATTATTTATTTATTTATTAGGGTTTAACGACACTTTAATAGCCAAGGTAGTATCGTGTCGGTGACAGTTTTACGGGTGGAGGGAGCCGGAGTACCCGGAGAGTATTTTTTTCCATAATTTTTGCCTCCAAATCGTACTTTCGACCCTTCACAGGAACAAACTCGTCGAACGCTTTCCAATGAATGGTTATGAGCTATGTTTTCAGGTAAAAATTCAAATTTTAGTTATTCATGCACAGTTTTGCAAGTGTCGTTTGCAATAAGCACGACAGCACATCAAAGTTAGTGATTTATCCACCGACGTTTCAACAGGTATATTAGGAAGGTGTAATTTTTGTCGCACATCAATCCTGTCCCAACCGAAGTACTCGGAAAATTATACCAAGCCAAGCCTTACTTCTATAATAGGGGTACTCTAGCGAGTTTCTTTGTTTTGATTTTTTTTTTTTTGGAGGGGGGTGGGGGCAAGATATTTGAAAGGACGTTGTGTGTGGCTTCATAGACTTCCTTCCCCCAGAGCTAACTATGACCCTCCGGTCGTTGCCCCCTAGAGTCCCCCTTTCCCTCACCCGACACAATTTTGAAAAATTGAGTGCTGCAAGATCGAATCAATTTTCGATAATTCATGGGCTAGCATATAATAAATAAAACATACATGTAGTAGTCTTCATGCAACTCCTGTTTTAATTAACACACACCACACCAATAAAGGATCAGGGGCGTAGCTAGGATTTTCTATTGAGGGGGGTATAGTTTTTGGGGGTGCCAGGTCGATATATGCCACAGGCATATCCGAAGGCCATTAGGCCTGACGTGATTGTAGGTATGGCCCATCCATTAGTTGGTGTTCGGGGAGGCTCCCCGAACACCCACCAATGGGATGGCCATACCAACCCCCACCTCAGGCCTATGATATCCCCCTACCATTGGTGGGGGTTCGGTTCTCCCCCGAGAAAGTTTTGAAAATTAAATACCCTCAAAGTGAATCTGGGACTCTCTGGTGCTTTAATTTTTCTATTTTGAAGGGGAGTTTTTAGGGGGCTATGGCCAGCCTAGCCCCCCCCCCCCCCCCCTTGGCTACGCCACTGTAAAGGATGCAATAGACCTCCATCTGTATGACCGGCTGTGTGTGTGACACAAGTATCAGATATAGTAGAAAGTACCTGATTACTTACAAGAGATAATTGATATCTTCGACGCCAATCCTAACGAAATGTCCCGAATGGATAAAAATGGGAGTGGGTGGTGGGGAAATTCCTAAACGCCTCTAAACTGCGTTCCTGCATATCCAAGTCTTTGGGGACGATGTTGTGCAGAAGCGTGCACCTGCAGAATTGGAGCAAATGAATTGTACCGTGTAAGAATTCAAGACAAGGAGACTTTTACAATATATTCTTCCAATCTCTTCTTGGATATGTGAAGCACATTTGGCCACGAAATATTATTGTATTATCAGTTCTGGTACGAATACGGTATCAGACTTCCAGGAACCAGTGCTGCCTGCTGTCAACTCTATGACTTGATTTCATATATATTTTGTGTTCTTTTCCTCCCAACCTTCATTTTGATGTGTAATTTGGGTATATTTAATTTGAATTTAAGGAATATCAGAGGTGGGTATTTCAAAATAAACAAAATTTTATTACTCATTTTGAGCACCCTAACTTTCCGGTTGGTAAGAAAGGAGGAGAAAACTCGGTGTATTTTGTTGGGGAGCTTCATTTTGGCTTGTTTGTATCTCATTTCCCTTTTGCCATACTGAAGTTATGGCACGCAACGTGAGCTTATATACAAAGGGTCTCTGGTGGAAACGAAGTGAACACGCATCACTACACCGTTTGTACTCGTGTTGGTAACGTTTTGTGACGCCCACTTTTGTAGTAATTGTCCACTTTTGTAGTAGCTCACCACTTTTGTAGTAGAAAACGCCCACTTTTGTGGTAGCTCACCACTCTTGTAGTAACGTCGCCCACTTTTGTAGTAAAATGAGGTCTCCACTTTTGTAGTAACCATCGCCCACTTTTGTCATAAAAAAACAAAGTCACCACTTTTGTAAGAACTTTTTTACCACTTTGTAGTAACATTTTCAAAAACTGTTAGGTGGAACAAGTGTATAGAATTACAAGGGGACTATGTTGAAAAATAAATATGTTCTGTACCGATATTCCAGCTTTATTTATGTTAGGCTCAAAACTTTTTGACATCGCCTCGTACATCAAAACGTGCAGCAGAGGTCGCATTACAACTAGTCGACATCTTCCTGGCATTGGGTGCTCCTTTCATTCTATAATCTGACAATGAATCTGAATTCATGGATCAAATCATCACAGAACAATGCGCTATCTGGCCCACATTATCCATCGTCCATGGCAAGCCAATGACAATGTTTTATGTGTGTTTTATGTCAAGATGCTGTGTAATGCTATTGCTTCTGTTATATCATGTAATTGTATGGCATGTGTGATTTCTTTATAAATAAAATCATTGAATACAATACAATACAATACTATATTTTTATTCACAATATACATGTACATATAGTGTAGTTACAAATATAAATGTATTTAGATGTTTTCCAAAAAAAAAAAAAAGAATATTGTGTAACTAGAACAGTGACAAGTTGTGAAAAAACATGCATATTGTAAGGAGACGGCATAGCCCAATGGCTGTCTTCCAGCCATCTCCTATTTGGAAGTGCGAGGATGAGGCAGTACAGGTGGTAAATAAGTTTCAATTTCTTTTCAAAAGATGCAATACATAACAAAGACCGATATTCTTTATTAAATGTTTGGGGGAGATTCAGACAAGGAAAGCATTACAGATCTGGTCACGCCTTAAAGGAGGTCTACACCGTGTTCTTATCTTACTATGTTTATCTGAGCTGCTGTTAGTAATGGCCTAGTCACGCAAGAGATCACCGACTCTAGTGTTACAATCGGGACACTGTGGATTGAAACATGTCGGGGGTGTATTATAAGTTCCCAAGGCGTGTAACATTATGGAGCGTTTGAATATAGAGCGACTCGGTTCAGATTGAATGTCATTGCTTAGGTCATTCCATAGTTTAGGGAATGAGTGTTTTGGTAAATTTGCAGAGAAGCATGTTCGAGGTGTATTTCTCTTTAATTGTCCACTATGTCTGGTTAGCATTCCGGTTGGGTGATTATAGATTTGGAGGAAATTTTCAAAACTTTTTGGCAAGTTTCCAGAGTGCCAATCACGAATGAACAGTAAAGTGTGTAGCCTGTAAAGATCATCAAACTTGAGAATTTCATCTTTAAGGAATAAGGGGTTCGTGTGGGAATTGTATTTTTTATATTTATTACACGCAGAGCTCTCTTTTGTAATGTAAAGAGCTTTTTTGTGGCTGTTGCATGACCCCAGACTTGAATTGCATACAGCAAGTGACTCTGAATCAAAGTGAAGTAGAGTGTTTTAAGGGCTTGATGAGGGAGAATTCTTTTTGCCCTATTTATTGTGTATATCGCTCTGGAGATCTTCGATGCTATATATGAAACATGGCTGTCGAATTTGAGATTTTCATCAAAACATGCTCCTAAGAATTTTATTGTCTTCGTGTCCGATCTATTTGATATCTGGGTTAATTCTGAGTTATTAAGGAGAAGGCGACGCTGGGTTTGGACATACTTTGTATGAGGTGGGTGAATGATTATGTACTTGGTTTTTTGGGCATTTAGGGATAATTTATTTGCCTTGCACCACTCACTTACTTTTGAGATTTCGACATTTAGAGTGTTAAATAACGTGTCAATGTTTCCATCGGATTTGTACATAGTCGTGTCGTCTGCAAATGACAGAACGTTCGAGGAGGGTGAATTTCTAATATCATTAATATAGATCAAAAAAAGTATGGGCCCTAAAACCGATCCCTGAGGCACTCCACAAGTAAGTACTTCACTATCTGAAGATGAATCTTTATATTGAACGAACTGCCTACGATCACGAAGATAACTTCGAAACCAATCATTAGTTATACCTCTGATACCATATGCTTCGAGTTTTTTCAAAAGAATACTGTGGTTAATGGTATCAAAGGCCTTTGAGTAATCTAGAAAAAGTGCGATAGTGTTATGATTTGGAGATAGGTCATTACTGTCGGCTACTTCGTGTAGGAAATGCAACATTGGGTGGAAGGTTGAGTGTTTGGGTCTGAAGCCATATTGGTGTTCATATAAGATTTCGAATGTGGATAGATAAGAATAAAGTCGTCTATACATTAATTTTTCTAATATTTTAGAAAACGCTGGCAATATACTTATTGGTCTATAGTTATTTAACGAACATGGGTCTCCAGATTTAAAGACAGGTATAACTTTTGCCATTTTCATTTTATTAGGGAAGAGGCCTCGCGTGAATGATAAGTTGAAGACGTGGGTCAAGGGTTCCGCGATTTCATTAATAGTTTCTTTTAGTATTTTTGTAGAAATGCTGTAGCAGTCCGTGCTATGTTTTCCTTTTAGATTATTTGTAATGGCGATAATTTCTTCTTTAGTGGTCGGTGTGATAAAGAAGTTATCGCTTGAGTTGTGCTGAATATAAGTGTCGAATTCTATGTTAGTGGGAGGGATGTTATCGTTTATTTTTTGTCCAATTGTTGCGAAAAAATTATTAAAATGACTGGCAACTGAGTCAGGTTCAGAGATTTTTCTACCATCAATAAGGAATTCAGTTGGCAATTGTTCTTTGCAGACAGATTTGTTGAGGGCACAACGAAGGATTTGCCAACTTTTTTTTAAATTGTACTTATTTTCGTTCAAGATATCTGTATAGTATTGGGCCTTTGCGCGTTTTTTAACTGCGTTGTATACTCTGCAGTATTGCTTGTAGTTATCGATGTTAGTGTTTGTTGGGCGCTTTAGTTTATTTACATGTAGTTTGTTTTTGTTTATAGAAGATTTTAGGATACCGCTAGTCATCCATGGCTGCTTTTTAACATACTTTTTGGGTACATTGTTATTTTCTATAGGAAACGAATTTTCAAAATTTTCCATGAACATATTTAAGAATATGTTGAAAGATTCATTAGGACATGTAGATTCAATTACTGAGCTAAAGTTCGTATCACGTAATTTATTTTTGAAAGAAGAAACTTTTTTTTTCGTAAATGAGCGTTTGGGTTTTGGGGATATCTTTTGAGTCAACGTTGTTGCTTCCTCAGTATAAAAAGTTCCGAAATGATCTGAAACGTCAGTAATTATGATACCACATTTACCACCACTGGAGTAACTATTGGAGTAAATGTGGTCTATAAGGGTTGCCGAATATTCAGTAACGCGTGTTGGTTTTGTGATTAAAGGAATATATCCGTGACTGAAAACCATATCAATATAATCGGTTGTTTTAATATGTTCAGAGAATTTTAAGAGATCGATGTTAAAGTCACCCATTATATGAGCTCTTCTGCTATTTATGCCTACGAAAATCTCATTTAAGGTAGAAATAAAACTGTCAAGATTAGCCTTGGGTGCAGTGTTGGGTCTGTATATAATGCCAATAATTGTTGACTTTTTATCATTGGGGTAAAGTTCTACAAACAACGATTCGAATACATGTGGAATAAACACCGTAAGTTCAGGGTGTATTCGAAATGGAATGTTTTCTCTGAAAAAAAGACCCACACCTCCCCTCCCATCATCGTTACTGGGTCGTGTTCTTAATTGGAGTGGGTGATAACCATTGAGGCTGTACTGTAAATCTTCGTGGACTGTGAAAACCTCTGATAGTCCAATTACATCAAAGTCATTTTCTCCATTATGTAACTCATGTAGTAGATTTACTAGAGAATCCCAATTCGCATTCAGACTCCTACAGTTAATACTCAGTAACGAGAAAGATGTATTTTTTGATGAATCAAGTTTGAATTGGTCAGGGCTATAATATGAGCAAGGGTGGCCATATGGGTTATATGGTGTATCAGTGACACTGTTATCGTTTATGTCGATAATATTTTTGCATTTAGCTGTGAGATTGTAGTCGTCGCTTTCCTGAATCTCGTCGAGGTTGATTTTACCCGCCATGGTAAGATGATTGATAGAGGCATATTATGGTTGGGGTTAACATAATTTCTTTTAATTTGCATTGCGTTATGTCAAGCTTGCTTGCGATTCCTGTGTATATGGAGACATACTTGAGAAATGGTGAGTGAATACCACCTATACTGCCGTTATATAGAATGAGTACGGTTATCATCAATGATTGTGTACTGGCAGAGCTGATCGGATTAAGTTTATTAGTTTGAGGTATGTTATGTTATTATTATGTATAAAAAGATTATATAAAAAATACAAAGTGATATTATATAAACCAAGGCGTTGCCCCGTAGGGGCTAATATACTTCCCGCAAGTCTAATTCCAAATCTGGTTCTCTGTAGCGAAACAGGATTAGGACGCTAATGAGTAATAGAAATTCCAGCTGAATATATGTAATTTCTTCCCTCATTTCACTCAAAACCAGAAGTGCATAGAATCAAAGAGGCATCAGTCATTTCGTGAAATGCCTAGACACAAATTTTGAAATGACTAGAAATTTCAGTCATTTCACGAAATGACTGACCTCCACAGGCATTTCATGGAATGACTGAAAGTTTTAAGAATTTCACGAAATGACTAATTTCACAGTTTGACTGTAACATATATATGATTGACGGAGAAATGACTGTCGGAAAAGTGGCGGTGGGCACTTGCATTTGAGCGTTTCCTTGTTTCTCGCTTCCAGAGGCACCCGGTACTTGGTTCCAGAGTAAATTAGATATAAGCAAAGCCTTGGACGCCCCTCCTCTTCCCCACATTTTCCATTACTTACACGTATACGCGGCCCAGTGTTACTTTTTTCCGAGCCAATCTAAGGGACTGAAAACAGTTGTTTTTTTTTTTTTTGTTTTTTTTTTGCTTGTCTCACGTCTTGGGCCCTACACTCGAAGCCCAATACTCGCCTCACTTAAAGTCACCAGTTACAGAATGTAAGTTAGAACCATTTCCATTGTCTCTTCCTGGTTAGCATGTGGCAGAACAACAGATTAGGTACTTAAATACCTGGCTAACATGGATGATGGATCCCCATCATTTCAACTCTAAAATAAATAATTTTTCGTACGAAAAATGATTCAATGCACACAAAAATGTGTATTTATTATGAGACAAAAATAGACATACAATCTTCATTTTGAAAGAGCAATTCAATTTCTAGTTATCTGCTTGTTTTGCATATTTCTGTCGAAACACAGCTTGTAGGCTCTCATTGTAATATGCTCACCGAGCTCATTGCAGTTAGAATCATAGAGTATGTTTTGAAAGCACAAAATGAAACATTTATTAATTTGGTAGAAATGTGTTTTTTTTATTTTCACTCCCAGAACACTAAAAGGCCCAAAGAGCCCTAACCAGTAGGGGATGGAAACTCAAATTCTGTGAGCGAAAAGTGAAAGTTTCAATGGTATCATTTAGCAACTGGAAAAGGCAAAACAGTTCTTTCATAAACTTGTAACCTTTAATGTTCCCGCGCCCATGATCAGGCTTCTTTCTCCAGAAGATATTGCAAAATACGAAACTGAACACCGACGCCTTTTGTATTTTGTGTTTTATCCAAACTGAATAAAATGGAAGCGTATCAGTGCCACATCTAAAAAAATGAATGATACTATATGTCCTAATTTAGAGATACCGAGATAATAACTCGTGATTGAGAGATACTAAGTCATAATTAGGAAATAATAACTCCTATTTAGAAGATGATAATTAGTCCTAATTAGGAGGTAATATGTCTTAATTGGGAGATAAATCCTAAATAGGAGATATGTCCTAATTAGGAGACGATGCCACCTAATTAAGAGATAATAACTCCTAATTAGAACTTATTAACTACTAATTAGGAGATACTATGTCCTAATTAGATCTTAGTATCTCCTAATTAGCAGATAATAACTACTAATTAGGAGATAATAGTCCTAATTAGGAGATACAAAACTCCTAATTAAGACACAGTAAATCCTAATTAGGAGATAATTTGGTATATAATTCCCGAATCTTCCTTTCAAACACAATTTGTTGCTGTCGTTTCGGCGCAGTCCTCAATTTGTTACAGTAACACCAGCCGCCAGGCATTCGTTATAAAATTTGCTGTTTACATTTGTACCTCTAAGATAAATGATCACCCCCAACTCATTCCATCCCCGTGAAAAGTAGTAAAAATAAAATTATATTAGAAACACCCTGTTTCCATTTCATTCTTTCGCTGTATAAATTTTGGCGGGGCGACATATGACTCCAGAGTCCAGACTGACTTCTCCTTACCTCAGTTTGACATTTTCAGAGTCGAGTTTTGACCTCGGGCAGACTTCTAACTCCAGGACCGACTTTCTCCTGACCTCTCGGAGCCGACTAGTGTGGGCCAAGTTTTCTGGGTCGACTTCTCTTGTCACCGATTTCTCAGAACCAACTTTTTCAGACCGACGTCTTCTGGAATGGGTGGGGGGGGGGGGGAGTTCTGTATTCATTCGGCCATCCTTTCATGATAGACGCGAGTAGTAACGAAGGTGTAAATAGAACACGTTTGTCCCATAAGACATGCGCAAAAAGACGTTCTAGAATGTGAAGTGAATTTGGAATCGTTATGAAAGTGTCGACGTTATGACGTCATAAGAGGGTCCCAATTTTTAGACTCGAGTATCAATACATGCGGGTGACCTATAGCGCGCCTGTATTGGTAATCGCTTCTCTATACGTAGGATATCTCTAGGGACATGGGTATTGATGTGTAAATTGTAATTCATAGAAATGGTCGAGGAGTACCTTTTTAATATCTGGCAGTGACGACTGTGGTAATGGATTGTGCGTGGGCTGTCTGGAAGACTCTGTATAAAAATCTACTGATATAGGTGTAGGTGCATAAGTCTGGAAAAATGTAAGTGGTCCGGGGGGCTATTTTGTTGGGTTGGGTATGAGTATACATAGGTGGCCTATGGCGACTGGGTAGTTTTATATAAAGAAAAACCAACGACAAAAGCCCAAGGCCTATACCCTAGTTGCCAACCCCTTGGTATTGTTTTGGGCAAGTTTGTCCCCCCCCCCCCCCCCCCCCGGAGTTGAAAAATGTGGCTGGAGTAGCCCATCTCCTTCACTTTTAGGTCGTAGGATGGCGCCAATAGTTCAAATATCTCGAGAAATTCTATACAGCTATCTACTGTGGTAGACACAGGATGTCTTCGGCGCGTCAGGATTGGTACAGACAACTCTATACATGGGGCATTAAAAGCAGAGCCCCCATCCCACTGGCCGCTTCCCCGGAAAAAAACAATTACTCGTATACCTATGATCCTATTTTAACAACTTTGACTTCGTTGCCCGTAGTATGGGTTCACTACAGTACCCTATTTCCCTCTGTAGCCCAAAGGTTTGCATTATAGTACAAGGTAATGTTTTTAGGTCCCGTTTCCTTAACTTTGACACCCAAAATGCGTTTGTGAAAGCTATGAAAATGGGCGCTATGCTTTCATTTTCATATCCCCCATTTTGAGACGTATGGGAAATAGAACATTGCGTTCATTTTCATTACTCTCATGGACTCAACTGCGGACACCAAAAATCTAGACGCTTATAAATCCCTCGCTAAAAGGAGGTGCTAAAATTGGGACATAGATACAAATAGTTGAAATGGGGCGCTGGGACCCCAAAATAGATAAATGAGTTAAAGAGTAGTATGAAAAAGAGAGCATTGTGCGCACATCCTAATAGTTTCCACAGACTCATTTTGGGCCGTCAGGGGCCTGCCTGATGTTTAGCAATGAGGCGCTAACATAGGGCGTTGGAATTGGGGTTACTGAGAACAGTGACTGGATAAATAACCAAGATTAGAAATTTTGCAGCAATTCAAATGCTGGAAAAAAGACAAACCGGCTTTTTGACTCATTTGAGAGGGAGGGGCAGTGATATTATTTGCATTGGCACGTTATCAGTTGGTTATAGTACCGCCGAATTAAACATTATTATACAGGAAACTTGGAAATAGTGGGAGCGCGGTGGCTCAATGGTAGACTGTTGGACTTCTATGCTAGAGGTCCCGAGTTCGATCCCCGGCCGGGACGACCCGCGTTGTGTCCCTGGGCAAGGCACTTTATCCCGAATGCCTACATGGGGGCACGATGACGCCCTGTACTAAGGCACGCCGATGGTGCACATGTCTTCAACCACTGTAACCCTGCTTGAGCGGTGCTTGAACAGCGTTAGAATGTTGAGGAGCTGACAGTTGCTCGTCGATGCTCGGTGGTTCTCTCCGGGTACTTCGGCTTCCTCCACCCGTAAAACTGTCACGGTCACGATCAGCCATTGTGCATAAGTATGTGACCTTAACCACCAATAAATAAATAATAAATAAATACTTGGAAATAGTGGCTCTTCGTCAAAAAAGAGCCGGAGGGAGGGGGTGAAAGGGGATTATTTGTATTTGTGTCTCTTATGGGTTTATTATACTACTATTGAATTAAGCAATACTGTATACGTTAACCCTGTATTTGACAAACAATTATATATATCTTGATTGGGACACTTAGCAACCATATTCAGCCTGAAAGTTATCAAATGGGAGAAAGGGGAGGTTGGTCCTTCTTTGACAAAGTACGGGGAAATAACCAATTTTGAGCTCTTTCGGGTAACTGATTGTGGTCGAAGTTAATGGGACGGGGCCTGAAAACATTCGCCTGTACTAGTACAGACCTTTAAGCCACAATGTGAAATGGGGTTACCAGGGAAACTAATATTGCGGACATCATTTCATCAAAGTACGGAAAATATGGCGAGGTCGGGCTTTTTCTAGCACTACTACACAACCGGAACGTATTCTTATGTACTTGAATTGTGTCTAGTACATACTCCCTGTACTAAACCGTGGTGTAGGTAGCAAAGCGACTTCGTGATGTCAATAGGGGATTCAAATTACTACGGTCAGCCCTAAAAAGCTGTATCTTAAAACCCCCATCCTAATAAAAGATGTCGGCCTGAAGAAGTTAGTCCGGGAAACCGGAGAAATCAATTTCAAAGAAGTCGCCCACAAAAGTCGGCCTCGCGAGGTGAGGAGAAGTTGATACTGGCGTGAGATGTCTGTCCCGAGGTCAGGAGAGGTCGGTTCTGGTGTTTGAAGTCAGCCCGGAGTCATGAGAATTCGCCTAGCCAATGTTCGTACAGCGAAAGATAGAATGGAAACAGGGCGCTTTCAATATAATTTTATTTTAGCTATTTTTATGGGGGGGGGGGGGGGGTAATTTATTTCAGAGGTACAAATGTAAGCGGCAAGTTTCATACATAATGCTAGAGTGTTACGGTAACAAGCAGAGGACCGCGGCGACAGGACACAAACAAACTGTGTTTGAGGAGAAGATTAGGGCCTACAATATCCCATTATTTCCTAATCAGGAGATACTATGTCCTAATTAGGAGTTATTGCCTCCTACTTAGGGCTCATTACCCCCTAATAAGGATTTATTTTCTCCAAACAATCCAACTGAACTCAATCCAGCTCGGACAAAGTCGGGCACTCCATCTAGTATATTTATCTATATTTTTTATATATATATACTAGCTGAAGCCCGCCTTCATCCGAGAATGAATTAAATGGGCAGCTGTGTTGAACATGTGCAACTTGGGTGACCCAGAAGACTGCCTGATGGAAATTATACGTAATCCAACGTTTCGTCCAATCTGCCGAGTAGATTTCATGATCATCACTGCGCATGCACGAAGACGGGAACACACATCACACTCGATGATGGCAAATCACCACCCGATGGACCCTACATACAAATCCCAAGTTTCGTCCCGATCGGCCCAGTAGTTCCAGAGAACGCCACTGCGCATGCGCGAAGACGCCCCATCCACGATCCGTTGGGTGGAAAACCTTCCCGGGGCCGAACTACATACGCATGCCAAGTTTCGTTCCGATCGGCCCAGCCGTTTTTGAGCGAACAGACAGAACGGCGGACTTCGGGCGGGCGGGCAGGCAGGCAGGCAGGCAGGCAGGCAGGCTCAAATATATAGTAGACTAGCTGGGTGTCCGACATCGTCCGGGCTTTTGTCAATGCGCATGCGCAAAGATTGGCTCCCACCTCATAGCCAAGGTTGGCGAAAGACCATACATACAAATGCCAGTTTTCGTCCCGATCGGCCCAATAGTTTCCGAGATAGTCACTGCGTATGCGCTAAGCCGGGGCCAAACCCCATACCCGACGATGGCAAATGATTACACGATGGACCCTACATACAAATCCAAGGTTTCGTCCCGATCGGCCTAGTTGTTTACGAGATCGTCACTGCGCATGCGCGAAGACGCGCCCCCACCCCACGTCCGAGTAGCGTAAAACCTTGCCGGGCCCGAACCACACACCCATGCGAAATTTCTTCCCGATCGACCCGGCCGTTTTCGAGTCTATTGCGACAGACAGACAAACAGACAAGAATACTCAAATATATAAATAGACTAGATGGTGGTCCCGAAATTGTCTTTGCGCATGCGCAAAGATTGGCTGACACCCAATAGCCGAAGGTGGCAAATCACTACCTGGTGCAACGTACATACACATCCCAAATTTTATCCCGATCGCAAAAGTAGTTCCGAGATTGTTACTGCACATGCGCGAAGGCGGGCCCCCACCCTGGGTCCGATGGGTGGAAAAGTTTCCTGGGACCGGAATACATACGCCTGCCAAGTTCCCTCCCAATTAACCCATTCGAGTTAGAGTCTATAGCGAACACACAGGCAGACAGACAAATATGTGAAAACGGGGCCGCCACCCCAGGTCCAATGGGTGGAAATTTTGCCGGGACCAAACTACATGTGCATGCCAAGTTTCGTCCCGGACTAATATCTCATGGGACAACCACCATCTCAGTTGCAAGTGTGTTATGAAAGGATAGTAAATTCAGTGGCTTAGCGTTAGATTTGAAAAAAGTATATATCGGGGAACAAGAGATGGTGGTGTGCATACATAACGCTCAAATCGATGCTTAGTAAGGAGCCTGGTTGGTTTAGGGTGACTGGTCTTACTTGGAAATGAGCGAAAAATTGGTGGATTTCTACGGAAGCATATTAGCGCCACATGCAGTTTAGTTACTAATTAGTAATAACTAAATATTACGATATACTAATTTGTAATAACGAGATATTATATCGTAATAACGAGATACTAATCCGTAATAACGACACGCTAAATTATAATTTCATGATACTAAATCGCAATAATGCAAAAGCTACTTCGTTATAACGAGATACCAATTCTAAAGTATCCTGTTATTACGAAATAGCTATCGCGTTATTACAGTTTAGTATCTCGTTACTACGGATTGGTATCTCGTTATTACAATTTAATATCTTGTTATTACGGGTTAGTATATCATAACATTTGGACCCGAGAATATCATCTCTTTATAATTAAATGAGATCTTTTTATAACGGCAGCAGGCTAAACCTTAACTCTGGCGTTTCACACTTTCCCTTTGACAACTCATACCCCGCCAGTAGACAACTTGTGCCCCACCTATGGAAAACTAACACCCCACCTCAAGATGAACCCTGATATTAATTAACGCAATTGGGCGGAGAATAATCCTTGGACGGGCAGACACATAGTTTAACAGTTTGGGCCGAGTGCTTGTGGGGTATTCATACACCCAAACAAAGGTTTAGGCAGAGTAGATGTGCTTGGTAAGTGATAATCAATAGGCCCATTGACAGTTACGGTAAAGCGAATTCATTCGAATATATGGTATGGATAATCCCGCCCTTCCGTAATTATCAAACGGGTACATTTGTTCTGACTTACCAAGCACAACCATTCTACCCGTGTTTTTGTTTTGCTGTAAGTAGATCACAAATCGTTCTGCAGAGACAGTTAAATTGTCTTTCTATCCCAGGGACTATTTCACGTCAGATGTTGGTTTATCATGCTCCACTACACACATTTGGCATGATTGTTTGTCCTGAAACAGGCTACCAGATGACCATAGCCAATGTGTGGGTTTCTAGACAGAATTTGAGTTATGCAAGAAAAGGACCGAAGCGTCTAGGGTGAGAATCGCCAACGGTATGATGTGTCCTGCCACATTTATAACACGATATCATTTCACTATAATGAGTTAATACCTCGTCACAATTTATTTTTTCGTGATTTTCCAAATCAGCCATCGGACACACTTATTAGACAAGTAAAATAAGTTGTTTCAAATTAATTATTAATGATTATATTTATTTTTGGGCGAGACATATATTTGGTAATCGCATTCACAATGACTACTAAAATATTCAAGTTAGTTTTATACGAGCGTACATATCAAAGTCCCCCCAAGCAAAAGGCGATATATTTTAAACTAAGGCTTACATGTGGTTAATTACCATCTCAATGCAGGAAGATGACACCTTCGGCAATACAGCTAGCCCACTGGGCACCTTTCTGCATTGGAGTCTAAAACTTTAAGAGACCCACAATCGCGGAGGCTACCTTCACATATTAAGGGTCACGGCTTCATGTTACACATCTAGGGGCAATTCCCTGATTATTTTCTTCTTTGCGTGGGATCCGTTTCCCATCGATCACTCTTAACAATTTCGTCGCCTCACTTCTCAAAGAGTAACTTTAAAATTGAGTTTAACTTGGTTTTGCATTTTTGTCTCACAAATAAAGCTTGTGACCCCTGGCTGAAGCGATTTAAATGGAGAGGTTTTAGCGAGGGAAGGTGGGAGGGGGGGGGGGGTGCTTGCGGGACAGAGTGTGAAAAGTTGAGTGCTTCAACCATTTACTATGTTGGTGCTGGCCACTGATCTCTATACAACTGCATAACGGATGTGCGCTTTGGTTATGGCTTAAGGAGTGTCCACCTTTTCGGCGACTAAATACCCATCCCAAAATGGCCGCCACTTTGTAGGCGCCACGCAAAACTAAATCGCTTTTAAATGCACTATGTATTGATTCAATCAAAAACGGAAACGCAGATCTCATGTAAACTTTTCACTGTGATACAAATATAGTGTTACATTATTTCACGAAAATGAAACAAAGAAAAGATCAAGCAATAAGACAGTCACAGACTCACAGCGTTCGTTGCACGCATTTGTTAGTCATTCAAATCTCCAACGCCACTAAGATGATGGGAATGCACACACAGTTGTGACGTTTCATCTCTAAACGCCACAACTACGGGTGCTTCCCCATCATCTACGAAATGAAACGTCGCATACAGAGGCGGAGCAAAGTGGATTGTCATCTTGGGGTGGCCACTTCCGGTGGGGACATTTTAGGAATCTTTCAAGCAATCTCGTTCTTTATAGATCAGGGGTGCCGGCTCTCATCATTGCACGAAAGAAATGCTCATGTCATCTCAGCCATTCCTATCTCGATCGACACTGCCTAGGCGTGGATGGGCAGTGACCTCCGGATGTACTGTACTGACAGGTCTCACACACACCGTTATATGATACAAGTTGCTTATTTTATAAGGGGTAATTTGAGGAAGTGTTATGGACGAATCAGATGGGGATCTCGGGTTAACTCATTTGTTTTACCCAAATTCTTTGATGTTGCACACGCTGCGTTTTATTCTTTAGTTTTGAAGTTTTTTTTATTTAGTTTCAAAGCCCAAGTTCGTTTCGTGAATGCACGGATATTTCGATATCTCCGAGAATCACTATCATTCAAAATAAATATGTTATTAAAATGTACCCATTGATTCTCAATTCACTCCATGTATCCATTTTACAACCTTTTGCAAATATTTTAACATAAACCTAACGGGCTACGGTTGTGTGAATAACGCTTGTCGTCTCGAATCAAATCCCAAATCAAATCCAAATTGATGGCGCGCACAACAACATGTCGGGAATAGTTCAACTTTTCAGAAAAAAAACTTTGTTTTATAATAGAGAGACCTCGTCTGAAGCTGATGCCCGATTATTGGCACTCTTCAGTATAGTGGACATTAATGTGGACATGCGCTTTGGGTCGGCACTACATGACAAGACATTAATACCCAGCTTTTCTGTTTCGTGGGATTTTTCCTCCTGCTTTAGGTCTAAAATCTGATAAAAGAAGGTCAAAGAATGTAATTTCCACAATTATTTATTTTTTTATTTATTGGTGTTTAAGGTCACATATTTCTGCACAATGGCTAATCATGACCTCGACAGTTTTACGGGTGGAGGAAGCCGGAGTATCCGGTAAGAACCACCGAGCAACGGCGAGCAACTGTCAGCTCCCCCAACATACTAACTCCACACAAGCAGGGTTAGCATTGGTTGAAGACAGTGCACCATCGACGTGCACTACGCCTTAGTACACAACGTCACCTTGCCCCCACGTGGGCAATGGGGGGGGGGGGTGAAGTGTCCTGCCCAAGGACACAACGCGGTTGCCGCAGGTGGGATTCGAACCGAGGACCTTTCGGCTTGCAGCCTGCACCTTTACCTACTGAGCCACCGCGTCCCCAGAATTTCCACAATTACCCCCACCGCCTACTATTATATACATGCATACAAATCAAATCAAGTACCCAACAAGATTCGATCCCGACTGGAAATTCGAAGGTTCGCAGAGTATTATTATAGTCCCTGGAATTTATTTATTTATTTATCTATTTATTTATTTGGATCTAAAGACACTTTAACAGCAGAATCGTTGTGTCGGTAAAAGCTCTACATACTGAGGAAACCGGAGACCACCCCCCCCCCCCCCCCCCCCCCCAAGCCTCTCCTCACATCCCCACCCTCACAGACAACGTCGTGGTGAGCACGGACGAGCAGCTATCAGCTTTCCAACATCAAGACGTACACAATCGACGTGCAGTGCACCTTAATGCACGGTGTCATTGTGCCACACATGGGCAAGTGAGTTCAGACAGCCAGCTTAACGTACTAACAATGTGTATTCCTTTGTCGACGTGTGTCGAAGGAACGGGAAAATGATAAATTCGAAGATTTTAATAATTTTTAGATGAGCTTAAAGAGTAGCTAAAACCATATTATAAACTCGCAAGCCTCAAGATCACCCCCTCCCCCTATTTACTGACGTCATAACCATGGGCGCAGATCTCTTCCAAAAAGTGGGGGGGGGGACAGGCAGATGCCGAAGGCATCTGCAGCGAGTGCAGCAGGCACGAACCGGCAGAGGGGGGTTTGGGGGGGGGGGGGTTCTCCCCCCAAGAAAATTTTTAAATTGCGCTTTCAAATGGTGCATTCTGGTGGCCTCTGGGGTATAATTTCTCTTAATTATTTAGTATAAAAAAATATGTTTTTCAACAGCCTGTTGTAATTTTGTCAAAATGCTTAACCATAATTGTTCCCGCTTTACCGAGCGTTCCCTATTAGATTAACACAATTCAACTGTGCGGTGGATTAGCATAAGGGCCCAACAGATGGAGCGACGACGTATGTGTCGGGCCCGTTAATGGATTAACAGATCCAATAACAGCCCGACACATACGTCATCAACAAGTCGCGTGAATTGAATGAATTCGATCGATAAATTTCGTTTTCAAAATGTAAACAAAGCAGACGATACTGTCTTGCACATTTTCACGAGCTCAGTACCGGCCTATTACTCTCTCTGCATCAGAATTCTGTCTGCAACATTGATATTCCGATATCAAATAGTTATGCTGCTTATGCATTCGTGCAACCCACAGCTGTGTCTGGCTGAGTAACAACTTATTTGAAGGCGCAGTGTTGAACAACTGTTCGTAGAACGTTACGTCAGTCCAAACATGGACCCACAGACATAGTCCGTAATATAATTTTTGTGGTTGATACGGCTACAGTACAGGCCGTACCTACCCCAAAATTATATTACGAACTGTGGGTCCAAGTTTGGACTAGTTGAACGTGTATCAGAAGTGAATCTCGCATTAAAATTGATGAGAGGGTGCAGCAGTGGGGGGAGCATAGTGGGGGACATGTCATACCATGTCCCCCCAGTGGTGGGGGGGACATGGCATACCATGTCCCCCCCTTGATGAGATCTGGGGGGGACACGTCCCCCCCGTCCCCCCCATGATCTGCGCCCATGGTCATAACATTGACGCATAAAACAGAGTTGCCCCTAAAATATCCGCACATGCAATATTTATAGTATACATGCAATATTCAAGTATTCATGCATACTTGCAGACTGACTGGGGGCATATATCGATTGAAAATGCGTTTTATAGAATGGATATGTGCGGTCAGCTGCCATCGGACTGAAGGCGTCAAACGTTGACCACTTACCCGACATAAAGACGAAAACGGCCCGAACATTGACCACATTAAGCCTAAAATAGCCTTAAATATCTCCAAAATTTCTCGCAGACCTATAGAAATTTGAATATTATCAGAATCGCCTTTTGGTGTTCTAATGATATCCAAATGTGTATACCATGTGTAGTTTCAATGAAAATAGGTCGAACTTATTTTGGAAAAAATACGAAATTTAATATTCTCAATAAGTGCCGTGTTAGGTAAAGGAGTTAAAGTGCCAAATTTTTTTGCATGGATTTCCCACAGCAATTGGTCAATGTAAGTTTGGGTACAATTATACAAAGTTCCATCAGTGCGAAAGGGCAAATACTTTGATTTAACTCGGATCATATCGTGCGAATAATTTTAGCCTTTGAAAACTGGGAAATATTTGTTTACTACAGAAGTGGTAAAAACGTTACTACAAAAGTGGTGACTTTGTTTTTTTATGACAAAAGTGGGCGACGGTTACTACAAAAGTGGAGACCTCATTTTACTACAAACGTGGGCAGCGTTACTACAAAAGTGGTGAGCTACCACAAAAGTGGGCGTTTTCTACTACAAAAGTGGTGAGCTACCACAAAAGTGGTAATTACTACAAAAGTGGGCGTAACACGTCTTGATTGAACGGTGGGAGACTATTCAGTTTAGACTTACTCTAAACGTAATGCAAATACGCATCATGAATATGTCATTAAAGATATAAAATATACCTTTCCAGAACTCAACGACGATCGCAGGAGTCGGTGATGATGATCGTGAGAACAAATCTTGTTGCAACACATGCAAATGTCAGTCGCTGAATGAATCAATCTGGCCCCCTCTATGGATACCAGCAGTATAAGGGAGACAATCCAATTCCTCCTGTGTACAAGTGATGACTCTCACCAGTTGGATGTTTCCATTACTACCACAAAATTACCTTACCATAACTAAAATTTGATCTCAGTTATCCAGACCACAGTTACCAGGTATTATGGTAAATTGAGTACACATGGAAATAAATGTGGATTGAAAAAAGCAGGGACTTAGGAACCTGGGGGGGGGGGGGGGGGGGGGCTACAAGGGGCACGTTCCCAGCCAACATTTCCCAGAAAATGAGATCGAAAGAGAGGAGAGAGATTGGGAGGGAGTGCTAGCATCTTTACCAATATAGGTTTACACCATACCACTAACAGGAAATTAAGTGTGTTTGTGTAGAGGGGGGGGGGGGGGGGGGAGCATGGTTACTGTTCAACTTTAGTCTCATGAAACTTGTATTTCTCTCCTACTCGTATGATATTTCTCTTCTACGGTCTTTGAAGTTGAGATAATTAAATTGCACATTATTGGGTAGGGTCGAACTGGGCCAAGAAAAGTAACCGGGAAATGCATAAAGGCGGGCCCCGAAGAAAATTTTGATATTTCGAACTGAACCAACGCGGAATCCTTGCATTTCAGCGAGCAATGACAGTACATACGGAAGATATTTCGGTGGCCTTTTGACTCAATCGGCAAGAATGGTATCATCAGGGCGTGTGGGTGCGCGAACCCGTCGGGCCGACAACTCTTCTGCCCAATGGGACAAAATTTTGATTTTTCAAATTAAAAGAACGCTGTTTCCTTGCATCTGAGCGATCAGTGGCAGATTAGACTACCGGTATATCGCAATGTTCTCTATGTGGAGTGCCAATGACAGAATATTTCCATGTACCGGCATTCTATGCAATGAGATCTATTTCGCCTGTTAGGCGTTGTCACGAACTTTCAGGCACCAACAGGTGTTGTGTTGCATCAATTTTGGGGGTCCCAGAGGCCACCCAACAGGGGGTTCACCAGGAATTGTCCCGGAAGACCATACGGTCAGTCCCCAGAAAAAATTTCAGCAGGAAGGGATGGATAAATAAACCCTTTACTACAGAGATGTGACTGAAGATTCCGCGTAAGACATTTAATGTCTCGAAGCACGCGCATTGTTGGTCCTATATGTAACAAATTTCTCTCCGAAACAACTTTCCGCCCAGTGGGGGAATTGATTGAAATATGGAGCCAAAGATGTGCATTTTTCCAAGTGCAAAGGTACGTTAGGCATAAACATAGCTTTGCGTATTGTATTAATACCGTGCCAATAAGCCCCGTGGGTGACAACTGATATATATATTAGTTTGTGCATGCCCTTCTGCGTCCGTGCCCCGCCACCAAGGTCGGAGTGCCTTCTACGCCCCTGTTGAAAATTTTCAGATCGAGCTTTCGACAATGAAAGTCAGAGGCTGATATGATGAGTCAGAATAAGAAAAGTTCTTTCGGTTAGGCAACAGCTTAGTTCCAATAACCGGCCCGGAAATAAAGAGCTTACTTCGAAACCCATTAGTAGGTTACGCTATATAACGTGGTGGTAAACTGTAGGAATAATGCATTGTGATGCATTGCCGCCTTCTCTGTAATACTACGCCAGTCATGTTGTCATGACTTCACAGGATTTCCACCAAAATGAATAGCAAGAAATAACGCGCGATCTCGCTTTGGCGAGATCGCGCGTTAACTCGTATTATTTATTTTGGCGGCAGTTCTGTTAAGACACAAGCGGAATCTATTCTACTCATATGTGAATGAATGCAAAACCAATAAATCGAGTTAGTTCCGAGATATTGCCGGGTCTGAAAGGCAAAACATGCTGGAATAGGAATTTAATGTATGTTTTATTACTTACAGTACAGCCGCCGTGGACTGGCCACTTTCCACGGGTGAGCAATATTCCCACGGTCGCAATAATATTTGATTCAAAACACTAATTACAGGAATAATCATCAAAAATTTAATTAATGAAGCACCGGGTACAACCCGGTGCTTCATTAATTAAAATTTTGCTGATAATGATTTTAATTTCCTGGTAAGCGCATGCGTAGACACCACTGCCCACACGTGGATTGCGGCCAATCCACGGTGACTGTACTGTAGTCGTAACCAGTAGTTCGCTCGCGTCGCGTATTTTATAATTGACGTAACCCCGCGTAATCTAAATAACCGATCGCAGGCTGATACTGAATGAATATAAGAACAGTTCTTCCAGTTATGCAACAGCCTATTTCCACTGACTGGCCTGGATATGAAGAGCTTACTATGAAACCCATTAGCAGGTTATCCTATATAACGTGATAGTACCATATAGGAATAAAGTGTTGTGTTGCTTTGTCACCTTCTCTGTAATACTACACCAGTTATTTTGTTCATGTCTCAACAGAATTTCCGACAAAATAAATGGCAACATGTTGTTCATGACTTCACAGGATTTCCACCAAAATAAATAGCAAGAAATAAAGCGCGATCTCCATGTTATTTATTTTGGCGGAAATTCAGTTGAGACATAAACGGAATCTATTCTACTCATATTTGGACGAATGCGCAACCGATAAATCGGGTTAGTCCTGAGAGATTGACGGGTCTAACAGGCAAAACATACCGGATTAGGAATTTAATGTATATTGTATTACTACGTCGTAACTTGAAGTTCGTTGGCGTATTTTATAATTGACATAACCCACGCATAACATAAATGACCATTCGCAGGTTATTTCCAGTCCTGCTCTAATACAGCACCGCATGGAAATCTTAACTTCTTCTCTCACGACTTCCAAGTCCAATTGTCATGTCACTCTGCATGTTGTGAAAAAAGGTGATAAGCCCAGATAATTGTATCGTTTTAGATATTTGGACGATACAAATATCTGGACAAAAGGCCATTGTTTGTTGAGTTAAGTGAGATTGATTAACACAGAAAGACATTGTCGCGAGTGTTGCAAACATTGAAGAGAGGAAACTCTTCCAGTCCTGTTTATATCGCTTTATCGTTAATTTTCACACATTCAGAAAATATTTGATTCGCTCGGTTATGGGAGTGTGCGTGTGGTGGGGGGGGGGGGGGGGGTGATTGTTTACAACAGGTGTGTAAGAAGCATTGTGCACTCGGAGGAACGGCCATAGAAGGGAACTAGCACACTGATATTTGTTATTGGTGCCCTACGAACCTCCGCGTCTGACATGGTGCCCAAAGCTATTTTTGGAACTAAAACATTCTACTCTGAGAAAGAAAACGCATTGTTTGCTACTTTTCTGACCAATTCACCAAACAGGTGAAGATTGTTTCGTCCCGGTGAAGAAACATGTTAACTCTTTACCCAACTTAACGCCAAATACCACACAGCGCTATATCCATTGCATCTTCATTAAACTGTTATTATGTTTTGAATTGTTGTCTTAGAAATATAGATTATGGTCCATCATTCGAACGACCTTATTGAGCTCGTTCCAATGAGGGGCAATAAGTTATATTTTTAAGACAAAATTTGAGAATTAGTTTAAACATCTTCTAACCGCGTTGGGTAAAGGGTTAATTATTTTGTGAATTGTTTGCACTTTTTAGATAAATCATACGAGGTATCTTTGATCATACTTTAGGAGTAAACAGCATGTGTACCCCATTTCTTCCACTACCCAAGAGCATTGTAAGCCCGCCCCCTCCCACCCCTTCCACTCACAACCCTTAAATATTATTTTGGCATGGTATCTCTCTCTCTCTCTCTCTCTCGTTCCCTCTGTCTCTGCGTGTGTCTCTCTCTCTTTTGTCGATCGTTTTGTCGTTTGGCAATTGTTGAACTTGTATTTGCGAAAGTGTTAAATCGTCTATTTCATCGGTATGCCAAATTGTTTTGTTTTCAGCATCTTCTACTGCCTGACTCAATAAAAAATCTTCCCCGTCATCACCATTCCACATGATTCCACTCTTCAGATATCGAATATTTGTTAAAAATATGGGTTTGGAAATAGATACTTTAAAATTTGTGTGTACACAGTCGTTAACTCGCGAATATTATTAAATTTGCAATTGGGATATCACATTGCTCACACAATCACTCGCACGGATGACGATGTGATGTGTGTTCAGTTTATATCAATCGTACTGTCACACTAACACTTAACATATCTATTGTATATTCTGTGGACGTTTCAGATAAGTAACAATGAGATATATCCATTTAATTTTGGGGGGCGATAAGTAATTGTAAAAGGCATTTTGACCATATTTTCACTTAAAATAAATTAAGCCAATTTTTTTTTGTTGACATTCCTTAATAGGAAAGGGCTGTGGATTAAAATGGATATACCACACTTTTTGTGATGTATGGCGAGATAATTGTACAGTTTGCAGGAGTCCTGTGCTATTGGACTCGGCCTACGGCCTCGTCCAATACCACAGGACACCTGCAAACTGTACAATTATCTCGCCATACATCACAAAAAGTGTGGTAAATCTATTACTAAGAAGAAGCCCTTGAGTTATAATTCCCATCTTCTCAGTAAGGTTAGTCCTGAAATCCCCACATAGCTGCGAATAAAAAAACATGTTATTACATGTGAAATTTCACCCCAAAGTGTTTAGTGTGTAAAACAATGCAATATGTTTCCCCAAGCAGTGGCAAAAATGCGTTTGTCCAAAACATTCAAAGGAAAGTACCAAGAGTGAAAACAGACGATAAATTTTATTCACATTTATTTAAAAAAAAAAATTCTTTTGATTTATGTTCGTAGCCGGACATTCATTCCAACAAAAATATCGATTTCCCCACATGTCAAGACAACACTTTTCGAACTGCTTCATTTGTATTTTTTTTAAAATTATCATAATGAACCTTTCAAGTATCGAAAACGTGTGGTTTCAACAGTTATTAAAAGTATTCTTGTCTCACAACGCTGTTGCGTGCTGTCATTGTTTTCACTAAGTCAATTCACAGTAACAGAAATTACTGTCATAAGATTGGAAAAATGGGCTTTGTCTTCAAGGTTATGGGGTTTGTCTGTAATTAAACGAAATAAAAGAAAAAAAGGTGAACAATGGTTTAGGTTGGTCCATACAGTTTTCTGTTTTCATATCGACAAAATGTTGTTGAGGATTCATCAATTAGAAAGTAAGTACGCATGTGTTACAGCTCCTTTGTTTTGAATCACAGTGTCGGTATATTGCTTAACAAACATTGGTGTAGTGTGTAACCATCTCTGTAGTCCAAATATCTGATATAGTACAAATACAGTGAGAGTACGATGGCACTGTGTACGAAGGCGTACTGCACGTCGATGGTGCATTTTCGTCAACCAATGCTAACCCTGCTTGTACGGAGTTAAAATGTTGTGGAGTCTGCCAGTTACTCGTCGTTCCTCTGTGGTTCTCTCCGGGTACTCCGGCTTCATCCACCCGTAAAACTGTCCGACACCAGCTGACCCTGGAAGTCGAAAATGTCGTTAAATCTCAATAAATATATAAATACAAATATAGTACTGTGAACACAAAAGCGGTCTTTTCACAATCCGCTTGCGACTCACTTGCAATAGAGGATCGAGATTTCGTAAGTTAAATACTTTGAAATAAAGACCTCATAAAAAATCGAACAAAAATAGGAACTCACTTCCAATGTTCTGATATTCATTTCTTTTTCGACCGGTTGGAGTCCCTTGTGCTGAGGGGAGGTAAACCCAGTCGCGATTCGACCATAATACTTTGTACGCTTTTCGTATCTGTTTTTCAACTTTTGTAGAACAAGGATGCAGTAGCGGAGAACGCAATGCATTGTGCTCGGAGCCCAAAGGTTGCAGGTTCGAACCCCAGTCGTGGAAACGAAATACAATGCCGGCGTGGATTCAACTCACACTGCTTCTCCATCGGGGATGGTGCTATGCTCGTCCTATCTGGGGAAGACGAAAAAATGGCTGCCCTGTGTGTAGTAATTGTTTTGTACGTTAAAACCCCTACAGTGGCAATGGCGCTGCAGCTCGGCAAAATTACCCGATTCCCCCTTGTATATAGTGTATATAGTGTACTCCATTACCTGTAAAAGGGCTTCCACTATGAGTCGCTCAGGGTGCCCCGAAAAGTCAACGGAGGTATTTCATTAAAATACCTGAGTTGATCCTGACGATGTGGGGTTCACACATGGTGCTCCGCAAAATTAGCGCCGGCATTTCAAAACATACAATATACCGATATATGTGTACGGTTAAACGCACACATAAGAAGGAAAACTGACGAAGCTCTGTGTTAAGGGAAGGTACAGTACGTGGAGAGTATATTATCACTAAATCACCCGCAGAGTGGAGATTCCACTTGTAATAATAGCAAATTTGTTGCAAAGCATAAGAAGCAAAAGCAAAATTCAAGTCAATGGACCTCCGGGTTGTACCCGGAGGTCCATTGGTTGAAACATTGCTTGTGTTTTTTGTCCACATGTACAGATTTTGAAAATAATATTTTGGGTGTCAACTCCACTCCCCGGGTGATTTAGTTAAAATACACTCTCCGTGTACTGTAAGTACTGTTCTTCTCTCCAACTGTATTTCGAGGAAAACAATTCGCTAGTTTTCTATAATAGTTGTTTACTTTACTTAATGGCGGTTTCCAATTTTCCTTTTATAGAAATTAATATATTTCTAAGACTCATTACCATTTTGTCTCTGAGCAGTACGTACGTTATCTCTTTCTTAACTTAGCTATTACAGAGAGTTTACTTTTTCGAAGTTCCATTTTTTTATTTATGTTCCTCTACACCCGAGTAACGCATTTAGCACCTCTGAGAATGCGAACGCATTAAATGAACGCGATCTGATTGCTACTGTACACCTCCGTCCGGATATTATGAGAACAGTGTTGGCTCTAAACACTCTTATCCTTTCACTTGGACTCTCCAACTGAAAGACGAGAGTGTTCATCTGACGGTGGAATTCGTGAAGAAGATTCCACCACCACCTCCTTCGGAGAGGGGCAGCACCTTTCATACTGATGCTCACCCGAAGGCTAATAGATCAACTGCCGGAAGAAAGAAAGAACAGAAGATCCCTTCAACTAAGCGACGTGATGCCTGATGCTTGAAAGCCTTGTTTGAGAAGAAAGCAGAAGGTGTAGGGAATAAGTCTTCTAAATAACGACATCCAAAAGGTCTTTGACAAATACTCGTACAATGACGACACCACACCACCTTCAGGCCCAACCATGGCCACCTCTAGGCCTAAGCACACCAAACACAAGCAGACAAAGTCACAAGGCATCGACTATAGGGTAATAACGTGCTTTCTTCTCCACATCTACCCAGGCCAGACACTTCAGGTTCGGATTCGCAAATACGTAGGCAGCAATAAGGATCGAAAGGGTCTCAACACTGTCCCTGCGCGCATTCCGCCCCGCAAACTACTGTCCTATAATTGAGTCCTGCTTGTCTAACAGGTGCGACCAAGAAACCTTTTCTTCACTGTAGACCAACTGACTAATCAACAGACGGACAATGAGTGATTGACCCTATACTTATTCTTAAAATGTTAGGCCCCACAATGTAGATCTTCTGTTTATCAGGCCATTTCTGTAAAATTGCATCTGGGCGGGCGGTTTTGTATTTCATTTTTTATGTGTGTAATTATTTCCGTGCCATCAAAAATTCATTTTCTTGGTTTGTTTTAAGTTTTAGGCCGCATAATCTACAGAATAGCATGGGATGTGGTGCATTTCATCGCTTGATTGCAAGTAGGCTTTGCAATGTCAAAGCATTGCAAAACCTTGTTGCACTCAAGGGACACATTTATCAATTTGATTAACTTGGGTAAAATATCAGACACAAACCCTTTAAACTTTATTTATTTATGTTTCCATTGGTTTTAAAAGAGAGCATGCGGCAGTCAAAATGACCATGCGGGCGGGTCTGAGAAACAGATTATTTACTTTTTAGACCTTACCTGTGGTTATAAGGGAATAATAGAACAGATTAATTTATGTGAATAAATATTTTTGAACAGAAAAAGAGATCTGTCCTTTTAAAATGGAATGTAAATTTAAAAGAAAAAATCGTAGTGAATATATAGAATACATAGGTACTACCATCGGTAATCAGATTTAAACCACGAGTTGGATAAGGGTTTTACCACGAGGCTCTGCCGAGTGGTTCAAATCCTTATTCTGCGAGTGGTTTTAATCTGATTACCGGCCCTAATACCTATTTGTTTTATTTATACCATGCTCTTAATAAACAATCGACTTTGTCACTTAAAATGGAGAACAACGATACTTTCTATCGCAAAACACATGTGTTTGTCTTGTTTACATCTGCGCCGGTGGGCAGTACTTGCGGCTGCACGTGAATGCTTGATTGACAGCTAGACACATCGTCAAAGTTGACTGAATTTACCTTACTTTTTCAGTCATATTGTTAACAATTCTTTAAGTTTTATTTTAAATATTTAATTATAGGTATTTTAAACTTAATAAATCATACTGTACGTAGTAGATAGTACAGCAAAACGTTGTGTGTTTGACTGAAACATCGCGAAGTGTGAATGTATCGAAGTCGGCAAATTGGGTCATGTCAAGGTCAAATGAATTTATGAAATACCAAGATGTGCAGACGTCCTTGCGAGACGAAAATATACACACGCTTTGGAGTGCTCAGTTGGGCAAAATCTCTTGCTTGCCCGACCAAAATATACACATATTAGAAAGTGCAATAAATGCCCGAAAGGAGAAAGTAACTAATAATAAATGATTTTTATGACCATGACCTGTTGAAAACGCTCAGATGGTCGGGCACCTCTACCTAGCTGATGTGTAGTAACTGTTGTGTTTAAAATACAGCATTAATGGAAAGCATATTTATATTTTTAGCGCATGAGTCTTTGATAAAAGCAACTAAGTATGTTCCAAATAGTTGGGCGATATGGCCGAGCCGTCGGTCACCGACGTCATACTCCCCTATTCCCCAAAAATGTTAGTGACAGTCCTGAATACAATCACAAAACTATGTGACAGTGATGTGAATAATTTTTGCTCTGAAGGGCTTGGTATTTTGGTTGGTAAGATCGAACAGATATGATTAGAGTCCAGTAACAGCTACATTTCTATGATTCTGAAACATTGCTTGTGTTTTTTGTCCACGTGTACAGATTTTGAAAATAATATTTTGGGTGATTCTGTTCACAAAGTTAGTTATTTTTGTGAGGTTAAATTTAGTAATTTTGGAAAACGTGTGTTATTTACTTATACGAATGTATCCCATTTTAAGTAGTTAACTGGTTGGCTTCTCTCCGTCAGAAGTCGTCATCAAACTCTCAGAACACCAGTCTAATCCGTCTCGGAATTCGACGATCTCATGTACTGTTTGCAGACTTTTCGGGGAGAATGTGAGCAGGCGGCCGTTGATACAATGTGATGTCTCTCCACTCACAAAGATATATAGATGTTCTTTCGTGGTCTGGTTATAGATATTCCAATCACTAAGTATTTAATTTACTTTGATAACAACAAGATATTAACACCATAATTGGAAATACGCAGCTTTAGTTATAAATTACAGTAGTGGTAAGTTTTCAAGCATAATTGTAAATTCCATAAAAAATTCGGTCGGTTAATTGAAATCTGGATTGAAAATATTTTTTTGCGTTGATTCAAATAAAATGAATGTTTGACCAGAACATTTCGAGGGGATTATTATTTGTCGTCGACAACAGAAGAAAAAACAAGTCTCCGCAAAAGCAGTTAAACGGAACTAAGGGGTACATGTTCGAGTGTTTTTCGAAGAGGACAATCATGTTTTAGAGGAAATTGGAATGTTGGTTTCTTATTCCCTGCGACAATCATACCTCGCAATCAGAAGCCCAACACCTAAAACACTAGACCATTGCACACCGTCAAAAACAATGGCTGGAGTCAAGCTTTTTAGATGAAGTTCTCATTATTACTTGGTTCATCTTCCTATCGATGGCAGTGTGAAAGTGCTGACTACAGTATGACGAAAGTGCTGTGGTAGACCTCAGACAGAGAATGGCTCGGGTCTCTGTGGATTTTTTGAAGGACACAATCATGTTTTAGAAACATTTGCAATGATGGTTTCCAACCCCCCGGGAGGGGAACCTTCGGCAACCCGGCATGGCAATTATGAGTCCAATACCTTTTTTGACCATAAAACAACCAAAATATTATTTATAATTATCACAAGAAACAGCATAAAACAATGTATTTATTCAATAATGTATCACAAAATATTTAGAATATATAAAGTTTTACACTCCATTGCCTTTCAAAAAGAGAATGTAATTTACAAGTCTCATCATCACCCCATCTAGGACTTCAGTTTTTTTTTAAACTGCAGTTGTGGTTAGTTTTCATGCATAATGGTAAATTCCATAAACAATTCGTCTATTGAAATCTGGATTGGAAGTATTTTTTGCGTTGATTCAAATAAAATGGATGTTTATCTAATGTTTTTCGGGTCAGTCGAGTGGAATATTTAAGTTGATTGAAAAAGCGAACCACAGGTTCGCTTTTTTGTTGAACTGAAATAATCTTGCCGATAAAATACAAACATAGGCAATGGACTATTTCAGGGCTAGACTCGTTCCATGCCATACCTGCGTTGAAATACTTATAGAATTAAACTGGTGATTTGGGAGCTTGAGTTGTTCTAACACCATGCACATTGATGGAAATAACTTCAAACGGCAAGGAAACCCTACACCAACCAATAGTCTTGTATCCATTCTGAACTCAGGTCGGCATATTCAGGTAGGTTAAATTAACAACTGGACCAGAACATTGCGTGGGGGTTCTACTTGTCACCGAGAACAGAAGAAAAAACAAGTCCCCGCAAAAGCAGTTAAACAGAACTAAAGGGTACATGTACGTGTGCTTTTATCGAAGAGCACAGTCATGTTTTAGAAGAAACTGGACTGCTGGTTTCTGATCCACTGCGGCAACCACACCTTGCAATCGGGAGTCCAACACCTAAAACACTAGACCATTGAACACCGTCAAAAACGATGGCTAGAATCAAGCTTTTTAGATGAAGTTCTCATTATTACTAGGTTCACCTTCCTTTCGATAGCAGTATGAAGGTGCTGGCTACAGTACGACGAAAGTACCGTGCTAGGACTCAGACACGAAGAATGGCACGGGCCTGTGTGAGTTTTGCGAAGCACACAATCATGTTTTAGAAAAATTTACAATGATGGTTTCTGATCACCTCCCGGGCGTGGTAACCTCAGCAATCCCGCCTGGCAATTACAGTTAAAACTAGAAGTCCTGCCACGAATAGTGCGCTTATCTAGGCTTAATTGCGCGTTGGAATTGCGCGCAATTGCCATATCGAATGGCATTTAAAGCACGGCAGGTCCTCCAGGTTACTCATAGCAAACACATGCAACGTTTCTGCCGATGGACCTCCGGGTTACCCGGAGGTCCATTGGCTGAAACATTGCTTGTGCACAGGCCATATGTACAGAATATGATAGCTTTACTTGGGTCATAACGCGCACGTTAACGCGCATATCAACGTGCTATTTGTGCGCATTTCATTACAGAACTTCTAGTTTTAACTGTAGGAGTCCAACACCTTCTTTATTCATAAAACAACCAAAATATCCTTTACAAATATTACAAAAAACACCATAAAACAATGTAGTTATTCAGTTATGTATCACAGAATATTTAGAATATATAAAGTTTAACACTCCATTGCCTTTCAAAAAGGGAAATTAATTTACAAGTCTGATCATCACCCCATAGGACTTCAGTCACTGCCCGTCCATTGGCTGGGCAGAGACTTACCCACCTCAAACCCCAACAACTAATCAAATTAGAAAACTACTGTTCCACCACTGCATTGCAGCAACACCCATCTGGAGACTGGGTACAGAATGAACCACCCGAAAGCCAATTAGTCACTAAGGGCATAGAGAGCTAAAAATGTACACCATTTACCGCCAATCTCGCCCGACAGTTGGCTGGGCAGACCGGCCTACACATGGCCCACAACCCCTCAGATCCAAGATAAACGAATGTTGACAGATCAAGAGAAACGATCACCATTCTAATCCTTCTCGGAATTCGTCGCTCTTATGGACTGTCTGTTTGCTGACTTCTCGTGGAAAAAGAGAGTAGACGACTGTTGATACAATGTGATGTCTCTTCGCTAACAAAGATATACAGATGTTCTTTCGTGGTCTAGTTATAGATATTCAAATCACTAAGTATTTTAATTCACCTTGATAACAGCGGGATATTAACACCATAAGTGGAACTACGCAGCTTTTTTTATAAACTACATTTGTGGTTAGTTTTCATGCATAGTGGCAAACTCCATAAAACAATCGGTCGATTTGAATCTGGAATGTTTGTCGAATGTTTTTCGGTTCCGTCGGTTGGAATATTTGTGTTGATCACAAAAGTGAACGGCAGGTTCGCTTTTTCGATCAACTGAAATATTCTTACCGATAAAATACAAACATAGGCAATAGACTATTTCAGGACTGACTGGTTCCATGCCATACCTGCGCTGCAATCCTTATAGCATTAAACTGGTGATTTGGGAGATTGAGTTGTTCTAACGCCAGGAACATTGATGGAAATAACTTCATACGGCAGGGAAACTCTACACCAACATATAGTCTTGCATCCATTCTGAACTCAGGTCGGCATAGTCAGGTAGTTCAAATTAACAGCGGGACCAGAACATTTCGAGGGTGTTTTATTTTAAACCGAGAATAGCAGAAAAAACAAGTTCCCGCAAAAGCAGTTAAACAGAACTAGGGGGAACATGTACGTGTGTGTTTCTCGAATAGCACAATCATGTTCTAGAGGTAATTGCAATGTTGGTTTCTGATCCTATGCGACAGCTACACGTCGCACTTAGGCGTCCAACACTTCAAGTATTGGACCATGGCACACCGTCAAAAACGATGGCTGGAATCAAGCCTTTTTGATGAAGTTCTCATTATTAGTTGGTTCACCTTCCTTTCGATAGCAGTATGAAGGTGCTGGCTACAGTACTACGAAAGTGCTGTGGTAGGCCTCAGACGAAGAATGGCACGGGCCTATGTATGTTTTGCGAAGGACACAATACTGTTTCAAGAAAATTTAGAATGATGGTTTCTGATCCCCTCCCGGGAGTGGAACCCTCAGCAACCCCACTTGCCAATTAGGAGTCCAACACCTTTTCTTATTAATAAAAGAACCAAACTACTATTTACAAATATCACAAAAAACAGCACAAAACAATGTAGTTATTCAAAATTATGTATCACAAAATATTTAGAATAAAAAGAGTTTAACACTAGATTGCCTTTCAAAAAGAGAATTTAATTTACAAGTCACCCCATAGGACTTCAGTCACTGCCCGTCCTCTGAGAGGGCAGAGGCTGACCCACTCCAAATCACAACAGCTAATGAAATTAGAAAACTAATATTCCACCACTGCATTGCAGCAACACCCATCTGGAGACTGATACAAACTGAACCACCCGTAGGCAATTATTCACTAAGGGCATAGAAAGCTAAAACACATGGCATGAACCTTCAATCCCGCCAGACAGTTGGTAGGGCAGACGGGCCTACTAATGGCCCACAGCCCCTCCTATCCAAGATAAATGTATGTTGACACATCAAGAGAAATGATCACCAGTCCAATCCTTCTCCGAATTCGATGCTCTTATGGACTGTTTGTTTGCTAACTTTTCGTGGAGAAAGAGAGCAGACGAGCGTTGATACAACGTGATGTCTCTTCACTCACAAAGATATACAGATGTTCTTTCGTGGTCTGGTTATAGATATTCCAATCACAAATTATTTTAATTCACCTTGATAACAGCAAGATATTAAAACCATTAGTGGAACTACACAGCATTTTTATAAACTACAGTTGTGGTTACTTTTCATGCATAATGGTAAATTCCATAAAACATTCGGTCATTTGAAATCTGGATTGAAAATAATTTTTGCGTTGATTCAAATAAAAAGAATGCTTGTCGAATGTTTTGGGTTCCGTCGGTTGGAATATTTCTGTTGAACGGCAGGTTCGCTTTTTTGATGAACTGAAATATTCTTGCCGATAAAATACAAACATAGGCAATAGACTATTTCAGGGTTAGACTGGTTCCATGCCATACCTGCGTTGAAATACTTATAGAATTAAACTGGTGATTTGGGAGCTTGAGTTGTTCTTACACGATGCACGGTGATGGAAATAACTTCATACGGCAGGGAAAACCCTACACCGACCTGTAGACTTTCATCCATTCCGAACTCAGGTCGGTGTAGTCAGGTAGTTCAAATTAACAGTTGGACCAGAACATTTCGCGGGTGTTTCATTTGTCACCGAGAACAGGAAAAAAAAAACAAGTCCCCGCAAAAGCAGTTAAACAGAACTAGGGGGTACATGTACGTGTGTGTTTTTGGAAGAGCACAATCATGTTTTAGAGGGAATTCCAATGTTGGTTTAAAAAAATCTACAGTTGTGGTTAGTTTTCATGCATAATGGTAAATTCCATAAAAAATTCGGGCAATTGAAATCTGGATTGGAAATATTTTTTGCGTTGATTCAAATAAAATGAATGTTTATCGAATGTTTTTCAGATCAGTCGAGGGGAATATTTAAGTTGATCGAAAAAGAGAACCACAGGTTCGCTTTTTTGTTGAACTAAAATATTCTGGCCGATAAAATACAAACATAGGCAATGGACTATTTCAGGGTCAGACTGGTTCCATGCCATGCCTGCGTTGCAATCCTTATAGCATTAAACTGGTGATTTGGGAGCTTGAGTTGTTCTAACACCATGCACATTGATGGAAATAACTTCATACGGCAAGGAAACCCTACACCGACCTATAGTCTTTCATCCATTGTGAACTCAGGTCGGCATACTCGGGTATTTCAAATTAACAGTTGGACCAGAACATTTCGCGGGTGTTTTATTTGTCACCGAGAACAGAAGAAAAAACAAGTCCCCGAAAAAGCAGTTAAACAGAACAAGGGGGTACTTGTACGTGTGTGCTTTTCGAAGAGCACAATCATGTTTTAGAGGAAATTGCAATGTTGGTTTCTGATACCCTGCGACACCCAACACCTAAAGCACTTGACCATTGCACACCGTCAAAAACGATGGCTGCAATCAAGCCTTTTTGATGAAGTTCTCATTATTAGTTGGTTCACCTTCCTTTCGATAGCAGTATGAAGGCGCTGGCTACAGTACGATGAAAGTGCTATGGTAGGCCTCAAAAGAAGAATGGCACGGGCCTATGTATGTTTTGCGAAGGACACAATAATGTTTCAGAAAAATTTAGAATGATGGCTTCTGATCCCCTCCGGGGAGTGGAACCCTCGGCAACCCCACTTGGCAATTAGGAGTCCAACACCTTTTCTTATTAATAAAAGAACCAAAATATTATTTACAAATATCACAAAATACAGCACAAAACAATGTAGTTATTCAAAATTATGTATCACAAAATATTTAGAATATATAGAGTTTAACACCAGATTGCCTTTCAAAAAGTAAATTTAATTTAAAAGTCACCCAACAGGACTCACAGTCACCGCCCGTTCTCTGAGTGGGCAGAAGCTCAAACCCACCCCAAACCACAACAACTAATCAAATTAGAAAACTAATATTCCACCACTGCATTGCAGCAACACCCGTCTGGAGACAGGGTACAGACTGAACCACCCGTAGGCAATTATTCACCAAGGGCATAGAAAGCTAAAACATATGGCATTAACCTCCAATCTCGCCCGACAGTTGGCAGGGCACACCGACCTACAAATGACCCAACACCCACAACCCCTCCTATCCAAGATAAATGAATGTTGACACATTAAGAGAAATGATCACTAGTAATTCGACGCTCTTATGGACTGTTTGTGTGCTGACTTTTCGTGGAGAAAGAGAGCAGACGACCTTTGATACAAAGTGATGTCTCTTTACTCACAAAGATATACGGATGTTCTTTCGTGGTCTGGTTATGGATATTCCAATCACAAAGTATTTTAATTCACCTTGATAACAGTAAGATATTAACACCAGTAGTGGAACTGCACAGCATTTTTATAAACTACAGCTGTGGTTACTTTTCATGCATAATGGTAAATTCCATAAAACATTCGGTCATTTGAAATTTGGATTGAAAATAATTTTTGCGTTGATTCAAATAAAAAGAATGCTTGTCGAATGTTTTCGATTCCGTCGGTTGGAATATTTCTGTTGATCGAAAAAGCGAACGGCAGGTTCGCGTTTTTGACGAACTGAAATATTCTTGCCGATAAAATGCAAACATAGGCAATGGACTATTTCAGGGCATGACTGGTTCCATGCCATACCTGCGTTGAAATGCTTATAGAATTAAACTGGTGATTTGGGAGCTTGAGTTGTTCTAACACGATGCACGTTGATGGAAATAACTTCATACGGTAGGGAAAACCCTACACCGACCTATAGACTTGTATCCTTTCTGATGTGCGTTTTTCGAAGAGCACAATCATGTTTTAGAGGGAATTCCAATGTTGGTTTAAAAAAATCTACAGTTGTGGTTAGTTTTCATGCATAAAGGTAAATTCCATAAAAAATTCGGGCAATTGAAATCTGGATTGGGAATATTTTTTGCGTTGATTCAAAGCAAATGAATGTTTATCGAATGTTTTTCAGATCAGTCGAGGGGAATATTTAAGTTGATCGAAAAAGAAAACCCTACACCGACGTATAGTCTTGCATCCATTCTGAACTCAGGTCGGCGTTGTCAGGTAGTTCAAATTAACAGTTGGACCAGAATATTTCGCGGGTGTTTTATTTGTCACCGAGATCAGAAGAAAAAACAACTCCCCGCAGAAGCAGTTAAACAGAACTACGGGGTACATGTACGTGTATGTTTTTCGAAGAGCACAATCATGTTTTAGAGGAAATTACAATGTTGGTTTCTGATCATCTGCGACACCCAACACCTAAAGCACTTGACCATTGCACACCGTCAAAAACGATGGCTGGTATCAAGCCTTTTTGATGAAGTTCTCATTATTAGTTGGTTCACCTTTCTTTCGATAGCAGTATGAATGCGCTGGCTACAGTACGACAAAAGTGCCTTGGTAGGCCTCAGACGAAGATGGCACGGGCCTGCGTATGTTTTGCGATGGACACAATCATGTTTTAGAAAAATTTAGAATGATGGTTTCTGATCCCCTCCCGTGAGTGGAACCCTCGGCAACCCCACCTGACAATTAGGAGTTCAACACCTTTTTTATTCATAAAACAACCAAATATCATTTACAAATATCACAAAATACAGCATAAAACGATGTAGGTATTCAACATTATGTATCCCAAAATAGTTAGAATATATAAAGTTTAACACTAGATTGCCTTTCAAAAAGAGAATTTAATTTACAAGTCTGATCATCACCCCATAAGACGTAGCTACTGCCCGTCATCTGACTGGGCAGAGACTGACCCACCCAAACCCCAACAACTAATCAAATTAGAAAACTACTATTCCACTGCAGCATTGCAGCAACACCCATCTGGAGGTTGGGTGTAGACTGAACCACCTGAAAGCAATTATTCACTAAGGGCATAGAAAGCTAAAACATATGGCATTAACCTCCAATATCGCTCAACAGTTGGCAGGGCAGACCGGGGTACAAATGACCCACAACCCCTCCGATCCAAAATACATGAATGTGAACAAATCACGAGAAATGATCACCCGACCGACCCTTCTCGGAATTCGACGCTCTTATGGACTGTTTGTTTGCTGACTTTTCGTGGTGAAAGAGAGCAGACGACTGTTGATACAATGTAATGTCTCTTCAGTCCCAAAGATATACAGATGTACGTTCCTGGTCTGGTAATAGATATTCCAAACACTAAATACTTAAATTCACATAACAGCAAGATATTAACACCATAAGTGGAATTACACAGCGTTTTTTTTTATAAACTACAGCTGTAAGTTTCCATGCATAATATTAAATTCCATAAAAAATTGGGTGAGTTGAAATCTGGATTAAAATTTTTTTTTGCGTTCATTCAAATAAAATGAATGTTTGTCGAATTTTTTTAGGTTCAGACGTGTGGAATTTTTCAATTGATCGGAAAAGCGAACCGTAGGTTCGCTTTTTCGATCAACTGAAATATTCTTGCCTATTAAATAGAAACATGGGTAATGGACTATTTCAGGGCTAGTCCGGTTCCATGCCATGCCATGCCATGCGTTGAAATACTTTTTCAATTAACCTCGTGATTTGGGAGCTTGAGTTGTTCTAACACGATGCACATTAGTGGAAATAACTTCAAACGGCAGGGAAAACCCTTAAACCAACCTATAGTCTTGCATCCATTTTGGAAATAGTCAGGTAGTTCAAATTAACAAATGGACCAGAACATTTCGCGGGGGCTTCATTTGTCACCGAGTACAGAAGAAAAAAACAAGTCCCCACAAAAGTAGTTAAACAGAACTAAGGGGTACACGTGTGTGTGTGTGTGTGTGTGTGTGTGTGTTTCGAAGAGCACAATCCTGTTTTAGAGGAAATTGGAATGTTGGTTTCTGATCCCCGGCGGGCATTCACACCTCACAGTCATGAGTCCAACACCTAAAGCTCTAGGCCATTGCACACCGTCAAAAATGATGGCTGGATTCAAGCTTTTTAGATGAAGTTCTCATGATTACTTGGTACACCTTCCTTTCGATAGCAGTATGAAATCGGTGGCTACAGTGGCTACAGTACGACGAAAGTGCTGTGGTAGGCCTCAGACGAAGATGGCACGCGTTTGCGAAGGACACAATCATGTTTTAGAAAAATTTAGAATGTTGTGTGATTCTCTCCCGGGAGTGGAGCCCTCGGCAACCCCGTCTGGCAATTTGGACTCCAACACCCAAACCACTAAACCAATGCACACCGCCAAACCGATGGCTGAAATCTAGCTCGTTAGATGAAGTTCTCATGATTACTTGGTTCACCTTCCTTACGGAAGCAGCATGAAAGTGTGAAACGTGCTGGCTATAGTACGACTAAAGTGCTGTGGTGGACCTCAGGCTTTATTTGCCACCGAAAACAAAAAAACCCCCAATTCCCTACACACAAAAGCTGTTAAACAGAACAAATGGATATGTGTGTATGTGTGTCTAGTCCTCTTCGTTCACTCTACCGTACAAATGCAACAGCACACTCTACTAAATTTGCCAGAGGCGGCGGAGCCGGGGGGGGGGGGGGGCAGAGGGGGTACGTGCCCCTCCACTTTTTTCCACGTGTCAATATACAGGCATTCCTGCAACATTATTTGCAAATCCAAACAATATTTAGCCAAAGAATCCCACTTTCGACCGCTTCGGCCTTCTGGTTGGACGATGGTTGAAGATGAAGAAACGGACAGGACAGTGGCCACACAGCGGCATATTCATCTAAACGAGAGACTATGGCGAGTCATGGCACATTTACCGATATACGACTGTAATCTTTCTCACACTGGGTCGAACCATGGTAGGTTTGCAAATTTGTGCCCCTCTACTTTTATCTTGCTTCCGTCGCCCCTGTAATTTGCTACAATGTTTTTTTTCACAGCAGGAGAAGGAGCACGCCGACTACTAAATCTTCAGGGCAAACGTGTCACTTGAAGCTGACACTTTCAAGTTTATTTGTGTGTCCAGGTGAAAAATCTGTAGAAAACTTTCACTGTGTTCCATTGTACAGAAAATTCCGCCACCCAGGTTCATTTGAAATTGTTGTATCAGCACACGCTGCCACCGGTTCGCATTCTATCGTTCCATTGCCGATATTCCTCGCATTGAAGGACGTACAGTAATCGAATTGAGTACAAAAGACAGCGCACTCGGTCCAGCTTCTGGCAAAGATGGTCGATAAGGAGGAATGGGCTGAGCTCACTCGTTTCTCGCCGTTTGTCACTTCGTATGCTCTCCCTAAAAAAACAAAACCAAACAAAGAATTAGTTTCTAAACAAATATTTAACCCTTTAAACCCGAGCGGCCGCTTTTCCGGCCAGGAACACGATACGTCATAATGTCATTAAATAGGATGGCTGTTTGGTGCATGTGTGGGGTAGACCAATCAATATTTTCCACGTGCAGCCCTGAGGCTGCACCTTGAAAATATTGAGTGGTCTAACCCCAATAATGATATATGGACTCTTCCAATTGCTGCCTTTGAATTGGCATGGGAGATACCACCAGAGTTCAAAGCGAATTTGGGACTGAAATTAATTTAGGGGAAGAGAGGGTTATCTCCGAAAGACAATTTAACAATAAATTAAATGATCTCTTGAGAAGAGTGTGTGGAATCTTCTGGAAAAGGGTGTCGTTCCACCATCAACAATTAAAAATACCAATGAGATTAATGGTAGTCATATCGTGAAAGTGTTGAGGAATCCACCATTCGGATTTCGTGCAAAAGGTATATTTTTTTTTGCTTTACAAAAGTGTAAGATCATTTTCAAACAAAAATGCCATCACTCTCATCGACAACACGTATGCGTACACAAGATTAGCGTATGTTTATCAAACAGCACTTGAGTAATTTATTCGTTTATTTATTTATTAAGGTTTAACGACACTTTAACATCCAAGGTCATACCGTGTCGGTGAAAGTTTTACGGGCAGAGGAAGTCGGAGTACCGGGAGAGAACCATCGAGCAACGACGAGCAGCTGCCAACTCCCCAACATCGTAACTCCGCACTGCAGCAGAGTCAGGGTTAGATTGGTTGAAGACATGCGCACCATCGACGTGCAGTACGCCTTAGTACACGGCGTCATCGTGGCCCCCCCACGCCCCCCCCCCCCACCCATGTGGACAATCGGAATTAAGTGCTTTGCCCAAGGACACAACGCGGGAGGCCAAATCGATCGCTCAGACGGTCACCCATCCAAGGACTCACCGGGCTCGACGTTGCTTAACTTCGGTGATCTGACGAGAACCAGTTACCGCAATGCCACCGCGCATTTGAGTTACACTCCGAACAAACTTCCATTAAAGATTGTGCGACAGACGCTGCAAACCGGTCAATACAGGTAACCGGAAGTCGATTTCGGCGAGCAAGACGCCTATTGGCACCAGCGACATCTGCATGCATCAACAGCTCGGTCCAAGGGCTTTACTTTACCTTACGTAGTACCCACATAAGAGATTCTTTGGTTAGAGCAGCGGACAGGCACAAATTTCTCACAACCGTGAGAGCCACACTAAATGCAATGCGAGCCTCTATGCAATGTGATGCCTGTTATGTGTCTCATTGCACAACTATTTCAGATACTAACTACAATTTGTAGATGAAATATGAAATCACTGAAAACAATTTTGACGCAACGAATCGTTGCGTCAACATTATATTCAGTGATTGTATTTTCCATATATGACACTGGACTAAGTGTAGATCATTACTGTTTTTGTTCTGTAGCCAGACTATTGTGTTGGAATCGCAAAATTAAAAAAACCGTTATTTGCATCGCTACATTTTGTGTAAAGGCCCCCACACGCAAAAAAACTTACCTGCATTTGACTTTGGAATCGTTATATCTGTGTACACTTCCACTTCGCAGAGACTCAACGGCGAAGATGCTGTATCGTCATGAATCTGTATTTTAACGTATCTGCCCAACATTGTTGTGTAGCACTGGATTTCTAAAAGAGGATCACGAGTTGTGAAATCACCAGGATAATAGTAACAACTATAGAAATCTCTGAAATCTTCTGTATGTTCCATTGACATTGCAACTTGTACCGTGAAATTGTGAGTACGCTCGACTGCAAAAGGTAAGAGACGAATAAATAATATAAGATGTATGCCAGAAAGGGATTTTCAATAGTATCACATCATGTGTCTTAAAATAAGAGCTTAAATCGATTGGTAATCAATTCAGAGTAAGAAACAGAGCTGGCAGATGGAATTTCGGGCAAAAGGGTAAATTTTCGTGTGAGACCCAGGATCTTTGATAGTCTTTACCTCATGGAGTCATGGTGACGACCATATGGTGCGAATTTGAGCGATGTAACAAGCGAAATCGGAAAAATAACCGATATCAGCGACGTTTGGCATCCAAATTTGTAAAATTTCAAGGGATTAATTTAGATTACACAAGTCGCCATTTGGTCGGGAACCTGCATGAAATAAATGAAATTGCATTACAACAGATTGTACATCTTTGTGGATCCTTTAACCCTTTACCCAACGTAACGGCTAAAACCGGCCAGCGCTATTCTAAAAAATCGCCAGTTAATTTTCATTATTTTTTCATTTTTTGTCCCCAAAATATAGGAGGTTATGACCCCTCATAACATTTGTTGTTCAATAATTTTGTTTACAAGTGTCGTCTGCTTTTCATGTTAGGTAAAGGGATAAAATGACAATAAGCCGCTAGTTTGAAAACAAAATAAGTTAACCACTTACAAAACCAGAATTTCTGTTATACAAAAGTACCGGCATGCATTATATCATTCTTAAGAAATCATCCGACTCGATTAAATAAATTAACCTGAACGCGGATCAGATGTTTGAAAATCTCTGCCAGCGTTCTTCAGACCGAACTGGTTAGTCGATCACTCAAGGAAAATTCATTCATGGCACAGTATCAACTGGAATAATTAATAATTTATTTGAGGTATATAGAGTACATATACAGAACCGCACATACGTTTGAATGGGTTAAGAATTATCGCTCGAGATTGTTTTGGCCCAGGATATTACGAGAGTGATATCCTTGGGCCAAAGCGATCGAGTGCGATAATTCTTAACCCATTAAAACATATGTGCGGGCTGTATTTATCACACACCTCTCATGTAATAACCAGTTACACGACAATTGAACTAAAAGAACACTTCAGCTGGATAATTGTTGCGTTTTCTTCGTTGCCAACGAGACACCGTAAGTTGCTTTTTACTTTTTACGGTATTCAATTGGTCGAAATCGATAGATACCGATCAGTGTGACGGTCAAGATGATCGAACTTCAAATATTGACAAAACTTCGGGGAATAACACAACAAAAAGTTTTTAAATAGCTAATAAGTTCAGAACGCTTCATCATTATATGACCAGTTATGGAAAGTATTTGCCAAGGAACAAGCCGTCAGAATGTTATTTTTATTTGTTTTGACTCGAATCTGATTGTTTAAATATCCCAGATAAACAAAACTAAATGAGGAACTTGTTATTTCCAAGTGATATCGACTCGGCTGTAATCGGCCAATGATTGACATGATTTATTTAGATGGGTTCGAAACGAAATCGAACGTGTTTTGCATCACCACATGTGCGATACAACTTCATTTTTATCGTACAGGCAGAACAGTGGACATCCCGTGTTTTACATTAATATGTGTGTGATAAAAACAAACAATTAATACAAACATAGCAATAGTATATCTACTGCATGGGAATGGCATAGCCCGAAGGGCTGTCTTCCTGCCATTCCCATACGAAGAGCCTAGATAGATGTCCTGACAGCAAAGTTACCAAGTACTGTGACGATTTGCTTTTTATAAATGATGAGGTTGCTTCACTCCCAAATACTGAGAAAAGACAAGTCCTATGGGCGGTGCGATGAAGTTATTTGTGTCTTCCACGAACCCCCATCAATAGCTACGGACTGTAATGCGAACATCCAGTGGAACAGCAATATCATTTTCCACATTCGGCGTTATTTGTTCACAAGTCTTCTATTTATAGTGTATACGTTCATGCAAGTTAATCGGAATTGTCGTTATCGATAAATGCGGTGTGAATTTAAAATGAAGCTTAAAGTGTGTCCATGTCGTTTTGAGAATCTCGATCTCCCATGCCCCCCCTCCCCCGACTATTATTGGCCCCCGTGAGCTACACTTATGACATGCACTAATGCCAAATAATATAGTATGCAACTGAAATAATCTACTACCGACCGAAGTGCTTAATTTCACTGACATGTACTGAGTATATATATATATGTATACATATGTGTATATGTATGTGTGTATATGTGTTTGTGTTTGGCATTTCCTGGGCACAGCTGTAACGAAACCATAGTGGGTATGTGCATGTATAGTTTCTATATGCGCATTGATGTTGGCTATAGTTGTAATGGAATCTATGTTATACCTGGTAATATAATCTGCTAGCCAATGTGACCTACTAATGCCAAATAACAATATCCAATGCACATCTCAGCTTTTCTTGTTCTGTTTTAGTTTGTCTTTTGTTTTCAAATTGAGTCATATCTTGAATGTGCTCTTTGATGTCACAGCACAAAAGGAATATATTGTTTGGTAAAAGCTGTAATGGAATCAATCTAACGCATGGCAATATAATGTACTGGTGAATGAGTTTTAATCAGAGCGCACATGGGTCTTTCCATATACCGAACGCAAAATCTAAACGTAAGTGAGCCCTTAATTCGGATATAACAATTAGTATTCAGCGCCATCTCATATAAAAATTCCAACCGAATCATAACTGATAACTTCGGATAATTCTACTCCATTATCGATTGTCCATGTCGTTTTGAGAATCTCGATCTCCCGTGCCCACCCCCCCCCCCCCGACTATTAGTGGCGCTACACTAATGACATGCACTAATGTCAAATAATATAGTATACTGGTGTATGTGACTTTAAATTTAGTTAAATTGTGAGCTTGCAATTATGTGTCTCATTAACAATAACACAAAGTTATTGATCTAATAATGCTAAAATAATTCACAGTCGTTGTCGTTGTTCGTGGAGGTAATTCATTGGGTAACATCAAAAGTAAAATTAGAAACCACGTTTATTCAGAATGTATATCACGTTTTTGTTTCTTTCCGATGACTTTCGGGCAAATTCGTTTATATCTTCGCAATGCCGTAAGTGTTTTCCTAAATACAGATTTAAGAAATTTCGCGTTGCTTCTATTGTATTACACATTGCATATCATGGGGGGGGGGGGGGGGGGGGGGGGGGGTTGGCATGCTCTTTCACATACAATGAAAATCTTAGAGTCGATATGTTTTTCAAATAAGCGGCATATTGTCCCTCTGAAAAGCCCAGAGACTTTTATACAATGTTTGCATACTCTGACAGTCCACACACTGTTACTTTGCAGTTGTTTCGAGGCAGCCAAGACTTGCCTAAAACAACTGCCAAGGCACTTTGAAAGTAACATTCAAGTTTAAACAAAGACTGCATGCCGGGGGTACTAGTGTTCTGTTGTACATAACGTTGACTAAGGCTGGAATTAGAGCCTTATGGGTTTAGTAAAGGATTAAAAGTATAGTACACACCACCCACCCCCTCCTCCACACACATATCTTCTGTAAGGTGTTATTTCAGTTCAAAGGACAAAATGTCTTGCCAGTCCTTGCCCTGGCTCGGACATTTCATATCCCCGGACCCAAGGGTTACTACCCCGAATCCCATGTCCTTTCAAGGTGTCGGCTTACTCTAATGACACAACAGACTGAAACACGAAATCGTTCAACTAGGATCGTGTTCGCACAGCAACAATAAATCTCTAATCACACTTCCATGAGTGGAGCTTCATTCAAGTCGTTCAGAAGGACCAGTAATCATTGAAGTTCGGCGCGCTGTATACCATGTAAGAACTACTTTTAAAATGAACCCTAATGAAATGCAACGTACTCCAAGTCTGTCAAAATCTCCAGTCATTTTGACGATATATAAATCCCGAAATATGAAGCGAATTCTCAACCTTATTTAATACGGTGATAGAGTTTAATACGGTAGTCGAGTAAATGAAATTTTATCACATGACGTCTCGATACAAAGTATGGTCGTGTGTAATTTGTTTCCATCGACAATTTCTGTCGGAGATCTTAACTTTTCGCCCCAACCCCAAGTTATTAATCTACGCACCTTCCTCCATTCTGTTTTACTCCAAGTGATTTGTTTTTAATATGGCCAAAAATGAATTTAGACAAGATCAGAAAAGAGAATGTCTATCCAAAAAATGCATTGTGCAAGTAGTTTTGTGACAACACTCGAAGGAGCACAGAACCTCCGACCTCCTTCATTGACCTTAACAATTATCAAGACGTGAGACTTAGCAGTTGTTTCTTGTCCAGACAGCGGCTCATATCAAATATTTGTTCTCTTCACGAGAAATCAAGACACCAAATCACAATAACTGATGTAATCGACTTTAGACTTCTAAATTGTTGAACTACATGTTAAACCAAAATGATAAATCAATTCATACTACACACTAATACAGCGTCCTTTCAAAGGTGTGTTAACCGTTTGTATGCAAAATATTGCATATATATCTATTTGCATCTGCTCTTAGTTTTCGCACTTTTTATAGCGTCATTGTGGTACACCCTGTCTGACCAGCCTTCTTAATGGGCGGTACATCTAGAGCCTCTTTCATAGATGCTGGAAAAAACCCTGATGCTAATGACTTATTCACAAAATCCAGGAGCATCAAATCTGGAAGACAAGATTTCAGTAGTTTTGTTGGAATAACACCAAGTTTGCATTGTTTGGGCAGCGCCTTCAACACGATCAAAACCCTTTCGCTTTGGTTCTTCCGTTGGTTTTGATTCTACTTGGAACCACATTTGACGTGGATTTCTCTGAGTGTGCACCAGCGAAGTGCATTATGCCTCAGAATACCGACCCAGCACGCTAGTACGTGGACAATCGGCACTTAGTGTCTTGCCTAAGGACACAAAGCAGATGGAGCGAATCGGAATCGAGCAGTCGAATTTTCGGTCCAAAGCTATACTCAGTGGCCACCGCGCTCCAGATCTGTCGTCAACAATTATCTCAGCGATGGGTTTCGAGAAAAACAAATAACTGTAATTCACTTGAAACCACACAAGGTAAGAATACTAGTATTTTGTGTGAGTTAATCTTGTACGATTTTTTTTTTTTTATTGATAGAAAAAAAACAAATTTTCTCGTTCCGCTCACCCTCTTAACGCCTATCCTGGGTTCATGTGGGTAAAGTTTGGTATCAAATGGATTACCGAGGTCTCAGATACACGAATTATAAAAACTGGGTTGGAAATCGTGCGTTCCAGTGGCAAAAGAGGGAAACAAAATGGTCTAATGCAAAAGTCATTGTACTGGCAGTCATACTACATGCCATTTTGGATTAAAAAAAGAATCTCCAAGGCAGAGATAAATCAATTCGTACTACACACTAACACAGCGTCCTTTCTTGGGTGTGTTAACCGTTTGTATGCAAATCGACTGCTCGATTCCGATTCGCTCCTGTGGATTCTGGATATATATGGGTTATATACACATGGTGTTTGTAAAAAATCTTTTATCGCGACGAGAGCGTTTTCGGGGGCATATATAGCCACGAGTCGCGCAGCGACGAGTAGCTATGTAGCCCCCGAAAACGCTCGAGTCGCAATAAAAGATTTTTTACAAACACCATGTGTATATAACCCTTTTATCTACACCCAACCTCCCCCACTCCCGGGTTAACAGCGAGTCCACTTGCAAAAATCAGCTGATTCGCAAAAGTTGACAAAACGACATTGAAACGGCCTAAAAAATAAAAACACAGAATTAAGCTTTGCCAACTGGACTTCTTGGAAGATACGATGGAATAGAGCATGGCTGATTGAGAAATGATATCACTAGTGATTTTTCGCTGAAAAAAAAATGTGTAAAAGGGAGATAAAATGAGAACTATTTTCTTAATGCGTAACGTGACTTTTAATAAATGCGTAAACAAATTAGTTCTTTCGTTCACTGAATTTCAATCGCTGTCACTTTCGATTACCATAATTCTTCGTCGTTTATGTGAATGTTCTTGACTCGGAGGATTGTTTATATACTGGTTTGTACAATTTCCCGTAATGTTGAATATATGTTGAGGGAAATTTGATTCATGATTCAAGGAAGAATTGTTGGATTTACAGAAATGTGTCTGTGAGGAAATGTGCCCACAGCTTGCCGGCGTGCCAGGAATTTGATGTCCTTGAACTTTTGGATTTTCCCTACAAGACATAGTCTTCGTGACAGGAATATTTACATTTGGGTCAACACCGGCTAAAATATTTGACATTTCATGCTGCATTCGATCAGACGCTACGGCGTAATTGTTTACGCTTGTAATGTTTTTGTGACCCGAAAGCTGCTGGACCGTTGACGGTGCGATTCCAGAATGCAGCAGTCTCGTACAAGTTGTTTTTCTTGCACTAGTGTTTGTTTTTTTCCCGGAAAATCCAGCTTGTAGGGCCATGTTTTGCATGATGTGTCTGAGTTTGTGCACACCTATAGGCTGTGATTTAAACCAGAAGGAGTCGTCCGACTTTCTGTTGTGACAGATCCCAATGTAAAATGGACTTTCCGGATGATTCATCTGTGGAGGACGTCTGGATTCAAATTGTTTATACGCATATACTGGGCACTTATCAATATTTCCCGGAATGGCATAGGCTCTTGGTTTAAACTGTCTCAGGTGAGTTGACGATGTTCCTGTTCGAGTTTTTGTGTTTCGTTCTGAATATTCCAAATATTCTTGGTCATTTTCGTCTTTTTTCAGTTCAATATCGCCCCAACGTAAATTGTGATTTTCCGTGACACCCCGCATACCAAAATGTTTAGTATTATTCAGCCACATTCTGTTAATTAGAGCCTGTGGTTCATGACACTGACACCCAGTTATATTTTTATCACTAAGAATCTCCTCTTCTCTCTCTGTCAGGGGCTCTGAGCGGTTGGGTTTCCCCCCTTTGCCTTTCTGTTTTAATTCCTTTCTTTTACTGGCCAGGACAAGCCGAGATGTTTCAAATTGTCGATCAGTTATTATATTATAGCCGTAGTTGTTTTCTCGCAGAAATCGCTCGATACCGCGGTGGTACGACGTGAGGCTGTCGGGTTCATATTCGGCACCATCAGCTTTGCGCACTGACAATAGAAACTGCCCAATTAAATTGTCCAACTGCTGTGGGGGTAATGATAATATCGAATCAGACTGACTGCCTGTGGTCTCAACAAATCGAGTAAATGCTTTCATCACACTTGCAACTTTACGCTGACTGTTCTCGTTTTTCATATTTGAAATGAAATTTGCCTTGTCAGTTTCAGTTATTTCAATAAACTGAGGTTTTCGTGAAACGGTGGCAGATTTTAGTGTCTCTGTCGGCACTGTACTCTTTATAGTACTAGTAGAAGTACTACTAGTAGTAGGTTCAACTGGTAGGCCTACATTTGATGCGAAAATTGTACTTGGTAAAGAATTGTCATTACTTGGTGCTAAACTAGAAACTATGCTCTCATTTGGAAAATGATTTGGTGTTGACGATCGAAAAGCCCACAGGACAGGTGATGACGAGACACCGGTCAAAACACTAGCATCTAAATTAAAATTAGGTGGAGATTTACAGTCCTCTGAGAAGTCCTCGCTATTCAATAGCAGAAAATTATCCACCTCAAAGTCATCCCAGTGATCATCCATAATGATTTTTACAAATTTATGATAAGATAAAAGTTTCACAAATTTTTAACAACAGACGGATTACAGATTATTGGCAGACGACGTTTCCGAGCTTAATTATTTTCGGCTTTTCGAATTCAAAATATTATCGGAAACATGGAAAAAAAAGTGTAAGTTACTAATTTTTACTCTTTTCCGTCAAATTTTATTTTTACAATTCAGTAAGTTTAATTAATGGCCTTCTTTTTTATTCAATACATTTCCATAAATACGCCCCGTTTTATTTGTTTCGATCCGCGGCAGCGATAATTAGTTATTCAAAGTGTTGAATGAAATAGTACGTCATGCAAATGAGATGGGCGTGAACGTTGTATTCTTGCGATATCACGTGACTTTTATTCTTACTGCAATAACGATAAAAGATTTTTTATTGACGGCGAGTTTTCGATAACGATAAAAGATAAAACGTTACTGTTTTTACGGATAAAGTAGATAAATTGTTTTATCATTATTTCCACTTCGAATGAGACCAAAATCATCAGCATTTACTTCTCGGTTTAAACTTTTGAACCCTGGTGGTATCTTCCACGCCAGTTCAGTGTCATCATTTGGAAGAGTCTATATTCGTCACTTGGGGGAAGACCAATCAAGATTTCCAACGTGCAGCCTTGGGGCTGCACGTTGAAAATCTTGATTGGTGTACAACATAAATTCACCGAGCAGTAATCTACTTAATGAAGTCAGATGATATCACGATCCTAGACCAGAGAAACGGTGTTTCGGGTTCAAATGGTTAAATCTTCAGACTAATATTGCTCGTAATGAGGGATAAATATCGTCCAATTTCAACCAAACCTCCATAAAAAATATGCTCCAAATCGGATTTGAGTGGATTTTGTATATTTTATTTAGTGAGAACACCTCTTTCCAAAGACGCCACATTCAGCTTATTACCAATTTAACTTTGCATTCAACGACTAGACTATTAGAAGCCGAAGAACCTTTTTGTAAGTTCGCACGCTGGATATTCCTCGCCTCAATCTACCACCGCCACTGTTAATGGTGAAGTTTAAAGAGGCCAAATGTGACTCGTTCTGACCATCAAAAGTGCGTATCTATACCAAAAGGACAGTTCAAGTACACACACATATCAGTGTGTCTGGTATAAATATTACACGTACAGCAGCAGTCTCCTCTGTTAACTAATGTCACGTTGGTTATGCAGGCCAGGCGTCCTAAGTCCACTGTCCACCAAGGATTTGACGACCACTTTGTGTGTGTACACGTGCGTGGAGATCCCGCGTAGTGGAAGTATCTATTGCCATCCACTGCATGCCATGCCATTCCATTTGTAGTTTCATAGTTCGATGACTGCCAAGCATTTTTGTTGAGAGCCAGATTCAAGGGCGGGCAAGTCGTAGAACCTGTAAAACACAATTGTAGTTAAATTTACTGAAATGTTTTGAAATCGCAAAGCGAAATTCCAGAAGTCAATCAACGAAGCAGAGCCAACGCCATTTTGTGACCAACACCGCCTGGTGTGTATTATGGTTATTGTCCCACAATATCGAAGCCAAATGTTAAAAATGAGGTTGAAAAGACACGGTGAACCACAAAAACGTAAAAAAGAAATCGCTGGCATGGCGGAGAGGGGGAAGCAAAAATTTAATTCCAACGTGTAGATTAACAATTTCGAAGGACCAGAACACGGTGTGTAATGCTTCAGAGCTGTGTTGTCGTATTGATATTTGCGGGCTACTGGAATTATAAAGGTAAAGATTTTGAGATATGACCAAGATAGGCTAACGTCAAAATGCCGATAGATCGAAAAACATAACAACAGCTATCTCTAGTTTTTTTTATATCAAAACTTTAAAAAAATCCGACACCCAATCCCTATAGCAGTCTATGCCATCACCTCCAACATAATAGTTCAGAATTTCAAATGACGTCACCACATTTTTAGAAATGATATATGTGAGAATTGTGTTTCCAAAATTTCGAACGGCTGTGGTTCAAAATGAGGTTGAAACCAAAAGGTCAAGGAAAGATGTAAAATTTGCATCGGTGCACCGGCGCTCGACATCCAAAAAGATGGACAATTGCAATATATATATATCATGCATTGGTTATTTTAAACATATTGTAACAGGGGGTGGGTGAACGACTCCCCAGGGGCAAGATCCTTGGCCGAAATCTCCCTGTTGTTCTTCAGATTAGTGAGGTTCTGGGTCAACTAACAAACCAGGGATAAAATATAACTCAACTCTAGAGGTAGAATAATCATTAAGTTATGTGTTGTGGTCTGGATGAATACACAATAAAATTGGAAAATAGTTTATACGTGGTTTATTAAGAAGCCCAAAAAATAGTATGATATGAAATGGACAGGATTGTGAATGAGGGATCAAAAACCACGGGCCCACTACACTTTTACCCAAAAGAGGGTTAAAATTCCACCCAGCAAGTCTGTTAACTTGAATGGTTCCCACAGAACTCGGACCTGGAGAGAATCAGTGTCCGAAATGTTGGTTCTCACCAGGGACGAGTTGAATGGGTCCGAAAATGACGGCACCCATTACGGTTAACCTTTTTGCAGGTTACAAAGTGCCCCCATAACTAAGCTAGTGTATAGGTTTAAGTTTGGACAGCTGGATCAAAACTTTACCCAACCTGAAGTGGACGACGAATTATGAGCGAGACCGCTCTTATATAGGATAATTTCGCGGGGAAAGATTTCGAATACTGGAATCTGATTGATCCCTCGCTTTCACCTCCACGAATGAAACAACAGCACAATGCACTACGGTGTAAACCAATAAGATACATTGATTCATTGTGAACATGGAAAGGATTAGAAGCCAACAAAAGCAGAATTAAATCTCTGTTATAATCAGACGAATTAAAACAGAATAATTTAAAACTTTTTATTGTATATTATATTTCAACTACTGTTACCAAATCCGTTACACTTCTCCCTCCTTAAAAAGAAACTGTGTAACATTTTCAGAACCATACAGCAGTTGTAAAATAGATTTCCAATAATTCTTTAATATTATATCATTTTCTTTAAAATGTGGCGTTTCACATAAAACATTCCTCTATAAACTTTCACGAGACCCGTCTTACCAAGCCAATTCCCTTGAAAACATATGCAGAATTTAAACTGATATAAAGGAGATGACCAAGGTGTTACAAAATTACACATGATTCCTCTACCGACTATTATATAGTTTAATTTATTGTGTCTTTTTATAAATTCTCTAAAGTCTTGATTTTGTCTCCCTGCTTCTTTTGAAATAGTCCTCTGGTGTTCACTGTTGGAATGTTTCCAATTTATTTTCACTACTCGACAACAAGATAATTCTCTTGTTCTTCACAGCACGCTAAACCATACGCCGCTCTGCTCTAGAGAAGTGAAGTTCTCCTGCATTACCACCACTCATCTCGGATCTGCTACAACACGTTCATCAGATTCTGTTCTCTCTGCTAGCATCCATGGGCTTGGCAAACGTGCGTCAGCAAAAAATCAAGAATTCTTTTCTGACACACTACATGCCCTACTCCGTTGCCTGCTTCTTGTGATGGTGTACACTCCATTAATGTTGAACAGACATGCCATTCTACTGGGAGCAGCAAACAAATTAAATCTACAGCAGTAACAGCAATTCTAATTGCTTCCTCTGCTTTATAGGTTTACAGAAATTCCAAAATGCGAAATACTGGATATACTGGTTAATTTCCCAATAAGACCCAATAAGATAGGTGAAATATCCAGAATACAATTAATGTAGATGAAATTCTGGATAAAATTATTTCTCTGGATTTTACAGTTCCGCCAATAATTCGAAAACTATTCAAAATTTAATTGTAGCGTTCTAAAGGTCAAAAAGGCCACGTGGTTTCCACTAATCTAACACACGTGATAGCTCCTCGGGTCTTCCACTATCCACCATATATTACTATCAATTGGACATATCAATATTCGAGCAGAATAAGCAGCTGTATTCAGCCTTTTAATATATATAGACTGCTCACAATTAGTTTAGTTTAAACATATTTTATTTGTCAAAATAAACAAAAAGGATTGGACAACAAGTGCTCAACACTTAAAACACGTCCTCTCCTTTGTATACGATTAACAAGTAAATGCAGCATTTTTTTTTCGATATAAACACATCATAATAAACAATACGCTATTCAAGATTGCAATGGTGTTAATATGGTAGATATTCAGCGAAAGAAAAGAGAAGGAAGAAAAGAGGGGGACTGATACCTTGTACTCATCAAACAAATATCAAACTGTCTCCAGCCAACTCACCAGGCCGCATCGCTCCAGAAAAGCCCCATCACTGCAAGGTGCATGCAGTGTTTTGTCATCACATATAAAGAAGGTAAGCTACGTGTAGCGATATATCGTCATCTGACAACCACATTGCTCTCTCTTCCACCGGAAGATAGAACCCCATGGTTCTCACGTGACAATAGTATATTCGTGACACTAATATATTTGATCAGATCCAACGTGTGCAGCTATTACATAAACATGGTACGGGTAAGGCAAGATCCTCCAATCGTATTTAACACCTTACCCATCAAGAAAGGCAGAGGGAATTTGCAACTAAACCTCTCGAATAACTGTCCCTTTTCCATCCTCTGTACCAAACACACAGCTCATGATTCCTCATTGGAACGAGCTCGCTCCAATTAGGAGACGCAAGCTATATTTTGAGGTTAAAAAAGAGAAATTAGTGATTATATGAATAGCGCTGGCAGATTTAGACCACTACTTCCGGCAAAGGCTTAATCAAGCCAGTCACTATAAGCGACCTGCACACCACTCAATGGCTACCAGAGCTATTTTTCCAAAAGATGCGGCACTGTCCACCATAGTAGACCAGCACTACATTACATTATTTTCCGGGGGCCTGGAAACATAGAACTAACTATCTCCTGAATGAATATTCTCAAAGGTATTGAATCGATTGGTTGCTTTGATATACTTTTGTATTACTCGAAATAGATGGTCATTTGCAGATGGTGACATGTTAGTGATACCGTTACGTAGAGGATAACCGTAACAGAATTAATTGTGATGTTGGCCAGGTCCTGTTGTAGTATTAATCTTTCATTGGTATACCTTGGGCAGACAAAAAAGTAGTGTGATGCGTCTTCTAGGCCGTTGCCACACGAGCAGTTTGCTGTGTCGTGAATATAATTTTGAAATTTGTCAAAATTTAAATCACTGCATGCATTACGTAGTCTGCAATGCAGTATGTTCATCTCTCTTGAACCGATTCCAAAATACGATGATGGCCTACATACCTCGCTTTTGAAATACGTGCTCACAATTGTGCCCCATTTTAAATTTAATGGTCAATTTGAAAATTATATTTTGGGCTATCCATGGAGAACAGAGTTCTCAACAACCAACTATTTTACACTACCATTCAAGAAACGTTTTTACATTTTAGTAAACGAACGAGAGATTGGCCACTACCCACAAAACAACAAGCCTCAGGATTGCAATATTTCCTCTACTATAAATTACTTGCCCTATAATAAGACACTCCAAATGTACACTTCTAAGGTTAGTTCAATTTGACACATTAGTAACAGCTTCAGCTTTCCCCAGAGCTAAATGATGTATCGCAATGACATCCAATGACATCCACAAATATCATCTACGTAATATTAAAATAGCATCCACACTACTGAAGGAAGACAAACCACCTATCATTATCATAACCCAAGACGCCGGAACCATAACTTAAAAGAGAAATGTACAAATATTCACAAAGTCTCACACGTGGCGATTACTGTTTAATAGGTAAGGTTCCACATACATCAATGCCTATTACCAACAGAAAATAAACTGACACACAAACACACAGTGTTCTACCTACTTTAAATAAGCAGACACGAGGTCTTATTTCGCTTCCAAGGAAAAACATCCTTTTTGGTCACTACCTAGTGTTACCTATGGTAACAAAATACATCCAAACTAATGAGCAATGCAATCATCCAGCATTTTACCTTTTATTATCGATTTACTAAAATATTCTTCCTAGAATCCAGTTTACTTAATAGTCAATACCTTATCGAACCTCTAACTTGGCCCTGTTTATTAGATTTAATGTTGACCTTAAACATTTTCAGAAGTTGAAAGGAAAATTGTGGAGTTAAATTCCGCAAACACCCAATGCTACTTTGTACTAAAGAGCATATAACTCGACTTCACTTCCTATTTACCCATGGTTGAGTTGCCTCATATGCCCATAGATTGATTCACAAAATGAGTCATTTCCATAATGAACCCGGAAAGTGAAGGTATTTCAGAAAAACTGTAATTCATCGGCAGACATTTTTTACTAGCAATACCGTTCACAGCTTTTCATGAATAAGCTTTTTGAGCTACAATGGCACTTTCAGTTTCAAGTAATATGGCTGAACATTTAACCTTCAATACCTTTACCAGTCTAAAAATAAATCCATCCATAACGAGATGATAAAAAGCCTTTATTGGGTATTTGTCACATTCGTATAATAAGTGTTTTGGCTGAGTTGACTGATCAGCTCAGACTCTCTCAAATTCCCTGGCTCAAATTACTCCAATCGCCGACGAGAATAAAAAATATGTCTTGTGTGTCTTGTGTGTGTGTGTGTGTGTGTGTGTGTGAGGGAGTGGGGGGGGGGGGGGTAGGTGGATATTTAGGCCCCTGTTAATCCCAGTTTAGTGACATATTGGGGGTTTGGTGCAGAGCAAAATAAACAACAGAATGAACAGTCTATAAACTTAGACTTCAACTCACTCATGTAATGACTTTGTCGACCAAACTTTAAATACACCAAGCTTATGAGCTTCCACTTCACCAGCAGTGGTATACTTGGGCTCATTGTGCCACTTGAAACCACGAAGTAGGATTGCAAAGGGTTACGATTGCATTCAATTGGGGAGAAGCCCTTGCATTTGTAGTAATACAACAAAAGCTACTGAAATTATGCATACCAATAATCGAGCTCTAATTTTCCCATGAATTAGTTTCATCTTGATCATTCAAAGAACCTAGACTTTGATGATAAAAATTACCCATGATGTAAGTAGCTGTAATAACCAGATCCTGATAGCCTTGCCAATTTGTAACAGGGGTGGAGTGAACGTCTCCCCAGGGGGAGGATTTGGGTCAACTAGCAAACCATGGATAAAATATAACTCAACTCTAGAGGTAGAATAATCATTAAATTATGTGTTGTGGTCTGGATGAATTCACAAGAAAACTGGAACAACAGTTTATACATGGTTTATTACGAAACCAAAAATAGTATCATATGAAATGGACATGAATATGAATGATGGATCAAAAACCATGGGCCACTACACTTTCACCTGAAAGAGTTTTAAATTCCACCAACATATGTTCAGTAAATGTGGATGGTTCCCACAGAACTCGGACGAGGAGAGAATCACTGTCAGAAACGTTGATTCTCTCCAGGGCCGAGTTCAACGGGTCCCAAAATTACGGCACCTTTTTTTGTTAACCTTTTTACGGGTTATAAGGTGTCCCCATAACTAAACCAGTGTATGGTTGAAGTTTGGACAGCTGGATCAAAGCTTTACCCAAACATAAAGTGGACGACGAATTATGAGCGAGACCGCTCTTTTTCAGGATAATTTCGCGGGGAAAGATTTTGAATACTGGAATCTGATTGATCCCTCGCTTTCACCTCGGCGAATAAAACAACAGCACAATGCTCTACGGCGTAAACCAATAAGATACACTGATTCATTTTGAACATGAAAATGACTAGAAGCTAACAAAAACTGAAGTAAACCTCTGTTATGAGCAGACGAATAATAGCAGAGTAATTTAGAACTATTGGTAGCTATTATATTTCAACTGCTGTTACCAAATCCGTTACAATATTTTATTCTCCATAAACAAAGCAGAATTGGATTGGTGTGCAAGTTATTCAAATTATTATCATCTCCTCTCCGAGCGTAATTTTAAAACAATGTTGGCAACAATTAAGCTAGCTGTGTGAAAAAAAAAACAAGAAAAAAACAAAATAAGAAATAAGAAATAGAGAGAAAAACGACGGAAACCAGAAAACAAGGGTTAACATTCACAGAGGTTGCCTTCATCAAAGCTACTGACTAAAAGGAGACCGACAACGAGAAACATTTGACAGAATGCTTATGAAAACATTGGCCAGAATTTTATGCAAACTTCCCACTGGATGTAATAATGTAATAAATAACTGTGTTTTCTTGAAAAATTAATTCGTTTTGTTGCTCAGTGGGCTCTGGTTTTCCATACAGGAGATCTTCTATAGGACCAATCTCCAGCGTGTGCCATCTGTTTCGAAACGATAGTCTCAAACCTGTGTAATGGGGGCAGGCAAAGAAAAAGTGGCGTGCATCCTCACATGGCTGTCCATATGAACAATGAGGTGATGGGGATATATGATTTCGAAATTTGTTACCGTTCAAATCACTGCAGTTGTTTCGGTGTTTACAATGGATAATGTTAACAGTTCTCTCCTCCATTAGATAGTATGATGGAGGCCTTGGGTTGGGATTTATCAATGAATAATTATATTTGAATTCGGAAAAACATTGAGGGTTGCTCAACTGGGAAGGGAGACCATTCCACGTTCGTGTTGTGGGTGGAAAAAAGATCGTCTAAACCGCTCAGTTCTTGTCTTGTAGAGAGTGAAGTCGGAACGACCACGCAGGTTATAAGTGGAGACATCAGCAGTGCGAGTGGGAAGCAAGTTGCTAAGGAACGAGGGTGTTTCGTAATGAATGAATTTGAAAAGCGTATATCGTCTATGTTTTTCTCGCCGCTTTGAGAGCGGTACCCAGCCGTGTTCTAGTAGAAGTCGTTCATTTGAGGTAGAGCGCGTAATTCTAGTTATTATACAGGCTGCGTCATATTGCAGATTATCAAGGTCGTGGAGTAGATAACATGGGGCACAGTCGCGAATAATATCTCCGTAGTCCATGAGCGGCAAATCTATGCTGAGTATATATGTTCAAGGGTTTTCCTGTTAAGTTTAAATTTAAGTTTTTGCATTTGTGCAGGAAGTTCACTTTCACATATTTCCTTAAGTTGAAAGTTCCAGTTTAGATTCGATTGTAATACTATACCAAGGTGTTTGTGTGTGTCAACTCAACTACGCTAATTGGTCTGTTATCGAATTCTAAACTAGGGTTGTGGCCATCTGTCGTACTTAATGAAAATCTGACAGCTTTAGTTTTGTTCGAGTTAAAGGTTACTAACCATTGACACGACCATTTGTTTATGTTTTCAAGGTCTTTATTTAGTTGAGATACAAGATCTGTGAACATGGGTTCTGATTTTGTAAGGCATGTATCGTCAGCGTACCTTCCTGTAACAGCTTCAATAATCTTCCATATGTCATTTATATATACCAGGAAAAGAAAGGAACCCAAAACGGATCCTTGAGGAACACCTGCTTCTAGTTTCTGATAATTAAAGGAAGTTCTATTGACAGGTACCCGTTGTTGTCGATTGGACACAAAATCTGGTAACCACCCAAGGAGTGGGCCAGATATTCCGCATTGCTGGAGTTTAAAGAGGAGTCCTTTATGCCACACTTTCAAAAGCTCTGGATATATCACCCGAAAGGGCACAAGTATTCAATTGCTTGTCAAGAGAGAGACAAAGGGAGTGGTAGAGTCGAGTAACTCGAAAGTGGTACTGTGTCCGGGTAGGAAGCCAGACTGAAGCTGGTTAATAAGTTCGTGTTCGTGAAAGTGATGAAAGGGGAATTCCAATGCCAACGTTTCGTAGAGTTTTCCTAAACATGGAAGCACGGAAGTAGGAGGTCTATACTTCATTCTGTTGGACACGTCACCACCTTTGTAGATCGGGTTGGCATCCGCTTTCTTCCATATATGTGGAAATATTTGTGCATGGGTTGTCTTTCGGAAAAGTATACTGAGGAGTAGGGCTACAAAATGTGTTGTTTCCTTGCGCATCCTTACACCGATTCCGTCGTGACCGTGAGCTTTACCAACTTTTATTGAGTTAATTGCATTGGTTGGTGTAGTTGTAACAATATTTTTATCCGTTATTAATGTCAGCATTTTCGAATGTATTATGAAAACCGCACAAAATGCCCTAAATTGGAAAGGAGCGTCGCATGCCATCGGAGACGGTATGCCGTGATGATGTAGTTGGAAAAATATTTCATCCGTCCCGACATGAGTCGGGACAGTTTGGATAAATATAGAATATACCCATAGTAGCCTGGTGTACTAAATGTTCACCACGAGTGGTGAAGTTGTGTTAACCGCGGGCCTTACACCAAGCTACTTTGGGTATATTTTATTTACACCATGACCGTCAGATTATTAAGAGTTGCTATTATTTTTCTCGATTTTACTGAACATCAGTCGTACATACGTGCGAATCTGTTTACATGAGCATCAGTGAACGGTACTTCCGTTGTCAGTTTTATCGCCGAAACGAAATGGAAAAAGAAACGGAGTCTTTTTCGTTTTAATAACACAATAGCATAATACTGATTCTTTATTAACACTAGGCAAGGCATGTTTGTTACTTTTTGGCATCTTATGAGATAAATAGGCTTTTCGCACATAGTACAATAGGTAACCATGGTATAAATAGGCTTCACCTCCCCCGTATGCTCTATCTATAAATAGTTAAAATGCTATTCGGTAAAATTTGGTTGAGACAATTTATTTTGCTTGTCATTGTAAGTTATGTATGTCGTGTGTCGGTTTCTTCATGCATGCTGCCTTCATAATCAACATGGATCTGGTAATATGTCCGAACAATAAAATGTCTAAAACATCAGAAATGAGATAACACACAGTGAACACACAACGCTAAAACTGTACAAAATGTTCAGAAAAAATAACTTTGATAAAGTGAACTAGCCCCTAGAAAATGCTTACGAGTCCCTCACAGACAGTGTGGGCCTCCTCACTGTTTGTGGAGGTCTCCTCCGTGTCTGAGAGGGACACCTCACTGTTTCGGGTGGGGCTATTCACTCTACCTCTCTGTTTTGGGTGGGTCATGAAGCCATGAGGCAATTCCTCCAGGCGTGTTTTCTCATTTTTCTCCATCGATCACCACGTTTACAGGAATCCCACATGTGGAACCCCTTCTACAGTTATCTATGCTTGACTTTATTGGTGTTGAAGGTCATATACTTCTGCACAATGGCTATCATGATCACAACATGGAGATAAAGTCAAGGTCAGTCATTCATTTATATCCCATGTAGCAAATTGCAAAGGACTGGCACCCAAACATTAGTGACTGGGTCCTATTTTACCAGTTAAACAGATCTTGTTTATCATAGTAAACAAGCTCAGCTTCACTTCCCGGGGTTCGCGCGGGGGACAAACCTCTCATACTCTCATATGACGAAATAGGTATTTTCACAGTATGAGGGTATGAGATTTGAGAGATTTCATTTGACCGAATCGTTCATGACATAAACGTTATTTTTAGATACGTTGGTTTACTACTTATTATGAATGAAGACTTATCACAGCTGTTGTTTCATGATCACGCCGTTTTGTTCCACACATTGTGTTAATATATTTATGTTTTCAAGGTGGGGCCCTGCGAATCAACCCAAATCAACCTGACGTTCTGTTTTATATTTACAAATAAAATCAATAAGGTCTCTCAATGTGTTAATCTGTGTTAAACAACAGTAGTTGGGCATAAGTATATGCACGTTTGTTTGTTTGTTTTTTGAAAGCCAAACAAAAGGATTGAGCTGTACATGATATCATTTCAACCATTGTGAGACGGGTCGGGACTTGAATTCAATAACAAACAATTATAAATAGATTGTAAAATAGGCAGTGACTTGTCATTGATCGGTTTTATTGTTGTGTGCGTATTATAGACAACGTACGTGCTTGTCATCGATATGGAACGCTTTACGCCATTTGTAATTTATCGACACCTTGTGGAACGTGCTTTTCCCCTACCGATACTCTTGGACATTCCCACATATACTCTTGAGCACGCGCATTTTCTCCTAACTATACAATGAGGTAATATATCAATCACACTCTTGTCACCGGAAGGGGGCCCGCCTTCTGGTCGTGAACACCCGCAGACATAGGTATTATTACCTAGAACAATAAGGCAAGGTCGTAGGACAATAGGGGATGCGGTGTGTCAAACCCGTAAAACAATAAGCTTAATCCTCAAACAATAGTCAGAACCGTGGCCCACCCTTCTTGAACACCTGCAGATGCACAATATCAAAGTCTCATACAATACCCATACAATAGGAAAACAGTCGGCGAACAATAGGCCGAGATGGCGGAATTGTATAGAGTCTATGTATAGGAAAATCCTCTCAAAAAATGCCGTCCACAAAACAAGATGGCGGATTTTGTACCGTGTCTATGGGGAAGAGGTGTTCTATAGAGCTACCCCTTACTACTCGTCGATGGTGCATTTGGCTTCAACCATTGCAAACCCTGCTAGTGTAGAGTTAGTACGTTGGGGGAGCTGACAGTTGCTACCTGTTTTGCTGAAGAATTGATACCCTTATTACCTTCGAAATATTCCAAAACGACCGGCGCTGCTTGTTTTCCGAGGGGGGGGGGGGGGGGGATATATTCGGGTGATCCTTGCTCGCCTGACCGACATTCGTTGGTGCTTTTTTATTTTTTGTTTACTTTTATTTAATTGTTTTATTTTATTTTTGTTGCATAATTTTGGGTGTGTGTGTTTGGCGTTGTATAGTTATTGTATTTTTATCTACGTGACCTGCCCTGCTGCACTAATAATTATACAGTCAGTACACTTGTTATAATGTCCTAGTTGCGAGGGACGCACAAACTGTGCACGTTGTCTTTATTGTATAATAGAATTTTTCCAGAAGTCACTTGTCAATAAACTTTTGAATTATCATGGCGTAAACTTTTCGTCTCGTCAAAGGTGTTCTAAAACAATGCTTTAACCACCATCCAATATCACACTTGTCTTACGCATATCAACACTGACGGTCTGTATGGTTGTGCACTATGAAATACAGCCTATGACGAACTGGGCGAATTCACACTGCATTTACGGAGAGGCGCAGGAATTATTTAATCCTACAGCTCTATACATCCGCAGGGTTAAATTATTATGGCTCTACACTACCGAATTATAGTTCTTTCTGTTGACTGCTCGACTCTTTGAACGGGGTAAGCTTTTCCTTCACGACACACATTCACAAATGTGCCGAACTTGTTAAACATTGTTTCTTAGTTGAACTCATTAACCGTGAGGTTTTTTTCTGTTCTTTGTTCACACCTAATAAAATATTAATGGTCGCTATAATGGTATCCGTACTTTAGTGCGAGACCACTTGGACGGCAGCGCGATAACAAAGGCTGGTAAGTTCATTTCACGGGGGAGTCTTCTTTTAAACAACCTCCTGGAAACAACATTGTTAGACCCAACGCCGCTTCTCTAATTAGTGTTTTTTTCTATCCCGCCCGGATATGTTAAAGAGTGTAGCAGATCGATTTTGTCAATCCAAATCTACGAGGTAAATTGGGTTCATATTCACTCAACCCAGTTGATTTGGGTTAAATTATAACCTAAATGATTTTAGGGTGCTATTGTACTATTTGAAGTAGTGAATGGTACCCTGTATGAAACAATAATATACATGAATAGAAAGTACAAAATGAGAGAGAGAGTGGGATTTGGTTTGGGGTGACTCCAGTCCTATATCTACAACTTCAGACTTTCACCCGAACCCTACTCCCACCTGACACCTAGTATGATTAATTATCGTTACAGAAATCGTCACGGGCCCGAATTTCTACACCCCGGCCATAATGTTATAAAATATAAACTGCGCTAAAGTTTTAAAAACTTCATTGTATCATCAAAAACGTCATACATTCTTCTCGATTAACTGGTCCAGTTCTTCATAAGATATTTTACACACTAAACGATAGATTATAGAAGAAATTGCGGAAAGATAGAAATCGTATCCCCCTCTGTGAAGATATAGAAATTTTCACTTTCACGGTATCAATCAAAATGGCGGCTTTCAAAGCATCACTTCAAGGTGAATACTAGTCAAATTATCACTGAAAATGATCAATGTGGTCTAGAAGCGTATAATGAAAAGAAAAACTAGTGGGTTTTTTTGAGTGGATTCCGATCATTTTCAGCAATACTTCAACACGTATTCACATTGAATTGATGAATGAAACCCGCTAGTCCAAACATGGCCTGAAAGTCCGTAATATAAGTGTTTGGTTTGGTGCGTCCTTTCAAAGGACATACCAAACCCAAAACTTATATTTCGGACTTTCAGGCCATGTTTGGACTAGAAACCGGCCAACTGAATTTGATCACAAGACGCTATCTGTTCTGAGTATGGATCAAATCACTTCCGCGTATCAATGATTTAATGCGCTGTTAACATTCATGCATCAATTCATGGTTGAAACGAGTGGAATTATTAGATTATTATAAGAAGTGTATAATAAAAAGAAAATCTAGTCTTTTTGAGTGGACACTGAAAACTATCTCATGATCGACCGATACAAATGCTTGCGCGAGCGAAAATGCCTATTTGTCTCGGTCACAAGTGAGATAATTTTCGGTATCCATTCAAAAACACTAGATACCCTCTATTTATTTTGGCTTTCTTGTGGATTTTCTAAAAGTGTATATGTATCTTGACAAACGTATAAATTTCTTAACATATAACTTCACATTCAGCTACAAGAGTACGATATTTTCTCAATATGGTCTTCTCGTGTAACTGTTTATTGAAGAGTACCTTTAAGGCTCTCCTATCAATTATTACAATTGTTATTATTAATGCACTTATGGCTCTCAAAAAATAATTCAGTACTCTGTAGTCTGATTCCCAAGAAGATCCAAGAAAATATATAAATTATTACAATGGTCAGTTGATCTAAGTTGTCGTATTCCGACGAGATAAGATCGACCTGATACAATCAAATGGAATACAATGTTTAATCTAACAATCAACTTAATTTGCACCCCAAAACCCGGGAAAAAGTTTGTATCAGCCCCCCCCCCCCCCCCCCCCCCCCCCCCCCCCCCGTTCCGATTCTGTCTCAGGACAGATTCAATTTTCGGAAATTCGGTAGCGCACTATCACATATATGCATTATTGTTACGCATTATAATATAGTTCCTGAAATTCTAAATATTTTGACCAATTTAAACTGAAAAAATGGGGAAACGAAACGGGCTTTATGTAACGGAATTGTTAAATAAATGTATTTATCTTACAATCAACATGTATTTTGTCTGTATTAACTCCGCAACTGTCGTGTATCCGACCCTCTGATACAGATGTTTGTATCAGGGGGTCGGATACAAGCACGTTCCTTTCGCGTGAGTTCCATTTTTTTTTCCTTTTTTGTTCATCCATACGAATAAATAGTTCGTTATATATTCGTCTACATTCTTGACTTATCTCCAATATATTGTAAGATAAAATGATTATTACCATTATGTGGATGTACAAAATATGTATCCGAGTCTCGCTCCGGGTTCTTAGAGTAGATCACGACTCGTCTTCGACTCGTCATTATCTGCCTTTAGAACCTGGAGCTCGACCCGGAAACATATTTTGTACATCCACATAATGGTAATAATCTCCATGTATTGACCTCGAATCTGATACAAATTAAAGGACACACACATGGTCATGATAACGTATATATATTAATTGACTATTGTAATATTTTGTTCATTACATGTTAATAATTAATAATTATTTCGATCTTGTTTGCAATACCTAAAATTCAAATAAGATCAGGATTATATTAACTAAAGAGCACATCAAACATTTGTGGAAATTGGAAACGTGTTGTCATAACAAACGTTCATATCGTAAATAATTAATAAATAGACAGAACGCGGTGTCCTGTTTGAATCGGTGGGTGTTTTACATAAAGAGTTGGAATGGCTCAGTCATATTTCATTTGTTTTGCTTGAGCTGTACTGATCAAGTGGGCCGATAAAAATATTAAAACAACCTTTTGGGAACCAGTCTAAATTACAATCGTTATCTTTTCTCTTGGTCATGTTTGTTGCAATTCGTATCGCTGGTTCTCTTCAGTTGGTGTCCACTCACGCCTAACCATTTGATAGTAAAAATAAAAGTACAAATTTGGACAGATATGCAAAACAGCTGGGGGAAATTTTTCTAAAAGAAGGTCGAAGCATGTCAGGATTTTCCGAAGATTTAAAGAAATAAAGTTGACTAATTTAGATATATGGGGATCCGCGGACGGACGGCCACGGGTTTGGGTTAATGTTGTGGGTGGAATGATTGTTTTTTTTAATATTATCTCATTTTTGGTTAACTAATGTTTTTATGAACCGCCTTTATTTACTTTGGTCCTTTTCGATTTTACACTACTCGACAGACGATCGATAATTGTATAGCGAAATTTGGAACTTTTGTTTATGTTTTGTGTTTGTAACAGTATCGGCCTTCATCCTGTGCACCAGGAACCAAAACTATAAAACGTTTGCAACTATATTTTTAAATGTGTTTTTCCTCCGGTGAAAAGAAATAAATGGAATATATCATTAGCTTTTAAAAGACGTCTTTTATTTCTACTTAATGATGGTGTTTGAAATGTGGACGATACAGTATTAAAAGCTGTCGGAGCATATCAGATTTGAAAGCGGTCAAAGATTCCGAGGCCAATCCGCTGTACCACCCAAATCATAAAGATGTTTTCCTGTGAATGTCAGGCTTTTGTAGAACAGACCGATCTATATGAAGGGAGGATGCTTGGTGTGAAGGATGCAAGTGAGGTCCAGTAGGAAAAATCGTATTTTAGATTCTGATGCATCTGGGAAGAGGATGAGGGAGAGGACCGGATAGAGGAGGTGAGTGCTGGTGTCTATAGGGCAGATAGGGTACACATGGCAGGTCGGGTAAGGAGAAAGATCAAGTGAGAGTTCGGGTATTGATGAAACGATGCAAGTTGCAGGTGATATGAGGCCCGAGGACAGAAGTAGGAAGGAGAATAAAAGAATGTTAGTTGTCGCGGGTAGTTTGTGGTCCTGATAGCTTAAATCGGAATTTCTTGTGTTTTCCTGGTGCGAGGGGAGATGATCTGAGAGAAAGGGTGGGTGGTATTGTGGCGGAGTCGTAGTGGTGGTTCATCTGTGGTCCATCAAGACCAGGGAGAAGACATCAGTAAGACTGGTGGCAACGTACTGGGATTTAGTCAGTAAATTGCTCATTAGGAACGCAAAGGTAGTGGTTCGTCCTGTTCAAAGGGATGGTGATGAGCGGAATTCGAGGATTATGGCGTTGAATGAGGAGTTAGAGAACTATCGTGTTGAATTGGGAACTCCCTTTATTGATCACTTGGCCATGTTCTGGCGTAAGGGGTGCATGTACTGGCGAGGCAGGCTGCATCTTATCAGGATGGGAACACAAGTGTTGGGAGAAAACAGGACAAGTATCAGAGCTGTTTTGAAGACGAGCGGCATGGGAGATCAGAGGCAATAGCAATAGGAGACACAAGTGGGGTGAGCAAGACTGAGGGGAAGAGTAGACGAATACCGCGGTCACCGTCAGAAAACAACAGGATCAATTGGGGAAAGGCAGGGAATCCCGTTACTCTGAAAGTGTGGTTTAGCAACATCCAGGGAATCCACGGGAAGTAGGTGATATAGCTACATTGATCGTGGGGGAGAAAAGTTATGTCATGGGTTTAGGCGAAACGTGGTTAAGATAGGATGAACAGATAGACCAAGTAAGGGGGTACGTATAGATAGGTGTAGGACGAACCAAAGGTTAAAAAATGGAAGAGGGGAAGGCATGTACATTAAAGGAGATTTAAAACCTCCGTTAATCACAGATCAGGCAGATGTCAGTACCTCGGCTAATGTATCTAAAGACATTAGGTGGGTAAAAGTTCAGAAGAGCGATATTCTACTATATTCTCACAGATATCGATTTATGGAGGGAGGTAAAAGAGAGAGAAGTGATGGCAAAGGGAGTTGGAAATTGATTTATGGAGGGAGGTAAAAGAGAGAAGTGATGGCAAAGGGAGTTGGAAATTGATCACCATTTGCTTACAGTTACGAGCAGGTCACAAACCCAACAAGACGAATGAGAAGCTCTGAATAGGTTTGGAAACTCAGAAAGGATACTGACTGTGAGCTGCTTATAGGACAATTGAAACCAAATCTTAAGAATGTACACAGGGAGACCAGTGTCCAGGAAATGGCAGATGACATAGGTGTCAGCGTAACGGAGGCAGGGAAGGAAAGTATAGGAGAGATTCGGATGCCAACGAACTGTAAACATGTCTGGAAATAAGCAACCTGTTATTTGCAGAATAGGGTCCCCGGGGGTCAATTTTCTGGGCATATCCCATACAGTGGGCCAATTTATTCTCATGGTATCTCTTTCTCCTCAGGCCTGAAACTTTTATTCAGTTTCACAAAGGGTAAATTTTGGGTGATGCTACCCTGCTGTGCAAGGTAGCATCACCACATTCAGCCTCTGGGGACCTCATTCTGCAGATGACAGTCTGCTTATTTCCAGGTCTGATCGTAAAGGGCTATAAAAGGCAAAAACGTCAAACGTGCATCGTACAGGAGGAGTGGAAAATTCAAGTGGGTGGAAAGTAACGAGATCTGGGTTGCAAAAGAAGAATACCAACAGTCACGAAATAAAGTAAATAAGATAAAAGACGATAATCGGGGCTGCGGAACTGCACTCTTATTATGATTATAAGAATGGCAGGTGGATCGAGATCGAACGTATTTTGGAAATGGGTGAATAATAGAAAAACAGGAAGTAGTTCGCCTAGTATTAAAATACAGGGCGGAAATACAGACGATCAACACCAAAGCGAGGAAATATGGTGAACCCATGGCTGTGCCAAAATGAGTTGGTGAAAATTTATCGAACTTCGTTTGCAGTAAGACAAAAATAGGTGGTCTAATGGTCTCAAAATAAGGGAAAGGAAAAGAGGGAGGGATGGATGAAATTCCTAACAAATTCCAAAAATGGGGGAGATGGATTTTGTAAAATCCTAGCCGGCCCTATTCTACTTAACTATAGAAAAACAAAATGTTCCACAAAAGTGAAGAGGAAGTATGGTCACATTTATATACAAAAAGGGGAGACAAGGAAATATTGAATAATTATTGGGGGATCTTTGTCAACAGCTGTATTGGAAAAACATTTTTTGTAAGGCTCTGTATGGGAGATGAGAAGATGTGATCGAAGAAAATGGCGTTTTTGGGGAGAGATCCAGAATGTTGTCGGGAAGTGAAGAAGAGTCACGGCCATCTTTTCATACTGTCTCAAATGATAGAATCTGAGAAAGCTAAAAAGAAAAAGTTGTTTATGGCGTTTCTGGGTGTTAAAAGTACATACGATAGAGTACGGATGGAGAGTATGTGGCGAAGGATTGAGGCCTTGGACCTGCGGGGTGAGTTTGTTGGAATTATGAAAGTACTATACCAAGATGCTGCAAAGTGAACTTAGTCTGGGTAACATTGTACATCGAAGATTTATGAGATGAACTCCTGCATAGCGACGAGAGTGTAGCTGTTGCAGAATGGCCCAGGCCGATGGATAACAGGGTCGAGTAATGCTGCAGAACTAGAAGCAATGGTGGTGAGCTTTTGGTGGATGATGATCAAGGACAGGATAGACTTAATGAAACTCTTATCTTAACAATTTGAAAAATCTCCCCCCAACAGCAGATGGTCTAACCTAATATTCTAGAATATTTGGAATTCAAATACAAAGACAGGGTGGATTCAGAAAGTGAGGTAGCTGATAGATAACCATTCAATGGAGATATTCGACTTAGAAGTGGGGACAACCTAGGGTTAAGAAAAACATTAGAGAAAGTGTCATGTGGGATTGTAACCGAAATTGGCAAGAGGGGTCCATCAAAGAGGTCTCTGGGTGGCCTACGTGATAAAAAGAAGCCAAGTTTTAATGAGTACATTAATAGCACCTTTGTAGGGTCACTGCTGTTTAAGCGGAGGTCGCAGTCGTTGGAGCTTTTAGGAAAAATTGGGAAAGACAACGAAAATGAGTGACAAATGTGTAATTTAGGAGTAGTGGAGACCCTGGAACCTTTGTTAGAATGTTCAAAATATCTCTGATAAGCCTCGGTGGACAATTTCAACCGTGACAGGAAATGTCAATAAGAGATTCCATAACGGCTACTTATTTTCGTTTTGGAGCAGTCCTGCCTTAGGTCCCTAACAAATCTCCCATTGTGTTTTTTTTTTAAAATGTTCAAGGCATTCATCAACCTATCAAGGAAGATTGGATGCTCTACAGCGTGCTTCGGGGCTTCCTTCGGACAGTCTCGACAATTAGACACTAACGCCGCCACTCCAGACCCGCCCCACCTTAACACATGTCATCTCCCTTATGCATACTAGCATCTTGCAAGTGTGTTCACTCGTTCCTATAAATATATCTACGAAAACTGCCGGTAAAAAACATTCAAACACGCCTGAAATTGTTCAGACAAATCATTCAGTGGGGTTCTCCTCATGGTTGAGAGGTCGAGTGTACACCATTGTAATATTTAAAAACATTTACCTCCATACATAACAACGTTAGACTCTCCTCCCAACACTCGGAAACGAACTATTTGATAACATCCCATGCCCAATTCTTCCCAATCTCTCCGATGCTTATCCTCTCCTTTGTGCCACCCATTACCCATATATCCGCAATTTTCCCATCTAACTTCCCCATTATACTCCAAGTGAATCTTATGTTTTTAGACTGATAGCTGTCTGGGTGTCCTAGGTGGGCATGGACGACGCAGGGAGCATTAACTCTGGGCTATCTTCGAAAAGGCACTCTCGAAAACAAATAGCCTTTGATCGCTCACTATTGGCGTGACCGACCGGACCTTTGGGCGATATGGTATTAGCGCATACAATGGTCACCGCCTGCCGACATTGATGGTCGAAAATGAAATTTTAGGACACCGCGAGGATGGGGTGCTGGATATCTGCAGCCTCTGTGGGTCATCTACCTCTTCTTCACAAAACATCCTGAAACATCCAAAACAAGGAGGAGTCGAAAACCTCGATTTATTTTTCTTGATTATCTGAGCGCCAATTTGTCTGAAACATTGATTCTCTAGATTGGAAAGGGGTAACGTGTCACACACCGCCCCAGGGTGCGTGACATCCATTTCGATCCCAGTTCACTACCATTCAGTTGAAACTAGAAGTCTTGTGACTGTATTCTGCACTATTTTGAAGTAAGGGATACGAAGGAACAGAATGCTTGATGATGTCACGCTAATGGTGCAGCTTGACAGAGACAAAAGTGCACTTACTTTGCACACAATTACACATCAATGCTTTAACATTGCAAAAGGCACCTAGTTCCACTCAAGGGGTGATATCAAGGGTTTCTAAATACTTACCATTAACGTAATGCAGTTTTTCGGAGAATATTTCTCCTGTCCCGAGATTAGTAGTATCTGGTATGTAATGCGGTTTTCAGGGAGACCTCGGTGGCGCATCTCGGAAGTGATGTCATGTCACATGACCTAGTGGCACCATGTTGGGGTGGCATGGTAAACCTCGCAAGTGGCCATGTTGTAACGTCATTGCTATAATGATACGTGTAGCTCAGTAGGTAGAGGTGCAGGCTGCAAGCCGAGAGGTCCTCGGTTCGAATCCCACTTGCGGCAACCGCGTTGTGTCCTTGGGCAAGATACTTCAACCCCATTGCCTACGTGGGGGCACGGTGACGTTGTGTACTAATGCGTACTGCACGTCGATGGTGCACCTGTCTTCAACCAATGCTAACCCTGCTTGTGTGGAGTTAGTATGTTGGGGAGCTGACAGATGCTCGCCGTTGCTCGGTGGTTCTCTCCGGGTACTCTGGCTTCCTCCACCCGTAAAACTGTCGCGATCATGATTAGCCATTGTGCAGAAATATGTGACCTTAAACACTAATAAATAAATAAATAAATAATGATACGTGGTGTTAGTGTGCATGCGCAGCGCTTAGTTAGTATAACACGTGTTTCCGTTGACCATTTTGTTTACTGGAGGCAGTCGTCTTGGTTTCTATGGTGGTACCTGGTGGCTATGTGACCCAAAACCCTCTAATAGGATGGGGTGTGTTCGTATGAATAGGAGTAGTTTTCTGGTTTGGAATGAATGAATGAATGAATGAATGAATGAATTAATTAATTAATTAATTAATTAATTAATTGATTGATTAATTAATTAATTAATTAATTAATGATTTATTTTGCAATATACATGTACAAATACAAAACATCTATAGAATAATTTTATTAATGGCATTGCGGCAGTTAAGTTAGAGGGAGAGTTGTGTGTATTGCAAGGAAAAGGCATAGCCAGAATGGCTGTCTTCCTGCTGACTCCTACAGTTTCTACAGATATCATTTTCTGCAGATTACGAAGACTGACTGATTGGGCATTGGATATATGCCTACTTGGCCCGAGCAAAACGATATTAACAAGGACGATTCTCATGACCTGATGATTTATCATCCCCTGCCTTAAGTATGCAGCATGCGCCCCCCCCCCCCCTCCCCAACCAGTGGTATTTCGGCGCGGTCGCTCCTCCGGAGAGGGCGAGACCACTCACATTTTCGAAGCCAGGAGAGCGGCAGACACATCAGGAATGATAATATGCGTGTTTTATCATGCCAGACCTTGATTTACGTGTATACATGTAAAGCGGTAGCAGATATTGGCCGTTACGTTAAGTATGTGGTATTTGGGAGGTGATCTAACTGCATTGGTGATTGGGGTCAGTGGAATAGACGGTTGATGATATCCACCCTTAGTCTAGTCGTTAACAGATTTGCGTACAAATATCAAGTATTGGGAAGGAGTGAATATTGGAAGATGAGATTCAGAGTGAGACAGAGTACATGATGATTTCAAGATTTTATTCACCTATTTATTTCTTTATTGGTAAGATTGTACTTTCCTCCACAAACCCGCTGATTAAACAACCATGCAACTTGGTCTATATTGACATTGAATGTCTTCTTTCCTGACAACGTCAGCACAAGGGTTCTTCAAAATACTCCACGTGGTCATTAAATAATAATTTGCAGCTTCGAGATCATGGTCTATTATGGGCATTAAAGCCAACCCTACAGTCCTTACAAATGGGGTTTCTACAAATAATTGGACTGTCGTATGAATCGATGATTTGGTGAAGTATTACTTTCTCGAATTGATGTCTGTTTACTATTTTCCGAGTATCGTCGTGTAACTCATTCTAAACTTTAGGAAATAGATATGTTGGTAATTGTTGAATTCAGTCCGTCCTGGGTCCAAATATCGTAAGCTGTTCCGCTTGTCTGGTAATAACTCTTAACTCCCGACTTACTTGTATTGTATGAAAAGTCATTTTGAAAACCGGAAGGTAGACTCTTATAAATCCAGTCATGGGTAAACATTAGTAAGCTGACCCTATATAGGTCAGGTACTTTCAGAATTCTATTTTTTTAAGAATAACGGGTCAATGTGGGAATTATACTTTTTATTGTTAATGATGCAGATTGCACGTTTTTGCATTAAAAGTAGCTTGTTAATACATTTTGAAAGGTCCCATATCTGGATGCAATACAAAATATGACTATGAACTAGAGTGTAATGATAAAAGAGCCCTATGAGGCAAAATCTATTTTTCTCTGTTAAATATAGAATTTGCTCTTGCCACTTTAGAGCACAATAGAGAGATATGGTTTTATAACTGAGTTTATCATCTATATTTATCCTAAAAATTTCAATTACCCAAATAATTTTTTCATAAAACCTGTTACCCGGATGAAGTAATACATTTTGTTAAACGTAAAAAGTCGAAATACTCTGAAGACTGTGATGGTATTACGACATATCTCTTGAAGAATAGTACAAGTATATTAGCCCAAACAGTTGGAAGTAAATTCATAAAGATGTAAACAAGAGGACGGAAATACAAGTAATCAATACATTATCGATTCAGAATCAGACAAGGGCTTGGCAAAGATACATGGTATATGATGGTGCGTCGGGAACTCACCGGGAGCAAAAACGCGATTGAGGAAGATTTATCGAACTTCGTATACAATTACACACACGTTGAGGGGACGCGAAAAGAGATTTTTAAATTACAAAACAGATAGGCGATAGAGGCAGTTGGAATGTCTAACGTAATAAGGAGGAGAGGAACTATATATCGGCCTAATGACATTATTCAGTTGTGTAATCGAGAAAGAAGGGGTTCCCAAAAAGCAAGGCAGCTTTTTGTATACACTAAAATGGAATGAAGAAATATGGGATGATTAAAAGATATTTCCATCAGAAGCAACAGTAGGCCGGTTTTCAGCAAAATCAAGCATAGGGGGTTACAGTAGTGATCGAAGAGCGGTGTTTTTAGGTAGAGCTGGGCGGTTTTAATTTTTCAGATTCGGTTCGGTTTCAGGAAAAAAAACACGATTTCGATTCAGTTTTTGTATGTGTTAAGAACATGAACATTATAGTAAATAACAGTTCGGGCTCATTAAATTGCACCATAAACCACAATAGTTTGTGCGACTCCACTCACCAGTGTAGGCACTGTCTGTAAATACCGCCATCGGATTCAGCCCGACTTCCCAATGATCATTCTTAGGGGTTCTAGAGGGTCAATTGCTAAGCCTATTGAGGCAGAAAAACACATAAATATAGAATAGACCTGTATTGTTTTCAAGTAAAAAATTTATTCTACGATTAGGATCAAGAATGATCATTCTTAATTCTACGAGTAGAATAAATGTTTTACTTGAAAACACTATTCGTTTATTTTGTTTATCCCATAAATCTTCTACAGGGCAGTCGCGGCAAAATCGTGCTATAATTCGCAACAAAACACAGCGAGAAGTGAGGAGCACATTGGTGCAATTCGATCGACCAGCAAAATTGGCAAAAATAAACAAGGCGCAGTAATACATTTCTGTCTAAAAATAATTACACTACAAACTTGAGCTAAACTTGCAAAAAAAACTTTATTATATGAGCAGTGGGTGGTGTTTTCTACTGGCATTGTGTAATACTTTCAAAAAGATTTAAAGAAATCAACAATCGAACTATTAATTATGCTAGACAAATGTGGTAGAGGCCAGAGGTCAACAAGTCCGTCGCTACTAGGGGAATAAATTATTTCAGTGTTAAACCTATGGGGAAAATTTATCACCCTACTAGGTGAATAAAGGAAAAAATTATCCTTGGCCTTTATTGTTGAAATAAACGGCCATTTATGGGATAAATTAATATAACAGGTGAACGACGGTTCGGTTTGGGGGAAAAACGACGGACGTGGCCATGCGTACTAGCAGAAGCAGTGCACCATCATGGAGTGCATCGATTTCGAAAGAGAAGAGTACAGGTTAGGAGGGTGGATGATATCGGTGCAGCCGATCTAGAGGACATAAAGTTGTTGGCTAGACACAATCGAAGAGTGAATATCTTTTGATCACATACGTCTTTTCGAAATACCAGTGGATGGTGGCTTGGAAAAATAAGTATGGAACGACCGCAAACAATGAATATGGACTCCTGCAATTTTTAAAAACATCTTTCGTCAGAGCGGATGACAAACCAAAAAATTATGAGTGATAAAGGACGCGAATTGTACCACGTGCGCCTTTGATCTCTACCACTAGACCTCTAGTCCACGGAAAACCAAGAGAAATCAACTCGTCACAATAACGTATATGTTACAATAAGACTCTACCCATAGCCCAAAACCTACATGGTAAAACACGAGAGGCTTATTTACTAAACTTGTGATCGTTAAAAAGTTGCCTTGTTCAAGGCAACTTTTAACGATCACGGGTTTAGTAAATAAAACTCTCGTGTACCCCACGACGGCACTGGATAAATAATCAATAAACCAGATAAACTCATTCCATCTCAGTTCAAATCGTAAATAGGTTTGTAATTTAAACAACACTTCATCCGGAACACCGTTTGCTGCACGTGTGAAACATCCAGAAAGATGAAGCGACTTGCTTGTCACTCCGTTGATGAAGCAATTACGAAACGGGCGACGACATTTCAAATATTTCACTTTGTGACAACAGACGGTAACATTTGGAGCCATAAACATAAAAGAAGCTACGCCAGCTCTCATCCAATCAAAGGGCGAGGATTTTACACTTATTGGAACATAAATTAGTGTAACAGATGAATAGCGTTTATCTAATCGATATTGTATTCTCATTGTCACAATTTCTCCCTGATTGGCTCGTCCAAAAGGAGAAACTGTGACGACAGCGCGAGGTATGCGCCCCTTTGTCGGATAGACTAAGTGACGAGAGTTCATAGATGACACTAATACACTTCGCTCCCATTAACCCTTTACCTAACCTGAAAAGCAGACGACACTTGCAAAAATAATTCTTGAATAACTAATTTTTTGTCTCAAAATCTTGTCTGTATTAACTCCGCAACTGTCGTGTATCCGACCCCCTGATACAGATGTTTGTACCAGGAAGTCGGATACAAGCACGTTCCATTTTGTTTCTTGATTTTTATCCGTACGAATAAATAGTTCGCTATATATTCGTCTACATTCTTGACTTATCCCCAATATATCGAAAGAAAAAATGATTATTACCATTATGTGGATGCACAAAATCTGCATCCGAGTCTCGCTCCGGGTTCTAAGGGTAGATCACGACACGTCTTCGACTCGTCGTGATCTGCCCTTAGAACCCGCACTCGGACTCGTCGTAATCTGCCCTTAGAACCCGGAGCTCGACACAGATACATATTTTGTACATCCACATAATGGTAATAATCTCTATTTATCAGTGCACAAACACAGTAAAACCATTTGGTCGGTTTTGGTGTGTCTTTCTTTCGGTTTGCCGCAGTAACCGGGACCAAACCTGAAAACCGAAAACGCGCCCAGTTATATTTTAGGGAAAGGTTTCAGGAAGGGGAGAAGGTTACGCACGTCACGGGTCAACTTTTCACGCTATCCGAAATAAAACAAACCACGAGGCCTTGGGCCTGGAATGCGAGTTTGTTGAACTTGAAAACACAAAGAGAGATGTGCAAAGTGAACTTAGTTCAGTTAATGTTACAACAAGGGGGGGGGGGGGGGCGGGGGGGGCTATGAAGAAAGGCCTCAGTCGTGGTTGTTGCCTTTCACCAATTCCTTTGCATTGTACATCAAAAAACGAGGAGATCAACTCATGAAGATGCCAGGTCTATTTGTCGCAAATTATATGGAACTGGTGTCAGGAGAGCAAGAGGAACGAGGGAAAATGCTGACAACAGTTGAGAGATAAAGCATCATCCTGATACACAAACTGAATGAAAACAATAAGCAAGGTTACACCCGTAGACCGTATAATGCAGTCTTCCTGAATGGGGAATTCTATATTAACTACTTGTTGTAGGAGAGGCATATTATGGCTACTAGTTGATTAGGGTTCAATATAAACATCACAGGAAGAGGCATCTACCTAAACCACAAAAACATACCAACTATGAAGGAGAAACAAATTCTTAAACGAGCCAAAAATCTTTAGAGAGGAACAGCTTCAAAAAGGTTTTAATGGAAAACATTTAGGAAATTGTGGGTGAACAAAGCACAAGATATGCCATGATGGCACGGAAGTGATATCACTGAAGTAAACGACTGCAAAGCGATGCAGGTCGATAGATGACATGGTCGAGTGATGCTGCATCACTGGAAGGAATCAATAGTACCTGTTCTTAGGTTGGTTAAGATCAAGGACAAGGTAGAATTGGTAAACCTATATGGTAAATTTCCACGAGAGCGAGAGCCGATGGTGTAAACTAAAGTTCCAGAATATTTGGAATTCAATGTGCGGACAGGTTGGATTGCGCAAGTGATGGGCTTTATACAAACATTGCGAGACTGAAACTTGCTTTGTAAAGTACCAACCATGTAAAGTGGGGGCCATGTTATTTAAACTGTTCAACATGGTCTTATTGCAAAGCTCATTTCGCGTGCGCATGTCAGATTATCTGCCACAACACAGATCGTGATGATATCAAGCTTCGTCAACTCTTTGATGGGTATGCTCCAAAATTTAGGTGTCAAGTTTGCAAGTTGAGTCACGTATCGTTTAATGCAAAGGCAATGCAGCACGTTGAAAATATTCATTGATCTATACACTGTAAAAAATTACCGTAATTTGTTACGGTCATATGACAGGCAGCTAGTTTCCAGGCATATGACCGTAAGTGTTACGGCAAACCGTTAAAAGTTAAAAAAAATTTCACTGTCATTTGCTGTATATTCCCGTAATTTTCTTTCACGGTTTGCCGTTATTTGTACGGTCATATGCCTGGAAACTAGCTGCCGGACATATGACCGTAAAAAGTTTTAACCATCATTTGCCTTATTTTCCCGTAAAAATTAATTATTATCAAAATAATTACGGTCAAAATGACCGGTGGCAGTGTTCCAGCCATATGGCTGGAACACTGCCACCGGTCATTTTGACCGTAATTTAATTCCAGCCATCATTAACCGAATTTTACATAGAACCAATAAAAGCATATGGGTTTGCCGGCCTTAGCGGAGATCCGCGGCCACAAGCCATAAGATCCATCGAATATCGGTGACGCAGTACAAACAGTCTGCTATTCTGCAAGATTACCGAAACAATCAAACACATACAAAAATTGATGTTGTTTGATTTTTCATGTCCAAGACTGAAATGAAAATGATTCATTTGGCCACAAACTTACAAATTGATAGTAATACATGTACGTTGTTGTTCGTCTTCAAAAGCATCGAGCATCCCTCTTGGAAATGGCGACTTCCAGAGTGGCATATGGAAAGGCCAATCCCATAATTCACCATTTTTACCGCCGTGCGTCGTAATTGAACAGCGTGACGGGAGAAATACGTTCATTGGATCAAATTCGAGGGTTTTTCTACGGCAAAACCGTTAAAATGAATTAACGGCCTCGTGACCGTTGTAGTTGACAGTCATCTGACAGTAGTTAACCGTAGAATTACGGTAATGTTTTACAGTGTACTTGATACCCCCAAATAATGAATATGCACTCCTCGAACTGCTGCCATAGAACTGACAGGGAAGATACCACCAGCGTTCAATGGTTTAATATTGTGGAAATGCTGATTCTTTCACACCCAAACCTGAAAACTATTGACCGATTGATCGCAGATAATTAAAACGGAGATTGTTAAATCACGCGGTTTAATTGTGTGTGTCGGAGGTTCATTGGTTACGGCACTGGACTTTAAAACAATCTGCCCACGGTTCTATCTATGCCAGGAGTAACTACGTTGAACTAGGCACTTAATCCCGATTGCACACGTGGGAGCACGGTGGCGCTGTATATTAAGACGTGCTGCACGCCAATGGTGCGCTTATTTTCAACCAATGCTAAACATGCTTGTGCGGAATTAGTGCGTTGGGTAGCCGACATTTGCTCGCCGCTGCTCGGTGGTTCTCTCCGGGTACCCCGGCAACCCCCATCCGTGCAACTGGCCGACACGAGATGGCCCAGGCAGTCGAAACTATTGTTAAAACTAGATAAATAAATAAATTATAGGTGTCACATTCAAGACATTCAACAGTTCATCTACACACCACATATTCCCAAAAGGAAACCCAAGACAATGCATTATAAGTTATGTGATGAATTGACGTTAGCGTGGTCTGAGATTTGCGGCTCGGAGCTTATGTTCAACCTAGACGCAATGTGTCGAGGTTGAACATACGCTCCGAGCAGCGAACCTCAGACCATGTTACCGTCAACTCATCACAATAACGTATATGTTCCAATAGACAGTACCCAGAGCCCAAAACCTACATCGTGAAACACGAGAGGCTTATTTACTAAACCTGTGATCGTTAAATGTTGCCTTTTTCAAGGCAACTTTTAACGATCACAGGTTTATTAAATAAATCCACGACGGCACTGGGTAAATAATCAATAAACCAGCTGAACTCATTTCATCTTATTTCAAATCGTAAATCGGTTTGTAATGTAAACAACACTTCATCCGGAACACCGTCTGCTGCACACATGAAACACCCAGAAAAATGAAGCGGCTTGCTAGTAACTCTGCTGATGAAGCAGTTACGAAACGGACGACGGCATTGCAAATATTTCGCGTTGTGACGTCAGACGGTAACATTTGCCACTTGAGCCGTAAACATAGAATATACCGAGTGTGCTCTTGTCCAATCAAAGGAGGAGGATTTTAATCTTATTGGAACATATAATGATGCTGATCAATCGCTTTGACGAATTAACATTTATTCGAACTAAGTGCGTGAGAATTGTCCTTGGGTAGTACGTAAGACCAAGTTCAACGGACGCGCATTTTAGACGAATGTAATCTATTTTTCTGTCCTATTTGAATTATCTCCGGTTATTTGTCTGTCTGAATCAAATGACTCTTTCAGTTGCATTTCAGACGTATCTTCGTCGGAGAGCGGCCCATTTAATCCACCCTATTAGAATCGATGCGTCGTTTCATTCAGACACTCGAACTAGCTACGAATCTAATCTAATGTTCCGCCGATGTTCGGTTGTGTTCGGGTATTATCGTTCGCATGCCGATTTATGTTAATTAGGGAATACCTGTTGGCAGGGTTAATGAACAATAATGTGTTAGGTTAGAAATGTCCAAAATGGGCCTGACAGGGAAAGAGTTGACAACCCAGTGAGTCTGTCGCAAGTATACCGGGTAACTGAATGAGATTCGACGATAATGCGCGCGTCTGAATCAGTGGGTATTTGGTACGGCTGGAGACGCATCTCACACAATTAGATACGATTCGTCGAAGATGCGTCCGTCTGAACTGGGATAACTGAAATAATATTGGCTTATTCCGTTTCACGTTTGTTAAAGAATTCCTTTCAATACTTGACTAGTTTCTTTGTATCCCTTCCGTGCCTTGAACATTCCTCTGAAGCTATTGACATCACTGATCGATACAGAAGTAGTGGAGTAATATATTCATGTCATCTGAGAATTATGTACATACTACAATAACGTGCCTGTACTGTGTGTTACAGTACGTGGAGAGTGTATTATCACTAAATCACCCGCGGAGTGGAGATTCCACCCAAGCAATAATTGCAAACTTGTTGCAAAGCATAGCCAGTACAAGCAACGTTTCAGGCAATGGACCTCCGGGTTAAACCCGGAGGTCCATTGACTGAAACATTGCTTCTGTTTTTGTCAATATGTACAAAATTTGAAAGTTGTAGCTTGGGTGATAACTCCACTCCGCGGGTGATTTAGTTACAATCCACTCTCCGCGTACTATACATCAGAGAAAGCGAAAAATATCACCAACGTTATACATCTGAAAAGTTCTTTGAATTTTGTAAATACTCAGTCACAAGTAATGTTTTTATTAACTCTTTGGTATCCTATGGTCTAGCTACCAAAATCCACCACATCATACACAAATATCTATACCATCATAGCACAGTTTCAATGAAAAAAGAATTCATAAAATGCACAATTGTTCGGCTGACAGGAATGACAATAAACTAACTATGGTCAGGAAGAGAAAAAGAAGAAAAAATAGGTTTTCTGAAGGATTATAACTGGTACGGTGAACCGTTTAATTGAATAACAACCTTGACAATAAAATTTCCTCAGTTAACAGGAGTTATCATTTAACGAGGGGGGGGGGGGGGTGGCGTTGCGGTTACCGGTTCTCGTCAGCTTACCGAAGTTAAGCAACGTCGAGTCCGGTTAGTCCTTGGATGGGTGACCGTCTGAGAGATCGATTCGGACTCCCGCGTTGTGTCCTTAGACATGGCATTTAACCCCGATTGATCACATGGAGGCACGATGACGCTGTGTACTAAGGCATACTGCACGTGCGCATGTCTTCAACCAATTTAACCCTGAATGTGCTGCAGTGTTGAGTTACGATGTTGGGGAGCTCTCAGCTACTCGTCGTCACGCGGTGGTTCTCTCCGGATACACCGGCTTCCTCCATCCATAAAACTGTCACCGACACGATATGACCTTGGCTGTTAAAGTGTCGTTAAAGCTTAATAAACAAATAAACAATTCATTTAACATGGATCTGGTCGCGTTTCTTTATTCTAGAGATACATGTAATTTGAGCATTTATTCTATTATATCTTGTTTGACAGGGCTCATGGAGCTCTGTCAAACAAAATAAAATGAATCAAATGCCTGAATTAGATGTACTGAGGTCAAAAAGGTTTTATAACAAGGAAATTCAGTGATTGTCGGAAAATTTCTCAACATTTTACAAGACTTTTAAATTAAAAAAAATAGTAGTTTACTCTATTATATTTTTGAAATTATCAGGTCAAATTAGTATTGGAAGTAATAATCAATTAACAAGGTTATTTAATTAAGAGGTATCCACTACTTGCATTAGTTTGTTGTCTTCTACTTGGCATGCATAGGCAAAGGATTACCAATAATTGTTAATGTATTAAGGTGTTACGTCTGAGTGGTTCGAATTATATTTATTAATATCTTACCTCCTATAAGTATCTGGGAATTTCATTGGTTCAAAGACGTCACATGCAGACTGCATACAAAACTATATACTGCCTGTCAACATCAATATACGCTGACAGCTATGGGTAATCTCCCCTTTGTTCATTGATTGTTCAAAATGGCGGCAGCCGATAAACACTTCAAGTTGAAAGATTGATTGTTGGAAGCCCATATTTGGTCTGAAGTGCAGGTTAGGCAACTTAAAAGGCTTCATATTCTGTGGATGTGTGTCATGTTACCTTCGAAATGAAACTGTTTGGTATGTATGAATTTGCCTTGTTACAATTTAAGGGAGAGAGCCATAAATTGTAACAAGGCAAAGACACGTGAACACATTGTGAGAATTCTCTCATTTAATTTTGATCGCTGTTGTTATTAGTTCTGTGAATCGATGCAGCAGTCGGTAAGATATATTCGTTACACAGTTTGTCGGTGGCCTAATATGGTATATATGGTGTCAATTTATTCCATATTGGACTCGTGCTTAGGTTACATGCGAATCAAAAATCACTTTTGCCACTATCTCAGCATAACTCTACCACCTTATTAAATGTTACTGCGAAATTCGTGAACCCCAAACTGTTACTCTACTGTCAGTTGGCCAACTATCTGAATGCTGTTGTAAAGTGTAGCGGAGTTCGGGAAAATTAAGTATGCTCAGTATTACTATTGTGGTTTTCTTGCAGGGGAGGCCCAAACTTTAAGTTTGATGTGGCGTTAATTCAATTTCAGCTATGATATGAAACATGTTCTCTTGTGTTGTCCTTCCGACATGTATAAATAGAGAATATCTATGCTCTTTTAGAGAATATCGGGAATTATATCATGAGTATGGACCTGAAAGTTTTAGTTTTAGCGAGCGCTTGCGCGAGTGAAAAATAATACTTTCAGATCCACACGAATGAGATAATTCCCGATATTCACTAAAATAGCGTTGATTTTCTTTTTATTATATGCTACGCGACATTTTACTGGGCAATATTTAGCCCAATTTGACTGCAAACAGTTTCAACGCAATAACAAAGATCAGCTGATCGTTCCTTCAAAGCGACGTTCAAGGCGAGTTCATGCGCCGATGCGTGTGGACCTGAAAGTATTAATTTTCACGTGCGCAAGCCCTGGTAAAAATTAAAAGTTTCAGGTCTCCACTCATGAGATAATTCCAGATATTCACTAAAATAGCATAGAGTTTCTTTTTATCATATGCCAAGTGACATTTTACTGCGCAATATTCAGCCCATTTCGACTGCAAACAGCTTCAAGACAATAACAAAGACCTGCTGATCGTTCCTTCAAGGCGACGTCATGCACCGAAGCGTGAAGTCATTTAGGAAACTACTGAGGGATATCGAGAAGTATCTTTTAGATAAGTTGCGATAATTCACAGGCTAGCATATAATAAATATGAATCTTCGACATGTACAAATGGTAAGTGGGAACATATTGGCTTGAAGCCAATATAGAAGATCGGCATTTCCCATGATGGGTCACGTGAGTGCCGAGTGGGCACACATCACCTTTGTTTCTCAAATAAATTAAACTTGGAATCATTAACACCTACAATACTAGTTAGAAAATGGCGCACCTTAACGCAACTCCTCAAATAAACATTGGTATATTACGCGCGTGATCATTTGAGTTCAAATTACATGTAACTTTTATGGTAAGTACCAGCTGTAATATTATTAACTGGTTGAGGGCTAGTTTATTTTTGGTGGTTTGAGTTTGGTATTCAAAGTTTGTTTTATTACAAATTATTGGAGAGTGCCTATAGGCACTTTCCAATAATTTGTAATAGACCACATTTGTATAAACAAAATATTACTTGTGTTCGGCTAATTGTGAAACATGAGCAAGGAAAACATTGGCTTTTGCCCTGGTATCCTAATTTTTTTTTGAAAGCCCTGATAGTGGCTTCTAGCACTCAACCAGTTAAAAATATGCCGGCAAATCCGAGTTGAAAACAAAACTTTAGATTACGAACACATTGGAATGTTATTGCGTAAAGTCTGTGTCGAGTTGTGTATCTTCGTTGCTTTGCAAAGCGAAACTGGGCTACCATTTCGAAAGTTCAACATTCGAAAGGCATTGATATAAATAAAGTATTGTCAGTACCTGAGTCATAGGCGTTTGCATAGTTGAGTTGTACGAAAGAAAATGAGTTAAGAATTGAATGCAATTTCGTAACTGTCTAAACTACTTTTTACCAAATAACAAAGCAGAAAGACGAAATAAAACATGTACGAACGAACGAGGCGAAAAAACACCCTCACACAAAAGACAAAGCGCGTAACTCTGATTTTTAATTCTCACAACTTTAGAAATGGAAACGAGTATTTTAGTAACGGGCTTTATGCCACAGTTGGGAAATGTCACCAAAAAAACAGCAGCGGAGTTGATCACTACGAGAGGCGCTAAAAGTTAAAAAAACCGGCCCAAACACCACCCGAATTACATTCTGTCAACTGCGCTCTACCGTAAATGCGGGTCAAAGTTCGACCAAATGTACTCATTGGAAAATGAATTACATTTGGTCATGACGTTTTCATCCAGCTGACCAATGGGAATTGAGTATCTGGGCCTAAAACGTATAACTACATTAACAATGTAATTATTAACATATGAACCGATTATAGGTAACCGCCAGCACCTGCTCCCAGATTCACTCCAGACGTGTTTATTATTTTGGAAACAAATCTGACGTTTGCCCACCACCACGTGCCCAAACATGGGGTATGCCGATGACGTCTATACCCCGATGACCCAAGATGTAAACATATATTTAAGATGTACCACTGTAAAAATCAATTTTTGTAGTGGTTTAGAGACCTTTGATCCTTTCATTCATTTAATGGGCGTCAATCAATAGGCTGCACGTTGAAAATATTGATTGGTCTACCCCAAATAATGAATATGGACTCTTCTGATTGCAGCTCTTGAACTGGCATGGAATATACCACCAGTGTTCAAAGGGTTAAATCATTCATTATTGGAAGGAAATATTCACGAACTTCGTGAAGTGGTGTCTGCTATTTTAAAAATAATAATTGTTTTTTTTTTTCAAATCTCACCTTTAAATATTTTCTCCATGGAGTCATATAGTAAATTTTGAGCTTCGCCCAACTCGGATTATTGTGCATACGTCCCAATGGGGATAAAAATAGTTAATCATGTGGAATAACACTGCGACTGACCACCCGACCACTCACTGTACTCCCGTTCCTCACTACGTATCAGGATCATCGCTAAAAGGGGTTTAGGGGGGTGACACCCTTCGAATATTTTTTTCCAATCCGGATATTTTCATGACGACTGGAGTCTAATATGTCAGTTCTAACTTTCTAAAATTTGTGTACTTTCCTAAATGACAAGATTTGATACTTGGATTTGCTCCATACACTGCAAAAAATATAGGTTCTCTTTAGAACCAAAACTGGTTCTAATCTTGTCCCTGAGATGGAACCATTTCTGTTTAAACAGTATTTATTTCAAATCAAATACATTTACCAAGATTAGCGTTCAATTTTAACAGAATATTACATGAACTGAAGTAGATTCAGCACTAAACTTGGAGTTTATTCAACGCAGTCGCCAAACATTTTGAAACAAAGGAGATATGAACAGTTAGCATATCGAACCAGTTTTGGTTCTGTATAGAACCAAAACTGGTTCGATATGCCAACTGTTCATATCTCCTTTGCTTAATAATGATTTGAGACAACCTGGTATCAGCTCTAAACTTACGGCTGAAACCCCCTCAATTTATGTTTAATTCTGTTAATATTTAATGTTAATCTTTATAAATTTATTTGATTTGAAATAAATACTGTTTAAACAGAACTGGTTCCATCTCAGGGACAAGATTAGAACCAGTTTTGGTTCTAAAGAGAACCTATATTTTTTGCAGTGCACACACAGTCGGTCACACAAGTATTCGGTTCGGACTGTTGGGTCTCCAGCATGTTCAGTTCAGTTTTGACACGATACGTGTTAATTAAATGAAAAGTTGCGTCACGACTACAACATGTATATTTCATAAATATAATCCCGATTGACTAATATTCCAACTACATCATCAAGGCATGTCTTCGACGAATGCATGCCTTGATGATGGTTTTGGAATATTGAGTAGTGGGAATTTAAGCCATTGCAGTCGGGACATATGAGGCTTACGCACGTCCCCTCTATGATATTGTCTCAAAATAACACTGGATGCTGACAGATTACAGAATGACATCTCAAGAAAATATTGCGATGTACCGTGATACTTTTAGGAAAGTTCGTTCAATCAGGAACCTGAGTATCATTTTTTTTGTTACGTCATGAAACTAAATACGGCAGTTATGTGTAATATGAACCAGTAAAAATGCAGCACAGTTAGACAAATCTTTAAGAGATTGTAAGTCAAACCCTCGGAAAACCATTCAAATTGTGCGAGGAATCCCACGTTGCTATGGATTATTCGTTTTCCCGTGAAGTTTGCGCGCAGACTGTCATTGATTTAATTTGATGTCCTGTTACTCATACAAATATGCACATATTCTTTCGTGTTCCAGTTATAGACTTCTAAACAATAAAAATTTAATTCGTTTTGAAAACACGATATTAACATAATTATTGGAACTATTATTGAATAAACGTGTCTAAATAATAATAAAACGAATGTTAATGATATTTTGTAGATTCAGTCGGATAGAATATTCCAGTTTGTCAGAAAACCGAACCATAGATTCGCTTTTCCGACGAACTGAAATATTTCAGACGATTATTTATTTATTTATCTATTTATTTATTTATTGGGAATTTAACGACACTTTCGACTTCCAGTGTCACCTCGTGACGGACAGTTTTACCGGTAGAGGACGCCGGAGTACCCGCAGAGACCCACCGAGCAACGGCGAGCAACTGCCAGATTCCCCAATGTACTAACTGCACGCAAGCAGGGTAAGATTTGGTTGAAGACAAGTGAATCATCGACGTGCAGTACGCCTTAGCACAAAGCACCACCCACTGTGCCCAAGCACGGCGGATGAAGTGCCTTGCCCATGGACACAACGCTTTTACTCCTGGAGAGGATCGAGCCGTGGACATTTCGGTTTGAAGTCCAATACCCTAACCACTGAGCCACCGTGTTCCCTTTTCAGACGATTGAAACTAAAAGTAGGCTATGGCTTGTTTAAGGGTTAAACTGGTTGTAGGCCATAACAACATTTATTATACGTCTGTTCTATGAAATCAGCATCTGCAGCAACACAAAACCGTACGAGAAATGACAATCTGTTCCGCACACATGTGGGGAACGGAAATCGTTGACGGACTATTTTTAAATAGGAGTGAAATTTCTATGCAATTTCCTACAAATCGTGAGACGCCATTACAATTTGTATCCCTAGCGACAGCTGAAAATCGTCCCCTGAGTTCCAGTGTGTCCTATATGCTAGAATACATTGGAACGGAGGGTACGAAATAGCAACACGGGTTCCCCTCACAAATGTGGTTGGCGATAAGATGTTTTCTTTTTCTTGATACTTGTCAAATTAATCGCTGAGCGTCCTTCTGATAATTGTTTTTTTTTTATAGACGCGAAGGCGTGTAATAAACAGAGAATGGCACACGCGTGTGAATGGGTTAATCGATATGGCACTTGTGCGATCGGGGGGGGGGGGGGGTGCTCGTGGCGTCTCGTTTTATCCTTCCGCGCTGGTACTCGTGCCGTATCGAATAACCCATTTACATGCGTGTGTCTTTCTGTGTATGAATTCCTTACCGAATTTGATTGATGGCTTGGGAGCTTGATTATATTATTCACTTTGGCTATTAAATTCAGAAAAATTCTGCAGGGCCGATAGTACTCCCGATCTGATTATGACCGTAAAATGCGAACCGATTGAATCTGACAGCCATTGGCATGGACTCTAAAAACTCTGTAAAGAAAATATGAATAGAAAACTCCCAATAAAATCACTCAATTTCATTGTTGTTAGCCCGTGAGGGTATGTGGCCATGAAGAAATGATCCCCTGTCTCTATCGACATGCGATGCGAGATTCGAATACGACTCGATATTCTTGGCCCGACTGGATTCGAGGTTCGATTAGAGCCAAGAACTAAAAGCTACAAGTTGCTATACTTGACACCAGAGTAAACCAACCTCAGAATGATGTAGAACCTTTGAAATATTCTTGGTGGAAGAAATGAATGATGATTGTGTTTCCATGCCCGTGGCATCTTCTTTCTCGTGGTCAATATTCTTATAGATTTACCAGAGGCGGCGAAAGCCCATGAATGTGGGTTGATTGGGGTCACAATGAGCAAAGACGCATGTCGTGACCATGGTGCAGCTCATCGTGAGTGCAAATCTACGAAAGATGATCGACAGAACACATTTCTCTTGCTTCCCAGGTCATGCCAAAACTGATGTGTCCCTGAGCAAGGTACTTAATTTTTATTGCCCACGTGGGGCACGTTGGCGCTGTGTACAAAGAGGTAGTGCCCGTCGATGCTTACCCTGCTGGCGTGGAGTAAGTACGTTGGGGGACTGATAGTCGCTCGGCGCTGCTCGGTGGTTCTCTCCAGGGCTTTAGATTTAAATCATTCACAGATAAAATGGGTACCGGCATCAAGGTGTACATGGTGTACGTCAGCTCTATGCAATATTTCTTTAAAAGAAAGCACACTGAATAGCTTTAGAACTTTTTACAAAAGCACCTTTTCAGATAGAGTAATTTTTATTTCAGTGTGAAAAGTTTCCCTGTGTTAACTGTAATTGTGGGCTGAGAAAAACTAACTTACCAATCAGCCAACTTGCCGTCAAGACGAGTTGAATGGAAACAGTCTTCATGTCAGCTTTATCGGATTATTCAGAGCTCCATTCTCAGAAAGATGTTTTGTCTCTCAGCTTCACATCTTGACTATTTCGTGAGACTGTATCGACAATCGTACTGTAGTCTCGCTGTGAAACATCGTTCAATACAACAGGCGTGTCATCAAACGCGCAGTTATATACCCAACCGCGTAAATGATAGAAGCACAGTATTGGCAATTAGTGTTGAAAAATCAAGTGTGTTTAGGAGGCTTCCCAACCAAATGACGTATTGTGAATTTTCTCTTGAGAGGGGGTGCTCAAGAGGACTCTCACAAATCGTCAGCTGAGTGGAACAAGGCGCCATTTGGAATGTTTTAGCATTGCAGATGGCGCCTTGTTCCACTCAAAGGCGGCGGGGGGGGGGGGGGCCAAGGACGGAATAATTTTATCAAAAGCACCTGCTTGAAATCAAATAAATGTTTGCATTGTCAGAGGTCTGTGGGAGGCTTCTTTGGGAGTACCGTAGTGTCCAATGGTTCACAGGTTCAGGAAAATCTATTTTTTTATTTATTTATTTATTTATTTAATTATTGTGTTTAAGGTCACATATTTCTGCACAGAGGCTAATCATGACCGCAGCATGGACATAATCTCAAGTCTCGCCAAATCATTTATACCAGTTTGTCCAGTTTAGAGGACTTCCACCCCAGGCATTGATTACCGGGCCCTACTTTACCAGTAAAACTGAGTTTGTTTACCACAGTAAACAAGCACTGCCTCACGTTCCGGGGTTCTCTCGGGGAGTTTCAGGAATAAACATCGTTAATAGATGAATATAATTGAGAAAAATAACGGAATGCCATTAGGCTAGTAAAGAATACCACTTAGTCAAGGTGAGTCTCAAATACTCATATTAGGACATGATGGACTTCAAAGACTCTCTCGTAGCAATCGTAGCCAGATTTGGTCTCAAACGAGAAAGCGAATTGACAAGTCGCGAGATTGGTCAAGAGAGATACACTACATGGAGAGTGGATTGTAACTAAACCACCCGCGGATTGGAGTTATACCCCAAACTATAACTTTCAAATTGTGTACATATGGACAAAAAACACAAGCAATGTTTCAGACAATGGACCACCGGGTTTAACCCAGAGGTCCATTGGTTGAAACTTTGCCTGTGTTTGTTATGCTTTGCAACAAATTTTAAATTTTTGCTTGGGTGGAATCTCCACTTTGTGGGTGATTTAGTGATAATACACTCTCCACGTACTGTAACTGCGTATGGGCTGATATTGGATGGGGCAGAAGTTGAATACATAGCCTGGTTGGTTGGTAGACCCTAATAGAGTGAATTGATTAGTTAACTGAAGTAGTCGATGAATGATGAATGTTGCAGAGTATTCAGAAAAGGAAAGAACTGGGCGGAAAGTATAGAAAACATAAAAATAGTAACAGAAGTAGGATTCCGTCCTTTACATTTCATTGTACTGTCTTCTGTCATTGAATGGCACAGTTACTAAAAAGTCCGAGTAATGAGAAATAATACGTTCATAGAGCGATGGATAGAGTTAGTAGGATGAAAACAGAATGGGGGCCGGGAGAGATAGAAATGATAATTCGTGAAGACTCTGAACCAATAAAACCTTCATTACAATGACACACAACCAAGAACAGATGTCCCTCTATATGAACTCATTCGTGCCCATCGCAGTAAATTCATTTATTATTTCTAGGATCTTATTCTCAATATATCCACTCACTCTCCCAAAACTTGTAACAAGGCAATGCTATGTGAGCAAGCTATGATCATCAAAAGTAATTTAGTCCACTACCTGTCATGTTAATACACGTGAGCATGTGTCATAGAATAGTGCTTGGGTTACTTTTTTGAACTGTGTTCCAATAAGACTAAAATCCTCTCCCTCTGATTGTACGAGAGCTCGCTTAGTTTTTCTATGTTTACGGCTCCAGTGGCATATGTTACCATCTGACGTCACCAAGTGAAATATTTGAAAAGATGATAACAATGGGAAGAGATTCTAAGTGCATACTGCCAATAAAATCGTATCTTTCGAGGCCAGTGATCATTCTATGAATGTGCACCCGCAACCCACTTTACTTTGACCTTTATCTAAGTTATTGACTTTTCGGTGTCCAGTGACGTCGTGGGGTACACGAGTGGTTTATTTACTAAATTTGTTATCGTTAAAGTTGCCTTGTTCATTTAAGCTGCCTTGTTCATTTCACGGTGTAAGTTTTGGGGTATGGGAGCAATCTTGTTGGAACATGTACGTTATTGTGATGAATTGACAGTAACAAGGTCTGGGGTTCGCGGCTTGGAGCGTATGTTCAACCGAGACGCGAAGCGTCTCGGTTGAGCATAATCTCCGAGCCGCAAACCTCAACCATGCTGCCATCAGTTCATCACAATAACTTATAATGGCCTGCCATGGAAAGATTCCTTCAGTGTGCTTTCCAGCTCTCCATTGTTTAAGGATTAAGTTCTGATCCATCAACTCACATTTTACAGTTTATTTTCCATATTTCACACAGCCGTCTTTCTCAACGATTTTCGAGTCACGAACTTGTCACTGATGTTAAAACTCGCCTCTCATCATATCAAGTTTGTCAAATAATACTGAGATTAAAAGATTTGATGAATGTCAAAAATTGATATTTTAAAATTCTGTTTTAATATTTACGGAATATTGTATAGGTACGCATGGAAAGGAAAAGAAAGATTTACAACTGAAGAAGGTGACCATTTGAATATATTATCTGAACTTAAGGCAATAACTGTCAAAGTGTTTCGATGAATATAAAATGTCAGTGTCACCCAAATAAGAAACAAATTTGTCCGTGAGTAGACGACATGCTTTTCACAATCGGGACATTTCATCTTCAAATGCTTTGTTAACGTAAACTTGTGCTGTCAGAACTCCGTAAGCAGGTGGGTCTTCGGGTATATCGATATTTATGGCATCGGCCGATTCGCCACAGTTTTCACTTTCAATTTCATCTGTTTGTGTTGAACATCTCTTTGTCTCAATAATCTAGAAGAAAAAAATGATTTATTAAAGATTTTTTTGAAGGTTGTACAAATTAATAGTAAATCCACATCCTTTGAACAACGAATCGCAAGAACCCGCTCGCGTAATTTACACGCTGGGCAGTTGAATTTTTTTTTCAAAAACCTTTACCAAAACAATATCATCTGAACACTCATTTGAACGAGCTCGTTCCAATGAAGACTCACAAGAAATGGTTCTGTTGATTGTTGAAGTTTGTTTGAGAAATGTGAAAAAAATAATTAAAACAACAAATTTATCTACCATGTGCGTTGGATAAAGGATTAATTGTTGGCGGGCAATTATGATCGTTTTGGCAAACAATGTGGTGCCACAGGATTATGCGACTCTACTACGGGAGAAGGTGGAGTTGGGCAGTCTTCTCTCTCTCTCTCTCTCTCTCTCTCTCTCTCTCTCTCTCTCTCTCTCCACCTCCAACCCTCTCTCAACAGGAAAACAATGGTATTATTTAGTTGAAGACATAACTTCTCTTCTGACACACACGCTATATGCTTAGAGTAATGTGGTCAGCAGGAAGACGGCCAATCTGGCCATGCTGTCTCCCAACAGAATATGATTAATTATATAAACATTCAATGTAAAAACATTCTGAACCACAATGATTGTATTTTGTTGGATAAAAATTTACTTACTTACTTACTTACTTTGTTTTTAGATTTTTGATTAAGGTGCGATTAAATATCTTACGAGAGGAATGTATTGAAGTGATGTGGTTTAGAATAACTTCTCTGGTAATCGGTGTGCAGCTTCAGAACATTTCTGACAATAGAAACTGTATGTTATTGTTTCAAAAAAGAAAACATTTCTGTAGTGGTGTTGGGTTGTAATGCTAATTCATTTATGTCAATGAGCAAAATATGCGTGTGTGTGTGTGTGTGTGTGAACATGTGTATATTTGCGATGGGTAAAACAACAGTTGTTTGGACAATCCAAGCCGATGTGCATATTTTAACGTTGTGAAGATGGAAAGACGAATACAAAATTAGAAAAGAGGGCCAGACACCCTGACTCCCCGTGATGGTTCTGGTGTGAAACTAGTACTAAATCCGCGGCGTGCAGGGCTGTGATGAAATGAATACTGAATGTAATGCCCTGTCGATTTACAGGATTTCATGAACACTGACTCTACATTCCTACAGTTCTGTGGAAGAAAATGAAAACTGAACCTGCAGCCATGGTTGTGGGACTAAACTAATACCGGAACTATCAACAGATACAAACATCTTTCTGTGGATTGACAATCCAACTATTTTCGTCATGTTAGATGAAAAGTAAGAAACATCCATACCCATGATCTCATGTCACCAGTCTAGTTTTGTTGGGAATTCAACGCTGTTATGATCCTTTTGTTTAACCGCTTTTCTTGATGTTTGCGCACAGACAAAAGCTGATTCAGTCTTACATACCTTTACTGACTAAAATATATAGAACTAGAAAAACAGAATTTACTGCCACCACTAAATTAAAGTCTGTGTGAAAAGAGTTAAAGAATCAGGAAAAAACTATATAGAAAGAGAATTTATTGAGGCTTATTTTCAGGAGTAGAATATTTTTAAACAAAACAGAAATAGATTTTCGTTAACAGTATTTACAGATATTCATGCAGGAATCAGAACAATTTTTATAAGAAACCAGAAAAGGCATATACGTGACCACTCTTCAAAGGGTTCGATACACGAGTCAGAAATGGTCATTTTTGGCTCTGCCAATTATTTGAATGATGAGATACATGGATAATCTTCAGCATTGCATTAGCTGTTTGTTATAAAATGCAATGCCTAATAGTTCTGAAACATATGCGTTTAATGACCTCCTTTGCCCGCATTGAGGTGGACCACATTTGAACCTCCAGAAGGTTTCAACTCATTCGGTGTAGGTCCCATGTCTATAGGTTATTCCAAACCTGAAGTATAAGCGTATCCCACTTTAAAAAATATTGGCTCCACCAACTCCGGATATGCCATGTTTATAGATGATAGCAAATATTCATATACCAAGACAAAGTTCAAAGTTAAGGTACATGATACCTCTGGAAAATATATTGCGAGTAAAAGGATTCAGTAATGTTGGAATATAGAGGAATATAGAGGTAAACGGCCCCCAAGAGCCCATGTGTGTTTAGAGCATCATTGTGAGAACAGAAAGTGTTATCATTATTCCTGCATTGCAAAAGTAAATGTTTGGGGACCCATATTAAGATATTGAGAGGGTTAAAATAATCCCTTTAAATACTCCATTTTAACCCTTTAAAAAGGAGCTCATTCCAATGAGAGGCCATCAGCAATGTTTTTCAAGCAAAAACGAAACGAAAATTGATCGGAAATTTCAGTGAATAATGCTGGTTGGTTTTCGCCGTTATGTTGGGGAAAGGGTTAAGAATGTCTTACTTTAGAAGGTAAACCTGTAAAGGTGTCGCATTCCATATAGAATTATATGTTACAGAAAGGAAAGCGTAAAAACATTCTGTAGCAATGAGTTATATGAAGGGTGTTTGTACTCACACTGAAGTATTAATAGGGTTAAAAAACAGACCATTCAAATATTCCATTTCATTAATTTATAATTGTGATAGGTGTTTTGAGAAAGCCACACGCCACTCCATACCGAAAGCTGTTGAGTTATGATTAAGAATAAATAAATCTTTAAAAATGCTTTGAAATGTGAAGGGTTTTATTTTCAACAAGGTTAATTTTGTAACATGATATTAAATAAATATACAATGCTATTCGATGTAAAATTTACAGCATTCTCTCTGACCACTTTGTTTATGAGAGATTATGTCTACTGACTTCAGTGAACTCATTTGCAAGTACAGTAGGATTGATTGTATTAGGTTATCGTGTTGGCAAACGAAGAAGACACAAATATGACACCTTCACTATCAAGGCATGCCTTCTATGAATGATATTTATTTAATTATTTATTGGGCTTAACGACACTATTGACAGCAACTGTCACCTTGTGCCGGTCAGCTTTATGCGAGGAAGAAGCTGGGGTACCCTGAGAGAACCTCTGAGCAAATGCGAGCAACTGTCAGGCTCCCCAACAGACTGACTCCACACAAGCAGGTTAGTATTTGTTGAAGATAAGTACATCATCGGCGTGTAATACGCGTTAATATACAATGCCACCATGCCCCAAGTGGGCAATGGGGGTGAAGTATGTCAAGTACACAACAGGGTTACTACAGCTGGGATTCGAACCGAAGACCCCTCGATTTGCAGCCTTCGCCTCTACCTACTGAGCCACGAAGTTCTATGAATGTAATTGGAATACTTTGGAGGCTTATTTTCGGGGATAAAATAGTTGTAAAGAAATTAGAAATAGGTTTTCGTTAACAGTATTTAAAGATATTCATTCAGGAATCGGATACATGTTTCCAAGAAACCAGAAAGGGCATATATGTACAGAGCAAAAAAGGGTTCGATCAAGGGAATGCATTGGGGGGGGGGCAAAAATGTGTTTTCCAGCAATTCTGAAGAGTGCACTCAAAGACCCCAAGGTGACCTCAGTGGCCTTGATCCATATTTTAACCCCCCCCCCCCCCCCGAGGGTCGACTCATTTGTTGATGGACAGAGGTCCCTTCATTACACTTTGCTTACGATGAGTGTGTCCACTTACAAACTTTTGGCCACGCCCACTTTTGTCATGTAAAAATGCATGTATGGGTTTTGGGAATGCATTAGGGGGTTCAAAATGTGGCTTCCAGCAATTCTGAGAAATGCGCTCAAGGATCCCTTGGTGACCTCATTGATCTTGACCCATATTTGGAATCTCCATCAAGTGTCGACTCATTTGGTATTGTCCCTAGGTCCATACATCATACCATGCTTGAGATGTGAGCCACTTTCAAAATGTTTGGCTACGCTCACTTTTTTCGTGTAAAAATGTATATACGAACTTCGGAAAAGCATTTTTGAGTAAAAAATTCTGAAAAAACACTAAATGTCCCCTGGGTGACCTCAGTGCCCTTGGCCCATATTTTGAATCTCCATCGAGTTTCGACTCCTGTGGTGTTAGTCCCAGGTCCAAACGCCATACCACGCCAGCGATACGAGCGTGACCCACTTTCAAAACACCCCCGCGGACACCCCTAATGCTCAGGGAATCTGAAAAATATTGGTGGCCGAGCATTTGTGATTTTCTATAAGTCTGCGAAAAATCAGCGAGATAGGACAATTCGTTTTCGAGTTATCGTGAGGATAAGGAAGTGCCTAGAAGACAGGATAATACGAAGAAGAGGGAAGAAGAAGAAGATAAAGAAAAAAAAAAGAAAAAGAAACCGTACAAAAACAATAGTCTGTGTGTTTCACACAGACTAACTAGAGAAACATAATTTACTGCAACTAGTAAATTCGAGTCTGTGTGAAAATGGTGAAAGCATCAGAACTAAATTATATAGAAAAAAAATTATGGAGACTTATTTTCAAGACTAAATTATCTTCAGAGAATCCAGAAATAGGTTTTCGTAAACAGCATTTAAAGATTTTCATACAGGATTCAGATACAATTTTCAAGAAACTGGAAATAACTTCTGTGCATAGCAGTGAATGTTTTAGACTATTTCTCGTATTAGAATGCATGTACAGTACGTGGAGAGTGTATTGTCACTAAATCACCCGCAGAGTGGAGATTCCACCCGAGGAATAATAATAATAATAATAACTCTTTGGCCAGCCGCTGATTTGTTGCGGTCCTCATAAGAGAAGGCCATCATTCCCCCTGCACCCCACCCCCTCTTCCCCTCCTCTCCTCCCAGCATTCAGATATAAACTGCTTAATAGTGTCCCTCACTTCCTCTTTTTCTATTTCTTCAATAAACATTCCTACCCTCTCCCTCGTGTCCCCCTTCAGCCATCTATCCTTTGTTTCTTCACCCCACTTCTGCATTATTCTTCCAGTAAATTTTATTCTATGAGGTATATACTGTGGGCATTCCAAGAGAAAATGTTCCAGGGTCTCCACTACTCCAGAGTGGCACATTTGGCATCCCTTTTCCCCATCTCTCCCAATTTTTCCCCGAAGCTCCAGTGATCTTGATCTCAGTTTGAACAGCAGTGACCCTCCAAAGGTGCCATCTAGGGACATCTCAAAAGCTGGCTTTTCTTTATATTGTCACCCCTGCAGTGATCTTTTCACGCTAACCCCTGCTCGCCAGTTTCGATTGCAATCTTCCATGACTCTCTCTTTGACAAACCTTTTGCCTTCTTTCATTCCTACTTCTATGTTTGTGACCTCTATAGAGTAATTGTCCATTAGTTCCCTCACATGTTTTGACCACCCCGTTTCTATATTAGAATTCCAAATGGTATCGAGCATCAATTTGCACCACCGGTTGTCAGGCAGGTTTCTCAAGTAGTTAAAGTAACACAGTTTTCCCAAAACTACCCTGTCCTTGATTTTCATCCACCCAAGCTCCCCCGTTACTGCTTCCAAAGCTGCAGCATTACTCGACCCTGTTATCCATCTGCCGGCATCATTCTGAGTACTTTCCAACTTCTTAATAACGGTTTGGTTTAATGGAATCACGTCCGTGCCATACGTTATACTTGGTAAACCCACCCTCTCCCACAGTGTTTTCCCCACAAAGACCTTGTTGAAACTATTTTTCCCTAAAAGTTTTAGTTGGTTCAGAATTCTTTTCCCCTTCAGAATCAGTTTGGCTGAGTAATTTCTGTACACCCATCTTCCCGTTATATTTATGCTTACCCCTAGATACTCATACTCTCCCGTTTCTCCTACAGTGATTTGTTTGCTTTCCCCTTCGGGGATTGAGAATAATTGCAAATTTGTTGCAAAGCATCACGAGTCAAGCAAAGTTCAGCCAATGGACCTCCGGGTTGAACCCGGAGGTCCATTGGCTGAAACATTGCTTGTGTTTTTTGTCGATATGTACACAATTTGAAAGTTATAGCTTGGGTGATAACTCCACTCCGCGGGTGATTTAGTTACAATCCACTCTCCGCGTACTGTATGAATGTCAGAAATGCATTAGTGGGTTAAAAAATGAGATCTCCAACAATTCTGAAATTACACTCAATCCCCCCTGGGTGATCTAAATGACGTTGACGCATATTTTGAACCTTCATTGAGTTTCGACTCATTTGCTGTTGGTTCCAGGTCCATATATCATACCATGCTTGAGATATGATTGGGACACTAGAGCTGTAGGTTTTTAAATTTCTTGTTCGGTTTGGGTTTTGGTTTTTCAGGTGGAATAAAACTTCGGTTCGGTTCGGTTTTCGGTTTGTTCATGAGGCCAAATAAAATTCAATAAAACTCATTCTTATGCCCGGAGTCATAACTGAATGGCAGTGAAATTGAGTGAAACTCAATGAATGCCCGAAATAAGCTGTAATACATGAAGAATCAGGAAGGCCAATATAATAATTACCTAAATATACAGAACTTTTATTGTGCTTGGCCATTTTTCGAGGTCTGACACCTACACGCAACTTGAGGAAAGCTGCAAACACAACTTAACTGAAATGTCGGAAATTCACAGAATGTAGCCTTCCCAGAGTAGTGAGAGTACCCAGACACTGCCATTGGCAGTGTCTGGGTACTCTCACTACTCTGGGATGGCTACATTCTGTGAATTTCTGCAGCAGGAGAGTATTTAATAAAAAACGAAAAACCTTAGATTACGGGATGTCGACGGTTTCGGTTTTTAAAAAAAACTAAAAAACTTGGTTCGGTTTCGGTTAACCTACAGCTCTATGGGACACACTTTCAAAATTTTGGCCACATCCAATTTTTTAGTGTAAAAATGCATGTATGAAATTTGCGAATTCATAAGGTGGTCAAAAATTGAATTTCCAGCAATTCTGAAAAATGCACTCAGTGACTCCTAGGTGACCTCAGTTACCTTGACCCATATTGTGAATTTCCGTTGACTTTTTATTCATTTGGTGTTGGTCTGGGGTCCATATATCATACCATGCTTGAGATATAAGCATGACCCACTTTCAATTTTTTGGCTACTCCTACTTTTTCATATACAAATGGATATATGAAGATCAGAAATGCATTAGGCGGTCGAAAAATGTGATTTCTAGCATTTCTGAAAAATGCAATCAATGACCCCTGGGTGACCTCGTTGGCCTTGGCCCATGATTTGAACCTCCATTGAGTTTTGACTCATGTGCTGTTAATCCCAGGTTCATACATCATACCATGCTTGAGATATGACCGTGACCCACTTTCATAATTTTGGGCCACGCCCACTTTTTGAGTGTAAAAATGCATGTATGCACTTCGGGAATGCATTACGGGGTTAAAAAATAAGATTTCCGGCAATTCTGAAAAATGCACTCAATCATCCCTGATGACATGAACCATATTTTGAACCTCCATTGATTTTCGACCCATCTGCTGTTAGTCCTCGGTTCATACGTCATACCATGTTTAAAATATGAGTATGACTCACTTTCAAAATTGTTTGGCCACGCTCACTTTTTGTGTAAAAAATAGTGTATGAACTTCGGGAATACATTATGATTTCCAGCAATTTTGAAAAATGCACTCAATTACCCCTGGGTGATCTCAGTGACCTTGACCCATATTTCGAACCTCTGTTGAGTTTCAACTCATTTACTGCTAGTCCCAGGTTCATACGTCATACCATGCTTGAGATATAAGCGTTACCCATTTTCAAAATTTTTGGCCATGCCCAGAAGAAGAAGAAGAAGAAGAAGAAGAAGAAGGAAAAATAAACCATACAAAAACAATGGTCTGTGTGTTTCACACAGACGAATAAACGTATAGTGTTTTCAAAAAAAATATTGTTCTACGAGTAGGATTAAGAATGAAACCGACGAGCCTCTGAGTAGAATAAATTTTTTATTTGAAAACACTATATGTTTATTTTGTTTATCCCATGAATCTTTTACAGGGCAGATCGTGCCCTTACTCGCTACAAAACACGAGGAGAAGTGAGGAGCACATTGGTCTAATTCGATCCACAAGCAAAATTTCCAAAAATAAAAAAGGGGCGCAGTAATACATTTCGGTCTAAAAATAATTCATCCACAAAAAGTCACTGGCCACTATGAAATGTCCATGCACATTTTTATCTTTCTTGTTTTCATTGTTTGTTGTTTTTTCGTCAACGATTGAACTTGAATTTTCTAAACAGAGCAGACGACACTTGCATTTATTTATTTACACTTTCCTCGTTTGGAAAATGAAACATCAATCATCATGCCCCCGCCTTTCACAATCGAACTTGTTTGCTTTTAAACGCAGGGTTCCGATTGATTTAATTTGTGTTTTCTCTGTTAATTGTTGTTCGTTTTATTGTTAGGCAGAGATGAAATGTGTCATACATTCTAAAACTAAACATTTAAGCGACTGTCTGAGTTTGCTTTTCTTACCTGCTCCTGTTATAGGTGTTCTGATCAAAAAAAATTTCATTCGCGTTGAAAACATCGAGATATTAACTCAATTGGTGGAACTACGCAGCGTAATGACAAAACTACAGCTTTCCGACTAACTGGAATATTACAGACGAGCGACTCTAGCCATAGGTGGTAGACTACTTAAGGGCTAGACTGGTCCCAAGCCACAACAGTGTAGAATTCCTTACAGAACTTGAATGGCGGCTCGCGAACGTGGAAAATAGTGTCCAACCAATGTGAAAACTCCATTTTATTATTTGTTTTAATGGGTTTGTACGGCTATCGGCTGTCGTTTTTTAACCAAGCATTGAGAGAAACTACTTGGTATATTGTATATCCTCAAAGAGGAAAATGCTGGGGCGTAAGTAAGGGGTGGTTTGGTGTTGTATGACATCCCCAATATTTTTTTTTTAATCGAAACATTTTCTTCTGGACTGGGGTCTTACAGTATGTGGAGAGTGTATTATCACTAAATCACCCGCAGAGTGGAGATTCCACCCGAGTAATAATTGCAAATGTGTTGCAAAGCATAACAAGCACAGGCAAAGTTTCAGCCAATGGACCTCTGGGTTAAACCCAGAGGTCCATTGGCTGAAACATTGCTTGTGTTTTTAGTCGATATATACAAAATACGAAAGTTATAGTTTGGGTGATAACTCCACTCCGCGGGTGATTTAGTTACAATCCACTCTCCACATACTGTAGATATGATAGTAATCGTGTATTTTCGTATGATACGACATTTGCTTCCTGGATTTTTGGCACACATACATACTGTCTAACAAATGGAAGGCGGTGTTACCCGATGCGGGCGGTTGTGAAGAATATAGGACTACTCGGCGAAAGCGGCTGGATGTTTCGGCGGGGATTTGTCTTTCTCAGTAAACATTCGAGATGATTCGGTTAAAAAAATAGGGGCGATGGAAGAGAAGACAAACGAAAATAAGACTTTTACACGCGTTTTTATTTTTCAATTTCTTTTTAGTAATGAAAAGGATAAAAAGTCCAATATACACTCACTTCCTGATAAAACAAACCGAGAAAAAGAAATACAACACGCACGTACGCAATTGGAGTTAAACACGATTCATATGGTACGTTTTTTTAGACAAATGAAAGAACACATGATATACTACTCAAAGTTTGCTAAGCACCAAGTACATCCAACTACCTGTTTTACGTTTTTGTTGAAACATTGTAAGGAAATGTGTATATATTTTTTATTTATATCTTTAATCCTTTAAGTACAGAAATTAAGATTTTTTTTGTGTGTTTGACATTATTGTTTAGCTTTTGAATACGATAACCATGGACAATGGATATTTTGGGCAAAAAGGAAATTTTTCAATATGCCGGAGTTGACGGAGCGAACTGGTATGGCTTCAATATCGAGTATGAGACCCATTACTGTTACTTACAGCTTGACAACGCCTTATCATGCTCCCAATCAGGTTCCTGTTGGTCCTTTGTGGGATGTTGTTCCATTCTTGGACCAGCGTGGCACCAAGCTCCTGGACACTTCTTGGCTGGACTGGACGGGCTGAAATTGCAAGCTGCAACTCATTCCAGACATGTTCGATTGGATTGAGGTCAGGGGATCTTGCTGGCCAGTCCATACGCTTCATGCCCTCCCGCTGTCGGTACTCCCCGACAGCATGGGCAACACGAGGACGGGCATTAATCGTCCATCAGAATGAATCTATCACCCACTGCACCTGCATTCAATCTGACGTTGGCAGCCAGGATCTCATCAATATACCGTTGTGCAGTCACTGTACCACATTCAAGTACACAGAGCTCTGTACATACATCCCAGCTGATGCCGCCCCAGACCATGATTCACCATCCACCATAGCGGTCATGCTCAGCAATGTTGGCTGCATGGAATCGCTATTCTGGTCTTCTCCATACCCTAGAACGCCGATATGTGTGGTCTAGGCAGTAACTTGACTCATCTGTAAAATGACAGGTCGCCAATCTTCTCTGGTCAATCCAACGTGGACCATGGCTCATTCATTTCGTGCCTGGCGGTGGTTCTGGGACAGCGGAATGCAAATACATTGTCTTCTCGATCGGAGACCACCTCTGTGTAACCTTGCCCGGATAGTCTGCCTCGAAACATTTACCCCGGATGCATTCTGAAGGTCACTGTGAAGCTGTGTTTCTGTGGCAATGTGGTTCCTACGTGCCTGAATGATCAAAAACCGGTCTTCAGCTGCAGATGTTGCCCTGTCTCTGCCACCAACAAGCCGTCTTACTGGTGTGCCATACTGTTCAAATCTTGCCCAGGCGCTGGTGATCACCGTATGGTGCACATCAAGGGCTTCACCAAACCTGACGATGTGTAGCACCTTGCTCCACCATCCCTACAGCCCGCCACATTTCTGCTTCAGACAATGTCATATTCAGTCATTAAATCACAAAGGTTTGTATTGAAATAAAGATTGAATACCCTGCACATGTCATGTGCATGTAGACAGTACACGAAAACACAATGAAAATCAAGGGGTATATGCTTTCCATGACTGTCACGAAAAGTTTGCCTGTCAAGAGAGCTAATGTAAACACTGGGGACCATCTTAATACATTCCTCAATCATATCCACCAAACATATTGCAAATATGTCACAAGCAAATTTCACAATGATGTGTCAAATATGTGGTGCTTAGCAAACTTAGAGTAGTATACAAATTTACCACTTATTCCAACCACGATAAGCAGAGAATTGCAGGCAACAATTGCCAAAAATACATTTCAGCTTTTTACCCAGCATACAACCTGTCAAGTAGGGCTCAGGAAAAAACCTTTTAGCCACTTTTTCATTTCTTGTGTAAGACGGAAAAAATGTTTTTCATTCATTTTTCACACCAAAAACATAGCTTGTGACCCCTCATTGTTTATTTTGCAATCCGGTTCAAATATTAACTCGGCTTGCGTTTTTGGTCAAATCTTTAAAACATGTTTGACTGAGATACAAACAATCACTGGTTGGATGAAAAAATCAACTTACCCGCATTCACCACGTTCTCACTTGAAAGCAATTTTTTAAATTAATTTCGTGATACGAACGATTTTTTTCAAATTAGAAAGGAATATATGTATTTTATGAACAAAACTATGAAAAAATGTATATCTAAAGTGAAAATAAATAGTACAGGAAAAGAAACATTCTTATATTATTTAACCTTTTACCTGACATGAAAAGCAGACGACACTTGTAAAAAAAAATCATGAATAACTAATTTTTTTTTTTTTTCTCAAAAACATAGGTTATTACCCCTCATTGGAACGAGCTCGATGAGCTCGTTCTAATGAGGTGTCATAACCTTTGTTTTTGAGACAAAACATGAAAAAAAATGATGAAAATTAATTGGCGACTTTTGAGAATAGCGCTGGCCGGTTTTGGCCGTTATGTTGGGTAAAGGGTTAAAAAATGAAAAAGGTGTAAAAAATGTATGTGAAGTGAAAAAAAAATTCAGTAGCGAACATTCCATTACTGAGTTACGTGCCTTGGTCATAGCGTGTCCAATTTTGGGGATGTGACAACCGTTACTTATTCCCAGGTCCTTATTCAACATTCGTTATGAACCGATTTTACAAACAAATGATCTGAGAAACAGAAGATCTACTTTGTGGGCCTTAGTTACTTAGAAAAATAATATTGTTTGTATTGTCCGCAGATAATGGTTGGGAAAGAGTTAAATATGGAATATATAAAAACAAATGTAGTGACACTCTTTGAATATAAATAGCACAGGGGTTGTATTCATGATGGTATTGTGGGGTGCTTTTTTATGGGGGGATTTCGGAGCGCGGTGGCTCAGTAAGTGGAGATGCAGGCTGCAGGCCGAGAAGGCCTCTGTTCGAATCCCACCTGCGGCAACCGCGTTGTGTCCGTGGGTAAAAACACTTCATCCCAATTGCCCATGTGGGGGCACGGTGGCGTTGTGTACTAAGGCGCACTGTACGTCGATGGTGCACTTGTCTTCAACCAATGCTAACCCTGCTTGTGTGGAGTTAGTACGTTTAGGAGTCTGGCCGTTGCTCGGTGGTTGTCCCCAGATACGCCGGCTTCCTCCACCCGTAAAACTGTCCGACGCGAGTTGACCCTGGCTGTCGAGAGTGTCGTCAAACCCCAGTTGGTAAATAGATAGATAGATTGGGGGATTTAGAGGGTGGGGCCTGGGAATGTGCACTAAGGCGTGATATATACGTCGCACTACGAATTCATTTGAATTAGATTCGTCTGAAATCCGTCAAATCATCATTTGACATGACCGGACACACTACCGTCGAGTCGAATTCAATTGTTTGAGTCCGCACACAAATCTTATGTGATATCTGTACATATATTTTAACTGTGTATATGTATAGGAATTTATCATATGAATCGTCCGTTTTGTTCACTTTAAAATATTTGATATTTTGTTTTCATATTAATCAGTGATAAATAAAGCCTTCCGTCAATTTCATTGGTCAATTTCAAAACTAGACATACTGATTGGCTGAACAAAATACAACTGGGCTACATTTTCATAATTTGCATAATTAGAGTTGGGAGCTCTCATTGGTCAATTTCAAAACTGGACAACTTGATTGGCTAAACAAAATACAACTGGGTCACATTTACATAATTTCAGTAGGGAGAATTTACGTTATCTGCCCTATTTAGGGTGGGTTATATTGTATTAATCTTTTACCTACAAGAAAAACGCCATTCATTTTTTTATATTTTCACTTTTTGCTTCCAAAACATAGGTTATGACCCCTCATTGGAACGAGCTCGTTCCAATGAGGGGTCTTAACCTATGTTTTGGAAGCAAAAAATGAAAATTTTTAGTTATACGAGGATGTTTTTTCCAAGTGCCGTCTGCAACTCAAGTTAGGTGATGGATTATAAAGTCATACTAAGTGGCTAATTTGTACGCGTGTGTGTCATATGATAAATAGAATATGAAATGAGTGTTTTTCTCATGTAATATTTATGAAACTCGTCCGGATTTTCCATTTGGACTCGCCAGAGGCTCGCCAAAACGGAAAATTCTTAGACTCGTTTCATAAATATTATATGAGAAAAACACTCATTCCATATTCTCTATACATTATACTATGGCTCTGAATTTTCTTGGAGATTGTCTTTCATATGATAAGGTTTATAAGTTTGACCTGTTTGTACAACCATATTTGTTAGCAATTTATAGTGCATTAATGGGGTAACATGCCGCATAACGTTTTAAAAGAAAATTGTCGAGTAGTGCCCCCACCGCAAACCAAGGCAGAAAAACAATCCCAATTTAATTCCACTGCGAACGTTATTGAAAATTGCAGATTACGTCACGACATTCGGTGTTTTCCTGATTAGCATATTATTATAATTCGAGTCGACGGTAATGCGATCTCTTTTACCAACACGGGTCTAATAATACAAGTTTGGAAATGAGATTCGTAATCAGATCTTGTTTGTAGCTCAGCTATATACAATTTTGCAACACAAAAATCTAATCACTGCTGACCGAATTAACCATTTAACTGACGCACTGAACAGGTGTTGGGGTAGCTTCAGAAAGTCTAAGGATACCAGTAGGTGATTAGAGAGTTACCTCTCTTATGGTGTATTTTGTTAATTGTTTTGAAGCCGACGAAAAAGGAGGAAGCATGTCGTTTATTGAATAAATTTTCATTCTGCAAGAGTTGAACGCCTTTCTGTATGTTTGAATGTGTGATGTTGTACGAGGAATTTAGTCATTGATGTAACCTGTCGTAAAAGATATTAAAACTCCGCTTTTAACGGGCTTCGTGATGAGAGTACATTTGTTTTCTCGAAGTAAGAAAATATTAATTCGCTTTGTGCAGTGAAAAGGTGCAAGATGAGAGGCCTCAGGCGTCGGAAACTTTCTTTCCCGAAGGGGGCGTTGTTTTCTCTTTTTTTAAAAGAAAGAAGGGCGCCAGATTTTGCGAATCAACTGAATAGATGAGCCAGGCTATCTCTCTTCACAGTTGTGTGTTTGTGTACCCATGTGCGATATAGTTGTGATTCAAACTTTTAAACGCTCTGAATTATTTTGACAATAAACCGTTTATTTTTCAATACCACACAGGATTGACCTTAGACCCGATCCACAATGTATTATAACAGGCTGACTGCATGATAACACTCACTAGCAAATATAAAAATTCTTTCTTACATTCCTATACATTCAGTACCACGCTTTGACGAATACGTTTTCAAATATATAAAACCCAGATAATGCAGGGCATAATGATTTTATTAGAGTGAACTAAATTATGTGTTGCTCATTCAGATAATGAATACTAAAAAAATTCTCCTGTCAAGACTTTTAACTGGTTAAGTGCAAGAAGCCACTATCAGCGATTTCAAAAAATAAGGATACCAGAGCAAAAGCCAACACTGAACTTGCTGAAATTTCATTTTCATTCAGACACAAATAATATTTGGTTTGTATAAATTTGCTTTATTACAAATTATTGGAGAGTGCCTGTGGGCAATCTCCAATATTTTGTAATAAAACAAGGTGTGAATAACAAATTGAGACACCAAAAATAATCTAGCCCTCAACCAGGTAATCACTGATGTGAAAAATATCTTGTTATTTGTACTTTCCGACGTTTGACGTCGCATTTTGAAAAACGTTGAAGAAACTGAATTCCCGGTGACGTTGGAACGTAGGATAATTAAAGTCTCAAAGGGTTAACGTTACACACGAAGTCAGTCACGGAAAAGGAGGTCTGGTAGACCCGATTTTCTGAGAAAATCTTGATTTTGCTAACTTAACGAACGCGAATTCCTTGCATATGAGCGATTAATGGAGTCCACATAGAGGACATTTCGGTGGCCTTTTTAAATCATATCATCTTCAGCGACCATTCGACAGAAACGGTTCTACCGAGAGGGGCGGGGGGAGGGATCGTGGAGACCGTAGTTCGGCCCAATCGGGGAAAAAATAGATTTTGGAAATAAAGGGAATGCTGTTTCATTTCATCTGAGCGATCAATGGCAGACCAGACTGCTGGTATATCGAAATGGCAGTCCACATAGAGAACATTTCGATATACCGGCAGTCTGTGCGATCAGACCCATTTCGCATTTTGGTCATTTCACGTACCAACAGGTGTTGGACTGCATCAATTTTGGAGGTCCCGGGGGAATTTTTCCGGTGGATCATAGGGTCAGTCCACCTCTGGTGATTTGAAGCCAATCGTTCTTAAAAAAGGAGAGAATGCTGGTTTTCTGCTGAAGCCGATGACAGACGTACTGGACTCAAAAATTCTGAGTAAACTTTATCCAATCAGACTTTTATCAAACATTTTGATAATTTTCTTTCGGGTCACCAAAGAGAGAGGAGACGTAGTACAGTATAGTTGGCCCCCAGTTTGCGACTTTTCACAATCAAGGCTGACAAGTTTCAAAGACATCAAAGTATTGTGTTCTTTAAAAAGATTTTTGTGAAAGTTAGCTCCCCTTAATTTCCTAAACTGTCAGTAAATGTAACACTAAGACTGAAATTTTAAAAATAAATTTTCGAAATGTTAACGAATTTGTATCATCAATGTGTGCATCATTTCTCAAACTTCAGACATTTTACTGTCGTGTTTTATAAAAAAAACAGAAGCTGGCTTTTCAAAAACTTGTTTCCAATGAATTTGAACGTTTGTCTGTTATTCAATGTTGAAATCGCTTTTAAGAATACGGCGTATTCTCCATCTTTTTGATGTTCTGTGACATTGGCGTGTTCATTATATCAACAGTGTGCGCATCTCGACATATAATACAGACACTGTCCCTTCCATTAATATAAAAGTCTAGGAGGTGATATTTGATGATTTTTTCTTCCCGGGAAGAATAAACGCCTGCAAATTACAGTCAAAGGTGGACATGAGTGTTGGGAAGTGTGTGATATTGATATATATTCTTAATAGCGGATTATCTGTGAACTAATTTCTTCTAAATAGCTTGTCTTAGAAAGGAAGGTTTCAGTTTGTTACCTTTAATAAACGGAAACAACAGACAGCTCCTTGAGGACAGCTCCTTGAGGTGTCTGTTAGTAGGTAATAATTGCCGATATACTATCACTTGTACATGTACGTGTACAACATACGCACACTATGCGTTCACCAACGTGGAATTCAGTGTTAAAATCACACGCTTGTTCACAAAACTGTACATGATCTTGAATCCCCCCATGTACAGTTGTGACTCCTAGATCGCGCTTTTATTTTAACGTTCAAATACTCGTGGTGAACGCGTGGTGAACGCGCGTTTTTTAAAAAAAGGGTGAAATCGTACATCTTCGCTTGTATCTTGTACGTAATTTTTCGTCGACGTCCCCATCGCAGATCAGACCATCGGTCCATCGTTGGCGAACGCGAGCAAAAGCAAAAAATTCTGGGTCATCATCAAAAAACAGTTTTGGAGACTCTAGATCAGCGATTCAGAACCCGCAATTGTGTTGAGACAGATGATTCAGAACCCGCAATTGTTTTGGGGCGGTGGGTTTTTTTTCCCATTTATGACGTCATTAGGGGAATTTCTCCACTATGAGAAATTCTCAAAAACTCAGCTGATCGAGCGATCTGATCGCTCGATTCTCGTAAAAAACTCGATCTGAATGAAGAGTGTCGTCGTCGGTGTGTTGGAAATTCGCGAGCCCGCTGTCACGTTTTTGATTGATATATATAGGAGAGAAAAAAAATATATAAATAAATAGTTATTTAGAAAATTAAATATATCAAATCGAATAGGTAATAAAAAAAAAAATACGTAAATCATGAGCGATTCTCAGACTATTAGAGCGAGGTTTCTTTTAAACATGCTGATGAGAGCATACGCAATCTGCGTGAACGAACAACTATGTCCCATCTTGTTAGAACGATGCGTCGGGTGTCGGGATCATCTAGACTTCAATCACGAGAATCATTCGTGTCTGACGATGGAAAGGGAAGATATGGTCTTCATGTATTTCGAACCGGCGTTCGAACGCGTTAAATTCAATGATGTGATCACGTTTTGGAAGAGATTAGTCTTCTGTAAGAATCGAGACAGGCCCACAGATTCGGAAGAACTGAAATTAGCGCGTAGAAGTTTGACTTTAGAAGACAAGGGATACATCAAGAAATTATTGCTGAACGAAGCATACGTCTAAGTTTTTTTCGTTGATATAAAAATAAGGGAGAGTAGAAAATAAAAAAAAAATAAATACACACATAAATTTTTTTTATCTAATATTAGAAAGAAAGAAAGAAAAAAAAACACAAAATGAGAACCAGAAATAAATTGTATCCGACGTTAGTGGACGACGAGGACGAGAAGCCGAACGGCGTTTTGCCGACGGCGCCGTCGCTAGAAGAAAGAGAAAGAGGAGAGAGGTATTGCATCGATCAAATCAGTAGAATCCAATTGTATCTGACTCGAGAGAGAGATTCTCGTCGTTCCCTCAAGAAGAAGTATTCGCGTTTCGTGAAATTCGTCAACTCGATCGACACGACACTCATCACGATTTCCATGGGTTTACACGCGGCCGGCATCGGATTGTTGTCGACCGCGGTCGGCATTCCGATCGTGTTGACCGTAGGAGTGGCCCTCGCCGCCGGATTGTTTAGCACGCTCGGAAACATTTTGAGTAGGAAATTATATCTGAAGGCGAGGAAACACGACAAGATTCACGTCTTGGCCGACTCCAAGATCGACACGATATCCGAAATGATCTCTATGGCGTTGAAAGACGGTAGGATATCGGATATCGGACGCGATATTGAGCGAGAAAACGAAATACGATGCCATGAAAGAAGCCGTGAGAATCAAGACTCGTCAGATCATCAAGGAAGAGATGAAGGATTCTCTCGTGGAAAAGGGGAGGAAAGAGGCCAGGGAGGAATTCAGTAAGATGATAGAACTCAAGAGCAGCGATTGAAAAAAAAAATATATATATATATAATAAGAACAGAATTTTAAAAAAAAAAAAATATTAAATTTATATATAAAATAAACAAAAACGAAATTAATTTAAATAACTCTTCAAAAAATGTATTTCGTAAAGTGTAAGAGAGTTACCCAGACGAGTAATTCTAGAGAAGTGCGAACTAAAAACGACAGACGGATGCTTCGCGGAATTTGCGACGTGTGTGGTTCTATCAAGACTCGATTCGTCAAACAAAAGAACGCGAGCAAAGGTAAAGGCATCGTGAATAAAATGATGAACAATCTACCTTTCGAAATGCATCTGCCCGGTCACAGTTTCACGGGACCCGGAACGAAATTGAACAAGAGACTCAATGCCGGTCTGACTCCCAAATCTTGGAGCAAACCCGTGAATAGGGTGGACGCGGCCGCGTACGATCACGATCTGTGCTACGCCGGACATCCCGACACCAAGACTCGCAACGACGTCTGCGACAAAAACATGTTGGGGAGATTGAGAGGCATATCGAATCCGACCAGGAGAGAGAAGATGGAACGTTCGCTGGTCGGCAATCTGATCGGTGCGAAACGTCGATTCGGATGGGGCGTTCAAAAACAAAAAAGCGCATCTGAAAAGAAGAAGAAACGATTATTGACGAGCGAATTGGCCGAGGAGTTACACAAACCCATAGTGTGTAAATTTCGAAAGAGAAGGGTGTTCGTGAAGGGTCTGGATGACATTTGGTCTGCCGACTTGGTCGACATGAGATCGTTTTCGAGGTGGAACGAGGGCGTCAAATATCTATTGACGGTCATCGACGTGTTTTCCAAATACAGTTGGATCAGAGCTTTGAAGGATAAATCGGGACCTTGCGTCGCCGAGGCTCTGAAGAGCGTGTTCGACTCGTCTTTTCGAAAACTGAGTAAATTGTGGATGGACAAGGGAAAGGAATTCTACAACAAGCACGTCCGTCGATTGGTAGACCTCTACTCGATCGAAAACGAAGAGAAAGCCATCGTGGTGGAACGTTGGAATCGAACGATGAAGGAGAAGATGTACAGATACTTCACGGCAAATTCGACCAAGAAATACATATACGCTCTGAACGGTCTGGTCAAAGATTACAACAACACACGACACAGATCGATCAAGATGACTCCCGCAGAAGCTAGTGATCCTCGAAACGAAAAACGGGTCTACGCGAATCTATATCCCTAGAGATCTAAGATCAGGAAGAAGTCTAGAACGCCGAAATTTGCGGTCGGCGATCGAGTGAGAATCTACGCTTATAAGAAGCACTTCGAAAAGGGTTATACTCCTCGATGGACCTCGGAAATTTTCGTGATCATCAAAATATTTCACACCGATCCGGTGACTTACGAAATCGAAGCTTTGGATGGAGAAGAGATCATCGGAAAGTTTTACGAACAACAATTACAGAAGACGAAGTTTTGATGAAGAACACAAAATTTTTTTTTTTATTTACTCTCTTTAACATTTTCTTGTTTACACACATATATATAAGAGAGAAAAAAAAATAATAATAAAAAATAATTAAAAACTATTTTTCAGATAAAGAAAGCAAGTTAATTAATAAACAAAAAAAAACTAAAAATCCTTTAAAATGACAAATATACTAGATATAACACAAAGCATAGTGAAAGATGAAAGTATTCAAGAATATGAGGTTCACGAATACGAACCGGTAACCGGAACGAGTTTGAACAATGCGGGAGAGATAAGAATCAACGTCGAAACTCAAGATCTATTCGTACATCCTAGAGAGAGTTACATAGTGGTGCAGGGACGTCTCACCAAGGAAGATGGGAGCGACTACGCCGACGATGACACGGTTACTCTTGCCAATAATGGCATCATGCATCTATTCAGTAACATAAAATACATGCTATCCGGACAAGAGATAGAATCTGTTTTTCATCCCGGTCAGGCCACCACGATGTTCCGACTCTTGACGTATCCTGATGATTTTTCGAAATCCAGAGGACTTAATCAGTTGTGGGTGAAAGACACCGTCGGCCCTGCTAGCGCAGGCGCCGCCACGATATTCGACTACGTCATCAAGACGTCCAGACCTAAAGGAACGTTTTTGTTCAGGATACCTTTGAAACACATCTTCGGATTGGCGGACGATTACAACAAGATCATGTACGGATTCAAACATAATCTGACATTGATTCGAAAAGGAAACGACGACGCAATAGTGAAACTCACCACGACCGATGCGGGTAAGATAACTCTACACAAGATATCGTGGTTCGTTCCACACGTGGAGCCTTCGATCGTGGAGAAAGCGCGTCTCTACAAGATCATAGAATCCAAGAGTAAATTACCCGTGGGATTTAGAATGAGACAGTGTGACACGGCTAGCATTCCTCTCTCCACGAATCACTTCGATTGGAGATTGATGGTGAAATCCGCATCCGAGAGACCGCGTTTCATCGTGGTTGCGTTTCAGACCAATAGGGACGGGTCTCAGGAAAAGAATGCGTCGCTGTTCGATCACTGCCATTTGAGAAACATGCAAGTGTTTCTGAACGCCACGAGATATCCAGCAATCGATTACAACGCGTTGTTCGACAAGAACGATTTCTCCAGACTGTACGGCGACACCGCTGATTTTAGAAAGAAGTATCACGGTCTAGACGAATTGATGAGCAATCCCAACATATCTCCCGGCGAATACAAGTTGATGTATCCCATGTTCGTGTTCAACGTCAGTAAACAGAGTGAACGACTCAAGAGTAGCGTGTTAGACATTCAGATCAAGATGCAATTCGATAGGAACATGTCGAGAAAAACCGAAGCCTTCACCCTGGTCCTGTCGGACAGAGAATTACAATTCGAATCGGACGGAAATAAGATGTCGATCATTCGATGAGAGACAAGTGTGTGAAAAAAAAAAATAAAAAACAAAAAAAAAAATAAAAAGTAATGTGTGATTATTAAAAACAAAACAAAAAAAAAAAAATAAATAAAGTAATGTGATCTAGAGAGACTGAACATCTCTCTATATCTCATTACTTTTTTTTTTGTTTTTTTTTCTTTTTAATAATCACACATTATTTTTTTTAATTCATTATTTTCCATGTGTTCACTGTTTGTTCAAAGGATCCAGTTCGATCAGTAGACTCACCACGGAAGTGGCGGCTTCGGGATTATTGGTTTTCATGACGAAATTAATCCTGTCTCCGGCGTTCACTTTGAGAGGCATGCCGAACGTGCTAACATTCGCGTGTTGATTCTCAGTCTTTTCGATGCTGTATCTCTTATCGCTCTCCACACCATTCACCATGAGATTGACGACCGCTCTGTTATTCAAATCCGAGGAAGCCAGACTCATTCGAAGGATTTCACCTCCCAACGGCATGGGATATCCCACCTGACCGTGTTTCGATCCGTTACTTCCATTTCCGAAAGACCACTCAGCTTTTCCCTCATCTAAGGTACCGGCCTCTTCGGCCCACATGGTGATCAATTGTCTAGCATATTTGATTTTCTCCACCACCGAAATCAGGGTGCAGGCATCCATCATGTGCACGGGTTCCGGTAGATTCATGAGCACGTGTCCACCCATGTCTAGTTTACCTTCCATGATGTCGCCCTTTCTCCAGACCAAGTTGTCGTCCACGTACTTTCTGCTGACCGCGCTGGAATCGAATTCGGGATCGTGGTCGTGACCGAATAAATTGTGACCGTTCATGTTGATGCCACCCTCCATGGTTCAACATGAGATCGTTTTCGAGGTGGAACGAGGGCGTCAAATATCTATTGACGGTCATCGACGTGTTTTCCAAATACGGTTGGATCAGAGCTTTGAAGGATAAATCGGGACCTTGCGTCGCCGAGGCTCTGAAGAGCGTGTTCGACTCGTCTTCTCGAAAACCGAGTAAATTGTGGGTGGACAAGGGAAAGGAATTCTACAACAAGCACGTTCGTCGATTGGTAGACCTCTACTCGATCAAAAACAAAGAGAAAGCCATCGTGGTGGAACGTTGGAATCGAACGATGAAGGAGAAGATGTACAGATACTTCACGGCGAATTCGACCAAGAAATACATATACGCTCTGAATGGTCTGGTCAAAGATTACAACAACACGCGACACAGATCGATCAAGATGACTCCCGCGGAAGCTAGTGATCCTCGAAACGAAAAACGGGTCTACGCGAATCTATATCCCGAGAGATCTAAGATCAGGAAGAAGTCTAGAACGCCGAAATTTGCGGTCGGCGATCGAGTGAGAATCTACGCTTATAAGAAGCACTTCGAAAAGGGTTATACTCCTCGATGGACCTCGGAAATTTTCGTGATCATCAAAATATTTCACACCGATCCGGTGACTTACAAAATCGAAGCTTTGGATGGAGAAGAGATCATCGGAAAGTTTTACGAACAACAATTACAGAAGACGAAGTTTTGATGAAGAACACAAAATTTTTTTTTATTTACTCTCTTTAACATTTTCTTGTTTACACACATATATATAAGAGAGAAAAAAAAATAATAATAAAAAATAATTAAAAACTATTTTTCAGATAAAGAAAGCAAGTTAATTAATAAACAAAAAAAAAACTACAAATCCTTTAAAATGACAAATATACTAGATATAACACAAAGCATAGTGAAAGATGAAAGTATTCAAGAATATGAGGTTCACGAATACAAACCGGTAACTGGAACGAGTTTGAACAATGCGGGAGAGATAAGAATCAACGTCGAAACTCAAGATCTATTCGTACATCCTAGCGAGAGTTTTGTATCCTGATGATTTTTCGAAATCCAGAGGACTTAATCAGTTGTGGGTGAAAGACACCATCGGCCCTGCTAGCGCAGGCGCCACCACGATATTCGACTATGTCGTCAAGACGTCCAAACCTAAAGGAACGTTTTTGTTCAGGATACCTTTGAAACACATCTTCGGATTCGCGGATGATTACAACAAGATCATGTACGGATTCAAATATAATCTGACGTTGATTCGAAAAGGAAACGACGACGCAATAGTGAAACTCACCGCGACCGATGCGGGTAAGATAACTCTACACAAGATATCGTGGTTCATTCCGCACGTGGAGCCTTCGATCGTGGAGAAAGCGCGTCTCTACAAGATCATAGAATCCAAGAGTAAATTACCCGTGGGATTTAGAAAGAGACAGTGTGACACGGCTAGCATTCCTCTCTCCACGAATCACTTCGATTGGAGATTGACGGTGAAATCCGCTTCCAAGAGACCGCATTTCATCGTGGTTGCGTTTCAGACCAATAGGGACGGGTCTCAGGAAAAGAATGCGTCGCTGTTCGATCACTGCCATTTGAGAAACATGCAAGTGTTTCTGAACGCCACGAGATATCCAGCAATCGATTACAATGCGTCATTCAACAAGAACGATTTCTCCAGACTGTACGGCGACGCCGCTGATTTTAGAAAGAAGTATCATGGTCTAGACAAATTGATGAGCAATCCCAACATATCTCCCGGCGAATACAAGTCGATGTATCCCATGTTCGTGTTCAACGTCAGTAAACAGAGTGAACGACTCAAGAGTAGCGTGTTAGACATTCAGATCAAGATGCAATTCGATAGGAACGTGCCGAGAAAAACCGAAGCCTTCGCCCTGGTCCTGTCGGACAGAGAATTACAATTCGAATCGGACGGAAATATGATGTCGATCATTCGATTAGAGACGAGTGTGTGAAAAAAAAAATAAAAAACAAAAAAAAAATAAAAAGTAATGTGTGATTATTAAAAACAAAACAAAACAAAAAAATAAATAAAGTAATGTGATCTAGAGAGACTGAACATCTCTCTATATCTCATTACTTTTTTTTGTTTTTTTTTGTTTTTAATAATCACACATTATTTTTTTTAATTCATTATTTTCCATGTGTTCACTGTTTGTTCAAAGGATCCAGTTCGATCAGTAGACTCACCACGGAAGTGGCAGCTTCGGGATTATTGGTTTTCGTGACGAAATTAATCCTGTCTCCGGCGTTCACTTTGAGAGGCATACCGAACGTGCTAACATTCGCGTGTTGATTCTCAGTCTTTTCGACGCTGTATCTCTTATCGCTCTCCACACCATTCACCATGATATTGACGACCGCTCTGTTATTCAAATCCGAGGAAGCCAGACTCATTCGAAGGATTTCACCTCCCAACGGCATGGGATATCCCACCTGACCGTGTTTCTATCCGCTACTTCCATTTCCGAAAGACCACTCAGCTTTTCCCTCATCTAAGGTACCGGCCTCTTCGGCCCACACGGTGATCAATTGTCTAGCATATTTGATTTTCTCCACCACCGAAATCAGGGTGCAGGCATCCGTCATGTGCACGGGTTCTGGTAGATTCATGAGCGCGTGTCCACCCATGTCTAGTTTACCTTCCATGATGTCGCCCTTTCTCCAGACCGAGTTGTCGTCCATGTACTTTCTGCTGACCGTGCTGGAATCGAATTCGGGATCGTGATCGAGACCAAATAAATTGTGACCATTCATGTTGATGCCACCCTCCATGGTTCCGCCAGATTCTTTGTTCAGGTAGAGATCGTCCACTTGCGATTCTAGGTATTCTTGTATCACGGCAGAATCTATGTAGCCCCATGTTGACCGCGGTTGAGTCCGCATCCGTGTCGTCGATCTTCGACAGATTCAATATCTTGTGGAATCCTGCATTCAGATCCGATTTCATTTCTCGTCTGTCAAACTTTCTCTGTTCCAGATCTACGTAGTGTTTGGTCGCCACGTCCTTGGGATTCGTGGGAGTGGCCACGTTCATTATCTTGTTAGAATTGGCGTTCAATTCCGAGTGCATCGTTTTCAGAACGTATCTATTTCTCAGGTGTTCGCTGAATCTCGCGTGAGAGTCGTCCGCGTATTTCTTGGTCATGGCATTGGTGGGATCTACGGGATTCGCTACGTTCACCAAACGTTTGGATTTCAGATCGAGATCGTCGGTCATGGTTTTATCCACGTAATTGTCCAGCAGGATTCGTTCGAAATCGGCGTTCCCCCTGTCAACGTATTTTTTAGTCGCAGCATCTGCGAGATCTATTGGCTCGGGAAGATTGTAGAGCTTCTTATCGTTCATGTTCAAAGGTTCTTCTCGAGGTTCATATCTCCGAACGTAACGTTCGTCCAAGTTGGCAATGTCGTAACCATCGTTGACTTCGAACGTCTTCCTCTTCTTTCTCGGGTTGACTTTTTCGTCGTCACTTCTACCAAATTTATCGACTGGCATGTTGTTGTAAGGATTTTTTTTGTTTTTAGAAAAAATATATTCAAAACGCAGTTTATTAAAAAATGAACTATGTTATTTTATTTTTCGTTTTTATTCGATTAAACTTTTTTTAAAATAATTTTTTATCTTTATATATACTATAAAAAAAAAAAAATCTCTCTCTAATGTAAATCATTGAGAATGTCTTGAAATCGATCTCCTTCAGACCATCTCTTGAGAATGTAGAGACACAGGTGACCGCAAAACACTTGATCTGGTGATTGCAGTTGTTCCGTGTTGTAACAAACCATCGATTTGTTGAAATAGTTCTTTATTTCTTTTGGCGGCGAGATTCCGTAGCTGTCGAAATAATAATTTTTCTTCTTCCCATTCTTCATCCACGCCACCCAGTGAGTGCCTTCACCTGATGAATCGTCTAGATTTAAAATTCCGCATTCCGATTGTCGAGGTCTTCTCTTCGGCAAGGCATCTCTGGAAAACACTCCTAGAAAATCTTCAATTTTCAAATCTTTTGCCGCATTCAACAGATCGATGTTGGATAGGGGTTCGTTGGGTAAGACAACACCTTCTACGGATATCTTTATTTTCTTATTCATAAATAAGTATATATTTTTTTATTTATTTTATTATAATTTACTAAAAACGACGTTATTTTTTTTTTTTTCTATTTTTTTCTTTTTCTTTTTAAACTAACTTTCTCGATGTCACTATCGATTTCCATAATTTTGTGTTCATCTAATTCTTCTTGATTTTCTGGAATCCTATCATCCACAATCGTATCTGGAATCTTATCATCCACAATCGCATCTAGAATCCAATCATCTCCATTCATATCCTCTAAAATTAGATCCAAAGTCCAATGTCCGAGTGCCAAAGTGCTTATTTTATCGTCTAACACGAATCTCTTGTCATCGTCGGCCATCAGCGAAATCTTGTTGACTATTTCGGTATACAAGTCATGATTTTCGCTTCGAATCGATTTCATAGTCTTATACACCGGACCACGTCCTAACAGACAATCTTTATACTCTTGGAAAGAGATGTTTTTCTTCACCACGCACGCTTTAACTCCTTTGCACTTCTTGATCTCTTCATCATCTTCTAGACGATAAGCATACAGTTTGGGTCTCAAGCCCACGAATTCGACGATTTGTTTACCGCCGCTGTCGTCCTTAAATTTACCCAACACCTTCTTGTTGTCGTTCGATTGAATGTTGGATGGATGATCGACGGGATAATTGCTCGTGTCGAACCACTCGGCCACGTCCGGAGATATATCTCGGTAGACGTCTTTCGTCTCTATCTCTTAAACTAAACTGTCCGTGTCAGTGAACAGTAGTTTGGCTTTGTCACCAAATTTTCGTTTGACGTAATCGTAGTGAAACTCGTACATCAATCACTTGCTGATATCTAAGATGATCGGTCCAAGATAATATGGTTTGTCGAACTTCAGATGCGTCTTTTGCATGTGAACGACCACTAGATTTTCGTCGAATATGGTTCGCTGTTTGTAATTGGGTTTCGCCACTAATTTTTTAGCTCTTTTCTCAGATGTGACGAGTCGAACGTTGGTTCTCTTCCTGATGTTTTCCATCGATTTGCCGTACTCGCAGTTGTTCATGAGTTTGAAGAAATCTTTTTCGAAATCGTTCTCGGCTCGAGTTCTGAGATTCGTGTTGAGATCGATGTATTTTTTCATCCAAGGCTCTTCGTCGAATCGAATGATGCGATGTATGTCGACTAATTTCATCCCGTAATCGACATACTGTTTCAAATTCTCGCTGTAGATGATGTAGTTACGTTTGTTAAATAAATTGGGAATGAGTTTTTCCTTGTCTCCTTCGTTTGGTTCCATTCGTTCGGGAGCCAGCAGATAATCGTTGTGTGGACTGTGTAATTCTTCCGGATAGTTCAAATCGACTTCTAAAATGCAAGGATAGTCTCTCCATTTTTGCATCTCTTCCGGTTCCTTCACTCATTCGAAATTTCCAATCGGTAAAGGATGACTCATAGCCCAACCATACAGATTATTGGCGTCCCAATACTGTATGTATTTAGTCGACCGTTTCGAATCGAAACCTTCTTTCATGTAGGGATTGTTAGCTTCAGAATATCTGTGGGAGATCATCAAGACGCCACCTCTCGCAGCCCTTTCGAACATGAGCAACATGTCCACGTCAGATAATAATTCCAATTGGACTTCAGTGGTCTTCAACAGAGCATCCCACGCCAAACCAGGTGCGGTGAAATACCAAGCGGGATCCAGTTCGTAATTTCGACAACAGACGTCTCGAAAATTTTCGAACACGTCTGCCAAGAGCAGAACGTCAGTCTTCAGATAGAGATCGTGATAATCTCTCATGGTTTTCATATCGAATGATCTCTACACGTTTTTGGCGTGTTCGTAATTCTCGTCGGAAATGTCGGATTCGTATAATTTTGAATAAAAATCTTCTTTCGAAGGCAGTGCGGTGTCTTCGAATCTCTTTAGATCGTTCATGTAATCGTAAGGATAGACTCCTTTCCTCAACATGACGTCTACTCGTTCTCCGAAATGTTCGCTCGTGATTTTAAATTTATCCTTGCTCATGTTATCAACTAATTTTTCCAGAGTGGTCGACATGAATTTAAAACTGTCGATGAAACATACGCCTCTACGAATGGATTTCGTTTTTTCTTTCAACGTATTTCCGTCGATTACTCTTTTCTTCTCCATGAGCTTCCATTTAGTGAAGGAAATGTATCTTTCTTCGCTGTTCGCGATGCAATTTAATTCTTCGTATGAGGTGCCGAGATTTTTCACAAACAGATGACTGTCGTAACCCAAGAAATTGTGAAACATAACCGGATAGAAAGTGGCGTCTCGATATTTTAAATTACACTTGCTGTGAGCCGGACCGCGATACAGACCCATGTAATGATCGTGGTCTCTGACCTTCTTATTTTCCTCCAAATTCTCGTCGAATGATTGTCTGCATATGTGACATTCGGTGGCTCTGTTATTTTCGTCCTGCTGCTCTCGCGTGATGATCATTTTCGCCATTCGAATTTGTCGTATAACATTTGAAGTTTCGATTCTAACTCTTCCACGAACCTTTGAGCCATGTCATCGTCTTCGCACTGTTTCGTGTAGGTGAAGGGACCCATGTCGTGTTGCGAGTCGAAAGCGCATTTCACGTAAATGCAATAGCCTGAAGGTATGTGTTTTTGATATCTTTCGACGTAACTTTGAAGAGCATTGGGTTGACAGGAACTCATTTTCGTGGTGAAACATTCGAAACCGGCGTACACGACGAATGGTACTTTTAACCTTCTATTGTGATTTTCAAACTTCACGATGGTGTTGGGTTTGGGATTTCGACGGCGACACCTTGATTTTCGTTGCAATATTCCTGATGTTTTGCCAACAAGTCTTTGCTGTGAAACACGTTCATGCAGTATATCTTATGTTTATGTTTATTATTTTGTCTCGACAGTAATCGGCTCGGATGTTTAACCCAACAATAATGACGATTGTCACCATTCGAAATCAATAATAAAATAATCGTCTTTTCTCTTCCGAGATACGAAGTCTGTCTAAGAGGATAGATCATTCATTTTTCCTCATCATATCCCAAGACGTTCACCGCTACGGTGGGATTTTGAACCTCGAAATGTTCGATATGTTTTAACTCTGTTGGAAAAGTCACTCCGGTCCAATCGAGATTTTTAGAAGTTTCCTCGTAACGAGAAACTCTATCAGAGTTTATTTCGACAGGGTATAAAGCGGAGGTGACTGCCCATTTAAAACACTGATCATCTTTATTTCTCACGTTGACCACGGCATGTTTCTTAGTCAAGAAATACGGTAATTCCAAGTAGGAAGATCCTTTCAACGGTTCGTTTTTAGTCATGTGAATTTCGAATATCAACACCTCACCGAACGTCCAATTACTACCTTCATGTTGATAATTCGCGAGAGACGTCAACATCTTGTCTTTCATCTTTTTGAAAACGTCCAATAGATCTGAACCTCGAAATACGGGTTCGACGTTAGATCTGAAATATGCATTTTTCACGATACTCTCGCCGGACTTCATGTCGATTTTATTCATTATGCAATGGAGTACCATCTTAATTTTTAATCCCACGTTCATGTATTCGCGAAACAAATCCAATACTTCTTTCTTCACCCGTTCCATGAACAATTTCGCATCGACTTTCTTCAGCGAGGGAATCACGTCAAAAGTTTTAAAAATGTCTTTGATCGCACTCTCCAGTTCTATGGGTTTCGATTGGAATAGTTCTGCAACGAGTCATGTTACATATTCTTCTCCTTTCTCTTCGTCGATTGCTCGTTGAATTTCGTTCGATATATCTTGTTTGTCTTGAATCTGAAGTGCATCACTCGTTTTCGTTTTAGTTTTTCTTTTCTTTTCTTTGGAAACTTGATGTTCTTCAATGGCTTTTCGTTTAGTCGTCTTCTTATTTTTCACAACCGATGCATCTTTTGACATCGTTGCTATCGACATTTTGTTTGTCTTTCTAGCGTTTCGCAAATATTCTTGTATGACTTCAGTTTTTTTTGATTTAGTTCTATGATTTCTGAAATCTGAAATTTGTAATAGTTTACAAATCTCGTTTAACTGAGGTATGGTTTTCTCATTTAAATTTACCATTGTTTTATCTGTTTGCTTCATTTGTAAGAATATATTATTTTTTTTTTGAATTTTGTATTAAATAATTTGTTAAAAAAAGTTTTGCTTTTTTTCTCTTTTTATATATATAATAGAAAATAAAAAAAAAGTTAAATTTAAATTCAATTTTTTTAATACAAAATTAAAATATACATTATTTGCAAGAATTCATAAAAACCAAATAATCGATCATGACAACAACACCTAAAAGATGCGAATTGAAATTGAAACGAGACGAAGGGTATGAGAAATCCAGTTTTAATATCTATACATTACAACCACACGATCCCATCGAATTGAATGAGGTCGAGATGGTGGACTTAGAGCGCTACTACCACAAATATCGAATGTGTTTGAAAGTGGATGAAGCCACGCTCGATTTGTTTTACGAGTACCAAAGCGAACTGCTGAATAATATCATCGTCGCCGAAGACAAAGAATTCGACAGGGGTGATTTGTTGTTGTCCTATGGAGATTACATATATCCAATAATCTCAACCGAACTCGTGAAGAAATCGGGTGGTGAGAGCGCATTCGCCTACGAAAAAAAACTCAAAAGAGTAAAGATAAACATTCACACCATTTTTGTATGTGGAAAAATGACGAATGTCAACTTGCTAGTAACAGACTTGGAAATATAAACAATAGAGAGATTGAAATTAAAATTTAACTTTTTATATATATATAAAGAGAAAAAAAAACTTTTACTAAAAAAATTTTACATTAAAGAAAATTAAAAATTAAAAAAACAACTTTTTTATATATATAAAGAGCAAAAAAAAACTTTTTAAACAAGTTGTTATTTAAATACTAAATAATTGATCATGAAGACAACAACACCTAAAAGATGCGAATTGAAATTGAAACGAGTCAAAACTTATAAGAAATTCGGTCATAAAATCTATAGATTACAACGACACGATCCCATCAAATTGAACGAGGTCGAGATGAAGGGCTTAGAGCACAAATACGAGAAATATAAGATGCCTCTGAAATTGGACGAAGCCGCGCTCGATTTGATTTACGAGTACCAAAGCGATCTACAGAACATCGTCATCGCCGCAGATAGAGAATTCGACAAGGACGATTTGTCATTGCCCTATGGAAATTACATATTTCCAAACATCTCATTCGAACTCGTGAAGAAATTGGGTGGTGAGAGCGAGTTGACCAATGTAAAAAAACTCAAAAGAGTAAAGATAAACATTCAACACATTTTCGAAAAAGGAGAAGACACGAGCGTCAACATGCTAATAACGGACTTGGAAATACAAACAATAGAGTGATTGATTTTTAGCGAAGAAAAATGAAAAAAAAAAGTAATAAGATCATCTTTAGATCTCATTACTTTTTTTTTTTTTTTTTTGTTTTTCCTTCTTCTTCACTATCATCATAATATATTATAATAACGTTTCCTTTTCTCTCAAATTTCAGCATTGATTCTTCTTTTTCTTTTTTCTTTTTCTTTGTGATGTGATACGTTTATGGCAACATTTTTGTTTATCCGAATCATAATTATGAACGAATGTTGTGCAATCTCTTGGTAACACTCGCATCATTACCATTCCCTTCAGAAGGTAGTGGTGACTGTAGAAAGCATCGTCTCATTCTCAACCGTCTATCCCGCGCTTCATCTATCTCTTTAATTAGTTCTTCCCTTAGATATCCATCATTAGCGTCTAACCATTTTTTTATTTTTTCGCTCTCTGGCTCGCGATGTTCGTCATTATCGTCAAATTGTTTCTCCGCCTTTTCATCCAGGTGATAAATTTGTTTCTCCACCTTTTCACCCATTTTAAATATATTATTTTATACTTTCTATGATTTTATATTTTATATAATTTTATATTATAATAACATATTCAAAACCGGTATGTTCTTAAATAGCGAATTCTCACCGAGCAACAAACCCTTGCCGAGTCGCTCGATGTTCCATCCACTCTTCAGATAGAGACCGTTTCCTCTCAGAGAGTTGCCACCTCTAACGGGTTCTAGATACAATCCTTTACCACTGCCGTCTACGTGGACGCGACACACGGCTCCTCCCTTCTTCAAAAACAGACCACTGCCACCCATTAATTTCTCAACTGCTGAACTAGCGAGTCCCGTGAGAGCTCCCACGCGAGAGTCTTTCCGAGAAAGGGTAGCGCCTTTGCGGCAAAGGGTAATGCTTTTGCAGCTATTCCTGCCAATAGCGGTAGGAAGCCACCTTTCATTCTCAAATTGTATCTCAATTGAGGGGGACTCATTCTCACCGTAAACCCTCTTCCATCGCGAATCGCTTTCTCCATCCTTTTGATTTGACTTCTGGTCCAGGCGATCGAATCCTGACCGCCTCTCGTCAGATCTTCGTGAGTGAATTTGAATCTCACCGCCTCGCCTCGAGTTGTTAACGCTCTCTTAAGTTTCTTCCTCTGTCCTGCGGATATGTTCACGTTTTTAACCACGTATTCTGTCATAATTCTGTTTTGTTTTTTTTTTTAAATATATTTACTTCAATTGTTTCTTGTTTAATAATTATATTAAAATAATTTTGTAAAAATGCATATTGCTGTTTATTTTATTTTTGTTATCTATATCTATAATATTTTTTTTTTTTGTTTTTTGCTTTTATATTTCTCTTATGTGAAATCGTATCGTCACTCTCTCTCCGCGAAGATCTAACAGTTCACCATTTTGATCCGTCAACGTGGTTTTCAGACTATACAACATGTCTAAAATCACTGGTAGATAAACTAAATTTCGAGGTCGCTCCACGATCTTATAACCCGGCGACACGTTTGGAAAGAAGGAATAGATCGTCGGTTGAGCACTACCATTCACGTAGCTTCCAGCAATCACGTCCACGTTCACCAGAATGCTATTGACTGCGAGAATGTCGACCGTATTTTCAGATGTCGCGTGGCCTCGATACATCTTTCGATCGAATCCCAACATCTTGCCTATAGAATCGTCCGTGTTGAAATCCACTCGAAAATTATCTTCCAAATCCAACATCGTCTGTAAGGTATTAGGATTGGGAGCGAGTCTGATCTTGTTGCTTCCCTTTCCATCCGTCTTCATTCGCATCTGAATGTAATCGTTCAAATCGTCTATGTCGTAACTCCCTTTGGGAATTCGAATCTCCAACCAATCCACTCCGTCGGAATACTTGAACGAGTTATTCTTTTCGGTGACGTTGGGAAAGGAATAATAAGTCTCCAGATTCACCAACGCCATCTCGTATCTTTTCTCTCTATTCAATTCGATGGAAGGTTCGAATTTCGTAGCGAATCGAGTCGAATCGCCACTCACCATGATTTGAATGGATTGTTTTGCAGCCGTATTCTCGGCTATCCGTTCTAACAATTCTCCATGTTCGAACATTATATTTAATTTTATTTTTTTTTTTATTCAAAACTAATTATTTGAAGATTTATTATTTTTCTATTTTTTTTTATTTTCACGCTCTATCTTATTATCATCGGAAACATAAAACTTGTCGAATCCGCACTGATATTTTCCGCGATTAAATTCGCTTGTCAAATCGATCACGACGAAATTGTAAAGTCCACCATCCCAAACCCTCTTGCAAAATCTCCTGAATTCCGCAGCACTCATGTCGTTTGCGACGTGATCGCCGTAGATGTGATTGAGATTCTTGAGATCTTGGCGAAAGAGACATAGAAAATTAGCGTTCTCCCTTATCGTCTGTCTGGGCAATCGAAAATAATTCTGCGACAGGTAGAAACAGTCCACGTTGCTGTGTCGACCCCTAACGTAATACGATTCGCATCGGTTCTGTCTCTCCAAAAGCAGATCGTCGAAAATCATGAGGTTCTTATCTTCCGATTTCAGTTCTCTAGGATCCGGAACGTCGCTAGCGTTCTCATAAAATCGACACTCGACGTTCGAAGATGCATTTCTCTTCATCAGCTACGTTGCCGCGCCGTCCAAAATGGTCGAGAGTGGAGCTCCACTCTTGTCGAATTCCTCCCTACTGTCAAATATTCTGGCTATGACGTCCTTGGGCAATCTGCGATCCATGCACTCTCGAAGCAATCTGTATTCGGGTTGAAACAAGCTTTTGCCAAACACGAACAATCTGTCGTAATCCAACCAGTCGGGTCGGGACAACAGATTCATCAACAGATTGGTCTTTCCACAATTCGATTTTCCCACTATCAAGCCTCTTATGCTCTTGGGAAAGAACTCGTTATTCGACCTCTTGGTCGCGGCGTCGTTCCAAGACATATCTTTAATGTTCATCTTTGTTTTATTTTTGTTTGTTTGTTATTTTAGATTCTTTTCAAACACAAATTTTTTTTTATGTTTTTCAAACTCTGTTTTTTTAATGTTATTATTATTTATTTATATCGCACCGTCGCGAGTTCTCTTCAATCCGGATCCACTCGTCATTTTGGCTAAATCTTGTATGGGCACCACAGCATCCTTAAAATCTTTCCAACTTTTCGGCGTTCGCTCTAACGCAGCTCGCTTCGCCGGCGGACTGATCAACTTGTCGATCAACGCGTCGGCTGCCCTTTTGCCAGCCACAGAAGCTATCCTACCACTGGCTTCGGAAGCGGCTTTCTTACCAGCATCCAAAGCCACCTTCTTACCGACCTCAAACGCGGTCGATGCGAGTTTTCTACCTGCATTGCTCGTGAACGCTCGCATTATAGAATCGACGATGCCAGAACCGCCTTGAACGTAAGTTCTGACGTATCCCCTGTTCTTTATCACCAACATATTTTATTTTTATGATATATTTTTGTTTTGTTTTTTTCACTGGTAAATCGTTTTTGCCGTTTAAATACTTTTTTATTATTCTAGTGTAAAAATTTACTGTTTTATTTTTGTTTGTTTGTTTGTTTGTTTCTCTCTCTACTTATTATATACACATCAATCCTTCAATTCGTTCATCAGCCTTTTATACTGGTTTTTATTCAAAACCTTCTGTCTTAACAATTCGTCAGATACAGCAACTATCTGATTATCTAATCCCGTGTTACCAGCCCGTCTGCTCGCCATCAACAAACTCAATCTCTGAGACAGAGCGTCGGAATCGCTCGGAAGAAAAGTGGTTTTCACCCCTTTCCCAGTCACCGATTCGATGAACTTCTTGTTCATGTCCCATATGGGTTTCACCACTTTCGTCCACTTGTAACCTCTGTTGGCTTTGGGTCTCGTCTCTCTGGCATCGTTATTTCTCTTCATGGCGTGGGTCTGGACCAGAATGTCTCCGTAATTGTCGAAATCCTGTTCCGTGTAATCGCCGGGCTTGTCGTAAAGGAGCAATCTCCGCAGACCATCAGTTACTTTATATTTATTCGAACCCACGATCAATTCATCATCATCCATTTCCACTTCCGTATCACCTACAAAAGTTCTACCCTCAGAATCCTTATAAATTCCATACGACTGATCTCTCTTACCGCCATCATCATCGTACGATGCGACGCTACTGGTGGTGATAGTCGAAGCCGTATCAGTGTCGCTCTCGCTCATATCTGTTTGAATTCCCGTGGGAACGTAATCCGGTGTAGATTGAACGGAATACCGATTTCCAAAACTAGGAGGCAACGAACCCATTCTCAAAGAACTCTCCTTTATGGGTCTCAATTCTTCGACTATCTCCTTCCTGCTTCGCTCTTGACCCTCCGTCACGGGTTTAAATATTTTTGTGGCTTCGTGTCTGAGTTCCATCTCACCAAGACGTCTGCTCCTGTCAGCAGGCTGAATGCTCTTCTTAGCACGTTCATACTCGCCTAAAATTAAATCTCGGCATCTAGGATCCATCTGTAAAAACATCTTTCGTTTTTAATTGTTTTTATTATTTTCAAAATTAAATGTTTAATTATATTTTTTTTTTATGTTTTTAAGTAATAAAAAACTCTTTCCGTCTTAATATATAATAATCTGAAAATATTCACATCTCAACTGACTGTGTTAATTGAAGTTTAAAAAAATACGTTTAAACAGTACATGACAAACCGGTTTCTGATTTAACGCATTTTGACAGTAGTTTTTACATTTGTCAAAAGATTTTTCATTCCCACATCAATTCACTGAGTGTCGAATTAAGAGAGAATCCTTTTTGATGACTGCGATTGCTATCATGAATATATTAAAAATTTTACCACTCAAAACCTAATTGAGCGGAAAATGCGTTTTAAACATTCCGATAAGTGTTTGAACGAACACTTAACAGTCAATCTCTCTCATCAAAGCAAAACACAAATATCTATTACAGATCATCTCTTTCGAACAAAAAACCCTCAAAATTCAATTTCTATCCGTCCCATCAAGAGAAAACAGGAATGTCTATAATACAGACCATATTCATAATCGACTCTTTTGAACAAAAAAACCTAATTCACTCATTAGGATAACATGTGTTAGTTTTTTTTACTTCAGGAAGACGTGACTGGATTCGCGAATTTCCAACACACCGACGACAACAACACTCTTCGTTCAGATCGAGTTTTTACGAGAATCGAGCGATCCGATCGCTCGATCAGCTGAGTTTTTTTTGAGAATTTCTCATAGTGGAGGAATTCCCCTAATAATGTCATAAATGGGAGAAAAAAAAAACACCGCCTCAAAACAATTGCGGGTTCTGAATCATCTGTCTCAACACAATTGCGGGCTCTGAATCGCTGATCTAGAGTCTCCAAAACTGTTTTTTGATGATGACCCAGAATTTTTTGCTTTTGCTCGCGTTCGCCAACGATGGACCGATGGTCTGCGATGGGACGTCGACGAAAAATTACGTACAAGATACAAGCGAAGATGTACGATTTCACCCTTTTTTTAAAAACGCGCGTTCACCACGCGTTCACCACGAGTATTTGAACGTTAAAAGCGCGATCTAGGAGTCACAACTGTACATGGGGGGATTCAAGATCATGTACAGTTTTGTGAACAAGCGTGTGATTTTAACACTGAATTCCACGTTGGTGAACGCATAGTGTGCGTATGTTGTACACGTACATGTACAAGTGATAGTATATCGGCAATTATTACCTACTTCTGTTGTATTCGTGGGTTATTAAAAATAACAAAAGAAAGTTTGGCTCTATTTTCTACTGACGTCATAGATGGGTGTTTTCCCAACAATTACTTGCTTCTTAAGTGGACCTTCCTCGAGCGTATAATAATTTCAAGGGCGATAACTTTATAGAAAGTTGATTTTCGTGACGGTATAAGTCGGGGATGCAGCTGATTATCCCAAGTAATCCAAAAAATTACAAAACGAAAGAGTTTACTTAACCCACAGAAGAGACAGTCGACGAAACCGACTACACTTTTCTTATGGGGAGTTGGTCAGACCACTGATCTCTCTATACAACTATTTATTTATTGGGGTTTAACCCTTTACCCAACGTAACGGACAAAACCGGCCAATGCTATTCCCAAAAATCGCCAATTAATTTTCATTTTTTGTCTCAAAAACATAGGTTATGACCACTCGTTGGAACGAGCTCGTTCCAATGAGCGGTCATAACCTATATTTTTGAGACAAAAAATGAAAAAAATTAGTTATTCAAGAATTTGTTTTTGTAAGCGTCGTCTGCTTCTCATGTTAGGTAAAGGGTTAACGATACTTTCGACAGCCACGGTCACTTTGTGTTGTCAGTTTTACAGATGTAGCATCTGGAAATAATCACCGAGTTCCGGCGAGCAGCTGTGATACTACCCAACGCACTAACTCCGCACAAGCAATGTTAGCACTGGTTGAAGGCAAGTGCCCCATCAACGTGAAGTAAGATTTAGTACACGGTGCCACCATTCCCCCCGCGTGGGCACTCGGGATTAAGTATCCTGCCCACTGACTCGAGGCAGTTACCGCTCGTCGAGATATCGAACAGTCGACCTTTCGGTTTGAAGTCCAGTTCCCTAACGACGGAGCCACATTGCTACCCTCTGTACAACTGGATTGCTGGAACGCGCATTGATCATCGGCACGGCAACTACCTTAGGGAGGAGGGGGCAGTTGTAGTTACAAATAAACAATGCTCAGCTGGTGTTGAAACGATTAGCGAATTTCATAATCGACAAGTTGCCAACCATTAGTCGATTTCTAGGCGATTAGTCGACACGTCTCCCTCCGTTCCACCAGTACCGGTGCTTCTAATTCATGTCTCGCAAGAATTAGAAAAATTACGTACAACCTGTTATTCACATTCACACTCCTGATGTCTCCTGGACGTAAATCTATCATTGATCCTCATTTCCATCACTCCTGATCATGTGTGGTTATTAACATAGCACTTTGAGTGAGAAAAGCCTTCGCGAAAGGCTGAGCATCTACCAACGACAAGTCGCTCATTTTTGTGTGATAATTCATAGACATGTGCAAACTGCCGATTTTGTACACGGAAAATGTGATAGATGCGAATGGTAATTGCAAGTAGTAGGCACGTGTTGTAGTCTCTGTAAGACTCCTTACCACCTCCGGCCTACCTGGAGTCTTACAGAGACTACACGTGTCGGTAACCCACGACAGTGAACAATTGTGACGACATGACAAGCCGGAAACATCAAAACAGTGATGACTGGTAGATTTAGGAGGGACCAGGTCTGACTAATCGATGGGCGATTCTATAATCGACTATAGTTATTGATCGTATTGACTAAGACTAATCGACTACCTATTTCAACACAATGCTCAACAAATGAAAATTTTTCCAATGTTTTCAAGCTCCTCGCCCCGCAATCGCTAAAGAATATAACACTTTGATGTTTGTGAAAAACGAATATGTTGAGGATGTACAGTTAGAACTAGAAGTCCTGTCATGAAATGTGCACAGATAGCACGGCGATCTACGCGTTAATCCACGCGTTATGACCATAGTAAGGCTTTCAAATTCTGAACATATGGCCTGTGCACAAGCAATGTTTCAGCCAATGGACCTCCGGGTAACCCAGGGGTCAATTGTCAGAAACATTACCTGTGTTTGCTGAGAGTAACCAGGAGAACCTGCCGTGCTTTGGATGCCATTCGATATGGCAATTGCGCGAAATTCCTACGCACAATTAAGCCTAGATAAGCGCACAGTTCATGACGGGACTTCTAGTTTTAACTGTACACACTTTTCGCGACAATACAATTTGAATATGTTCAACAAATTTTAGCTATTATTGACGTTTTAGGGTTGCACGATATTCAAAACTGAATAACAGTATCGGTATTCAAAAAAATACCGCGTTATACCGGAATATCTTTTTGTCGCTAGGAGTCCTATATCATGTGACTCCCTCAATGGAACGAGCTCGTTCCATTGAGGGAGTCACATGTTATAGTTTTGTTGAAATTTTTTTAAATTATTTTTTCAACTGCTGAATTTGTATATTACGAGGGCACACGCAGACGATTCCTTGGATAAAGGGATAATATTATTCATTCGGGGCTACAGTTAAAAAACTCAAGACACCTTGAAAATTAGATTGTGGATAAATAAATAATGACGATAAACAGATATTTTTGTAATTACACCGGTTTTCAATCGATATTGGTTTGAATACCGGTATACATCGGTTTTAGCCCAAGAACATTAGGTTTCACTAGGGAAAAAAATCGAAGAAAGCTGATTTTTTTCAGGGAATGTCGAGTACATGTCACTGAACGATTAGACAAAAGTCCCCTAAAATCCCAGTTGAGCTTTTTTTTCTACAGCCTTTTTTCGAAAACGCGTTTGAAAAAAATTTTAAAAAATCGCACGAACTTTGTAACCTCGAATTGATCCAACTGTATTTTTTGTTTACGCGTATTTCGAGCTACATAATGTCTAATATACATTTACCTAGAGGAAAATGTGCATTCTGTGACAATTTCTGCGAAAAATTATTGAAAATTCACAAAAAAGTATCGGATTTACGCAAAAAATGACGATTTTCCTAACGGATTTGCCCAAAGGGTCGTAGTACAGAACGGGATGTTAGTGGGACAGACGATAAAAAATCCACCACCATTTGAAGACTTTTATCATTGTTTACAAAATAGACATTATGGAAGACCCCCTCTGCTTCTGGCCGAGTTCCCCTTTTGGCATAAAATTCGTCAGCATGAGAACTCAACTATTTTCGGGCTTGGGACCGAACAGACACGTCTGTGTCTGGCAGCATTAGATCAATAAATAATATTTACAGAATGTACAAAAATCAATAAATAATATTTACAGAATGTACAAATCAATCAACATGGATTAAGTTACATTGACTATTATCAACGCTATATACAGAAATGACATGACTTATATACATATTATTCATCGAACTCAGAAATTTCCGACAGGACAGTGTTTCTGTGGTTGTTACAAGAATCCGAACTGCAATTACACAAACCTGAGCAAGAGAGTCCTGCCTTCTTACACCCACACCTTTTTGTACAAGCACTCTTGCAACCACAGCTGATCAGATTCAGTAGGTTATCGGAGGCACATGGCTTTGTGGCTGCAGTCGGTACAAGAAGTCCATTGTCTAGCGACCACCCCCAATCCGTCGGAGGAGGCGAAGTGCCCAGCCATTGTTGGACCTGGAGATAACATCTGTAGGCATGTTGTTGTGCAGCATCGCTGCTTGGTGGGAGTGAGGCTAGGTCGATGGGTTTATTCAGTTTAGATTTTGCTACATAACGCTTGTAAGTGACATATCTATATTGGTCGAGAGAGGAAACAGTTTTACTCCCGTATAAGATCAGGAGAAGTTGTTCCCCGGCAGCGGCTACTGCACTTGGTGTACTGTCATCCGCCAAAATTGTGTTGACATACTGTTGTGAGTCGCTAGTAACATCGGAGACAATTGTACTGAATACTTTCTTCTTACCAACTCGAAAGAGTGCAGAAGTAGTGTCACAACCACTTATAGAATGTGCTACAAGGAGGTTGCTTCTATGGTCACCCATTTTGGTTGCTATTTCACTAACTGAAACTAGTAAGTTTGGGGTAATGGAATACATCATGTGAATATTACATCCCGGTTGAACTGTAGAGGTAAGAATGACTAACAAGTCTGTGTCTGTTCCCACAACGACAACATTGTTGTCATCTTGAGCGATGTCAAGTGCAGTTTCGGCTATCAGTACATCAGCATCAGCCTCGGCCTGCTTGGACTGAATATTGATAGCAGATAGCTCCTGCATTAGAAGATCGATCAGTTGGGTTTTGTTCTTGGCATTTGCAAGGAAATCGGATTGGGGTGTGGTGGCTGGTAACTCGGGTGAGATATTGATATCAATGGAATACCTGTCTTTAGATCTACGGGCTTGTTCCATGCCCTTTGTCGACATTGTACAAGCATAACCATCAAAAACAACCACGACGTTCGCCCCAACATGTCTCACTAGATAATTGGAATATGATGTACTTATGTCCTTATATGACGACTGTTTAGGCCATACAACTGCCCTCAATAAAAATCCACCATCTACAACAAACAGAGAATGTTCTGGGATTTTAGTTTGCTCGGAACCGTATGTTTTGAGGATCTTACCGAGCGTGCTTTTCTGTGTCTTCCTCATTCCAACAGAATCAAACAATGCTGGTGGTTTCGGGGCGAGTTCATATTTGAGATACTCTTCCATCTCTGCTTGTGACTGAATAACACATGTGATGCGGTTGAACAGAATTGTGGGGTCAATCACTACCTTACCTCCACGGACTTTGATGCTATTTGCCATCGATGCGAAAGACTTCACAGTGTCAACACGTCGTAGTTTGATGCTGTTGAACGTTTTGCTTACAACATTCGATACGCAACATTCACCAATTTTGCGAACTTGGTCACAGTTCACAGTTTCGTCGGCCACAAGCCCGGTCGCTATAGAGACTAATTGTAGTGGATCTCTATTCTGAAAGGGGGAATGCACTCTGAGCCAGTTCAATAATTTGGTGATATCATTGGCATCCGCCAATTGTGAACTTTGACGGAGATCCCGATGTTGTTCGCCATGACCAGTGTGAACATGAACAAAATTTTCGAGAGCATTACATATCGGAAGGCAAAGAGGTAGTCCATGTACCCATTTCGCAACAGTGCTATCGGTTATTCCCCTGCCATGTGTGAGACCACCAGGGAGCTTGAACATTCTCATTAAACACTGCTCTATGGTCTGATCAGAATATATCCCGTCCCAGAATTTATCTGAGCGCCTTATGTTAAAGTAACCTTTCTCAGTGAACAACTTCAAATCATCCTGTTGCATTATTTCTGTTAGCTCATTCATCTGCTGCAAATAGAGATGAGAACTTTTTGCGAATGCAAAATGACCACCTGCGTGAAATACTGGAATCATATTGCGAACACAATATGTGTGGAGTTCCCAGTCGCCTGTGCGCTCTGCTCTCAAGAACAACTGGAGAAGACCTATTTGCTCGTAGTATTGTACCCAAAGCTTTCCTGTGCGTCCTACGGACGCATTCTGGAGCAGTTCGTGTAATTTTGACAGTAGATGGTTGACACTTTCTTGATTGACAGCGTCAGCTGTTGTACAGTCACCTCTGGCAAGTCCACAGAATATTTCATTGACTTCTGTGCAGTCTATGTTATCTAGTGTTCGGCTTTCTTCAAACACAAGTTTTGTAATGGCAATTTGTGTTAGTAAATGGGCACGAACTGCTCTTAAATATGCATGACCACTGATCAAATGATGGATTGACCCACCAGCATAAACAGTCCCCCAAAGTTCATCCAAGCCGCTACCAGCCATGATCGAACCAATTGCCCCTAAATATGACATAATCATATGGAAGCCGCCGAGTCTAACGAAAACTTTTGTCAACTTATCTGACGAAGACACAATCTCCACTGCTTTGATATAACAATACAAATTTGTTTATGAGTACACATCAAGGGCGTGCACACATTACATACCAATGCATCTTGAGTGTAGGCGAACACCACATTATGTGATTTAATCGAACATGGAAATTGAAACAATGATGCTATAATACGGTATTTGAATGAGAAAAGTCGATGCCGTTTGAATTTGAGTTTAGGGGGTATGGTTAATATTTCACACGTTTCACCAGTTCATTATGGAATAAATGACTATTGTTATATATCATTATAAAGCCACTGCTTTTCTGCAATTTTTGATATATAATTTAACTCCCAAAGTAGTCGTAGGTTTGATTTAATGGACGTTGTGTACCGTTGTGTGTATGAAAACAATAAATTTTTTTTCGTAATTTTGTACATTTTCGTGAATATTTCACCATTGCGTGTGAGGATTGGTACAAAGTTGGCATTTTCTGTTGGGGATATGTATTCTCAATATAATTCAGCACGATATTTATGATTCTCACCCTACTAAGGCGAATAAGAATGAGAAATATGGAGCTGGGTCGAATTTTTTTTAAAAATGTTTTTTTCATCAAAAAAACGCTATAACTAAAAAAGCTCAACTCGGATTCGCGGGGACTTTTCACACTTTATCCGCAATGTGTGTCCCGGAAACATATAAAAAAATCAGCTTTCTCCGATTTTTTTCCTTACTTTCTCATTTTTATGTCTAATGTGCCTGGACTAGCCCAAGAACATTAGGTTTCACTAGGGAAAAAAATCGGAGAAAGCTGATTTTTTCAGGGAATGTCGAGTACATGTCACTGAACGATTAGACAAAAGTCCCCTAAAATCCCAGTTGAGCTTTTTTTTCTACAGCCTTTTTTCGAAAACGCGTTTGAAAAAATTTTTTAAAAATCGCACGAACTTTGTAACCTCGAATTGATCCAACTGTATTTTTTGTTTACGCGTATTTCGAGCTACATAATGTCTAATATACATTTACCTAGAGGGAAATGTGCATTCTGTGACAATTTCTGCGAAAAATTATTGAAAATTCACAAAAAAGTATCGGATTTACGCAAAAAATGACGATTTTCATTACGGATTTGCCCAAAGGGTCGTAGTACAGAGCGGGATGTTAGTTGGACAGACGATAAAAAATCCACCACCATTTGAAGACTTTTATCATTGCTTACAAAATAGACATTATGGAAGACCCCCTCTGCTTCTGGCCGAGTTCCCCTTTTGGCATAAAATTCGTCAGCATGAGAACTCAACTATTTTCGGGCTTGGGACCGAACAGACACGTCTGTGTCTGGCAGCATTAGATCAATAAATAATATTTACAGAATGTACAAAAATCCAGAAATAATATTTACAGAATGTACAAATCAATCAACATGGATTAAGTTACATTGACTATTATCAACGCTATATACAGAAATGACATGACTTATATACATATTATTCATCGAACTCAGAAATTTCCGACAGGACAGTGTTTCTGTGGTTGTTACAAGAATCCGAACTGCAATTACACAAACCTGAGCAAGAGAGTCTGCCTTCTTACACCCACACCTTTTTGTACAAGCACTCTTGCAACCACAACTGATCAGATTCAGTAGGTTATCGGGGGGCACATGGCTTTGTGGCTGCAGTCGGTACAAGAAGTCCATTGTCTAGCGACCACCCCCAATCCGTCGGAGGAAGCGAAGTGCCCAGCCATTGTTGGACCTGGAGATAACATCTGTAGGCATGTTGTTGTGCAGCATCGCTGCTTGGTGGGAGTGAGGCTAGGTCGATGGGTTTATTCAGTTTAGATTTTGCTACATAACGCTTGTAAGTGACATGTCTATATTGGTCGAGAGAGGAAACAGTTTTACTCCCGTATAAGATCAGGAGAAGTTGTTCCCCGGCAGCGGCTACTGCACTTGGTGTACTGTCATCCGCCAAAATTGTGTTGCCATACTGTTGTGAGTCGCTAGTAACATCGGAGACAATTGTACTTAATACTTTCTTCTTACCAACTCGAAAGAGTGCAGAAGTAGTGTCACAACCACTTATAGAATGTGCTACAAGGAGGTTGCTTCTATGGTCACCCATTTTGGTTGCTATTTCACTAACTGAAACTAGTAAGTTTGGGGTAATGGAATACATCATGTGAATATTACATCCCGGTTGAACTCGAGAGGTAAGAATGACTAACAAGTCTGTGTCTGTTCCCACAACGACAACATTGTTGTCATCTTGAGCGATGTCAAGTGCAGTTTCGGCTATCAGTACATCAGCATCAGCCTCGGCCTGCTTGGACTGAATATTGATAGCAGATAGCTCCTGCATTAGAAGATCGATCAGTTGGGTTTTGTTCTTGGCATTTGCAAGGAAATCGGATTGGGGTGTGGTGGCTGGTAACTCGGGTGAGATATTGATATCAATGGAATACCTGTCCTTAGATCTACGGGCTTGTTCCATGCCCTTTGTCGACATTGTACAAGCATAACCATCAAAAACAACCACGACGTTCGCCCCAACATGTCTCACTAGATAATTGGAATATGATGTACTTATGTCCTTATATGACGACTGTTTAGGCCATACAACTGCCCTCAATAAAACTCCACCATCTACAACAAACAGAGAATGTTCTGGGATTTTAGTTTGCTCGGAACCGTATGTTTTGAGGATCTTACCGAGCGTGCTTTTCTGTGTCTTCCTCGTTCCAGCAGAATCAAACAATGCTGGTGGTTTCGGGGCGAGTTCATATTTGAGATACTCTTCCATCTCTGCTTGTGACTGAATAACACATGTGATGCGGTTGAACAGAATTGTGGGGTCAATCACTACCTTACCCCCACGGACTTTGATGCTATTTGCCATCGATGCGAAAGACTTCACAGTGTCAACACGTCGTAGTTTGATGCTGTTGAACGTTTTGCTTACAACATTCGATACGCAACATTCACCAATTTTGCGAACTTGGTCACAGTTCACAGTTTCGTCGGCCACAAGCCCGGTCGCTATAGAGACTAATTGTAGTGGATCTCTATTCTGAAAGGGGGAATGCACTCTGAGCCAGTTCAATAATTTGGTGATATCATTGGCATCCGTCAATTGTGAACTTTGACGGAGATCCCGATGTTGTTCGCCATGACCAGTGTGAACATGAACAAAATTTTCGAGAGCATTACATATCGGAAGGCAAAGAGGTAGTCCATGTACCCATTTCGCAACAGTGCTATCGGCTATTCCCCTGCCATGTGTGAGACCACCAGGGAGCTTGAACATTCTCATTAAACACTGCTCTATGGTCTGATCAGAATATATCCCGTCCCAGAATTTATCTGAGCGCCTTATGTTAAAGTAACCTTTCTCAGTGAACAACTTCAAATCATCCTGTTGCATTATTTCTGTTAGCTCATTCATCTGCTGCAAATAGAGATGAGAACTTTTTGCGAATGCAAAATGACCACCTGCGTGAAATACTGGAATCATATTGCGAACACAATATGTGTGGAGTTCCCAGTCGCCTGTGCGCTCTGCTCTCAAGAACAACTGGAGAAGACCTATTTGCTCGTAGTATTGTACCCAAAGCTTTCCTGTGCGTCCTACGGACGCATTCTGGAGCAGTTCGTGTAATTTTGACAGTAGATGGTTGACACTTTCTTGATTGACAGCGTCAGCTGTTGTACAGTCACCTCTGGCAAGTCCACAGAATATTTCATTGACTTCTGTGCAGTCTCTGTTTTCTTGTGTTCGGCTTTCTTCAAACACAAGTTTTGTAATGGCAATTTGTGTTAGCAAATGGGCACGAACTGCTCTTAAATATGCATGACCACTGATCAAATGATGGATTGACCCACCAGCATAAACAGTCCCCCAAAGTTCATCCAAGCCGCTACCAGCCATGATCGAACCAATTGCCCCTAAATATGACATAATCATATGGAAGCCGCCGAGTCTAACGAAAACTTTTGTCAACTTATCTGACGAAGACACAATCTCCACTGCTTTGATATAACAATACAAATTTGTTTATGAGTACACATCAAGGGCGTGCACACATTACATGCCAATGCATATTGAGTGTAGGCGAACACCACATTATGTGATTTAATCGAACATAGAAATTGAAACAATGATGCTATAATACGGTATTTGAATGAGAAAAGTCGATGCCGTTTGAATTTGAGTTTAGGGGGTATGGTTAATATTTCACACGTTTCACCAGTTCATTATGGAATAAATGACTATTGTTATATATCATTATAAAGCCACTGCTTTTCTGCAATTTTTGATATATAATTTAACTCCCAAAGTAGTCGTAGATTTGATTTAATGGACGTTGTGTACCGTTGTGTGTATGAAAACAATAATTTTTTTTTCGTAATTTTGTACATTTTCGTGAATATTTCACCATTGAGTGTGAGGATTGGTACAAAGTTGGCATTTTCTGTTGGGGATATGTATTCTCAATATAATTCAGCACGATATTTATGATTCTCACCCTACTAAGGCGAATAAGAATGAGAAATATGGAGCTGGGTCGAATTTTTTGTAAATTTTTTTTTTTCATCAAAAAAACGCTATAACTAAAAAAGCTCAACTCGGATTCGCGGGGACTTTTCACACTTTATCCGCAATGTGTGTCCCGGAAACATATAAAAAAATCAGCTTTCTCCGATTTTTTTCCTTACTTTCTCATTTTTATGTCTAATGTGCCTGGACTATTTATCGATATCTCGAGCAGCCCTCTTTTGTCTTTACCAGCCTGTTTAAGATAATAACGAGCCTCCCCCTCCCCAAAACATTCATCAAGGCGCGCAATCGCAATCCAGGTATAGTAAAATAATCAGAAGAAACAAGTTAATTAACGATATGGATGACACACTTTATGTTAGTCACTCCATTCGCTAATCTTTCAAGAGTCGAGGATTATTTATTTGGTTCAACTGCATTTTCAACATCAGTCATGCTGAATTTAATATATCAATTTTCTTTCAAAGGTGATGAAATGATAGCGTATTTGAGATTTCTCCATGTAACCCCATCTAAAAAACGGAGTTTATTTATTTATTTATTTATTTATTTATTTATTTATTTATTTATTTATTTATTTATTTATTTATTTATTGGGGTTTAAAGGCACATTTGACAGCCAGGGTCACCTCGTGTGGGAGTCTGAGTAGGTATACACGTCCAACAACCCTTTTCATGGGAAGCAACGGTGTCACAAATAATGTTCATATCAATGGTATTAATGGTTCGATCTCTCCAATTCAGCTTATTAATTTACATTGAACTGCCTACAGTGTCACTAATGATATTGACGCGATCTTTTGACTATCTGTATTTGTTAGTTTCATTTCCTTTCCTTTTCCCCTGTTTGTGTTTTTTCCTGCCTTTAGTGTTTCATCCTACTTCACGGATTATTTACTTATTTTTATTCTAGGGTCCAATGGAAGACAACCAATCTGGCTTCGTTCTACCCCAGCAATATATGTGTGAGAATGTTGAATGTTGATTGCTATGAAATTATTGAATACTCATACAGAGAAGTAGCGAGTGAAAAATAACACCTTCAGATCCACACGAATGAGATAAGTCCCGATATTCACTAAAATAGTGTAGATTTTCTTTTTATTATATGCTGCGTGACATTTTACTGCGCAATATTCAGCCCAATTCGACTGCAAACAGTAGTTTGAAGACAATAAAAAAGCTCCTGATCGTTCCTTCAAGGCGACGTTCAAGACGACGTCATGCGCCGAAGCGTAACGTCATTTAGGAAGCTATTGAAAAACTTCATCGTGTGGACAAGCGCTCGTGGAAAGTAAAACTTTCAGGTGCACACTTTTGAGATAATTCCCGATACTGCAGACTAAAATAGAGTAGATTTTCGTTTTTATTTATATGCTACGAGACATTTTATTGCGCAATATTCGGTCCAATTCGACCCCAAATGCGTACGTTTCAAAACAATAACAAAGATCAGCTGACCCTTCCTTCAAGGCGACGTGATGCGGCGTAGCGTGACGTCATTTAGGAAGCTACTGAGGGATATTCCTCCCTCAATATCCATCGAATTGATAGATATCGAGAAATGTCCTTTTTTATAATTTGCGATAATACACAGGCTAACATATAATAAATATGTATATTGTTAAATAAATTCAGTTCAGTTCAGTGCCCACATTCGAACAGCAAGTGAATGCTATTCCTAAAAAAAACACAATTCAAATATGTTTTTGCATTTTTGCCTCCAAATCATACTTTTGACCCGTCACAGGAACAAGCTCGTCGAGCGCGTTCCAATGAAGGGTTATAAGCTATGTTTTCAGGAAAAAGTTCAAATTTTTGGTTATTCATGAACAGTTTTGCAAGCGTCGTCTGCTATTAGGTAAAGGGTGGAAATTACCCATGACAGCACACCAAAGTTAGTTATTTATCCATCGACGTTGCAACAGGTATCAGGGACCGATCAGGACTATTTAAAATACGCTCTAGCCTCTAGCCTCGGAACCTATTTTTTCAATTCATGCGCCAGATTTCAATTTACGGAATCACACTGCTGTTTGTAACACACACTGCAAGTATGTAATAGCTCTCAACATTTTCATTTAGTACACTATAGCAAACATTAATCTTCTCTGTGGTTTCTGATCAAGTCTTGGCTGCCTATTTAGGCAGCCAAGACTTGATCAGAAACCACAGTGAAGATTAATGCTTGGTAATTAAGGCTTGAAGTATTAACTTGAGCACTCTACAACAATGATAAATGATAATCATATATATAATACATGTAAGAGTGTCTCTCTCGATTATCCATCGAAAGAATATCAAAATATGATCTGAGAAGTTACGCGCCAACTGAGAAGCCTATTTCTGAGATTTAAGAGCCAGGTCCTGATGTTTCAGAACCAAATACGCACTGGCGCATGCCCAGGTCGGTCCCTGAGGTATTTTAGGGAGGTGTAATTTTTGTAGCACATCAATCCTGTCGCAGTCGAAGTACTCGGAAAATTATACCAGGCGCCAAGCCGGAATTCTATATTAGGGGTACTCTAGCCAGTTTCTTTGGTTTTGGTTTTTGGGTTTTTTTTTGGGGGGGGGGGGCATGATATTTGAAAGGCCGGTGAGTGGGGCTTCATGGGTTTCCCCTAATGATAACTATGACCCTACTGTCGTTGCCCCTAGACCCCCCCCCCCCCCCCCCCACACACACACACAGACCCGACACAATTTTGCAAAATTTAGAGCTTTAAGAGTGAATCTGAGGCAATTGTAGCGTGCGTAGCCCCTATGATGGAGACCATTTTTGGACCGAATGTTGTGTGAACCTGCAGTGGACCATTGTTTGGGGGACGTAGAAAAAAAGCACCCCCTCCCTCCCCCCCCCCCCCCCCCACACCACTGCGGTATAAAAGGATGATTCCTTTCAAAATTCTAGTTAGGACTCCTAGTGACAAAAAGATATTCCGAGCCACTGCTGGAAATATTCTGGAAATGTTATCCTACACAGGGGGCAAGAAGCCCCCAATATATCCTCTGGCTTACTCTTTCTGTTTAGGCCTTAGACCTTGATCAGATTGAGGCTCACGGAGGGTACATTTAGTGATGCTATCCTGGTGTGCAGGGTGGCATCACCAAATTCACCCTCCGTGGATCTCATTCTGCAGATGACAGTCTGCTTATTTCGAATTTGCTTATTTCTAATTGTTCAATCATCGAATCGCCAGAACGGCTTGGAGGAGTATGAACTTTAAGTACTGCTGGTAAAGCCGGCACTGCATCGCTTGTTACAGTATGGAAGGCAAACTGATATGAAGTCGATGGATGTCGAGAAAAATCTTTTAGATAATTTTCGATAATTCATGGGCTAGCATATAATAAATAAAATATACATGTAGCAGTCTTCATTCAACTCCTTTTTTAATTAACACACACCACACCAGTACTCCAAACTGGCCATTCTGGGTCTGAATAAAGGTTCAGGGGCATAGCTAGGATTTCCTATTGACGTGTTTTCTCAACTAATTTAGCAAATTGTTTGCTGTAGTTCAGGTTATAAGATCTTCTACACCTTATCGACATGCAGGGTAAAAAGAAATTAGGTAGTTAAAGTGTTTGAGGCGTACGAGCCATTTTTGTCAACATTTGACGAAAACGACCCGCTGATGGATTGAATATGAAGTCACTAGCAGGCAATACTCGGGTATCTAAGTGTAAAAAATATATGTACGTGTTCAGAATACATTCACACAACCTATGCGTATATTCCTGGGTTCCCCATTTATTGATATTTAGAGAAATCTACGATAAATCGTACACTTACCACAATTCGATGTCGAAGAGAAAGGGCAATCAACCGGACACCGGCGCAATCAACCAAATTTTCACGGTCACGCTTCCCCCAGTGATAAAATACTGGCCAGTCTAGGGATGCAGCATTTGTTTCGAATTACTCCCCCTCCAGCCATCCCTTTCTCCTATAGGCGTTTACTGATATTTAGAGGTCATTACTTGGTAGTTTCATAATGGTCGAGAGAGAGAGAGAGAGAGAGAGAGAGAGAGAGATTCCTTGCAGTGAATGGGTAAGTAAGTTGGTATAGATGAATGCAAAAGCAGCTAATACTATATTCTCTATATACAATCAATTCTGAAGCATCCACTCGCAATACAGTGACTGACACTGTTATGTATATATTAAAACGAAATGCAAATGACTTCGCAATTTGGATGGCGTCACAAGGGAATAAAAACAAATATTTACAGATTAACAGACTATTTCAATACATGCAAGGACAATCGTACTTTCTCTGTACAATGATTTCTTCGTTAAGATAGGGGAATCTTCTGCATTTGTATAAAGGCATGATGTTCCGTGATAACTTAATTCTACAACCCTATAAATTGGGATGAAACATCAAGGTCCAATCAAAGGTTTCCATTTGGGGAGATGACTCGCGAGAAGACTTGTTTGTATGTATCTCGCACTTTATACATGAACAACCGGGCCTATTTTAACTCACAGAAACCTTAACCCTTTACCTAACATGGAAAGCAGATGACACTTGCAAAAAAAATTCTTGAATAACTAATTTTTTTCATTTTTTGTCTCAAAAACATAGGTTATGACCACTCGTTGGAACGAGCTCGACGAGCTCGTTCCAACGAGAGGTCATAACCTATGTTTTTGAGACAAAAAATGAAAAAATAATGAAAATTAATTGGCGATTTTTGAGAATAGCACTGGCCGGTTTTGGCCGTTACGTTGGGTAAAGGGTTAAACATCAATAAATAAATAAATAACTCTTAGAAGTCGGTTGTCGAGTCTTGCTTGTGATGTTATACGGCAGGTAATCTGGCTGTGACGGTTCGGCTAGCTTTGGGCTCGGGGAGAATTAAACATTGAGCAGGTGCTTCTAGTCAAGTGTCGTCTGCCTGAAAAGCAGATGACACTTGACTAGAGGCACCAGCTTTACTGTAAGTTTTTCGCGGTATGTCATGTTCAGTATATTCATTCTGACTCCCCGGCTTCTAAGAGTTAACAACGATGTTATATGTCGAATATGAGAACAACCCCCTCAGGGAAATATTAGAAGTATTTTTCTTTTATGACCTCTTATTGTCAGGGTTTGAATTTCGGGCTTATTTACTAAGCCAAACAACGATGGCATAATGTGAAATGTAAGAACATAGAGATTAGTAATTCATGAGAGAGAAGACGTTCAACAAATCACCTATTACTAACAGCCTTTAATATATCTGTTAGTGTGTGTGAAGTGAACGCTTAAATATCACCCCAGAAACAGTAGGTGGACCATGCATTATCACTAAATCACCCGCAGACTGGAGATTCCACCCAAGCAATAATTGCAAATTCGTTGCATAGCATAAAAAAGCACAAGCAAAGTTCCTGCCATTGGACCTCCGGGTCATACCGTTTGAGATCCTGTGTTCGGATTAGTCTCTTCAGTGGAACAAAGCGCCATCTGCAGTGTTTCAGTATTGCGGATGGAGCCTTGTTGTTTGGTAACAAAATTTTGAACTCAGTTAGAAATTAATTTTTCTCTCTGCGATAAGCATGAACCAGAACCAGAAAAATTGTCATCATCGGTTTCTATCATGACTGTTGGTCTATAATTGTCAACTGATAATGGAAAGTGTAAAATTTACATGAGGATTACTAATACTATTACCTATCATTATTTATTTATTTATTTATTTATTTATTTATTTATTTATTTATTTATTTATTTGAGTGTAACGACACTTTTGACAGCAAGCGTCACCTCGTGTCGGACAGTTTTACGGATGGAGGAAGCCAGATTACCAGGAGGGAACCAACGGCGAACACCTGTCAGACTCCCCAACGTACTAATTCCGCACAAGCAGGGTTAGCATTGGTTGAAGACAAATGCACAATCGACATGTAGTATTCCGAAGTACACATCGCCGCCTAGCCCCCTCTTAGGCAATCGCGATTAAGAGCCTTGTCCGAGGACACAAAGCAGTTACCACTAGCGGGGATCGAATCGTGGACCTTCCGGTTTGAAGACCAGTGCCGTAACCACTGAACCACCGCGCTCCCTGCAAGGAAAGGTGGTCACTGAACAGTGTACTCCAACGATTACGCCGACTCGGGAAATGGCCAACTCGAAGTTAATTTTTCTTCTTTCGCCCTTAAAAAGCATGTATACCCCCTTTTTTTGGCAGAGATGTGTATTTATTTTTGCACCAGTAATAAAAAAAAGCAGCACATTATTTTCTGTTTTTGGTCCAATTTTTTTTTAACTCATCACAGTGTAGGTTACTCTAGCCAACCTGATATTATCTGAACTTGCATGCAAATTTTACATAGCATAGAAGCCGGAGTACCAGGAAAGAACCAACGGCGAACAACTCTCAGACTCCCCAACGTACTAACTTCACATAGGCAGGGTTAGCATAGGTTGAAGACACGTGCACCATCGACGTGCAGTATGCCTTAGTACACAGCGTCACCGTGCCGCCACGTGGACAATCGGTATTAAGTGCTCTGCTCAAGGACGCAACGCTGTAAGCCCTGACGGGGATAGGGCCGTGGATATTTCGGGTTTTTTGTAAACAGTATTTATTTCAAATCAAAGCACAACGTGTTGACAATGTGTATATAAATGACAGTAGGCCTAAGCCATCAGGCTTCTCATGGCATCGTTTCCACGGTCACATTTTTACAAATAAGCTTTCGTCAGTAACAGCGCACATATTAAGGAAGATGTGCATTCCTTTAGAAACAGAGGACTTGTTAAATGAGGTTCTGATGCCTTTGAGGGATTCAGCGATTTCAAGAACATAAAGATGTCTCGCTCGTTAAGAACAATATTGTGTAACAGAGCCCGCATCGAAAATCAGCAGAAGAAAGTTTTGCACGGGAGTCATCTAGAGTTGCAATATCAAGGAAATACTCATTTAAAGTTTCTGCTTTTTCATGATTATCAGTAAGAACATTTTTTAGTAAATAAGATTGTTGATTTTCCTTGCTTGTTTAAAGATGCGTTTCATGTATTTCCACCAAGTTGAAGGGTTGGTACCGGTAGTTTGTTCATTAGTTTATTCCCAATTCTAGAAAAATAAAAAAGCTTTAGGTTTTCTGACAGCCGTGATGACTTATTTTCGTTTGAGACGATATCTCTCCCATGTCCTCATGCAGGCCTGGCATTTTCAGGAGAGCGATTTACTCACTCGCCCACTGCTCGTCTTAAAAAAAATAAGGAGTGCGAAAACAAACCCTCCTGGCCTTAGAAAATAATGATTACCATAACAGCCTATTCGTAAAACCCACATCTTTTCAGATCTCTGCTATGTTAGTGATCTCCTTAAGAAGGCCACACAGCTCATGACACACCTCCGGGCCTTGTTAAGTGTAGCCCTCTCACAGAGACTACCTTGTTAGCAGCACCAAATAAAATGTATAAAGCCCATCAGGCAGAATTCGAATAAAGGACAGTAGCCCCCCAGGATGTTAGCCTCCCGGAGCTTAATGGTCGTAGTGGACACTAGCACCCCAGAAGAGTTTCTTAGTTGGACATTAACCCCCCACAGAGAAAAACATAGGTGGACGTTAGACCCCCCCCCCCCCCCCCGCTCAGAAAAAATGAAGTGGATATTAGCCCCCCAATTAGTCAACTGCCCCCCCCCCCCCCACAAACGAAGTGGATATATAATATTTATTATTTATTTACCATTATCAAAATATGCTTTAAATAAAACAGTGAATGTCGTAATAAATAATACACTATTAAAAAAGCAAATCTGTATATGAAAACAATATGAAACGTTTTGTTATATGTCACTACTCATCTAAAAATGTTAATCCTCAGAGTCATATTGACCAGTTTAATAACACCTTGAATGGCTACAAGTTCCTAGTTGAAGAATAGTCTGGAGATGTTGATTACATTTTGCTATCAGGAAATAAATTAACTATGGAGGTCTGCATATTGTTTATACAAGGTATCACACTAATGGCAGGCAAGCCAGACTACTGAGAAGATCAGGCAAGCCAGACTACTAAATATAATCAATTCAATCCTACTAATTGGGGGGGTGGGGGGTGGGGGGGTGGGGTAATATCCACTTCATTCTTCTGAGTGGGGGCTAACGTCCACCTATGTTTTTATCTTTGGGGGGGGGGGGGGGCTAATGATGTCCAACTAAGAAACTTTTCGGGGGGGGGGGGGGGGGGGGCTAGTGCCCACTAAGACCATTAAGCTCTGGGGGGGGGGGGGGGGGTAACATCCTGGGGGGCTACTGTCCATATTCCTAGAATTCATTAATAGTAAAACTTTATTTTGCCTCTTTTAGCTTTTGTAAGCTTCAGGAGAGCTAATCGCTCCCCTAGGTCATGTGAGGGGAGCGACTTTTAGCCCTCCTGCATTTTTAAGAAGTTTATTACGCTAAGCAATTTGATAAAGACTCTTGCGCTGGCGTATTAGGAGACGCACTTGGTTATACATCCCCTCAGGATAGTTTCTCCACCTTCAGTTTTGAAGTCCATACTACTGAGCCACCGCACTCTCCACTATATACTATTATTATTATTATTATCGAGCGAATGGTTATTTACATTGGACTGTTGTACAGAATAACATATGAAATTATTTTTTATTTTTTTTAATTTATAAATTACAAAAAAAATTTCTTCAGGCAAACATGTATGCGACAGCATATTAGCGCCATTTCGTTTTTTGGCGTAACTTATGTTAACTTGTAATTACAATTTAGCTAAATTGTAATTACAACTTAATAAATTGTAATTACAACTTAATAAATTGTAAATACAACTTAGCTTAAATTGTAATTACAATATAGCTTAATTGTAATTACAACATAGCTTAAATTGTAATTACAACTTATTTATATTGTAATTACAACTTAGCTAAATTCTAACTACAACTTAATAAATTGTAATTACAACTTAATAAATTGTAATTACAGCTTAGCTTAAATTGTAATTACAATATAGCTTAAATAGCAATTACAACTTATTTAGGCTAAGTTGTAATTGCAATTTATTAAGTTGTAATTACAATATAAATAAATTGTGATTACAACAGGTGTACTCAAAGTCTATTGGCTGAAATATTGTGGAGATTTTTTTTTGTTTTGTTTGTATATGTGGGGCGAGCGGTATAGATGTACAATACCTTTCAAACAGTTGCCGACGTTCTTATCTGTTCTTACGCCTCGTCTAATAATGTATATCAGAAAATATATATTATTAATCGCCTGTCTCTTGTGCAGGTTATGGGTGTGCGGTGGATCAGTAGGTAGAGGTGAAGGCTCGAGTCCCACCTGCGGCATCCGCTTTGTTCCTTGAGCAAGACACTTCATCCCCATTGCCCACGTGAGAGCACGGTGGCATTGTGTACTAAGGCGTAATGCACGTCGATGATGCACGTGTCTTCAACCAATGATAACCCTGTTTGTGTGGAGTTAATATGTTGGAGAGCCTGACAGTTGTTCGCCGTTGCTCGATGATTCTCTCCGGGTACTCCGGCGTCCTCCACACGCAAAACTGTCCTACATGAGGTAACCCTGTCTGTCGAAAATGCCGTTAAACCAAATAATTGTGCAGGTTACGATATGCTAAGAGCTCGAATTGTTTTGTAAGCGCGGTGTTAGTTTTTAGAAGTATATGTGGTGGGAGCGGTATAGACAGGTTACGGGTGTGCGGTGGCTCAGTAGGTGGAGGTGCAGGCTACAAGCCGAGAGGTCCTCGGTTCGAATCCGACGTGCGGCATCCGCTTTGTTCCTAGGGCAAGACACTTCACCCCCATTGCCCACGTGGGGGCACGGTGGCGTTGTGTACTAAGGCGTACTGCACGTCGATAGGGCACGTGTCTTCAACCAACGCTAACCCTGTTTGTGTGGAGTTAATATGTTGGGGAGCCTGACAGTTGCTCGCCGTTGCTCGATGATTCTCTCTGGGTACTCCGGCGTCCTCCACCCGCAAAACTGTCCAACATGAGGTAACCCTGTCTGTCGAAAATGCCGTTAAACCAAATAATTGTGCAGGTTACGATATGCTAAAAGCTCGAATTGTTTCTTCTACCCTAATCATCTTCCAATCCGGATTGAAGTAGAAGGATTAACCCGACTATCCCACACTTATGTCGACATGAAAATCGACTTTAGATAAAATTATCTTCCCTGAATTATTAGACAGACGAGGATGGTCCAATTAAGATGCGTGTAATTGTTGAGAAAACATCTATGACATCCGAAGAAAATGAAACGAAGTTTTATTTTGTTACTTTTAGTTAACGAAAACAACAGACAGCTCTCAAAGCGATATGCAGTTTTCGTTTATTAAAAGTAGAAAAGAAAACTTAGCTTTTCATGACAAGATAATTAGAAGCAATTAAGTAACTGTCCACTTTGTCTCTTTGTTTAGCGAATGTGTGTTTGCAGTAATTTCCAAATTTTTATTCTTCCCAGGAAAACAAATAGCAAATCTTTCCTGCCAGACTATTACATTAACCCTTTACCCAACATAGCGGTCAAAAACCATCAGAAAAGTAAACCTGCCACAGCCTAAATATCTCAAATGTTTATCAATAAAACCATACAAATATGTATATCATTAGAACCAGCTGATATCCATATCTGTATGTTTTTATTGAAAAAATGTGAAATTTGTTTTCGAAAAATGTGAAATTTAATTATTTTTTTAAAAAAACTGTTACTTAAAGGGTTAATGAAAGCGATAATGTCTGTATTATATGCCATGATGTGCACGCTTTTGATATAATGAACAGAAAAAGTTACAGAATATCAAACGATTGTGAATAAGTTTTATAACACTTCTTATTTTTAAACGGATTTAAACAGAGAATAATAGTAAAACGTTCAAACTGATTGGGAAAATGGGAAAACAAAGACAGCTTCTGTATATTTATACTACTACAAAGACAGCTTCTGTATATTTATACTACTATAAAGACAGCTTCTGTATATTTATACTACTATAAAGACAGCTTCTACATATTTATACTACTATAAAGACAGCTTCTGTATTCTATACTACTATAAAGACAGCTTCTGTATATTTCAACTACTATAAAGACAACTTCTGTATATCTATACTACTATAAAGACAGCTTCTGTATATTTATACTACTATAAAGACAGCTTCTGTATATTTATACTACTATAAAGACAGCTTCTGTATATTTATACTACTATAAAGACAGCTTCTGTATATTTATACTACTATAAAGACAGCTTCTGTATATTTATACTACTACAAATACAGCTTCTGTATATTTATACTACTATAGACAGCTTCTGTATATTTATACTACTATAAAGACAGCTTCTGTATATTTATACTACTATAAAGACAGCTTCTGTATATTTATACTACCATAAAGACAGCTTCTGTATATTTATACTACTCTAAAGACAGCGTCTCTATATTTCAACTCTTACAAAGACAGCTTCTGTATATTTATACTACTACAAAGACAGCTTCTGTATATTTATACTACTATAAAGACAGCTTCTGTATATTTATAATACTATAAAGACAGCTTCTGTATATTTATACTACCATAAAGCCAGCTTCTGTATATTTCTACTACTACAAAGACAGCTTCTGTATATTTATTCTACTATAAAGACAGCTTCTACATATTTATACTACCATAAAGGCAGCTTCTCTATATTTCTACTACTATAAAGACAACTTCTGTATATTTATACTACTATAGACAGCTTCTGTATTTTTATACTACAATAAAGACAGCTTCTGTATATTTATACTACTATGAAGACCACTTCCGTATTTTTATACTACTATAAAGACAACTTCTGTATATTTATACTACTATAAAGACAGCTTCTTTATATTTATACTACTATAAAGACACCTTCCGTATATTTATACTACTATAAAGACAGCTTCTGTATATTTATACTACTATAAAGACACCTCATGTATATTTATACTACTATAAAGACACATTCGGTATATTTATACTAATATAAAGACAATTTCTGTATATTTATACTGCTCTAAAGACAGCCTCTATATATTTATACTACTATACAGATGCATTCTGCATATTTATACTACTCTAAAAACAGCTTCTCCATATTTCTACTACTATAAAGACAACTTCTGTATATTTATACTACTATAGACAGTTTCTGTATATTTATACTGCTCTTAAGGCAGCTTCTCTATATTTATACTACTATAAAGACAACTTCTGTATATTTATACTACTATAGACAGCTTCTGTATATTTATACTTCAATAAAGACAGCTTCTGCATATTTATACTACTATAAAGACAACTTCTGTATTTTTATACTACCATAAAGACAACTTCTGTACATTTATACTACTATAAAGACAGCTTCTGTATATTTATACTACTCTAAAGACAGCTTCTCTATATTTTTACTACTATAAAGATAACTTCCGTATATTTATACTGCTATAGACAGCTTCTGTATTTTTATGCTACATTAAAGACAGCGTCTGTATATTTATACTACTATAAACACAGCTTCTGTATATTTATACTACTGTAAAGACACCTCCTGTATATTTATACTACAAGAAAGACAGCTTCACTATATTTCTACTACTATAAAGAAAGACAGCATCTCTATTTTTTTACTACTATAAAGATAACTTCCGTATATTTATACTGCTATAGACGGCTTCTGTATATTTATACTACTATAAAGACAGCGTCTGTATATTTATACTACTATAAACACAGCTTCTGTATATTTATACTACTGTAAAGACACCTCCTGTATATTTATACTACAAGAAAGACAGCTTCACTATATTTCTACTACTATAAAGAAAGCTTCTGTATATTTATACTACTCTAAAGACAACTTGTGTATTTTTATACTACTATAAAGACAGCTTCTGTATATTTATACTACTATAAAGACAGCTTCTGTATATTTATACTACTCTAAAGACAGCTTCTGTGTTTTTATACTACTTTAAAGACAGCTTCTGTATATTTATACTACTCTAAAGATTTCTTCTGTATATTTATACTAATATAAAGACAGCTTCTGTATATTTCTACTACTATAAAGACGGCTTCTGTATATTTATACTACTCTAAAGACACCTTCTCTATTTTATACTACTCTAAAAACAACTTCTGTATATTTATACTACTATACAGATACCTTCTGTAAATTTATACTACTCTAAAGACAGCTTCTTTATATTTATACTACTCTAAAGACAGCTTGTGTATATTTATACTACTCTAAAGACAGCTTCTGTATATTTATACTACTATAAAGACAGCTTCTCCATTTTATACTACTATGAAGACAGCTTCCGTATATTTATACTACTATAAAAGACAGCTTCTATATATTTATACTACTACAAAGACAGCTTCTGTATACTTATACTACTACAAAGACAGCTTCTGTATATTTATACTACTGTAAAGACAGCTTCTGTATATTTATACTACTATAAAGACAGCTTCTGTATATTTATACTACTATAAAGAAAGCTTCTGTATATTTATACTGCTATAAAGACAGCTTCTGTATATTTCTACTACTACTATAAAGACAGCTTCTGTATATTTCTACTACTATAAAGACAGCTTCTGTATATTTATACTACCATAAGACAGCTTCTTTATATTTATACTACTATAAACACAAGTTCTGTATATTTATACAACTCTAAAGACAGCTTCTTTATATTTATACTACCATAAAGACAGTTTTTGTATATTTATACTACTATAAGGACAGCTTCTGTATATTTTTACTACTGTAAAGACAACTTCTGTATATTTATACTACTCTAAAGGCAGCTTCTGTATATTTATACTACTATAAAGACAGCTTCAGTATATTTATACTACTATAAACACAACTTCTGTATATTTATACTACTATAAAGACAGCTTTTCTATATTTATACTACTATAAAGACAGCTTCTGTATATTTATACTACTATTAAGACAACTTCTGTATATTTATACTACTCTAAAGACAGCTTCTGTATATTTATACTACTATAAAGACAGCTTCTGTATATTTATACTACTATAAAGACAGCTTTTGTATATCTGTACTACTATAAAGACAGCTTCAGTATATTTCTACTACTATAAAGAGAGCTTCTGTACATTTATGCTACTATAAAGACAGCTTCTGTATATTTCTACTACTATAAAGACAGCTTTTGTATATTTATACTACTATAAAGACAGCTTTTGTATATTTATACTACTATAAAGACATCTTCTGTATATTTATACTACTATAAAGACAGCTTTTCTATATTTATACTACTATAAAGACAACGTCTGTATATTTATACTACTATAAAGAGAGCTTCTGTACATTCATGCTACTATAAAGACAGCTTCTGTATATTTCTACTACTATAAAGACAGCTTCTGTATATTTCTACTACTATAAAGACAACTTCTGTATATTTATACTACTATAAAGACAGATTCTGTATATTTATACTACTATAAAGACAACTTCTGTATATTTATAGTACTATAAAGACAGATTCTGTATATTAATACTACTATAAACACAACTTCTGTATATTTATACTACTCTAAAGACAGCTTCTTTATATTTATACTACTATAAAGACAGCTTTTGTAAATTTATACTACTATAAAGACAGCTTCTGTATATTTATACTACTCTAAAGACAGCTTCTGTATATTTATACTACTATAAAGACAGATTCTGTATATTTATACTACTATAAACACAACTTCTGTATATTTATACTACTCTAAAGACAGCTTCTTTATATTTATACTACTATAAAGACAGCTTTTGTAAATTTATACTACTATAAAGACAGCTTCTGTATATTTATACTACTACAAAGACAACTTCTGTATATTTATACTACTCTAAAGACAGCTTCTGTATATTTATACTACTATAAAGACAGATTCTGTATATTTATACTACTATAAAGACAACTTCTGTATATTTATACTACTATAAAGACAGCTTCTGTATATTTATACTACTACAAAGACAACTTCTGTATATTTATACTACTCTAAAGACAGCTTCTGTATATTTATACTACTATAAAGACAGATTCTGTATATTTATACTACTATAAACACAACTTCTGTATATTTATACTACTCTAAAGACAGCTTCTGTATATTTATACTACTACAAAGACAACTTCTGTATATTTATACTACTATAAAGACAACTTCTGTATATTTATACTACTATAAAGACAGCTTCTGTATATTTATACTACTATAAAGACAACTTCTGTATATTTATACTACTATAAAGACAGCTTCTGTATATTTATACTACTACAAAGACAACTTCTGTATATTTATACTACTCTAAAGACAGCTTCTGTATATTTATACTACTATAAAGACAGATTCTGTATATTTATACTACTATAAAGACAACTTCTGTATATTTATACTACTATAAAGACAGCTTCTGTATATTTATACTACTATAAAGACAGATTCTGTATATTTATACTACTATAAAGACAGCTTCTGTATATTTATACTACTATAAAGACAGCTTCTGTATATTTATACTACTATAAAGACAGCTTCTGTATATTTATACTACTATAAAGACAACTTCTGTATATTTATACTACTATAAAGACAGCTTCTGTATATTTATACTACTATAAAGACAACTTCTGTATATTATTTATACTACTATAAAGACAGCTTCTGTATATTTATACTACTATAAAGGCAGATTCTGTATATTTATACTGCTATAAAGACAACTTCTGTATATTTATACTACTCTAAAGACAGCTTCTGTATATTTATACTACTATAAAGACAGCTTTTGTAAATTTATACTACTATAAAGACAGCTTCTGTATATTTATACTACTACAAAGACAACTTCTGTATATTTATACTACTCTAAAGACAGCTTCTGTATATTTATACTACTATAAAGACAGCTTCTGTATATTTATACTACTATAAAGACAGCTTCTGTATATTTATACTACTCTAAAGACAGCGTCTGTATATTTATACTACTATAAAGACAGCTTCTGTATATTTATACTACTATAAAGACAGCTTCTGTATATTTATACTACTACAAAGACAACTTCTGTATATTTATACTACTCTAAAGACAGCTTCTGTATATTTGTACTACTATAAAGACAGCTTCTGTATATGTATACTACTATAAAGAAAACTTCTGTATATTTATACTACTATAAAGACAGATTCTGTATATTTACACTACTATAAAGACAACTTCTGTATATTTATACTACTATAAAGACAGCTTCTGTATATTTATACTACTATAAAGACAACTTCTATATATTTATACTACTCTAAAGACTGCTTCTGTATATTTATACTACTCTAAAGACAGCTTCTGTATATTTCTACTACTATAAAGACAGCTTCTGTATATTTATACTACTATAAAGACAACTTCTGTATATTTATACTACTATAAAGACAGATTCTGTATATTTATACTACTATAAAGACAACTTCTGTATATTTATACTACTATAAAGGCAGATTCTGTATATTTATACTACTATAAAGACAACTTCTGTATATTTATACTACTATAAAGACAGATTCTGTATATTTATACTACTATAAACACAACTTCTGTATATTCATACTACTCTAAAGAGAGCTTCTGTATATTTATACTACTATAAAGACAGCTTTTGTATATTTCTACTACTATAAAGGAAGCTTCAGTATATTTCTCCTACTATAAAGAGAGCTTCTGTACATTTATGCTACTATAAAGACAGCTTCTGTATATTTCTACTACTATAAAGACAGCTTTTGTATATTTATACTACTATGAAGACAGCTTTTGTATATTTATACTACTATAAAGACATCTTCTGTATATTTATACTAGTATAAAGACAGCTTTTGTATATTTATCCTACTATAAAGGCGACTTCTGTATATTTATACTACTATAAAGACAGCTTCTGTATATTTATACTACTATAAAGACAGACTCTGTATATTTATACTACTATAAAGACAACTTCTGTATATTTATACTACTATAAAGACAGATTCTGTATATTTATACTACTATAAACACAACTTCTGTATATTTATACTACTCTAAAGACAGCTTCTTTATATTTATACTACTATAAAGACAGCTTCTGTAAATTTATACTACTATAAAGACAGCTTCCGTATATTTATACTACTATAAAGACAACTTCTGTATATTTATACTACTCTAAAGACAGCTTCTGTATATTTATACTACTATAAAGACAGCTTTTCTATATTTATACTACTATAAAGACAGCTTCTGTATATTTATACTACTATAAAGACAACTTCTGTATATTTTTACTACTCTAAAGACAGCTTCTGTATATTTATACTACTATAAAGACAGCTTCTGTATATTTATACTACTCTAAAGACAGTTTCTGTATATTTATACTACTATAAAGACAGCTTTTCTATATTTATACTACTATAAAGACAGCTTCTGTATATTTATACTACTATAAAGACAACTTCTGTATATTTTTACTACTCTAAAGACAGCTTCTGTATATTTATACTACTATAAAGACAGCTTCTGTATATTTATACTACTATAAAGACAGCTTTTGTATATTTATACTACTCTAAAGACAACTTCTGTATATTTATACTACTCTAAAGAGAGCTTCTGTATATTTATACTACTATAAAGACAGCTTTTGTATATTTATACTACTCTAAAGACAGCTTCTGTATATTTATACTACTATAAAGACAGCTTCTGTATATTTATACTACTATAAAGACAGCTTCTGTATATTTATACTACTATAAAGACAGCTTCTGTGTATTTATACTACTATAAAGACAGATTCTGTATATTTATACTACTATAAGGACAGCTTCTGTATATTTATACTACTATAAAGACAGCTTCTGTATATTTATACTACTATAAAGACAGCTTCTGTATATTTATACTACTATAAAGACAACTTCTGTGTTTTTATACTACTATAAAGACAGCTTCTGTATATTTATACTACTATAAGGACAGCTTCTGTATATTTATACTACTATAAAGACAGCTTCTGTATATTTATACTACTATAAAGACAGCTTCTGTATATTTATACTGCTATAAAGACAGCTTCTGTATATTTATACTACTATAAGGACAGCTTCTGTATATTTATACTACTATAAAGACAGCTTCTGTATATTTATACTACTATAAAGACAGCTTCTGTATATTTATACTACTATAAAGACAGCTTCTGTATATTTATACTACTATAAAGACAGCTTCTGTATATTTATACTACTATAAAGACAGCTTCTGTATATTTATACTACTATAAAGACAGCTTCTGTATATTTATACTACTATAAAGACAGCTTCTGTATATTTATACTACTATAAAGACAGCTTCTGTATATTTATACTACTATAAAGACAGCTTCTGTATATTTATACTACTATAAAGACAGCTTCTGTATATTTATACTACTATAAAGACAACTTCTGTATATTTATACTACTATAAAGACAGATTCTGTATATTTATACTACACTAAAGGAAAATGCGTGAAGTTTGTGAAATGATGCACACATTGACGATACAACTTCTCTAACGTTTTGAAATTTCAATTTTTATATGAAACTCGACCCTGTTCCTGCCCGGTTCGTAAACTGGAGAGTCCAACTGTTACTCGACGTACTTCGGTGGTCCTCTATTCAGCCTTCTTCCATTCCTAACACTGTCTTACACAATGTGACAGTGGGAGTTGAAAGTGTCATTAAGCCCCAACAAACAATAAAAAACTAAAAACCCTCACTGCTAGCACCGACTGTATACAATATACATGGGACTAAGACACGCATGTTTCCAATGGGAACTCTGGTAGGCGGGGTAGTGCTTGTATACTGCAGTTCACAATCTATGATTACTTGCAAAATAGCATGCCTCTAGGTTGAAAGGCCATCAAAGTGGTCAACTTAGGTATATATGATTGATTAAACTTGACGCCATACATGTACTGCGGCCATCATGGTATAGCCATAGGTGATGAAAGTGACTTTAAACTCCAACACTTAAGCAAGACATGATGTGAATTATATTCCTTCTTCAAGACCCGGCGAATATACATTGTATTGAAAGGATGTCATTATACAGAACATTCTCTAAAACAAATGTAGATAGAGATTAATACCATGATTACCTATTCTACTATATATGAAAAGCCTATGACATAAATTTTAGCTTTGCACACCAACCATGATGAACACGCCAGCAATGGGATTTCAATAGTAAAAATTTACACCTATAGTAGAATTACATCCCCGTTGAACTTTGGTCTACCTGAATGCAAACTTGTCTAAATTTATCGCACGTCGCCTCGCGAAGAGTGAAATGGAAGTGGCAATTATTTATTACGTTTTTAAATGGGTTTACCTCATAAGATGCCAAAAATTAACAAACATGCATTGTCTCATGTTAATAAAGCATACATGACTCGAAATAGTATGTTATTATGTTAATAAAACGAAAAAGGATCAGTTTCTTTTTCTCATTCCTTTTAGGCTATAAAATTGACAGCTGAAGCACCGCACACCGATGCTCGTGGAAACAAAAACATATTCGCTCGCATTTAAGTCTGCTGCTTAATAAAATCGAGAAAAAATAAAAGCGACTCTTAATAATCTGACGATCATGGTTTAAATAAAATATACCGAAAGTAGCTTGGTGTACCAAATGTTCACCACTCGTGGTGAAGTGGTGTTAACCGCGCGCCAAAGGCTCGCGGTTAACACCACTTTACCACTCGTGGTGAACATTTGGGACACCAAGTTACTATGGGCATATTCTATATATATCTACCCCACTCCAGGATCTACGTTCTCCTCGAGATATATCTACCCCAACCCCAGGATCTACATCCACTATCAGGAAGAACGCTTACCTCTTTATTGACGAAGCATTCAATTTCAAAACGCCATTTGTGAAGTATAATAAGTACAGCTACGAACAGTACAGTCATAAACGCCGGAATGGCAATGTCCAACCAAGCCGGATCAGCCTCTCGTATAGCCATGGTCTGTCTTTATTTCGCTAACCAACACGGAGTCACTCAATGCATATAATTCAAGTAATAAACACAATAAAAGTTGACAGGAAAATATTCTGATCGGTGTCCTGAGTTTCTGTTCTATCTAAATCCGTTGAACACACAAGGAAAGTTAGGAAATATGGTCACAGTTTCGGTTTACTTTTCAAAAATTGACACACATGTATTTCAGTGGTTGCAACCAGAGCATGACACTTCAATGAAACAACCTTGAGGCCCCCAAATATTATAATTCCCGCTTCAAAAGGCGCGACCATTTCTACTAAGGGAAACATCTCTGTACATCTCTAGTTTACTGCTGAAATACGGATATGTTCAGGGCTGGGTAAAAACTTTTGGAATTACGCGTTTAAATTTTTTGTTGGCCTATACCTAAAGATTTTCATGTTTTGCTTCCAAACATAGTACATAAATGTATTGACACTTTTCAATAATCAGAACAGACCGATATGCATATATTTAATATTTTTGTCATCTCCGGATTTGCCAAAGAAAAGACAGAAAAGGTAATCAGAGTGCTATAAAATATTTTCTGTCTGAGATGAAAGATTCTTCTAATCATTGGGGACCACCTTCCCATGAATGTGACACAGGTTATAAATATACGGAAAATCGATAGAAAAGGGTTGTGAAGGAAGGTGAAATGCAAGGACGGACTGGGCCAAGAAAAGCTACCGGGGAATACACCAAAGGGGAGCCCGGACCCTGAGAAAATTTTGATTTTGCGAACTGAACGAACGCGACTTCTTTGCATATGAGCGATTAATGGCAGTCCACATAGAGGACGTTTCGGTGGCAATTTATAAATCATTTTCAACGACCATTCTACAGAAATGGTTAATCCCGGGGGCGGGGTGGAGGGGGGGGGGTGCGCGGGGACCGTAGTTCGGCCCAATTAGAAAAAAAAGATTTTTGAAATTGAGGGAATGCTGTTTCGTTTCGTTTCATCTGAACGATCAATGGCAGTCTAGACTGCTGGTTTATCGAAATGTCCTCTATTAGCCCAAGAACATTAGGTTTCACTAGGGAAAAAAATCGGAGAAAGCTGATTTTTTCAGGGAATGTCGAGTACATGTCACTGAACGATTAGACAAAAGTCCCCTAAAATCCCAGTTGAGCTTTTTTTCTACAGCCTTTTTTCGAAAACGCGTTTGAAAAAAATTTAAAAAAATCGCACGAACTTTGTAACCTCGAATTGATCCAACTGTATTTTTTGTTTACGCGTATTTCGAGCTACATAATATCTAATATACATTTACCTAGAGGAAAATGTGCATTCTGTGACAATTTCTGCGAAAAATTATTGAAAATTCACAAAAAAGTATCGGATTTACGCAAAAAAATGACGATTTTCCTAACGGATTTGCCCAAAGGGTCGTAGTACAGAACGGGATGTTAGTTGGACAGACGATAGAAAATACACCACCATTTGAAGACTTTTATCATTGCTTACAAAATAGACATTATGGAAGACCCCCTCTGCTTCTGACCGAGTTCCCCTTTTGGCATAAAATTCGTCAGCATGAGAACTCAACTATTTTCGGGCTTGGGCCCGAACAGACACGTCTGTGTCTGGCAGCATTAGACCAATAAATAATATTTACAGAATGTACAAAAATCAATAAATAATATTTACAGAATGTACAGATCAATCAACATGGATTAAGTTATATTGACTATTATCAACGCTATATACAGAAATGACATGACCTATATGCATATTATTCATCGAACTCAGAAATTTCCGACAGGACAGTGTTTCTGTGGTTGTTACAAGAATCCGAACTGCAATTACACAAACCTGAGCAAGAGAGTCCTGCCTTCTTACACCCACACCTTTTTGTACAAGCACTCTTGCAACCACAACTGATCAGATTCAGTAGGTTATCGGGGGCAGATGGCTTTGTGGCTGCAGTCGGTACAAGAAGTCCATTGTCTAGCGACCACCCCAATCCGTCGGAGGAAGCGAAGTGCCCAGCCATTGTTGCACCTGGAGATAACATCTGTAGACATGTTGTTGTGCAGCATCGCTGCTTGGTGGGAGTGAGGCTAGGTCGATGGGTTTATTCAGTTAAGATTTTGCTACATAACGCTTGTAAGTGACATATCTATATTGGTCGAGAGAGGAAACAGTTTTACTCCCGTATAAGATCAGGAAAAATTGTTCCCCGGCAGCGGCTACTGCACTTGGTGTACTGTCATCCGCCAAAATTGTGTTGACATACTGTTGTGAGTCGCTAGTAACATCGGAGACAATTGTACTGAATACTTTCTTCTTACCAACTCGAAAGAGTGCAAAAGTAGTGTCACAACCACTTATAGAATGTGCTACAAGGAGGTTGCTTCTATGGTCACCCATTTTGGTTGCTATTTCACTAACTGAAACTAGTAAGTTTGGGGTAATGGAATACATCATGTGAATATTACATCCCGGTTGAACTCGAGAGGTAAGAATGACTAACAAGTCTGTGTCTGTTCCCACAACGACAACATTGTTGTCATCTTGAGCGATGTTAAGTGCAGTTTCGGCTATCAGTACATCAGCATCAGCCTCGGCCTGCTTGGACTGAATATTGATAGCAGATAGCTCCTGCATTAGAAGATCGATCAGTTGGGTTTTGTTATTGGCATTTGCAAGGAAATCGGATTGGGGTGTGGTGGCTGGTAACTCGGGTGAGATATTGATATCAATGGAATACCTGTCTTTAGATCTACGGGCTTGTTCCATGCCCTTTGTCGACATTGTACAAGCATAACCATCAAAAACATCCACGACGTTCGCCCCAAAATGTCTCACTAGATAATTGGAATATGATGTACATATGTCCTTATATGACGACTGTTTAGGCCATACAACTGCCCTCAATAAAAATCCACCATCTACAACAAACAGAGAATGTTCTGGGATTTTAGTTTGCTCGGAACCGTATGTTTTGAGGATCTTACCGAGCGTGCTTTTCTGTGTCTTCCTCATTCCAGCAGAATCAAACAATGCTGGTGGTTTCGGGGCGAGTTCATATTTGAGATACTCTTCCATCTCTGCTTGTGACTGAATAACACATGTGATGCGGTTGAACAGAATTGTGGGGTCAATTACTACCTTACTTCCACGGACTTTGATGCTATTTGCCATCGATGCGAAAGACTTCACAGTGTCAACACGTCGTAGTTTGATGCTGTTGAACGTTTTGCTTACAACATTCGATACGCAACATTCACCAATTTTGCGAACTTGGTCACAGTTCACAGTTTCGTCGGCCACAAGCCCGGTCGCTATAGAGACTAGATCTGCTGCAAATAGAGATGAGAACTTTTTGCGTATGCAAAATGACCACCTGCGTGAAATACTGGAATCATATTGCGAACACAATATGTGTGGAGTTCCCAGTCGCCTGTGCGCTCTGCTCTCAAGAACAACTGGAGAAGACCTATTTGCTCGTAGTATTGTACCCAAAGCTTTCCTGTGCGTCCTACGGACGCATTCTGGAGCAGTTCGTGTAATTTTGACAGTAGATGGTTGACACTTTCTTGATTGACAGCGTCAGCTGTTGTACAGTCACCTCTGGCAAGTCCACAGAATATTTCATTGACTTCTGTGCAGTCAATGTTATCTAGTGTTCGGCTTTCTTCAAACACAAGTTTTGTAATGGCAATTTGTGTTAGCAAATGGGCACGAACTGCTCTTGAATATGCATGACCACTGATCAAATGATAGATTGACCCACCAGCATAAACAGTCCCCCAAAGTTCATCCAAGCCGCTACCAGCCATGATCGAACCAGTTGCCCCTAAATATGACATAATCATATGGAAGCCGCCGAGTCTAACGAAAACTTTTGTCAACTTATCTGACGAAGACACAATCTCCACTGCTTTGATATATACACATCAAGGGCGTGCACACATTACATCTTGCATCTTGAGTGTAGGCGAACACCACATTATGTGATTTAATCGAACATGGAAATTGAAACAATTGATGCTATAATACGGTATTTGAATGAGAAAAGTCGATGCCGTTTGAATTTGAGTTTAGGGGGTATGGTTAATATTTCACACGTTTCACCAGTTCATTATGGAATAAATGACTATTGTTATATATCATTATAAAGCCACTGCTTTTCTGCAATTTTTGGTATATAATTTAACTCCCAAAGTAGTCGTAGATTTGATTTAATGGACGTTGTGTACCGTTGTGTGTATGAAAACAATAAAATTTTTTTCGTAATTTTGTACATTTTCGTGAGTATTTCACCATTGAGTGTGAGGATTGGTACAAAGTTGGCATTTTCTGTTGGGGATATGTATTCTCAATATAATTCAGCACGATATTTATGATTCTCACCCTACTAAGACGAATAAGAATGAGAAATATGGAGCTGGGTCGAATTTTTTTTTAAATTTTTTTTTTCATTAAAAAAACGCTATAACTAAAAAAGCTCAACTCGGATTCGCGGGGACTTTTCACACTTTATCCGCAATGTGTGTCCCGGAAACATATAAAAAAATCAGCTTTCTCCGATTTTTTTCCTTACTTTCTCATTTTTATGTCTAATGTGCCTGGACTATATGTGGACTGCCAATAATGGCAGTCCACATAGAGAACATTTCGATATACCGGCAGTCTGTGCGATCAGATCCATTTCGCATTTTGGTAATTTCACGAAACTTCACATACCAACAGATATTGGGCTGTATCAATTTTGGGGGTCCCGGGGGAACCCAAAAGTGGCCCACTGGGAATTTCCCCGGTGGACCATAGGATCAGTCCGCCTCTGGTGAAACGGCAGCTCAAACCCACAGTGCGATGGGAGATTTACAGCCAGTCGTTCTCAAAAAAGGAGAGAATGCTGGATTTCTGCTGAAACGGATGACAGACGTACTGGACTCATAAATTCTGAGTAAACACTATCCAATCAAACTTTTATCAAACATTTTGATCATCGATTTTCTTTCGGATTACCAAAAAGAGTGTAGACGCAATATAGTATTTCCGCCGTTTTGCGACTTTCCACAATCAAGGCTTACAAGCTTCAAAGACATCAAAGTATTCTGATCTTTAAAAAGATTATGTGAAAGTTAGCTCCCCTTTATTTCCTAAACTGTCAGTAAATGTAACACTAAGACTGAAATTTCAAAAATAAAATTTCGAAATGTTAACGAATTTGTATCATCAATGTGCGCATCATTTCTCAAACTTCAGACATTTTCCTGTCGTGTATTATAAAAATACAGAAGCTGGCTTTCAAAAAACTTGTTCCCAGTGAATTTGAACGTTTGTCTGTTATTCAATGTTGAAATCGCTTTTAAGAATACGGCGTATTCTCCATCTTTTTGATGTTCTGTGACATTTGCGTGTTCATTATATCAACATATAATACAGACACTGTCCCTTCCATTAATATAAAAGTCTAGGAGATGATATTTGATGATTTTTTCTTCCCGGGAAGAATAAAAGCCTGCAAATTACAGTCAAAGGTGGACATGAGTGTTGGGAAGTGTGTGATACTGACATATATATTCTTAATAGCGGATTATCTGTGAACTAATTGCTTCTAATTAGCCTGCCTTAGAAAGGCAAGTTTCATTTTGTTAACTTTAATAAACGAAAACAACAGACACCTCCTTGAGCTGTCTTTTGTATTCGTTAAAGTTAAAAGTAACAAACGGAAATGTGGCTCTATTTTCTCTTGACATCATAGATGGGTGTTTTCCCAACAATTACTTGCTTCTTAAGTGGACCTTCCTCGAGCGTATAATAATTTCAAGGGCGATAACTTTACAGAAAGTCGATTTTTGTGAAGGTGTAGGTCGGGGATGCAGCTGATTATCCCAAGTAATCCGAAAAATTCCAAAACGAAAGAGTTTACTTAACCCACAGAAGAGACTGTCGACGAAGCCGACTACACTTTTCTTGTGGGGAGTTGGCCAGACCACTGGTCTCTCTATACAACTATTTATTTATTTGGGTTTAACGATACCTTCGACATTCACGGTCACCTTGTTTTGGCAGTTTTACTGATGTAGGAAGCCGAAGTATCCGGAGATAACCACCGAGTTGCGACGAGCAGCTGTAATACTCCCCAGCGTACTAACTCCACACAAGTGGTGTTAGCAGTGGTTAAAGGTAAGTGCCCCATCGACGTGAAGTAAGATTCAATACACAGTGCTACCATTCCCCCACGTGGGCAAACGGGATTAAGTATCCTGCCCGTTGACACAAGGCAGTTACCGCGCGTCGAGATATCGAACCGTCGACCTTTCGGTTTGAAGTCCAGTTCCCTAACGACGGAGCCACGTTGCTCCCATCTATACAACTGGATTAGTGGAACGCGCATTGATCACCGGCAGGGAGGAGGGGGCAGTTGTAACTATAAATAAACAATGCTCAGCTGGTGTTGAAATGATTAGCGAATTTCATAGTCGACAAGTTACCAACCATTAGTCGATTTCTAGGCGATTAGTCGACACGTCTCCCTCCGTTCCACCAGTACCGGTGGTTCTAATTCATAACAGAATGTCTCACAAGTCGCAACCTGTTATTCATATTCACACTCCTGATGTCTCCTGGACGTAAAGGTACCATTGATCCCCATTTCCATCACTTCTGATCATGTGTGGTTATTAACATAGCACTTTCAGTGAGAAAAGCCTTCGTTAAAGGCTCAGAATCTACCAACGACAAGTCGCTCATTTTTGTGTGATAATTCATAGACATGTGCAAACTGCCGATTTTTACGCTGAAAATGTGAAAGATGCGAATTGTACTTGCAAGTAGTAGGCACGTGCTGTAGTCTCTGTAAGACACCTTACCACCTCCGGCCTACCTGGGCTCGGACAGATGGAAAGGAGTCTTACAGAGACTACAAGTGTCGGTAACCCACGACAGTGAACAATTGTGATGACATGACAAGCCAGAAACATCAAAACAGTGATGACTGGTGGATTTAGGAGGGACCAGGTCTGAATAATCGATGGGCGATTTTGTAATCGGCCATAGTTATTGGCCGTGTTGACTAAGACTAGTCGACTAACTATTTCAACACAATGCTCAGCAAATGATAATTTCCCAATGTTTTCAAGTTCCTCGCCCAGCAATCGCTAAAGAACATAATACTTTGATGTTTGTGAAAAACGAATATGTGGAGGATGTACAGTTAGAACTAGAAGTCCTGTCATCGAAATGCGCACAAATAGCACGTCGATCTGCGCGTTAATCTACGCGTTATGACAATAGTAAGGCTATCAAATTCTGTACATATGGCCTGTGCACAAGCAATGTTTCAGTCAATGGTCCTCCAGGTAACTCGGAGGTCCATTGGCAGAAACATTGCCTGTGTTTGCTATGAGTGACCAGGAGAACCTGCGGTGCTTTGGATGCCATTCAATATGGCAATTGCGCGAAATTCCTACGCGCAATTAAGCTTAGACAAGCGCACAGTCTTCTGGTTTGAACTGTATACACTTTTCGCGACAATAAAAATTGAATATGTTCAACATACACACTAAAAACTAAAGTGTTAAAACTGACATTTGCAAGGTGTTAAACCCATTCTAACTCTTAGGGTTTGATTTTAACACTCAAAGTGCAATGCTTTAAGCACTTAGGCATTACAATCGTCAGACATCTGAAACTTGAATGGATGGCACTTCCCATGTGTCTTGCATTGGTGGTTCCTCCAGAATCGTCCATAATTTGATTTGCGCTTGGTGGGTACATAATTAAAAGGACACAACGCAGATGACGCGGATCAGGCTCGAGATTTCGAGCCTGATCCGCGTCATCTGCGTTGTTTCCATTTAAGTGTCGCGACATTACACTTGTCAAGTGGTATTATTGTAACACCTGTCAGGTTCTGGGATATCTACATTTGAACAAAGTGCTAGTTCAGCACTTAGTAAGTGTTAAATACAGTACTTCAAGTGTAGTTTTTAACACTTTAGTTTTTAGCGTGTACTTTAGCTATTATTGACGTTTTTATTGACGATATTCAAAACCGAATAACGGTGTCGGTATTCAAAACAATACCGCGGTATACCGGTGTATCGAAAACTGTTCAGATATATGAACACAAGTACCACAACTGAGCAGGGGAGCGCGGTGGCTCAGTAGATAGAGGTGCAGGCTGCAAACTGAGAGGTCCTAGGTTCGAATCCCACCTGCGTCAACCGCGTTGTGTCCTTGGGCAAGACACTTCACCCCCATTGCCCATGTGTGGGCACGGTGGCGTTGTGTACTAAGGCGTACTGTACGTCGATGGTGCACTTGTCTTAAACCAATGCTAACCCTGCTTGTGTGGAGTTAGTATGTTGGGGAGCTGACAGTTTCTCGCCGTTGCTCGGTGGTTCTCTCCGGGTACTCCGGCTTCCTCCACCCGTAAAACTGTCGCGGTCATGATTAGCCATTGTGCATAAATATGTGACCTTAAACACCAATAAATAATAAAAAACCACAATCGAGACTCGAGGCATCACAGTCTGAACGAATTAGCATGCCTTGATGATGCGGTTCGAAAAACCTTTACCCAAAGCAGACGATATCAAAATTTATTTTTTTCAAAATTGGTTTATCAGATTTTCCCCAAAGATTTCAACAAAACTATATCATGTGACCCCTCATTGGAACGAGCTCAACGAGCGATTTGTTGAAATCTTTGAAAATTATTTTTTCAACTGCTAAATTTGTATATTACGAGGGCACAAGCAGACGATTCCTTGGATAAAGGGATAATTTTATTCATTCGGGGCTACAGTTAAAAAACTCAAGACATCTTGAAATTTAAATTGTGGATAAATAAATAATGACGATAAACCTATATTTTTGTAATTACACTGGTATCCAATCGATATTGGTTTGAATGCCGGTGTTTGTGGGTTTATCGATTTTACGTGCAGCCCAAACAAAAACCAAGTATATACACAGCTGTGACCTAAGATTGCGCACCTAATGCTCCGATCGCCATTCACTGATTGAACGCATGATACAATTTCCAAACAGATTAACAAATGGATAGAGCAACTATAGATCTCTAAAACTGTAAAAATAAAACGAGGTTTGAAAATAATTGACAACGAATGTAAGCAAAAGAATGCACTCACCCCATGTAATCTGCCATCAACTGTTGTGTTATCTAACATTGCGCACTGAAGTACCTCCGATGTTTCCGGTCTAGAAAATCACTGTACGGTGGCCCAGAGGTACCATCACCGGCCACAAAATGTTAGTCTATATTCAGTTAGTTCTCACAAATCCATCGTGCAACTTTTAGTGATGATCGGTAATGACAATCGGAGGCTGCCGATTTCGGGCAATCGGGGCACAATCGGAAGTCCTTGTCAAACATCGGTATTACTGATTGCTGGGGTCAAAAATCGAAATAACGCTTGTCTGCTTGTCGCCGACAAGTAATTTCTATCCGTGACAGCCAGAAATTAAAATCGTTTGTCCCGGGTGACAAGTGTTTGTTTACAGAAGACCAAAAATATCGCGTGCGCAATGTTCGGTCATGCGCAATCTTAGGTCACTCGACTGTACTCAGTCATTTGTCTTTAGGAGCCAATTCAAAGATAATAGCGAGCCTCCCCATCCCCCTTCCCAAAACATTCATCAAGACGCGCAATCGCAATCCAGGTATAGTAAACTAATCAGAAGAAACAAGTTAATTAACGATATGAGTGACATAATTTATGTTAGTCACTCCATTCACTAATCTTTCAAGAGCCGAGGATTATTTGTTTGGCTGAACTGAATTTTCAACATTCGTCATGCTGAATTTAAAACGAATATCAATTATCCTTCATTGGTGATGAAATGATAGGGTATGTGAGATTTCTCCATATAACCCAATCTTAAAGACAGAGTTTATTTATTTATTTATTTATTTATTTATTTATTTATTTATTTATTTATTTATTGGGGTTTAACGGCACATTCGACAGCCAGGGTCTCCTCGTTTGGGAGTCTGAGTAGGTATTCACGTCCAACAACCCTTTTCATGGAAAGCAACGGTGTCACAAATTATGTTCATATCAATGGTATTAATGGTTCGATCTCTCCAATTCAGCTTCCTAATTTACATTGAACTGCCTACAGTGTCACTAATGATATTGACGCGATCTTTTGACTATCTGTATTTGTTATTTTCATTTCCTTTCCTTTCCTTTGTTCGTGTTTTATTCCCACCTTCAGTGTTTATCCAACTTTACAGCTTATTTACTTATTTTTTATTCTAAGGCCTAGGGGTCAAATGGAAAACAGCCAATCTGGCTACGTTATACCCCAACAATATATGTGTGAGAATGTTGAATGTTGATTGCTATGAAATTATTGACTACTAATAGTAGTAGTAGAATATTTTATTTAAGTGTCACATTTCAATACACATACATAATATACATAGAGTATTTACAAAATATTTATATGAAATCCAGCCTATGAAGGCTTATGAGACACATTTTCATCAGAGGAAGGTCATTTTAACAGTAGTTCATAAAAAAAACCACAAAAAACAAACAAACAAACAAAAAAAACCCAAAACAAAACCCGCAAAACCAAAACACATGCACACACACCAATACACACACACACACACTTCCGCACACGCACACCCTTGTGCTCACTCACACACACATGCACTTGCGTATACTTTCGTGTACTAATTTTCTTTCACATTTTCTTACTCCCACCCCTCTCCCCATCACGTATATCAGTCTCTGTCTATTTCTTTCCCACTGAAGTGTACTCTCTTTTAGAATGGCACATTCGCAGATATTTTAATTCGGCATATCCCTTACATTCACCCACGTATTTTTACATACACACAGGCTTAGCTATTTCAATTAATAATACAAATAACAACAAAGTAGAGGAACGTAGAAAAATCTACAAATGCAAAGAGTATAAAAGTATGTACAAACTCCTACAGAATTGGGTGAAGGATATTTGTTTTAGTATGCAAATATCTCCCGTACACCCCCCCCCCCCCCACCCCTCCCCCTGTTGTGCAGGGTGGCATCACCAAATTCACCATCTGTGGATCTCATTCTGCAGATGACAGTCTTCTTATTTCGAATTTGCTTATTTCTAATTGTTCAATCATCGAATCGCCAGAACGGCTTGGAGTGGCATGGACTTCAAGGACTGCTGGTAAAGCCGGCACTGCATCGCTTGTAACAGTGTCGAAGGCGAAATGATACGCCGGAGCGTGATGACATTTAGGAAGCTACTGAGGGATATTCCTCGTTATCCATCAAGTCGATGGATGTCGAGAAAAATCTTTTAGATAATTTTCGATAATTCATGGGCTAGCATATAATAAATAAAATATACATGTAGCAGTCTTCATTCAACTCCTTTTTAATTACCACACACCACACCAGTACTCTAAATTTTCCATTCTGGGTCTGAATAAAGGTTCAGGGGCATAGCTAGGATTTCCTATTGAGGGGGCTATAATTTTTTAGAGGTGCCAGGTCGATATATGTCACAGGTATATACGAAGGCCGTTAGGTCTGATGTGGGTGTAGGTATGGCCCATTGATTAGTGGGTGTTCGGTGGGCTCCTCGACCCCCACCAATGGGAGGGCCATACCAACCCCCACCTCAGGCCTAAGGTATCCCCCTACCATTGGTGGGGGTTCGGTTCTTCCCCGAGAAAGTTTTGAAAATTAAATACCCTCAAAATGAATCTGGGACCCTCTGGTGCTTTAATTTTCCTATTTTGAAGTGGGTGGCACTGTAGTTTTCAGGGGCATGGCCAGCCTAGCACCCGCACCCCCACCTAACTACACCACGGTAAAGGACGCAACAGACCACCATTTGTTTGAATGACTGTGTGTGTGACACAAGTCTAAGTATTAGATCTAGACTCTTTACAAAGTACATGATTACTTACAAGAGATAATTGATATCTTCGACGCCAATCCTAACGATTGGGTGATCAAAAATATTCCTACACGCCTCTAAATGCCTCTAACCGCCTCTAAACTGCGTTCCTGTATATACAAGTCATCAGGGACGAGGTGTTGGACAGAAGCTGCCATCTGAGGAATTGGACCAACGGAATCGTACCGTGTAAAAATTCAGGACACGGAGACTTTTAGAATACATTTCTCGCGTTGCGACAAAGAAGCCGAGAAGTGTCTCATTCCCACCATCAACAAATGAAACACGGTGGTTCAACAGACACACTAAATGAAAAACGGCGTACCACCTTAAAAGACAGACCCAACCAGGTACGATGTTTGAAATAAAAAGACTGACAGAATCAAACACGAAGCATCAATTCAAAAGACATACCCAACACAGAATGGAGTTCCAGGGCGGGGGTGGGCGCAGTGGCTCAGTGGTTACGCCATTGGACGTCAAAACGAAAGTCGATAATTCGATCCTCGCTAGGAGTAGCGCTTTTAGTCAAGACACTTAATCCCGATTGCCCCTGTGGGGACACGGTAGCGATGTGTACTAAAGCGAACTGCACGTGAAGGTTTACTTGTTTTCAACCAATGATAACTATGCTGGTGCGGAGTTTGTACGTTGGTGAGTCCGACAGTTACTCGTCGTTGCTCGGTGGTTCTCCCCGGGTACTCCGGCGTCCGCCACCTATAAAACTGTCTGACACGAGGGTGACCCTGGCTCTCTAGAATGTCGATAAACCCCAACAAAAAATTTCCAAACCGAAAGAATGCAGCCATTGCACAGTAGATGAAGAACGAAACCAAGCCAGACAAACCAACTTGTTTTCAACGGAATTCCACGGAACAACGAAGCCAAGTAATCAGACCTGTCCGTGTTCAAAGAACGGGTAAACCGGAATCGGAACTAGTTTGCAGTTCAAAAGACATACCCTACGAAGATCAATGCGCAGCATAGACATCTACATACACACTTCCTAATAATTAGTGCCATGACAGCTCTTATTATAAAAGTAAACATTGGAAACCTTTTCAGTTACACTGGCTTTAACATTTATTTCATCAAATGGAACGTAATTTAAGATTTCAGTGGCCTGCAAATGTTTAGGAACCCTTTACCCAACGCAGACGATATTAAGATTTATTATTTCAAATGTCATTTTTTTAAAAATGTTCAAAATATTCCAACCAAACCATATCATGTGACCCCCTCATTGGAACGAGATCAATGAGCTCGTTCCAAAGAGGGGTCACATGATATGGTTTTGTTGAAATGTTTTGAAAAACAATATTTTTCAGCTGCGGAATATTACGCTGGCGGTTGTGGCCGATTCGTTGGGTAAAGGGTGTTAACACGATCGATCATTTTATGATTCTTTACTTGTCAACATCATTTCCTCAAAATGCAGAAAATTGAACACCAGTCTTCAAAAAAATCAAAGGAAGTTTGTCCGTAGTAAAACGCGACCACGCCCTTAGTTGGTCTCCCCGTGTCCCAGATAACCCTCGATGGATTAGAAACAAAAGAATGGCCCTCGAGAAAAAAAGTTCCATAGACGTCCGTGCAGAGGCAAGCGCACGCCCTTAAATTACAATAGTGTGAAAGAACCTGAAAGTAGTATGGCTCGATACATTAGACCATCAAGAACTACAGGAAACGAGGGGGGGGGGGGGGGGGGGGGGTTGTAGTTGAGAGTCTGTCTCGAATTTGGAACAAGGAAGGTTTGGATCTGGATATGAGGATCAGAGAACACCCCCCTCGAAAGAAACATGGAAAACGGACTAGAAGAGACATTTGGATGCAGCTATTCTAAATGTCTGTTCCATTAATTCACTTAGATATATATGCCTATCCATAAAATACTGGCCATTCTAGGGATGCAGCATTTGTTTCGAGTGACTCCCTCTCTATCCATCCCTTTCTCCCATCGGCGTTCGCTGATATTTAGAGGTCATTACTTGGTTAGTTTCTATAACGGGAGAGAGAGAGAGAGATTCCTTGCACTGAATGGGTAAGTAAGTTGATATAGATGAACGCAAAAGCAGCTAATACTATATTCTCTATATACAATCAATTCTGAAGCATCCACTCACAATACAGTGACTGACACTATTATGTACATATTAAAACGAAATGCAAATGACTTCGCCATTTGGATGGCGTCACAAGGGAATAAAAACAAATATTTACAGATTAACAGACTATTTCAATACATGCAAGGACAATCGTACTTTCTCCGTACATTGATTTCTTCGTTAAGATTTGGGAATCTTCTGTATTTGTATAAAAGGCATGAAGTTCCGTGATAACTTAATCCTGCAACCCTATAAATTGGGACGAAACATAAATTTGGGGAGATGACTCGCGAGAAGACTTGTTTGTGTGTATCTCGAACTTTATACATGAGCAACCATGCCTATTTTAACCCTTTACCCAACGAATCGACCGCATCCGCCCGCGTAATATGCAAATTCAACAATTGAAAAGATATTATTTTTCAAAACATTTTAACAAAACCATATCATGTGATCCCTCGTTGGAACGATCTCGTTCCAACGAGGGATCACATGATATGGTTTTGTTGAAATTTTTTTTAAAATTTGAAAAAACTGATATTCAAAATAATAAATTTTGATATCGTCTGCGTTGGGTAAAGGATTAACAAGGATGTTATATGTCGAATATGAGAACAACCCCATCAGGGAAATATTAGAAGAATTTTTTTTTTTATGACCTCTTATTCACGGGGTTTGAATTTCGGGCTTATTTACTAAACAGAACGACGATGTCATAATGTTAAATGTAAGAACACAGAGATTAGTAATTCGTGAGAGAGAAGACGTTCAACAAATCACCTATTACTAACAGCCTTTAATATATTTGTTAGTGTGTGTGTAGTGTAGTCTTAAATATCACCTCAGAAACAGTACGTGGACGGTGCATTATCACTAAATCACCCTCAGAGTGAAGATTCCACCCAAGCAATAATTGCTAATTCGCTGCATATCATATCAAGCACAAGCAAAGTTCCTGCCATTGGACCTCCGGGTTATACCCGGAGGCCCATTGGCTGAAGCGTTACTTGTGTTTTTTGACTACTTGTACGGAATTTGAAAGTGATACTTTGGTTGATAACCCCACCCTCGGGTGATTTAGTTATAATCCCCTCTCCACGTACTGTAATATTGGTTAAAGAATATTGAGACACGTCGTGGTAAAATGTTAGACAAAGAATGGACAGGGACATTGCTGGAGTGTCTTGGTTCCGACGGTGCGACCCGCCGATTTTCAAACTGTAGCCTCAAAACCATTTGCACCCCTTCACCCTTCAGTGAGAATTCTCCAACTACAACCCGCGAATTTCCAACTGCTATAAAAATCCGAATGCACACTCCCCCCTTCTGTTCTAAATATGTAAACATAACCTTTGGGATCTTGTGTTTGGATTAGTCTCTTGGGTGGAACAAAGCGCCATCTGAAGTGCTTCAGCATTGCGGATGGAGCCTTGTTGTTTGGTAACAAAATTTTGAACACAGTCACAAATTAATTTGTTTTTGTCTGCGATAAGCATAAACCAGAACCAGAAAAATTGTCATCATCGGTTTCTATCATGACTGTTGGTCTATAGTTGTCAACTGATAATGGAAAGTGTAAAATTTACATGAAGATTACTAATACTATTATTTATTTATTTATTTATTGATTTATTTATTTATTTATTTATTTATTTATTTATTTATTTATTTATTTATTTGAGTGTAACGACACTTTTGACAGCAAGCGTCACCTCATGTCGGACAGTTTTACGGATGGAGGAAGCCGGAGTACTAGCAGAGAACCAACGGCGTACACCTGTCAGGCTCCCCAACGTACTAATTCCGCACAAGCAGGGCTAGCATTGGTTGAAGTGCGCCATCTACGTGTAGTATTCCTAAGTACACAACGTCACCTAGCCCCCAAGTTGGCAAACTGGATTAAGAGCCTTGTCCAAGGACACAAAACAGTTACCACTAGCGGGGATCGAATCGTGGACCTTCCGGTTTGAAGTCTAGTGCCGTAACCATTGAACCACCGCGCTCCCTGCAAGGAAAGGTGGTCACTGAACAGTGTACTCTAGAGCGATTACGCCGACCCGGGAAATGGCCAACTCGAAGTTAATTTTTCTTCTCTCTCCCTTTAAAAGCATGTATACCACCTTTTTGGCAGAGATGTGTATTTATTTTTGCACCAGTAATAAAAAAAGGGGCACATTACTTTTTGTTTTTGGTCCAATTTTTTTTTAACTCATAACAAGTCGTCGGCTGAGTGCTAGAATGTTCTATGTCCCATAGGGGACATAGAACATTCTAGCACTCAGGCGACGAAGTGTAGGTTACTCTAACCAACCTGATATTATCTGAACTTGAATGCAAAGTTTACAATGGAAGCCGGAGTACCAGGAGAGAACCAACGGCGAACAACTGTCATACTCCCCAACGTACTAACTTCGCATAAGCAGGGTTAGCATTGGTTGAAGACACGTGCACCATCGACGTGCAGTATGCCTTAGTACACAGCGCTACCGTGTCCCCATGTTGGCAATCAGGATTAAGTACGGTTAAAACTAGAAGTCCTGTCACGAACTGTGCGCTTATCTAGGCTTAATTGCGCGCAGGAATTGCGCGCAACTGCCATATCGAATGGCATCCAAAGCACGGCAGGTTCTCCTGGTTACTCATAGCAAACACAGGCAATGTTTCTGCCAATGGACCTCCGGGTTACCCGGAGGTCCATTGGCTGAATCATTGCTTGTGCACAGGCCATATGTACAGAATTTTATAGCCTTACTATAGCCACAACGCGTAGATTAACGCGCATATCGACGTGCTATTTGTGCGCATTTCATGACAGGACTTCTAGTTTTAACTGTAACCTGCTCAAGGATGCAACGCAGTTACCCCTGGCGGGGATAGAGACATGGATATTTCGGTTGGTTGTAAACATTATTTATTTCAAATCAAAGCATAACGTGTTGACAATATGTATATAAATGTAGATTTGACAGTAAGCCATCAGGCTTATCATGACATCGTTTCCACGGTCATATTTTTCACAAATAAGCTTTCGTCAGTAACAGCGCACATATTAAGGAAGATGTGCATTCCTTTAGAAACAGAGGACTTGTTTAATCAGGTGTCTCGTTCTTAAAGAACAATATTGTGTAACAGAGTTCGCATTGAAAATCAGGAGAAGAAAGTTTTGCAGGAGAATCATCTGGAGGTGCAATATAAGTGAAATACTCATTTAAAGTTTCTGCTTTTTTCATGATTATCAATAAGAACATTTTTTTAGTAAATAAGATTATTGATTTCGTTTAAAGATGCGTTTCAGGTATTTCCATCAAGTTGAAGGGTTGATACCGGCAGTTTGTTCATTTAGTTTATTTCCAGTTCTAGAAAAAATAAAGAAGCTTTAGGTTTTTTGACAGCCGTAATGACTTCGTTTCGTTTGAGACGATATCTCTCCCATGACCTCATGCAGGCCTGGCATTTTTCAGGAGAGCGATTTACTCACTCGCCTTCTGCTCGACTTAAAAATATTAAGGAGTGCGAAAACTAACCCTCTTGGCCTTAGAAAATAATGATTACCATAACAGCCTTTTCCTAAAACCCACATCTTTTTCAGATCTCTACTATGTTAGTGATCTCTGTTTAGACGGCCACACAGCTTCTCCCACACCTCCGAGGCTTGCCAATGCTCGGAGGTGTGGGATGGGCAGTGTAGCCGTCTCACAGAGAATACCTTGTTAGCAGCACCAAATAAAATATACAAAGCCCATTAGACAGAATTCACTAATAGTAAAACTTCATTTTTGCCACCTTTAGCTTTTGTAAGCTTGAGGAGAACTAATCGCTCCCCTAGGCTATGTGAGGAGAGCCATTTTTAGCCCTCCTACATTTTTAAGAAGATTATTACGCTTAGCAATTTGGTAAAGACTCTTTCGCTGGCGAATTAGGAGACGCATTTACATCCCCTCATAGTCCAGGCACATTAGACATAAAAATGAGAAAGTAAGGAAAAAAATCGGAGAAAGCTGATTTTTTTATATGTTTCCGGGACACACATTGCGGGTAAAGTGTGAAAAGTCCCCGCGAATCCGAGTTGAGCTTTTTTAGTTATAGCGTTTTTTTGATGAAAAAAAAAATTTTAAAAAAAATTCGACCCACCTCCATATTTCTCATTCTTATTCGCCTTAGTAGGGTGAGAATCATAAATATCGTGCTGAATTATATTGAGAATACATATCCCCAACAGAAAATGCCAACTTTGTACCAATCCTCACACTCAATGGTGAAATATTCACGAAAATGTACAAAATTACGAAAAAACATTTATTGTTTTCATACACACAACGTCCATTAAATCAAATCTACGACTACTTTGGGAGTTAAATTATATATCAAAAATTGCAGAAAAGCAGTGGCTTTATAATGATATATAACAATAGTCATTTATTCCATAATGAACTGGTGAAACGTGTGAAATATTAATCATACCCCCTAAACTCAAATTCAAACGGCATCGACTTTTCTCATTCAAATACCGTATTATAGCATCATTGTTTCAATTTCCATGTTCGATTAAATCACATAATGTGGTGTTCGCCTACACTCAAGATGCATTGGCATGTAATGTGTGCACGCCCTTGATGTGTACTCGTTTGTCCAGTGACGTTTGACCAACCACTTTATATCAAAGCAGTGGAGATTGTGTCTTCGTCAGATAAGTTGACAAAAGTTTTCGTTAGACTCGGCGGCTTCCATATGATTATGTCATATTTAGGGGCAATTGGTTTGATCATGGCTGGAGCGGCTTGGATGAACTTTGGGGGACGGTTTATGCTGGTGGGTCAATCCATCATTTGATCAGTGGTCATGCATATTCAAGAGCAGTTCGTGCCCATTTGCTAACACAAATTGCCATTACAAAACTTGTGTTTGAAGAAAGCCGAACACTAGATAACATAGACTGCACAGAAGTCAATTAAATATTCTGTGGACTTGCCAGAGGTGACTGTACAACAGCTGACGCTGTCAATCAAGAAAGTGTCAACCATCTACTGTCAAAATTACACGAACTGCTCCAGAATGCGTCCGTAGGACGCACAGGAAAGCTTTGGGTACAATACTACGAGCAAAGCAAATAGGTCTTCTCCAGTTGTTCTTGAGAGCAGAGCGCACAGGCGACTGGGAACTCCACACATATTGTGTTCGCAATATGATTCCAGTATTTCACGCAGGTGGTCATTTTGCATACGCAAAAAGTTCTCATCTCTATTTGCAGCAGATGAATGAGCTAACAGAAATAATGCAACAGGATGATTTGAAGTTGTTCACTGAGAAAGGTTACTTTACCATAAGGCGCTCAGATAAATTCTGGAACGGGATATATTCTGATCAGACCATAGAGCAGTGTTTAATGAGAATGTTCAAGCTCCCTGGTGGTCTCACACATGGCAGGGGAATAACCGATAGCACTGTTGCGAAATGGGTACATGGACTACCTCTTTGCCTTCCGATATGTAATGCTCTCGAAAATTTTGTTCATGTTCATACTGGTCATGGTGAACAACATCGGGATCTCCGTCAAAGTTCACAATTGACTGATGCCAATGATATCACCAAATTATTGAACTGGCTCAGAGTGCATTCCCCCTTTCAGAATAGAGATCCACTACAATTAGTCTCTATAGCGACCGGGCTTGTGGCCGACGAAACTGTGAACTGTGACCAAGTTCGCAAAATTGGTGAATGTTGCGTATCGAATGTTGAAAGCAAAACGTTCAACAGCATCAAACTACGACGTGTTGACATTGTGAAGTCTTTCGCATTGATGGCAAATAGCATCAAAGTCCGCGAAAGTAAGGTAGTGATTGACCCCACAATTCTGTTCAACCGCATCACATGTGTTATTCAGTCACAAGCAGAGACGGAAGAGTATCTCAAATATGAACTCGCCCCGAAACCACCAGCATTGTTTGATTCTGCTGGAATGAGGAAGACACAGAAAAGCACGGTTCCGAGCAAACTAAAATCCCAGAACATTCTCTGTTTGTTGTAGATGGTGGATTTTTATTGATGGCAGTTGTATGGCCTAAACAGTCGTCATATAAGGACATATGTACATCATATTCCAATTGTCTAGTGAGACATTTTGGGGCGAACGTCGTGGTTGTTTTTGATGGTTATGCTTGTACAATGTCGACAAAGGGCATGGAACAAGCCCGTAGATCTAAAGACAGGTATTCCATTGATATCAATATCTCACCCGAGTTACCAGCCACCACACCCCAATCCCATTTCCTTGCAAATGCCAAGAACAAAATCCAACTGATCGATCTTCTAATGCAGGAGCTATCTACTATCAATACTCAGTCCAAGCAGGCCGAGGCTGATGCTGATGTACTGATAGCCGAAACTGCACTTGACATCGCTCAAGATGACAACAATGTTGTCGTTGTGGGAACAGACACAGACTTGTTAGTCATTCTTACCTCTCGAGTTCAACCGGGATGTAATATTCACATGATGTATTCCATTACCCCAAACTTACTAGTTTCAGTTAGTGAAATAGCAACCAAAATGGGTGACCATAGAAGCAACCTCCTTGTAGCACATTCTATAAGTGGTTGTGACACTACTTCTGCACTCTTTCGAGTTGGTAAGAAGAAAGTATTCAGTACAATTGTCTCCGATGTTACTAGCGACTCGCAACAGTATGTCAACACAATTTTGGCGGATGACAGTACACCAAGTGCAGTAGCCGCTGCCGGGGAACAACTTCTCCTGATCTTATACGGGAGTAAAACTGTTTCCTCTCTCGACCAATATAGATATGTCACTTACAAGCGTTATGTAGCAAAAACTAAACTGAATAAACCCATCGACCTAGCCTCACTCCCACCAAGCAGCGATGCTGCACAACAACATGTCTACAGATGTTATCTCCAGGTCCAACAATGGCTGGGCACTTCGCTTCCTCCGACGGATTGGGGGTGGTCGCTAGACAATGGACTTCTTGTACCGACTGCAGCCACAAAGCCATGTGCCCCCGATAACCTACTGAATCTGATCAGTTGTGGTTGCAAGAGTGCTTGTACAAAAAGGTGTGGGTGTAAGAAGGCAGGACTCTCTTGCTCAGGTTTGTGTAATTGCAGTTCGGATTCTTGTAACAACCATAGAAACACTGTCCTGTCGGAAATTTCTGAGTTCGATGAATAATATGCATATAGGTCATGTCATTTCTGTATATAGCGTTGATAATAGTCAATGTAACTTAATCCATGTTGATTGATTTGTACATTCTGTAAATATTATTTATTGATTTTTGTACATTCTGTAAATATTATTTATTGATCTAATGCTGCCAGACACAGACGTGTCTGTTCGGTCCCAAGCCCGAAAATAGTTGAGTTCTCATGCTGACGAATTTTATGCCAAAAGGGGAACTCGGCCAGAAGCAGAGGGGGTCTTCCATAATGTCTATTTTGTAAGCAATGATAAAAGTCTTCAAATGGTGGTGGATTTTTTATCGTCTCTCCAACTAACATCCCGTTCTGTACTACGACCCTTTGGGCAAATCCGTTAGGAAAATGGTCATTTTTTGCGTAAATCCGATACTTTTTTGTGAATTTTCAATAATTTTTCGCAGAAATTGTCACAGAATGCACATTTTCCTCTAGGTAAATGTATATTAGACATTATGTAGCTCGAAATACGCGTAAACAAAAAATACAGTTGGATCAATTCGAGGTTACAAAGTTCGTGCGATTTTTTTTGATTTTTTTCAAACGCGTTTTCGAAAAAAGGCTGTAGAAAAAAAAGCTCAACTGGGATTTTAGGGGACTTTTGTCTAATCGTTCAGTGACATGTACTCGACATTCCCTGAAATAATCAGCTTTCTCCGATTTTTTCCCTAGTGAAACCTAATGTTCTTGGGCTATCAGGATCGTTTTCTCTACTTTCGGTTTGAAGTCCAATACCGTACCACTGAGCCACCGTACTCACTACTACTATCGTTATCATTATTATCGAGCGAATCGTTATTTACATTGGACTGATGTACATAATAACATATGAAATTATTTTTTTTAATTTTTTTTTTAATTTATAAATTACAAAAAAAAATTCTTCAGTCAAACGTTTATATGTACCAGTAAATATACTTTCACATTTGAAGGGATATCCAAATTGTACACAGACATTATTTTGTTATGATGTATACTTAGGTTTCAAATAAAAAATAATTATTTCTATTTGAAGGAGGATAAATTATCATTATTATTTGAAGAAGAGTGGGGTGTAGTGTGGGTGTTGGCTAATCAGCAACAGTCTAGTAGATTTGTTATTACTGAAGGGGAAGTGGCTTAAAATGTTTCGAGGATAATATAAACCATCTGTTTATTCTCTGAGATAAGAATATACATGATGTAATAATGACTGTACGTGCTCGGAAGAATATATGAAATAAGTTCGTGTGAAAGTGATTACCACAAATACACGAATGGAGTTCAGATACCTCTTAGAAAATAAGGCAAATCCTGTGAAAAAGCATCAGAAAAGCAAGCAAAAACTTCACCGATAGATCTGTACGTGAACTCTGACCTCCAATCAGACCTTTAGATCAGTCTAATTTGGGCACAATGACAAATATGGATGTGGCCTGCATGGTTGAAGATAAAGCACCGGTATTTTCGTCTTCTTGGCGTCTGTTTTAGGTCCCCGGTCTTAACCCTTTACCTAACATGAAAAGCAGACGACACTTGCAAAAATAATTCTTGAATAACTAATTTTTTTCATTTTTTGTCTCAAAAACATAGGTTATGACCCCTCGTTGGAACGAGCTCGACGAGCTCGTTCCAACGAGGGGCCATAACCTATGTTTTTGAGACAAAAAATGGAAAATAATGAAAAATAATTGGCGATTTTTTAGAATAGCGCTGGCCGGTTTTGGCCGTTACGTTGGGTAAAGAGTTAAAATGTTAGTTTACAATCCCTCGTTTTAGGTCTTCACCATTATCACTGGTTTCCTCGAAAAGGTTTCTTAGTTTCACAGTGTCGAGCCAAAGGTCTACTTGAAAGTAAATTACGCATGGAGTTTATTGAGAAATGCCACATACACGAAGATAATAGATCTCAAGCTTTAAGTGCATGATCACATAGAATTCGCCACGGAAAAGCAATCGCCGTCGAGAGTGTGAAATACGACACTGTCGACGCCGATTGCTTTTTTTGTGGCGAGCACTCTGGGTTTTTAAAAAACGTATTTATCTGTTGCATTGTTTGATTCAGGGGTAAGCTCTAAGCTTCGTTGCAAGCATCAGGGAAACGTGGCCAAACTACATATTGCCGAAACGCTGCGAAACGTTGGAAAAGGTTTCAGACTCAGCATAATTTGGGCGCAATTATCTTATTTGGGCACAGCGTTTACCGTCGTTAGTTGGGAAGAATTTAAAGGCCTGCCTCCAACGGGTGTACTTAAAGTCTATTAGCTGAAATACTGTGTTTTTTTGTTGTTTTTTTTGTTTGTTTTGTTTGTTTGTTTGTATTTTGGGGGAGGTTCTGGGGGGGGTTGTTTGTTTTTGTTTTTGTTTTTTTTTTTTTGGGGGGGGGGGGGGGGTTGTCGTCACATCATCGTTTTACTTACACCAGAGGTGGCGGATATTCAATGAAAGTGGAGGAACACAGTTATCCAATATCATGAACCTCTCATCATTTGGTCTGATGACAGAAAATTCGAAAAATGGAACCACGAAAATGCCGTTTCATTTATTCTCATATCTTTACGAGTGCTGTGTTAGTTTTTAGAAAATATATGTTGCGGAAGTTTTTAGAAAGTATATGTGGAGGGAGCGGTATAGATGTACAATACCTTTCAAACACCTGCCGACGTTCTTATCTGTTCTTACGCCTCGTATTATAACGTATATCAGAAAATATATATTATTAATCGCTTGTCTCTTGTGCAGGTTATGGGTGTGCGGTGGATCAGTAGGTAGAGGTGAAGGCTGCAAGCCGAGCGGTCCTCGGTTCGAGTCCCACCTGCGGCATCCGCTTTGTTCCTTGGGCAAGACACTTCATCCCCAGTGCCCACGTGGGGGCACGGTGGCATTGTGTACTAAGGCGCACTGCACGTCGATGTTGCACGTGTCTTCAACCAATGCTAACCCTGTTTGTGTGGAGTTAATATGTTGGTGAGCCTGACAGTTGCTCGCCGTTGCTCGATGATTCTCTCCGGGTACTTCGGCGTCCTCCACCCGCAAAACTGTCCGACGTGAGGTAACCCTATCTGTCGAAAATGCCATTAAACCATATAATTGTGCAGGGTACGATATGCTAGGAGCTCGAATTGCTTCTTCTACCTCAATCATCTTCCAACCCAGATTGAAGTAGAAGGAATAACCCGACTATCCCTCACTTATTTCGACATGAAAATCGACTTTACATCAAATTATCTCCCCTGAATTATTAGACAAGTGAGGATGGTCTAATTAAGAAGCGTGTAATTGTTGAGAAAAAAATTGGACATCCGTAGAAAATAAAGCGAAGTTTTCTTTTGTTACTTCTAGTTAACGAAAACAACAGACAGCTCTCAAAGCGCTATGCAGTTTTCGTTTATTAAAAGTAGAAAAGAAAACTTAGCTTTTCATGACAAGATAATTAGAACCAACTAAGTAACTGTCCACTTTGTCTCTTTGTTTAGCGAATGTGTGTTTGCAGTAATTTCCAAGTTTTTATTCTTCCAGGAAAACAAATAGCAAATCTTTCCTGCCAGACTATTACATTAACCCTTTACCCAACATAGCGGCCAAAAACCGCCAGAAAATAAAACCTGCACAGCCTAAAATATCTCGGACGTTTATCAATAAGACCATACAAATATGTGTATCATTAGAACTAGCCCATAGAGCTGGTTCTAATGATATCCATATTTGTACGTTTTTATTGAAAAAATGTGAAATTTGTTTTCGAAAAACGTGAAATTGAATTTATTTTTTAGAAATACTGTTAGGTAAAGGGTTAATGAAAGCGATAATGTCTGTATTATATGCCATGATGTGCACGCTTTTGATATAATGAACAGAAAAAGTTATAGAATATCTAAAGATTGTGAATAAGTCTTATAACACTTCTTATTTTTAAACGGATTTAAACAAAATAATAGTAAAACGTTCAAACTGATTGGGAAAATGGTAAAACAAAGACAGCTTCTGTATATTTATACTACTATAAAGACAGCTTCAGTATATTTATACTACCATAAAGGCAGCTTCTGTATATTTATACTACTATAAAGACAGCTTCAGTATATTTATACTACTATAAAGACAGCTTCTGTATATTTATACTACTATAAAGGCAGCTTCTGTATATTTATACTACTATAAAGACAACTTCTGTATATTTATACTACTATAAAGACAGCTTCAGTATATTTATACTACTATAATGACAGCTTCTGTATATTTATACTACTATAAAGACAGCTTCTGTATATTTATACTACTATAAAGACAGCCTCTGTATTATATACTACTATAAAGACAGCTTCTGTATATTTATACTACTATAATGACAGCTTCTGTATATTTTTTCTACTATAAAGACTTCTGTATATTGGTACTACCATAAAGACAGCTTCTGTATATTTATACTACTATAAAGTCAGCTTCTGTATATTTATACAACTATAAAGACAGCTTCTATTATTTAGACTACTATAATGACAGCTTCTGTATATTTTTTCTACTATAAAGACTTCTGTATATTGGTACTACCATAAAGACAGCTTCTGTATATTTATACTACTATAAAGTCAGCTTCTGTATATTTATACAACCATAAAGACAGCTTCTGTATATTTAGACTACTATAAAGACAGCTTCTGTATATTTATACTACTATAAAGACAGCGTCTGTATATTTGTACTACTACTACCATAAAGACAACTTCTGTATATTTATACTACCATAAAGACAGCTTCTGTATATTTACAATAGTATAAAGACAGCGTGTGTATATTTATACTACTATAAAGACAGCTTATGTATATTTATACTACTATAAAGACAGCTTCTGTATATTTATACTACTCTAAAGACAGCTTCTGTATATTTATACTATTATAAAGACAGCTTCTGCATATTTATGCTACTATAAAGACAGCTTCTGTACATTTATACTACTATAAAGACAGCTTCTGTATATTTGTTCTACTATAAACACAGCTTCTGTATATTTAGACAGCTTCTGTATATTTATATTACTATAATACAGCTTCTGTATATTTATACTACTATAAAGACAGTTTCTGTATATTTTTTCTACTATAAAGACAGCTTCTGTATATTTATCCTACCATAAAGACAGCTTCTGTATATTTTTTCTACTATTAAGACAGCTTATGTATATTTATACTACTATAAAGACATCTTATGTATATTTATACTACTATAAAGACAGCTTCTGTATATTTATACTATTATAAAGACAGCTTCTGTATATTTGTTCTACTATAAATACATCTTCTGTATATTTAGACAGCCTCTGTATATTTTTTCTACTATAAAGACAGCTTCTGTATATTTATCCTACCATAAAGACAACTTCTGTATATTTTTTCTACTATTAAGACAGCTTCTGTATATTTATACAACTATAAAGACACCTTCTGTATATTTATACTACTATAAAGACGGCTTCTGTATATATATACTACTATAAAAACAGCTTCTGTATATTTTCTACTACAAAGACAGCTTCTGTATATTTATACCACCATAAAGACAGCTTCTGTATATTTTTTCTACTATAAAAACAGCTTATGTGTATTTATACAACTATTAAGACAGCTTCTGTATATTTATACTACTATAAAGACAGCTTCTGTAAATTTATACTATTATAAAGACAGCTTCTGCATATTTATGCTACTATAAAGACAGCTTCTGTACATTTATACTACTATAAAGACAGCTTCTGTATATTTGTTCTACTATAAAGACAGCTTCTGTATATTTAGACAGCTTCTGTATATTTATATTACTATAATACAGCTTCTGTATATTTATACTACTATAAAGACAGCTTCTGTATATTTTTTCTACTATAAAGGCAGCTTCTGTATATTTATCCTACCATAAAGACAGCTTCTGTATATTTTTTCTACTATTAAGACACCTTCTGTATATTTGTACTACTATAAAGACAGCTACTGTACATTTATACTACTATAAAGACAGCTTCTGTATTTTTTTCTACTATAAAGACAGCTTCTGCATATTTATGCTAGTATAAAGACAGCGTATGTATATTTATAGTACTATAAAGACAGCTTCTGTGTATTTATACTACTATAAAGACAGCTTCTGTATATTTATACTACTATAAAGACAGCTTCTGTACATTTATACTACTATAAAAACAGCTTCTGTATATTTTCTCTACTATAAAGACAGCTTCTGTATATTTTTCTACCATAAAGACAGCTTCTGTATATTTATACAACTATAAAACAGCTTCTGTATATTTATACTACTATAAAGATAACTTCTGTATATTTATACTACTATAAAGACTGCTTTTGTCTATTTATACTACTATAAAGACAGCTTCTGTGTATTTATACTACTATAAAGACAGCTTCTGTATATTTATACTACTATAAAGTCAGCTTCTGTACATTTATACTACTATAAAGACAGCTTCTGTATATTTTTTCTACTATAAAGACAGCGTCTGTATATTTATACTAGCATAGAGACAGCTTCTGTATATTTGTTCTACTATAAGGACAGCTTCTGTACATTTATACTACTATAAAGACAGCTTCTATATATTTATACTACTCTAAAGACAGCTTCTGTATATTTATACTACTATAAAGACAGCTTCTGTATATTTATACTACTATAAAGACAGCTTCAGTATATTTATACTACTATAAAGACAGCTTCTGTATATTTATACTACTATAAGGACAACTTCTGTATATTTATACTACTCTAAAGACAGCTTCAGTATATTTATACTACTATAAAGACAGCTTCTGTATATTTATACTACTATAAGGACAACTTCTGTATATTTATACTACTATAAAGACAGCTTCTGTATATTTATACTACTATAAAGGCAGCTTCTGTATATTTATACTACTATAAGGACAACTTCTGTATATTTATACTACTCTAAAGACAGCTTCTGTATATTTATACTACTATAAAGACAGCTTATGTATATTTATACTACTATAAAGACAGCTTCTGTATATTTATACTACTATAAAGACAGCTTCAGTATATTTATACTACTATAAAGACAGCTTCTGTATATTTATACTACTATTAAGACAACTTATGTATATTTATACTACTATAAAGACAGCTTCAGTATATTTATACTACTATAAAGGCAGCTTCTGTATATTTATACTACTATAAGGACAACTTCTGTATATTTATACTACTATAAAGACAGCTTCTGTATATTTATACTACTATAGAGACAGCTTCTGTATATTTATACTACTATAAAGACAGCATCTGTATATTTATACTACTATAAATACAGCTTCTGTATATTTATACTACTATAAAGACAGCTTATGTATATTTATACTACTATAAAGACAGCTTCAGTATATTTATACTACTATAAAGGCAGCTTCTGTATATTTATACTACTATAAGGACAACTTCTGTATATTTATACTACTATAAAGACAGCTTCTGTATATTTATACTACTATAGAGACAGCTTCTGTATATTTATGCTACTATAAAGACAGCTTGTGTATATTTATACTACTATAAAGACAGCTTTTGTATATTTATACTACTATAAAGACAGCTTCTGCATATTTATACTACTATATAGACAGCTTCTTTGTATTTATACTACTATAAAGACAGCTTTTGTATATTTATACTACCATAAAGACAACTTCTGTATATGTTTTCTACTACAAAGACAGCTTCTGTATATTTATACTACTACAAAGACAGCTTCTGTATTTTAGACTACTGTAAAGACAGCTTATGCATATTTATACTGCTATAAAGACAGCTTCTGTATATTTGTACTACTATAAAGGCAGCGTCGGTTTATTTATACTACTATAAAGACAGCTTCTGTTTATTTATCTTACTATAAAGACAGCTTTTGTATATTTATACCACTATAAAGACAGCTTCTGCATATTTATACAGCTTCTGTATATTTATACTACTATAAAGGAAGCTTCTGTATATTTATACTACTATAAAGACAGCTTCGGTTTATTTATACTACTATGAAGACAGCTTCTGTATATTTATACTACTATGAAGACAGCTTCTGTATATTTATACTACTATAAAGACAGCTTCTGTATATTTATACTATTGTAAAGGAAAATGCGTGAAGTTTGTGAAATGATGCACACATCGACGATACAACTTCTCTAACATTTTGAATTTCAATTTTTATTTGAAACTCGACCCTGCCCGTTCCCGGTTCGTAAGCTGGAGAGTCCGACAGTTACTCGCCGTACTTTGGTGGTTCTCTATTCAGCCTTCTTCCATTCCTAACACTGTCTTACACAATGTGACAGTAGCTGTTGAAAGTGTCATTAAACACCAATAAACAATAAAAAATAAATACCCTCACTGCTAGCACCGACTGTATATGATATACGTGGGACTAAAACAAGCATGTTTCCAGTGGGAACTCTGGTAGGCGGGGTAGTGCTTGTATACTGCAGTTCACAATCTCTGATTACTTGCAAAATAGCATACCTCTAGGTACCGCTAGGTTGAAAGGCCATCAAAGTAGGCAGCTTAGGTATATATGGTTGATCGAACTTGACGCCATTCACGTACTACGGCCGTCATGGTATAGCCATAGGTGATGAAAGTGACTTTAAACTCCAATATTTAAACAAGACATGATGTAAATTATAGTCCTTCTTCAGGAGAATATACATTGTCTGGGATGGGTTTCATTGTACTGAACATTCTCTAAAACAAATGTAGATTGCAGGGCTGTCAGGATTAATCGATCAATCGATTGTCGATCTGTCGTACCGAAATCGATTAGTATTTTTTATTGTCGAAGAATCGGTAAATTTGACCCCGTTAAAGACGTTTAATAATTAACAAACATTTGATGAAAAAACTATTGTTTCTAAAGATAAAAGGCCAAGAACGTCGACGTTAAACCCCAAGAAACAGGTTAGAAGCATTTGTCTTTTAGGTACATTCAAAGCTTTGATGTTCTGAGCTTTTGAATCGTCAGTATAATAATCAAGACCGGTCGGCAGTTACGAACTTGCTAAGTTCGCAACTGACGACCGGTCTTGATTATTACACTGACGGTTCAAAAGTTAAGAACACAAAGCTTTGAATGTACCCAAAAGGGGATCGTCTTCGTTGTTTCCTTGAGGTAGATCAACTGACTTGAACTTCATTTTTAACGACTTCAAAGAGAGAGAGAGGGGATCGTCTGGGTACGATTAATCGATTATTTGCGACGATTAATCGATTCCTAAATTAAAAAATCGTGACAGCCCTAGACTAGATAGAGATATATCTACCCCATTCCAGGATCTACGTCCTCCACGAGATATATCTACCTCAACCCCAGGATCTACTTCTACTATCAGGAAAAACGCTTACCTCTTTATTGACGAAGCATTCAATTTCAAAACGCCATTTGTAAAGTATAATAAGGACAGCTATGAACAGTACAGTCATAAAACACGGAATGGCAATGTCCAACCAAGCCGGATCAGCCTCTGGTGTTTTACCCATGGTCTGTCTTTATTTTATCCGAAATTCGCTAACCAACACGGAGTCAATCAGTGAATATATTTTAAGTAATAAACACAATAAAAGTTGACAGGAAAATATTCTGATCGATGTCCTTCTAACGTGGAGTTTCTGTACTATCTAAATCCGTTGAACACACAAGGAAAGTTAGGTAATATGGTATAAATCCACAGTTTCGGTTTACTTTTCAAATATTTACACACATCTCTTTCAATGGTTGCAACCAGAGCGCGATACTTCAATGAAACAACCTTGAGGCCACCAAATATTATAATTAACGCTTCAAAAGGCGCGACCACTTCTAGTAAGGCAAACATCTCCGTACGTCTCTAGTTTACTGCTGAAATACGGATATGTTGAGGGCTGCGAAAAACTCTTGGAATAACGCGTTTTAAATTTCTTGTTGGCCTATAACTAAAGATTTTCATGTTTTGCTTCCAAACATAGCTTGTGGGGGTCCTAAGTTATATACCGCTATTGTTGTGCATATTCAGTGTTACCAGTACAGTACTGGCATTGAGAAATGTGCTTGATAAACTATAAGTGGAGTCCGGCATACGTGTAGGAATGTCATTTTAGAACGCATACACTCTAAAATCAGTTTGATTAAAGATCACCCGAAATCATCTGGGTTGATTATTTTCGCATACACTAAAATCAGTTTGATTAAAAATCAACCCAAATCAACTTGGTTAATTTATTTATTTGAGTTTAACGACACTTACGACAGCACGGGTCACCTCGTGACAGTTTTACGGGTGTAGGAAGCCGGAGTACCGGAGCGAACCATCCAGCAACGGCAAACAACTGTCAGCCTCCCCATGTACTAACTCCACACAAGCAGGGTTCTCACTGGTTGATGACAGGTGCGCCGTCGACGTATTTTACGCTTTAGTACACGGCACTACCGTGCCCGCACGTGGGCAATCGGGATTAAGTGCCGTGCCCAAGGAACAACGCAGCTATCCCTTGCGGGAATCTAACCCTAGACCTCTGAGTTTGAAGTTTAATGACGTAGCCACTGAGCCACCGCGCTCCCTACCCAGTTGATTTGGGTTAATTTTTAACCAAACTGATTTTTGAGGGTATGAGTGGTCATCAGGCTACTGATCGGCGTTATGACGTGAATGAAATGCTTCGACATAAAAGTGTCCCGCAAGAACTTATATTGACCGCTGAAGGTAATATTGGCATCTAAAAATATGTGCATCATTCACTTAATTCAAGTTTAACCCATTTACTGCCACGCCCACTTTATCCATATATGGAGGACCTTTATGTACGCCTGTATGAGAGGAAGTTTAATAAAATTTATGACATTCTTGAAACTCTATCATCTGATCAATTGTTCGAAAGGGCTCTCCGAGCCCTTTCTAACAATTAATCAGAAGGCAGGTTTGATCAGCGCATACAGAACTTACGGATAATCATCATAGAATATGCGACAATAGTTGCTTTCGGCAGCGAAAGTGTTAATGGTGGTATAATAGCACACCTCAACTCAGGCAGAGTATGGTATGAGTGGGGGGGGGGGGGGGAGGAATCAACGACCATTGTTGGTGTGTTTCCTATAATTCACTCGCACTTACGAAACTCGTGAAACATTTCAAAATCTTCTTTTCCAGTCTTTCATTTCTGTCCCCCGTATTCCACCCTCATTGTGCTCAATGTTCATAAAATCTCTAACTCAAGTCGTCCATTTCTGTCCCCCGTATTCCACCCTCATTGTGCTCAATGTTCATGTTTTGTGGCAAAATTGAAAAAAATAATCAATTTCAATGATGTTACTACTCTATGAACTGCTATGATAGATGAAGAAAAAACTTTTTACGCAACCCGAGTGGGAGACGCCATTTGCAAAAGCATTTCTAAAACAACTAAAACATTTTCGTTTTTTGGTCTCAAAAATAATACTTATGATCCTCTCGTTGAAAGGGGCTCGACAAACCCGTTCCAATGAAGGTGTCATAAACTATATCTCCGAGAAAAATAATAAAATTTAAATGACTTTTTTGTGAATTACGCTGGCTGACTGCTTTTGGCTGTTTCGTTAAGCAATGAAGAAAGCTTCTTTAATATGCCAATAACATGATTTTGGAGGGCGTTACGGTTTATTAACAGCGCGACAGGAATGATTAACAGCCAGAGGGTCCATTAACAGCCCGAGACGAAGTCGAGGGCTGTTAACGGTCCGAAGGCTGTTAATCATTCCTGGAGGGCCGTCAATAAACAGGGATGCCCAACAAAATCTTGTCATTACTATTATTACCACTTCTAAAATGGTCAAATCCAAAGGTTCTTCATCAAGTTCACTTGATTGTTACATCCCGAGTTTTCGCAAGGACATTTAACCAAAACACATGTGTCGTCTGTTTCTAGATAAACAAAACGTCACGTGGTCAATCGCATGATAGCTTAATTTAAATATTTTTGTTTACCACGAAATCTACTAACAAAAACCTACCGTAATGAATTAATTACACTCACCTTGACAATTCGAATGCTTCATCACCGAAGTAATGGGGAAATCACACAAATTTCAGTGTTATTTTAACATTCATTGCAGTTAAGCGCGTTTCATCATCTCGGAACCAGTGGCGCGTTTGGTAGGACGGATTATATAAACTGTAACCAGAGCCGGGGCTGTTAACGAAACATTTAGCCGGAAGCGGGCTGTTAACCACGTTAACACACAACTTCCGGTTTGAGTCTGTGCATTATGCACTTTTACCGTAATGGTAAAATTGTGTTAATATACTAGAGAACGCACGCTAAAGTTGTAATAATATTCCATGATGGTTAAAAGGTTTGCATTTCAAATTTTTGAACAAATCAGTACATGCCGCGTTGATACGTCATTAATGAGTTGAATTTATTTAAGAAATAACTGGTGTTTTCCTTCGGTTTATGCGATTTCAACCGAAAAGTTTCAGCACAAGCTTCATAACTCGCGTAGCGAGTTATGATTAAGCTTGTGCTGAAAATTTTCGGTTTATATCGCATAAACCGAAGGAAAACAACAGTTATTTCTTATAATTTAATCCGGCTGTGATATTAAAATATAAAAACTATGTGTACGTGAACGAAAAACTTTTAATTTTCGCAAAATACCACAGTCAAACTCAGGAAAGTGTGCCACAAACAGGTCACGTCAATCATTGTCAAATTGTTTGTTGTTTTGATTTTCGATCGCAGACGACAGATATTTAGCAAGTCACGTAACAACATCATTAAAAACATTTTTTTTTAAAGTTCCCCCAAAACCATGTTTGGATGTATGATCTTTTATTCGGTATATTTTATTAAATTCAATTGTTCCCGAGAAATTATCATTATATTCTCGCTGACTGGAGGCGATGAAAAATCGATCATTGATCTTTGTTTACAAGCGTGTTGTTATCCATCTATCAGTCTGCCGTCACGCCCTCACGGTGACAATTGGATTGAGTGGGCGGGACTTCCAGAGTCTTCAAACGGGTTCGGATGTGCGAACGTGTAGCGATATTCCAAATCATGACGTGATTTGGTTTATACGATTTTGACGACTTTCACACTGTATGCTTTCAACCAATCAAACGCAGAGGCGGGGCAAATGATTAAATTATTACAAAATTTTTTAAACAGCAATTCAGAGGATCACTTAGTTTAAACGTAACTGCCATCGAATTGATTAACTGTTCAGCATTCACATTTCTCTCAACATTTGTTATGACATGTATCTGGATGTACTCCAACCAATAGTATTGTGTAAAAACGATTAAAATAAATATAATATATATAATAATATAAATAACATTAGCACTATAAACTCTTTAACTCAAATGTCGTGTAAAATTTACCATTTGTTTTATCCACATTGTCTACTGTAGCTGATTTGCATGCTAGTGTTTAGAAACAAGTTTCGGTTCTGATCTAGCATGTCCTGACATCTGAGGCCAAAAAAAAATTACCTTTGAATTCCCAGACACAACTCTCCAGCATCATTTTGTTCGTACGCGTTGGTATATTTTATTGGCATTTTTCAAATATCACCGTTTGTTGAGCCGCGAAAATAGGAAACATAAACACTTGAAGTCGGAAATTCCTGGATCGACTTCAACGGAATTGAGAGCTAAGAAGCGCGAATTGATAAAGTGGGGAGTCGATTTCAACAATAGTTTATCTTGCAAAATAGCCACAAACCGCAATCAACATATACAGTGGGATTAGTGGGATTGACTTTTGTAAAAAGGTTTGAGTAAAAAATTCCATAGTTTCCGAAAATTCGAAGTCGACGAATTGAACGAAACGAACAATTGCGTTTGTGTGCACAAAGACCCCGAGTGAAAATGTCAGTGTTTGGGGTATATTTCTAACATTGAGTATACATGCATTGAATGGCGTCCTCGTTCGATAGATTTTGTCGGTTTGTTCAACATCTGTACGTAGTATACCTCTCCTGTTTCGCATTTTAATATCGAAAAAATGCATTTGTATATTACATAAGTTGAAATGTGGTCTATCTTCTTCAATGAGGAATTTGTCAAATCCAGCATGTCGGCGAAACCTGTACCCCGTTTCATATACTTGAGAAGAACCACCGGCCATTCAAAAAAATGGAGCGTGACTGTGCTATTACACGACACTGCATGTAAACGGGTCGCCCTTTTACTTCTTGTCAGACCTTCATCATTGATTCTAAGTCAGTCTGGACAAAAGCTGAGCGCGTCGCCCGAGAAACATACCGGATCGAACAGCTATGCACATACAGACCTCTCCGTCTCAACATAACTTCAAACCATTCTTAAGGGGACGTCCAACCTAACTTTGGTTAAATTTCATGTAATTTTCTTTCAAGTCTAAAAAAGTCCCAAAATGAATAACCCCAATAAATTATATACCAAAATGCTTGAAATGAAACATAGAACATGTGGAAACTGAAATTTGCCATGGAACTGCTGCCATGTGTAAATAGCACCACCTGAAAGTCTGCTGTGGCATAAGTAAGAGAACAAAATTTTTATAATAAAATACCTGAAAATAAAATAACAGCTGTATTCTATAAACATTTAAGTACATACTCGAAGAAATCTTTTCCTAATTCATGAAAGTAATAAAGATTGAGACCAAATGTTATAAGTGGAGTGCTCACTGACTGAAGGCAGACATTTTCTTTTGTTTATGTTTTGATTTGGGGAGTTCAACAAAGGTCAACTTGAAGGAGTCCAGCAGAAGAAGTATGGAAGGACAAAAGAGTGTCTCCCAATATAAAGATGTATGTGTTACTGTAATGGTTTGGAAAGAAAATATGATATTCTCCTATGTAGAATGCACTGCAAAGTCATACATTGTAGTTGAATAAATATATTTACAAACCCCTTGCACTGTAACCCCTTTTTTCCCATGCATCAATTTGATAGTGATTAAATTGTTAAATTTGTCTGGTTTATCAATAAGTATAATAGCTTTGTTTAACTCTTCGACACCAATACACTCATGATATCTGTTGGAGAAGAAATGAGGGGAACTGTAACCTGTCACTGCAATAAACCATCTAACGTTCTTAAAAGTACATTGTTATTCAAAACACATCAAATCAACCTTACATAACGATTATTGCATGTACTTTCCCCAAGGAGGCTTATTGACATATTGAGATCAGAAGGGCACAACCAGAGGGTCTCACATATTTTTTACAAGAACGCAGTATACAAAGCAATGCCCAAAAGGTGACAAGTGAACTCCATTTAACACAACAAATTTCCGGGGGGGGGGGGGGGGGTGTGCTCTCTTCCTTGTATGACTTTACCTCCGGCACTCAAGGCATATGCCTTTTTTCTCAAAGTTTAACTCTGTTTTTCTTTTTGAAGATCCTGGCCACACATGTTTCAAACACTATCAGACAGGTAACCCTCCAAATAAGTGTATCTGCAAAAATCATGTTACATTGCAAAACATTCTTTTTAGACTTTTAGTTCTGGACCTTTCATGCTTCTTACTTCCAACTATAACACTTAATTTATCGATTAATGGGTGAATAGAAAAGTTCTGCCATAATCAACATTTTGAGTTCCATAAGCCTTCAAAACAGCTCCGATAAAAGTGTCAAACATCAGATTTGTGGCTTTATACAGAATATTCATTAGGTTGTTGCTTGATAAGTAATAGGAACAAAATCTTCACCAGAAAATTCTGTAGCAATACAATTGAGGGTATTAGCAGGCACTTTGCAACAAATTGTAACAAATCAACTAGTTATAAACAAAATTTTCTAACTCAAAAGAATGAAAAAGTACCACAACTCTGAAAAAATGTGGGAAGAAACACATGCTACAGCAGCTCCACAGGCATTGTTTCCCCATGATGCTCGATCACAACACCAAATATCCTTCAAATTGGAGTAGCAATGGTTGAGGTACAAGGGAGAATGTTGGTACATGTAATGATGAATGGGTAAGACTAAGATTAAGAGGACAGGGGTCTCCACTGCACGCCCCTAGATGCACCTTTGATTTTCCAACTTCCAGGTCTGGAGCATAATAATCGCAACACACCCACCTTATCAGTTCATAATTTCAGTAAAATAAAAGAAATTAGCAATTTGAAGTAATTCATAGATGATGGAAAATATTTGGCTTCCTTCGCCTTCTCGTACTATTTAATTACCACAAACAATATCAGTTTGATGCCGACAAACGAAACTGAACGCATGTGGTCTGGTTAAAAAGTAACTCGGCATGAATAATGAAGAAATTGCGAATATTTCGTGTATTTCATTTGTTTAAAAGCCAATTGCAGCTAATATTGACCGTGCATTCGATAATTCGTTTCGGTTTTGACCACACTGCCACGCTGACACTCAGTGACAGCGGTTATGTCTATTGTGATATGCAAATTGTGGGATGGTTTCCGGTGAAGGAGATTTGTCACATTTGTCAGTGTAAAACGATGACAAAAGACACTGATCGACGCTTGTGTTAGTTTGGTTGGTTGCAAGAAATAAACTAAATTCTCAGCATCGTCCAAGCGCACCTTATTTAAAAGCACGAATACATCATTTTCACCCCATCTTCAATCAGTCCTTTGCAGACATAAAACATACCCGCCTCAACATCCATGGTTACTAGAAAGTAAATTACTGCACACCATCGGGGGAAATCAACACGCTCAATATAGTTCCAGGTCACTTGGAATATACTTCGTGAAAAAGTGATTTCTGAAGCATTCTGCTTACTTTGTTATGAATATTGCCTTATTTTATGTGTATCGTCCCAATTTTATACAATCGGTTATTTTTTTACAAGTGATTCATGTTGTCTTTCTAGTGCGCAATAATTCAGATTTTTTGTCAACAAAAAAGTTCAGACGGCCTGAAAACACGAGAGAGAATTTCGAACCATATTTTGCAGTTATGACATTAACAGCTCAAGTATTTGCTGTCACCTGTTTGCAAATCCGCTCATACATTGTCTCGAACAAATAAAGGGCGTGATCACGTCCTTGCATTCTTACGATTGCCCAAATTGAGGATTTCTGCAAGAACCACATCGTAATCACATGACCGGAATAAACATCATTGAAACATGACCACATCCGGAACATCAAAAATTTGTGTTGGTGTTATTACATTCAAACGTCAAAAAGAGTCTGTGTCAAAAAAAATGCTTTCTCCGAGTCTGTAGTATGTTATCATTATATTGAGGACAAGGCTTTCGAATTACCGATTATTTTGTGGTTTTACCGATTCGTTACTTATGCCATTTGCATATTAATTTTCTTCAAAATCATAAAATTCACTTTTTTTCCTGAAAAAAGTTATATGTACCTTTTCTATGCACTTTACTCATTATTCTGAAAAATAATTTGCCTTTCCTTACTTCTCTTATCTGTTTCTGAGGCATTGGGAAAAATGTCAAAAAATTGTCCATAGTTAGGTTGGACGACCCCTTAAGCAGAGACGAATCGTCCTCTCGGTTTCCACGCGATCCACGGTGTTTTCATGTGGCCTAGCCACTCGACAATGATACGTAATTGTCGATCAAGGATTGCAGTACTAATTCCGAAAACTTCAAGCAACTGCACTCAGCGGCCTGGACACATTTTATTTTGGTTCGACGCTACTATTTTCTTCATCTTCAGTGTCTCTTTAGCCCGTTTACACATTTTTCGCCATTAATCCCAATGCGAAATCTGTTCACTTTAACTTCTGGCGATCATCCAAGTGTTTTAGGCAGCGTCGGAACCCATTGGCAATGGTTTTGTAGATGCAAATTTTACTTAGGCGCTTCCCTGCACCTCTAACAGCAAATTACAAGCCTTTGGTGGCACAATCATATAACGAGGCAGTCCTAGCACACCCCACGCCGTTTCGCACCAGCTAGAAAAAGACCAAACTCTAAAATTTCCTCATAACGGGCTACTAGGTGCGTTTTAAGGCGACGGACTGCAGTTTCAGTCTAAGGCGGCGGACTGCAATTTTTTTTAAAATCATCCAGTTATCATACTTTCATGTAATACATGGAAGTATCTCGACATTTCTAAATTCCAGTTCCTTTTAATTTTCGAAGGGTATATAAATAACTGGTTTTACCGGGAGTTAGGGCTTACTAGAATACTTTTAAAAATTTTGTCCAAGAGTATTTGTTTTACCTTTTGCTTTCTACTTTGACCACGGTTTCTTTTCATTTCGGATTGTGTTACACACCCGTTTTTGTCAGAAGTTGGCTTACGAGAACTTACGCCACATTTCATTTCTTTCGTCGTCTGTGTGTATTTTGTCTTGTTGTGTCTGAAGAAGGTCTTCATCAGACCGAAAGCTAGGTGAAAATTGTTTTTTCCCGTGCTGTTTGACCTTTCTTTAGACGAATATATATATACTAGCGGGTGTACCCGGCGTTGCACGCGAGAAGATGGTTATATCAATATACCCTCAGCTATATGATCGGCTCAGCCGTTTTCGAAGTAGAAGGTCATGGTCACCAATTTCAAGGTCAAGGTCACCCCGCACGGGCACCACGATAAAGTCACAATGATAGATGGGTCAATATACCCGCACATATGAAATTTTAGCCCGATCGGTCCAGCCGTTTTCGAAATAAACCGCTAAGGTCACTAATTTCAAGGTCAAGGTCACCCCCATGGGCACGGCACCCATCCCATGTTACTCGCAGGGACGAATTACCCCCGTGTACAAAATTTAAGATCGATCGGTCGAGAAACGGGGGAGTTCACACGGAACAAAGATAGATAGAGAGAGAGATATAGATACAGACATTCGCATTTATATATTAGATGTATATAATTTGAGAAGGTTAATATTCTACCCAAATAACTCCCCCCCCCCCCCCCCCCACCCCCTACACACACACACCATTCGTGGCTGCACAAAGGAACCTAAGTTCCCATAAGCGACTGACATCCAAAAACAGATGGGATTTTTTTTATACACCCGTTTTCCATTTGCGGCGTTTTCCGGGCGTCCGTCCGTAACTTTTTACGTGTTCGGGCCATAAGTGTTTACTGGAATAGGATATCACAATGAAACTTGTAAACACAACATATGAACGGCGACTAGACAGTGTGTCGCGTACAAAATTCACGACAACCTGCGCACCATAATGAAGCCTACACAACATATGTACCACTATAAAACTCATTATCGGCCCACCAATGTCAAGGTTACAGAGGTCGACACATGGAAGTAGCATGCACCCCAGCTTCTTCGAGTCCAGCGCATAACATTTTACTGGATTGAGTTGAGTTTCGTACAAATTCATGACTGACCAATCAAGATCAAGGTCACAGATGGGAGGTCAATATATGGAATCAACATGCACATCAACGTTTTTGTGTCCGTTTACTTGAGTGAGATAAAATTAGTTACATTGTCGGCAAGTGAACGAGGATGGGATGGTACCTGATTTGTAGGTTTCATACCAGGTGAGGCGATGACTTTCAGGAATAAGGTTAATAAAAACTGAATAAAAACAAACAATTTTGCATACATTTACATACATTTACCACCTGAAAAGGGTTAACAAAGCACCTTTAAACGTTCAAGAAATCATTGAAGAGAAAATGTTCGCTTCAGCATTACAAAAATCGATAGAATCGTAAAAACACAAAGAACATTTAGTACTACAACAATATTTTCTGTCCATTTTTTTAAATATTTAATGTTTTAAATCAATAAATATGGTACCTTGAAAATATTTTTTTACTTAAATTCTCTTATTTTGTTTTAATTCAAATTTTGAAAATTCGAAGAGAGTAGAAATGCATCAAAATAGTAATGGCGGTTACTCAACCGACAAAGATAACTCTCGGTCACCGTGTATTAGAGTGACACACACCGTGTACGGGGTTTACCGTCGGTTTGCACGTGACAATCTTAGCCAATAAAGTTCGGGGATACATCAACAAATTTGTCAGAGGTGGTGTAATACAATAAAACTAATACAAAATTTGTACCACAACTTATGTTGCGTACAAAATTTCACGACCAGCCCACCCAGGTAATAGGCAGGGGTCAACTCATGGAATTAGGATACACATCAACGCAGCTGGAGCATCCCATCAAGTATTACATAAAAAGTGTATGGTGCCTCGCTTGGTGGTGCTCTAGTTAATATATGCTTTGCGATGTTTTGAATTTTAGGCCTAAAAAGTTAAAAATCTGTTTCTCAGGCCCTCCCGCATGGTCCATTTGGCTGCCGCATACTCTCTTTTTATAACCATGGCAAACTTAAAAAAATAAAAATTAAATGATTTATATCGGATATTTTACCCAAGTTAATGAAATTGATAATTTGTCCCTCGAGGACTTTAGCATTGCAAAGCCTTCTCGCACTCAAGGGACGAAATACACCACCACCCATGCTATTCTTTAGATTATCAGGCCTAAAACATAAAACAAACAAAGAAAATTAACTTTTGATGGCAAAGAAATAATTACAAAAAAAATAAAATAAATTATAAAAACGCCCACGCGCATGCAATTTTACGAAAAATCCTGCTATCTTAGAAGGTAGCATATTATAAGACGCTACTTCCCGTTATTTTATAAAGTAGCATATTACAAAACGCCACTTCCCGCTATCATTTTAGGTAGCATATTATAAAACGCTACTTCCCGCTATCTTAGAAGGTAGCATATTATAAAACGATATTTCCCGTTATCTTATAAAGTAGCATATTACAAAACGCTACTTCCCGCTATCATTTTAGGTAGCATATTATAAAACGCTACTTCCCGCTATCTTAGAAGGTAGCATATTATAAAACGATATTTCCCGTTATCTTATAAAGTAGCATATTACAAAACGCTACTTCACGCTATCGTTTTAGGTACCATATTATAAAACGCTACTTCCTGCTATCTTATAAGGTACCATATTATAAAACGCTACTTCCTGCTGTCTTAGAAGGTAGCATATTGCAAAACGCTACTTCCTGCTATCTTATAAGGTACCATATTATAAAACGCTACTTCCTGCTGTCTTAGAAGGTAGCATATTGCAAAACGCTACTTCCTGCTATCTTATAAAGTACCATATTATAAAACGCTACTTCCCGTTATCTTATAAAGTAGCATATTATATAATGCTGCTTCCCGCTATCTTATAAAGTACCATATTATATAATGCTGCTTCCCGCTATCTTATATCGTAGCATATTATAAAACGCTACTTCCCGCTATCTTATAAAGTACATATTATATAATGCTGCTTCCCACTATCTTATATGGTAGCATATTATAAAACGCTACTTCCCGCTATCATTATAGGTAGCATATTATAAAACGCTACTTCCTGCTGTCTTAGAAGGTAGCATATTATAAAACGCTACTTCCTGCTGTCTTATAAGGTAGCATATTATAAAACGCTACTTCCCGCTATCTTATAAAGTACCATATTATATAATGCTGCTTCCCGCTATCTTATATGGTAGCATATTATAAAACGCTACTTCCCGCTATCATTATAGGTAGCATATTATAAAACGCTACTTCCCGCTATCTTATAAAGTACCATATTATATAATGCTGCTTCCCGCTATCTTATAAAGTACCATATTATATAATGCTGCTTCCCACTATCTTATATGGTAGCATATTATAAAACGCTACTTCCCGCTATCATTATAGGTAGCATATTATAAAACGCTACTTCCTGCTGTCTTAGAAGGTAGCATATTATAAAACGCTACTTCCTGCTATCTTATAAAGTACCATATTATATAATGCTGCTTCCCACTATCTTATATGGTAGCATATTATAAAACGCTACTTCCCGCTATCTTATAAAGTACCATATTATATAATGCTGCTTCCCACTATCTTATATGGTAGCATATTATAAAACGCTACTTCCCGCTATCTTATAAAGTACCATATTATATAATGCTGCTTCCCACTATCTTATATGGTAGCATATTATAAAACGCTACTTCCCGCTATCATTATAGTAGCATATTATAAAACGCTACTTCCTGCTGTCTTATAAGGTAGCATATTATAAAACGCTACTTAACGCTATCGTTTTAGGTACCATATTACAAAACGCTACTTCCTGCTGTCTTAGAAGGTAGCATATTATAAAACGCTACTTCCTGCTATCTTATAAAGTAGCATATTATAAAACGCTACTCCCCGCTATCTTATAAAGTACCATATTATATAATGCTGCTTCCCGCTATCTTATATGGTAGCATATTATAAAACGCTACTTCCCGCTATCTTATAAAGTACCATATTATATAATGCTACTTCCCGCTATCTTATATGGTAGCATATTATAAAACGCTACATCCCGTTATCTTATAAGCATATTACAAAACGCTACTTCTCGCTATCTTTTCAGGTAGCATATTATAAACCGCTTCTTCCTGCTATCTTATAAGCATATTACAAAACGCTAGTTCCCGCCATCATTTTAGGTAGCATATTATAATATATATATATGGTGTCATGGTTAGTCGGGTGTGCACCTCTTTTCACAAGAAGGGATGTGGCTGGGTGGAGGAGATAATTCAAATTTGCTATGATAGCTTAACAATCCCAAAATAAGAACCGAGTGACAAAGGAACTTGTAATACCAGTTCTAAGGCAACCAGTCTATCTCTGTATCGAATTCGACGCTGTTATCGCCTGTAACCAGTCTAGTCATTAAATAGTCCATCGTCTGTGTTTAGATTAGTTAACTCGTCTGGAACCTCTGGTTCGCTTTTCTGACCAACTGAAATATTCCAAACGATTTAATCTAAAAAATACCATAAACATTCATTTTATTTGAATGAACAACGCAAGAAATATTTCTCTGTTTATTTGTTCCAATCTTTAACCCTTTACCCAACGAATCGCCCGCATCCGTCCGCGTAATATTCAAATTCAGCAGTTGAAAAAATATTATTTTTCAAAAAATTTCAACAAAACCATATCATGTGACCCCTCGTTGGAACGAGCTCGTCGAGCTCGTTCCAACGAGGGGTCACATGATAGGATTTTGTTGAAATTTTTTGAAAAATTTGAAGAACTGATATTTAAAATAATAAATTTTGATATCGTCTGCGTTGGGTAATGGGTTAATGACTGCCATTATGAATGAAGACTCACCACAGCCGCTATTTTCTGATTGGGGGGGGGGGGGGGGGGGTAGTTCCACAAATTGTGGTAAAAACGTGATTCTTCCAATGTGAATTAAATACCCATTTATCTGAAATAACTAAATCTCGGGGAGCGCGGTGGATCAGTAGGTAGAGGTGCAGGCTGCAAACCGAGAGGTCCTCGGTTCGAATCCCACCTGCGGCAACCGCGTTGTGTCCTTGGGCAAGACACTTCATCTCCATTGCCCGCGTGGGGGCACGATGACGCCGTGTACTAAGGCGTACTGCACGTCGATGGTGCGCATGTCTCCAACCAATCTAACGCGAGTTACGATGTTGGGGAGCTGGCAGCTGCTCGTCGTTGCTCGGTGGTTCTCTCCGGCTTCCTCCACCCGTAAAACTGTCACGGTCATGATTAGCCATTGTGCATAAGTATGTGACCTTAAACATCAATAAATAAATAAATAAATAACTAAATCTCGATCACGAAGAAATAATTTAAAAGCAGATCCCAATCTATAGTAGAATGAGAAGGAAAAGTTGATTCATAAAGAAGAGGCACTCGAGGGTACCAACATCACGGATCTTTCGAACGATCTCTTGAGAAAACGCAAAACAGCAAGTACTGTCTGGCCCATGATCTCTGAGAAAGGCTAGCTCGACCACATCACTCCTTTGCGAAATAAGCTTGGTTTCTGAAAAATAATATCAAATTAAAAAGATATGAAAAGATTTTGTGTATAATTGCGTTGTACGATTTTTCCACTTCGTTTGCGAGAGGGTTTTATAATGAACAACACATCACTGTTTACCGAGAGATGTATTCAAAGCAGCACGTACAGAATTCTAACTTAACGTAAAGTAAATATCTCTCAGCAAATATATAGATTTACACCACTAAACCCTTAACTTACTGATTTTGTTTTTGTTAAGAAACTCAGGACATATCTTCAAGAAAAAATATTTATTTCCTTTCAGCAGGCTGATCTAACAAACAAATGTTAAATCATTCTCTCATTCACGCTGTTGATCCTGGTGGCCAAGTTGAGTCCTCTTTCTGTTAGGGTCAGAGGATTCTGTTGCCAGATGTCAAGGTCATGAATCCCACTGATGTCAGTGCGCCTTGATTAAATATGTTTACTTTTCAATGTCGTTAACAATTCTAGCCATTCGCGTTTATTGTGCTTTCGAAAATATATCTTTGTGGAGTGACCGCAGTACCAATCTAACCCTGCCTGTGCTGCAGTGCGGAGTTACGATGTTGGGGAGCTGGCAGCTGCTCGTCATTGCTCGGTGGTTCTCTCCGGGTACTCCGGCTTCCTCCACCCGTAAAACTGCCACGGTCATTATTAGCCCTTGTGCATAAATATGTGACCTTAAACATCAATAAATAAATAAATAAATAGTGACCGCAGTACAAGTAAGTAACTGTTTCTCAAGGGTGGCGTACGGGGGTTGGGTGGCAGAGGAGGATTACCCCTCACACACACACACACCCCGTCGGGGGGATTGGCCAAATTCGTCTGGGAGATAAATTCAGGCAATAACTACGAAGATAATACCCCCGAAGAGCCGATACACATGTACAGCAGGAATAACCCAGTGGCCATATATTCACAGTGACACAGATAGAGTTGATTACACTGCGAGAGTTCTATTTTAGTCCCATACCAGAACGTTTCTACGCAATCCTTGGTCGACACACATCTAGTCTCTGGCGGGAGTTATGCCATACTTATTAAATTTGTGGAACCCGGGTATCAAAAACAGGTGCTATGGCCGTGGTTTTTTTTGCGCTTCGTTTTGCCTTTTTGTCTCTAGAGTCACGGATATTCCGACTTTTCCCAGTTAAAACAAAATTCCTCCAACCGGGCCGATCATAGTTCGGGTATTCTCTAGCCACCCCCTCCCCTTCGCCATCAGAGACCATAGCACACGGGATGGTTATAAAAGGTGGGGCGGTGGCTCAATGGTTACGGCATTGGACTTCAAACCGAAAGGTTCATGGTTCGATCCCCGCCAGGGAATCGTTGTTTCCTTGGGCAAGGCACATCATCCCGATTGTTCATGTGTACAAAGGCGAACAGCACGTCGATGTTGGTTGTGTCTTCAACCAATGCTAACCTGATTGTGTGGAGTTTGTACGTTGGGGAGTCTGATAGTTGCACGCAGTTGCTCGGTGGTTCTCTCCGGATACTCCGACTTCCTACACCCCTAAAACTGTCCGACACGCCGTGACCCTGGCTGTCGAAAGTGTCATTAAACCCCAATAATAAAGAAATAAGTAAATAGATTAATAAAAGTGGGTGTTGAGCTCAGTTTCCTTTTCTGTTGCAAAAAACCCTAACGCCTCACCCCCTTATATAATCATCATAACATCAGTGTGTGGAGGGTTAAAATATGTTGTAGATCGGGTACGTTTGTCTGTTTAACCCTTTACCCAACGTAACGACCAAAACCGGCCAGCCCTATTCACAAAAATCGCCAATTAATTTTCGGATTTTTTTCCCTTTTTTGTCTCAAAAACGTAGGTTATGACCCCTCTTTGGAACGAGCTCGTCGAGCTCATTCCAATGAGGGGTCATATCCTATGTTTTTGAGACAAAAAAATGAAAGAAATGAGTTATTTTAGAATTTTATTTGAAAGTGTCGTCTGCTTTTCATGTTAGGTAAAGGGTTAATAAATGTCCTGGACTGCATTCTTAACAAGCACACTGTATGAAAATATTTTTCTTCTATGTGAACTGAGCGTAATCACTCGACATTATAATACAGCGAACTCTTTGTGAGTTCAGTTTGCCAAATGTTTGGGAATCAGTGGCTACAGTTATTTTATTTTTAAAGGAAATTCCGCCTTGCTCCATATTCGACAGGGCCATATATACAGTTCCAACTCCGAATACATAACCTATTTTAGATTGAGATATTTATTTATTTATTTATTTAGTTATTTATTTATTTATTTATTGATGTTTAAGGTCGCATACTTGTGCACAGTGGCTAATCGTGACCGTGACAGTTTTACGGGTGGATGAGGCCGGAGTACCCGCAGAGAACCACCGAGCATCGACGAGCAACTGTCAGCTCCTCAACATTCAAACTCCGCTCAAGCAGGGTTACAGCGGTTGAAGACATGTGAACCATCGACGTGCAGTACGCCTTAGTACACGGCGTCATCGTGCTCCATGTAGGCAATCGGGATAAAGTGCCTTGCCCAAGGACATAACGCGGGTCGTCCGAACTCGGGACCTCTAGCATATAAGTCCAGCAGTCGACCACTGAGCCACCGCGCTTCCTTTTAGATTGTGAGTGAGAGTGAGATAGAATATCTTGATACTGTTTTATGGGACTTAGTAAATCTACAAGTCAAGTAATTGAATCTTCTAAGTTTGCCTCAAACTCTTTTTGCATATCCAACACAGTACCTCCTCCAAGAATAGATGGCCGAATCTGGGCCTGTGAGACTAAAATAGCCCAAACATAAATTCTTGTAGAATCATTAATTCTTTCAACTCCGGCTCTCGTAAATCCTTTAGACTCATCAATGACAAATATATTCCAATCTGCATGCTCTTATCTTTTGAAATCGGCATGTGTGTGTCCATGTCCAGATCTCTGTGTGAAGCTAACCATGTTATAAAATCTTCACTTCGTGGGTGAAGGGTTAAAGGGTAGTTGTAGTATGGTCTCACTTGATAAAGTGTACCAAGGCCGTCATTATAGTCATGTTTTTGCCGCCAGTTGTTATTAGGCCAAACAAAATTAAATAATTGATTCTCAGGCAATTTTGCTTTAAAACGAACGAGGGAGGGCGGTTTTTATTTTTATTTTTTATTCCTGATAAAATGGTCGCCGATGCCTAAAATCCAATTGTGAGAGCCTAAAATTAAATACTAGAGATTCCAAGCTGATTTCACTGATGGGTTTTTTTGTAACAGTGATCAGAGAACACAAAATCATTATAGAACAACTAAAATGGAGATATAAAATAATAAGGAGTTTTTTAACTGGTTGAGTGCTAGAAGCTAGAATCAGACCTTTCAAAACAAATGAGGGTACCCGTGCAAAACCCAACATTTTTCTTACCCATGTTTCGTTTTCAGTCAAACGTAAATAATAGTTTGTTCATATAAATTTGTTCTATTACAAATTATTGGAGGGTGCCTGTTGATACTCTCCAATAATTTGTAATAAACATTTTTTGCTGAACAAATTTAGACCACTAAATCTAATTTAGCTCACAACCAGAAAAATAAATATTTATTTTGTACATATATACACATGAGAATCGTGTCGCATTTCCCGAAGAGAATAACAATACTGTATCAATGTATATGACATATTGTACCGCTAATATCACATCCAATGATAGTTTTATACATTTTGGATTTTGCTTCCAAAATAAATATGACGAACTCAGGCCGAAAAAAATGAATGCACCGGTGCCTGAGAATTAAAAGATTAATTTTCTTTAGCCTTACATATTTTGTTCAAATGTCCGTCTGCCATATGCATTATCATATCTATGCCATGCGCTGTCATGTGGAAGTGCAACCTTCATTTCAACTGAGATGCATCGTGTCTGGTTATAAAAATGAAATATCCAGAAACGTCTTGTAAATAAATCACCATGCATCAGATGATCATCAAATGCGACACCACACCCAGAAGTAGCGTACCATACAGCAACGTTTAACTGATTTTGCCAAAATCGAATTGGTTTAACTCTTACGCTGCCGAAACCGATTATTGTCACCTATTTTATGATGATTATGTGTTCGTTCTGGTATGCGCACATCAAACCTACTATCTGATTAATTGTTGGAAAGGGCTCAAAGAGCCCTTTCCAATAACTAATCAGGTGATAGAATTTCAGGTATGTCATAAATTTTATTAAACTTCCTCGCATACAGGCGTACATACATGTACATGTAGAGGTCCTCCATATATGGCTGAAGTGGGCGTGGTAGTGAAAGGGTTAACACGCCAGTGGTCTATTACTGCTGCAGAATTTTCATCTGGATGCTTATATTTGAAAATATATCTAAGTGATGTGTCTTAAAATTACTAACTTTTAGTTTTTCCTGAACGCAATAAAGTCAATAAAGAAAGTATAATAAAAACAAATGTGAAAAAATAGCATGAAGGATGGAGTATAATAGTTCTAATGTTTTGTGGACAAGAAGTCGTGCAAAGAGTTTAATGACATGTTGTTGTTGTCCACTCAACCGTTTACAATTTTGCTACGGATTTCAAAATAGCACGTGCTACCCGAGGATGTCAAATTGAATGGGCGACCGGCGATTTTCTTTGTGTTATGTTGTGTTATGTTGTGCTAGAGAGCCTAGGTTATTGAGAAAACACGCTACTTTTTGTCTTCCGACATTTTCAAAAATGCCAAGGTTGACCGAAAATCAGAGGTTGCGTGCCATTGGTATGCATGACTCTGTGATACCTCCAGATGATCTCGCTGCTGAGTTCGGAGTCACTGTGACCACTATTTACCGTCTCATTGGAAGGTCTAGAACCACTGGATCTACTGCCGACGACCGCCTTTTAGGTCGACCAAGAGTTACGACCCCTGCACAAGACCGACACAGCAGGACATCTCACTTGCGGGATCGCTTCCTTCCGGCGACGAGGACAGCAGCAATTACTCCTGGTAGAACTAACAATAGAATCAGTGCACAAACTGTCCGCAACCGACTCTCTGAACACGGCAACCGAAGTAGGCGTCCATACCAAGGACCAATCCTTACCCAGCGTCATTGTACCGTCAGAATGGAATGGGTACGTTAACGTGTTCGCGTTGGGGCACAGTTCTTTTTAGTGATGAATCACGATTTTGTCTACGGCGCGCTGATGGTAGGGCAAGAGTGTATCGCCGACGAGGAGAACGGTTTTCTGATGCTTGCGTGCGGGAATGCGACCGTTTTGGCAGAGGTAATGCAATGGTTTGGGCAGGAATTTCCTTGCACCATCAAACGCAGTTGATCTTCATCGATGGTAATCTGAATGGACAGCGATATAGGGACTAAATTCTTAACGCTGTTGTTGTCCTGTTGTTCAACGCTAACGTCGGATTGCAGTTAAACCAGCAAGACAATGCCCGATGTCACGCGGCGCGTATCCGTCGTGACTTCCTTGAGGAGCAAAGCATCGAATTTCTTCCCTGGCCCCCACTTTCGCCAGATTTGTCGCCAATCGAGCATCTCTGGGATCAATTGGACCGTCTGGTACGACTTTATGATCTTCAGACGTTAGGCGATTTACGTAATGTTCTAAGGCAGGAGTGGAACGCAATACCGCAGGGTGACATCCAGAGGCTTTCTCAGGTTCAAGTGCCGTCAATGTCTTGCCATCCAAGAGGCAAACGGTGGACATACACGCCATTGACTGCATGTGTGAGCTTTTCGTTCCACCCCATGTCTGAAGTGCGACGTCCTGACGTGTCGTTGGCAACAGTAAGAACATGAAATTATGCAAATTCGTGCAGCTAAACTCGAAATATGAAGTTACAATAATTTGTTTGGGATTAAAGTCGATAATACTAAAACAATTGCTCCTTAAAGTTTATTATACTTTCTTTTTTGACTCAGTATATTAAACCACCAATGAATACAATGAAAGCTCATATATTTTGAGCGAGCCAGCCTACCCCACAAGCTGCTGTTTTCAAAAGCCATGAAACGACAGATCGTATGATGCCGGGGTTACGGCTGCAGCCTTACCAGCAAGTTTAACTAATAACTTTGCTAAGTATTTAAGTTGTTTCTCAACCCATTCTTTTACACCACAAGGTGGAAGTGTAGAAGGTGTTACCCCAGGGAAACTACCAGTGATAGCCAATACAAGTGTGCTATCTGTCATGCCCAAGGCTGTGATTATACTTACAAGAGTAGAAGACTTTGTTCTCTGAATAATGTTGTTTTTTTTTAAATTCGCTCGGCAAGTGTAATAATAATAATAACTGATTTTCTAGAGCGTAAAACCACAAATAGTGCTCTAAAACGCTTTACAGAAATAAATACACTTTTCTGAAATAAAGAGTCACATCTGTTTTGGTTGCCTCTTAGAGAGGTTCAGGAGAATGCTTCAGTAAATAGGAAAGTTTTAAGATTTCTTTTGAAGACTTCGAGAGTTTCTTAAATTCTGACACTAATTGGCCGGGAATTCCACAATCTGCGACCCACGATGGAGAACACACGATCATGAGCCTGATTAGATCTGCTAAAAGGTACAACTATTTGAATTTGGTTTTTAGATCTGAGACTGCGTGATGGTTTATATACAGTGAGGAGCTCTTGCAGGTGAACTGGGCCAGTTTGTGGATACATTTGAATACTAAAATCAATATTTTGAAATCAATTCTCTATTTAACTGGAAGCCAGTGTAGTTGTCCTAAAACAGGTGTTATGTGTTCAGAGCATTTGGTACCTGTAATTATCCCAGCAGCAGTACTCTGAACTTTTTGAAGCTTCTGAATCAGGCACTGGAACAGCCCAACCAACACTGAATTACAATAGTCTAGTTGTGAAGTGATGAAGGAGTGCACAAGTTTTTCAAGTGCTGACTGGTTAAGATAAGGTCGCAGTCTTCCAACATTACGAAGCTGCCAGTAGCATTTTGACATATTTTATTGATATGGATGTCTAGTTTTAAATTTGAGTCCATAATCAGTCCAATATTCCTGGCCGATTTACTTTTCATAGTGTTGTTGTTTTCAACCAGAATTGATGTAACAGAGTGTGTAGGCATGCGAACCCCGGATATCACTAAGAATTAAGTTTTAGAGTCATTCATTTTCAGTTTAAAGTCTATCATCCATTCCCGCACAAGAGTTATGCAAGTTTCCATGTTATTGACTGCGGTGAATAAGTCACTTGGAACAGATGGGTTGAATGTGATGTACAGTTGGGTGTCGTCTGCGTACAAATGATATGATATGCCATGCTTTTTAAGAAGGCGACCGAGAGAAGACGTGTACAGAGTAAACAAGAGTGGTCCAAGAACTGAGCCCCGAGGAACACCACACTTTAACGTCCTGCTTACTGAACCGATCTTATTGATAAAAATTTGTTGACTGCGATCTTCTAGATATGATGCAAACCACAATAACACAGTTCCACATATGCCATGCTGTGTCAATGTCTGCATGAGAATACTCATGGTCGACTGTGTCGAATTCTGCTGACAGATCCAAGAGAACAAGCAGTACAGCCTTACCCTCAGACTTTGATTTAAGAATGTCATTGTTGACTCGCAGTAAGGCTGTTTCTGTACTGTGGTTGCCTTTATATGCAGACTGGAAGGGCTCTAAAAGATCATTTTCATGCAGATAATTTTTTAGTTGTGAAGCAACAGCCCTTTCCAACAATTTAGACAGGAAAGAGAGGTTCGATACTGGTCGACAATTCTTCAGGTTGTCAGGATCAAGAGATGGTTTCTTGATGAGTGGAGTAACAAGTGCCTTTTTCAATGGGTTTGGAACAAACCCCTCATGTAGGGATGCAGATATAATAGATGATACGGCTGGCAGAAGATAATCGATTGTCTCTTTCAAAAGGAATGTTGGAATTTGATCTGGATCATTGGATTTATTGGATGATGATAAAATCATTTTTCGAATGTCGTCTTCTGAGACAGAGTGAAAGTTAGAAAAATTCACTTTTTATGTCAAGATTATCAAACTCTGGTGTTCACATGATGGTATACTATCCAGAATTACTTGAATTTTAGTTTTGAAATAATCGTTGAATTTTTCCAGAATTTCTTCAGTATTCAGATGATCTGGGAGAATGACTGTTTGTTCTTTACCAAGGAGACTATTGGTAAGCCAGAACAGCACCCTTGTATTAGATGACTCCTCTATAAGAGAATTGTAGTACTCCCTCTTCGTCTTTTTGATGATCTTATTAGTTATATTTCTTTGTTGGTAGATGTGAACCTCAAGATTCGTTTTATTGTAAAGACGCTCAAGTCTGCGACGCTGTTGTTCAGCAGCTCTAACATCTTCTGAAAACCACTCCACTTTATCCCTACGAGTTATAATTTTTGACTTGGGTGGTGCATGTTCAGCCAAGATGCTCTTTAGAGTTTCTTCAAATAAAGATAGCAATTGCTCAGATGATTCATGACTACTACAAAAGTAGTTCGAACACAGAATTGATGAACTGATATCCATTTTCAAGGCATCAATATTTATGGATTTATATTTTCGATAAGTAATTTTCTTGGGAGGAATTTTTGAAGTTGCTAGTGTCAATTCGGTCAAGACCGCATAGTGATCAGACAATGCTGGATCTGTGACATGGACATTTTGTACTGACGTGCTGTTAGTTTGACGAACAAGAATTAGATCCAAGGTGTGTCCTCTCTTGTGGGTAGGTTTTGAAACCAGTTGTGAATAGCCAAATTATTCAAACAAATTTGCGAATTGCTTGGCAAAAGTGTCATTTAACATGGATGTTGAAAACACCATTAATAGCTATATCACATCCATACAAGGCATAGAAGGACAGACATTCTGAGAATTCATTTAGAAACTGTGCTGATGTAAGTTTGTTCCTTTTTGATGGTGGCGGTCGGTAAACTACGAGTAATCGAAGTGAACGGTTGCTCGACATGAGGCAGTCTACCATTTCAAAAGATGGCGGAGAATTGTATAAATCAGGATGCTGTTTTATGTTTAAGGCATCACTGTGGTTGACTGCTACACCGCCACTTCGGCTTCCCCGTGAGTTGTGTAAGATGGAGAAACCCAGTGGTAATAGCTGTCCAATGGAAAAACTGCACTATCATTTTCTTTCAATCACGTTTCAGTTAGAGCCAAAACACCGAGATTGTTATCTAGTATGAAGTCCTTTACATCATGTTCCTTCCCAGAAACAGATCTTGTATTAAGTAATCCAAAGTTCAAATCAGGTACTTTGTTCCTCACAGATCTGGCATTGACCGCTGAAAATATTATATTGAAGGTAGTTTTGTAATGAGCTGTATCTTTGTGGATTAAACTAATGTTACTGAAATTCATACCAGAATCAGTGTGTCTTTTGACAGCATGTCTGTGTTGTAAGTTGACAGTTTCTATTTGGTATACTCTGTGTGATATGTTGTTAGGATGACAAAACTCTGGTTTCAATATCCTTTCTTTTTTCAAGATTTTGAAAACACTAGCTTTGGGTCTATGCTTAATATGGTTCATTTTTTTGTTGATGAAATGGAGATCATCTGAGGTGTTACTGATCAAACACATTTTGATTGTCCACAATTTAGAACACCAGTCTCTTGTAACATCAGGCGCGAAATAACAATTTCCAATTAGCAGTGAATTTGGTTTGAAATGAATCTAACAGGCCAAGCTAAAATGGAACAAAGGGTCAGATAATCCTGGCTAACTAGTGCATTGAATTTTGAAACAAGATTGGAAAAACCTTCAACATGTTTCAAGATTTTTTCTCATAAAAGTACAGAAGTTGTTAACAAATTCCTTTAAAGGTCCATAGCAAAAGAGTCTACAGAGGGTACAGAAAAGCTGGAACAAATTTAAACAAATAAATCCACAGATATTCACTTGAAAACTGTGAAAAAGCAGAAGCTCAGTAATGTTTGACCACACGTGGTGGCAAAATAATATTCGGTGTTGTGTATGAGTCGAGTATTCTTCTTATGGTTTCGTGAATTCTATTGAATCTTAGTTTTTCCTAAGGAGGAGTGATAACTTCTATTCGACCACCGCGTTCTGTTTGTAAATCACTTATTCGTTTTCTGATTTCACCCCGCTGTTGATCATTTAGCGCCCCATTGAGGTTTTGATTTTTATAATAAAATTGTTTATCTTGCTTATCCATTTCTGCAATATTGGATCTTAAGTTTCCTTGTATTACCTCTTAGGATTTTTCCAAGCCATATACCTTATGTAGTCTTTCATTGCTGAAGCCGGTGGTTCTGTGGTTCTGTACCAATCAGGGACAGCAAACATATTGAGAGGCAGATCGCCAATGGTGCATAAAATTTCTTTTGTTGCGGTTTCTGCTGACTGTGTAGCATCTCAGGCCTTAAAATTCCTCCCAATTCGCGAGAATCAGTTTTCCGTTCTTAATTTAAAATTTGAGAGTACTGTCATACCCTTGCTAGGCTTGTGAGTGCAACCAGTTCATAATTCCAAATGAAAACCAATCCTCATATTGATAAATTTAATAGAGTTTTACCCATAACGGCCTAGCTTCAATTTTTGTGAGTTTTTTGTTTTGCATATACAAGTAGAATACATGTTCCAGCATACAAAGATTGGGTGGTCTTGCTGATGGAAGTTATAGCACCCTGGCAGTGGTTTCTATTGAAGTCTTGGCTGCCTGTACAGGCAACCAAGACTTCAATGGACCCCACTGTTAAGTCGACGTGTTATCTTATTCCAAGCAAGCAAAAGATACGTATAATTCGCCCAATCTTTAAGGACACTTTTTAGAATCTAGGATGAGAATCAAATGAAAATTTGCGATAATTAAAGTTGATTCTCATTGTTTTCATTGCGAGAATGATTCTGATTCTCGTATAATTTTAAACCCTGCATCTGTCAGGTCAGTGACGCTTGTCCCTTCTGTTACTTAAGGAATTTCCTACCTTCTTCTCTGTCCGCCGTGTGTGTAATCCACCAACCCAATATCAGTTCTGATACTTTGTGTCCCAAACTTATCTCTGGGTATGAAAATGAATAAAAATTGCCTGTTTTCTTCATAAAGAAAAATTAATTATCTCCTAATTTAACCATTTTACTGCCACGCCCACTTTAGCCATATTTGGAGGACCCCTATGTACTCCTGTATGCGAGGAAGTTAAATAAAATTTATGACTAACTTGAAGCTGTATGATGCGATTAATTGTTGGAAAGGGTTCTCTGTGGCCTTTCCAACAATTAATCAGATGGTAGGTTTGATCTGCGCATACCAGAACGTTCAGATAATCATCAAAATTTTGGTGACAATAGTCGCTTTCGGCAGAGTAAGTGTTAATATATAATTTTCCACCTTTCATCTCAAATTTACGAATGTTTCTATGTCCAAGTCTTTTCCTCAATATAATCTGTTCTTTTCAGCCGTCCCGGTTCTACTTCAATATTATTATCAAGTAATGTATTATCAGGAACAATTGGCATCTCTACATCAGTAAAGGAGGTTTCCATCTCATCATATGTATCATCGCCTGTACGACTGGTAATCCAATTCAATATTTTCATCTCACATATATCCTTTTGAACCCAGAGGCATTTTCTATGTCAGTTCAATGGAAGCAATTGAAAGAGACCACATTTATTATCTGAGGGTAGAACAATTAATATTTTCAACGCGCAGCCCGCGGGCTGCACGTTGAAAATATTGATTGGTCTACCCCACACTTTAACTTAGCAGCCATCCTACTTAATGAAAGCATGACATCTCGTGTTCCTGGGCTGGAAAAGCGATCTCTCTGCTTCAAAGGGTTAAATATATGTTTATTAATAATATATTTAAACTGGAATAGGGAGAAACACTTGACCGTTATAGATCAATACGTAAGCAATTTGGTGTTAAGGAAGCTCGTACAAAAGTCGTTATTACAAACACACTAAATACAGCAGACCCTGGAGACACTGTGCGTGTCGTTTTCCCGAATTAACACAGAATGGTGTTATTGCGACCGGATCGGTGAGAGGAGCTTTTAACTCTTAGAAACCGTGGAATCAGAATGAATTAATTGAACATGACACACCGCGAAAAACTTGCAGTAAAGCAGGTGCTTCTAGTCAAGTGTCGTCTGCCTATTCAGGCAGACGACACTTGACTAGAAGCACCTGCTCAATGTTTAATTCTCCCCCAGCCCAACGATAGCCGAACCGTTACAGCCAGATTACCTGCCGTATTATATCACAGGTAAGAAAACTCGACTCCCGGCTTCTAAGAGTTAATACTGAACTCAATAGTAAAGATAGAAACCGCGCACTCGTTGATAATATGGGTCGAAAGATTGTTAACAAAATCAAAGTAAACTTGGGAGGGCCAGACAATCTCAGAAAAAGATAATGCTCACGTCATAAAATGCTTCAATGATGTCTGTATGGGATATCCTTTTATGGTTAACCCTTTACCCAACGCAGCCTATTTCAAAATTTATTATTTTAAATAACATTTTTTAAATTTTTTCAAAAAATTTCAACAAAACCACATCATGTGACCCCTCGTTGGAACGAGCTCGTTCCAAAGAGGGGTCACATGATATGGTTTTGTTTAAATTTTTCGAAAAATAATATTTTTTCAGCGACTGAATTTGCATATTACGCGGGTGGATGCGGGCGATTCGTTGCGTAAGGGGTTAATGGGTGTGGGGTTTACCAATGAATATACCATGAATTTACGAATCAGAATCAATGCCGGCGACAAGAGTGGAACAATTGGGGGCTCAAACGGAGCAGACGCTTTTGGTAATCACTTCTGTATACCATTAAATTTTGAATTAAGGGATCGTCCAACAGAACTTCTGACCTTTTTTCTGAAAATTTCAACAAGGCACTAAATACGAATTAAAGTGGTGAATAGCGACATATTATATACCAAAATAATGACAAAAGTACACAAAACTTGAATTTATCCACTTTTTTTTTAAAAAAAATATTATTTTGCTTTTGATGACAAAGAAATTGTAAGCCGCAAGAATAACAAGGAATAGATCGGTAATTCTAATGTCCGAGTTGTAAATAAAAGACTCCACACTCCATACTCGGAAAATGCACATTCATCATTTCATCACCGACGTGTTGAAAACTATCAGGGGAAAATGAACGACCACGAAATATAGATTGTATTGGGAAGACATGCTTGTTTTGATCACATGATTCATGTGCCAAGCAGGGAAACAACTTAATTTCCAAAGATCTGAAAACTGCAAACATTTCAATGCTGTTTTTTAATCTGAGAGGCGATGTAATGTATAATACACCACACAGTACGTGGGAAGTGCATAATAACTAAATCACTCGCGGAGTGGAGTTATCACCCAAGCTATAACTTTCAAATTGTGTTCATATCGACAAAAAAAAACACAAGCAATGTTTCCGCCATTGGACCTCCGGGTTTAACCCGGAGGTCCATTGGCTGAAACTTTGCTTGTACTGGTTATGCTTTGCAACAAATTTGCAATTATTGCTTTGGGTGGAATCTCCACCCTGCGGGAGATTTAGTGGTAATACACTCCCCACGTACTGTACACTCATAGGAAAATATTCAACTGACAATGTAATAATTGCGAGATACAGTCATTAGTAGCAGTATTGAATCCGGAAACAGTAGAAAGTTACCCAAGCTTCAGCAAGGGGTTATTACGCCACCAATTCGAACTACTGTTATTTGGTTGTTGTCGATGAGCAAAACTTAAAACTGGAAAATTATGTTTGAAAGCAAAACTATATTCATATCAACCTACATTGCAGTCCTCACATTTGTAGACTTACGATAAAATAATTTGGTTGTAGCCGAACTATATGTATAACGTGAAGAAGGCTTGGCAGATGCTGCTAATCGAATAAAAAGACCAAAGTCAAGGACTGAATGCCAAGTATCACGAAGCTGTTTTTCTATTCACCAAATATAGTGAAATTTAGTACCATCGTAAATTTAAATTCCTTCCTCGCACAACCGCATTGTGTGTAAGATGGATATATGCCCATTTTGCTCAGAACAGGAACAAAAGAAAGTTACCAAAATCTATATGAATTGTACAATCTGTTGACAGAAATAGCACGAAGCCACCCGATGGACAAAATCACACGAACTACCGAAATGAGATCACAACGTCTCATGACTTTGTAGTTAAATGAATTTAATGACCAACGTAATAGAGATATTGTTCAGGCATACAATTCACTGCCTTTAAAGTTAGTATTGGTGCGCGGATCAGTTATTAATGTTCTTTGATCTCACAAGTAAGCAACAGCCAAGCCTCCCCAAACAGTAACTACAGTCTGCAGAAAGGAGAAAGTTTCAAAACAATTGAAGCATACCATACCATGTACACAAATGAATTAGAATCCATGCTTTCTAACTTATTGAAGTCGATTGATGCAAGTATTATGTATGCAGGGCAGGCCATTTTTGTTGCTTTGGCTATACTTGAGCATTCACATGGAACTCTTGGCAGCTGTCATTGCTCACGCAACACCAGAAATGGTCAAGAGATAATACCAAATAAGGAAGTTGGCTAGTTTTCCCTTTTTGGTGGATCAATCTCATATTTTTTTACCAATTACAAAGTGCCACAGATTCGTGTATCACATTCACATATAATAACTACGAACCGACGGTTCTGAAGGATGGAAATCGGTACCGATTGAAAGGCCGGTATCGGTTCCAGTACCGATTGCAAATTATTACACCAGTCGATACTCTTGATTGTTACAGTATATTCCATCTTGTTAATGAGGCCTTTGGCATCCTGCTTAATCTGGTTATGACTTCGCGGCAACCCAGATCATTGACTATTGTAATCATCTGTATATATATCGCAAGGTGTGCAATCAAACCTGATCATGTAACTTCGTTCGGGGTTTCCGCATGGAGAAAATGCAAAGGCCATCCCATGGTTAAAATCATGATTCAATAAAACAAAAAAATCTTAGCTTTAGGTGCCATGTAAAGAAGAATTTTTATCTGGTACAATGGAGCCCACTTAATTGGATATTTCGTAATTGTATATCCCTGTTAGTTGAATATAATTTTCAAACACAAAACCATTTACCACACCTTCAGTACAAATTTGATCTGTTAATTGCATATGGGTTGTAGAGTAAACTCCTGTTAATTGTATATAAATTTTTGTAATATGTCGAAAAAATTACTATGACACGCACCGAATTTCCCTTATTTACCAACCTTTTTGGCCTCACTACATCCAATACAGGCATTTATTCTATTATATCTTGTTTGACAGAGCTCTATGAGCTCTGTCAAACAAGATATAATAGAATAAATGCTCAGTTTACCTCCAGAACACAGGAAACTGACCAAATCCCTGTTAATTGTATACTCCTGTTAATTGAATAATGTTCACTGGCAAAATGGATATTCAATTAAGAGGATTCTACTGTATGTCTGAAATACAACTTATCCCAGTACCCGAGACAAAGGAATCTTACTTTTTGGTAAGGTAAACTGTTGACATTATAGACATACAATGCTGACAAACTGACTACACACTATCCACCTCTTCAGAATAAAAAAAAGTTGACATCGCAGACTTGAAGAGATGAAAATTGAAAACAAAATGATGATTATTAAATGCGATCACACAAAACCAAATAAGCCAACATACATCACGTTTAATGCACATTGCAAGCATTAATTATTTCTATTCACATGGATCAACTCCTGTCAATTGTTGCGCCATCAAAGCTACACGAAAGTGGACGAAGACTGTGAGCAACGCAGTCACAGTCCTGTTATTATCAATCAAGCTCTCGGATCTCCAGTCTAATTCTGTTCAGACTTCGATGCTGTGATGGGCTGTTTGTTGACCCACTTTTTAGAAATTTGCATGCAGATGACAACTCATGTAATTTGATGTGCCTTTACTTACTACATTTAGATATTCTTTCCTGCAACAGTTAGATATTCCAACCAATAGGTATTTAGTCCCCCTTCAAAACATCAAATCATTAACATAATTTGTGGAACAAACTGGCATAATCATAACACTACAGTTATGATGAGTCTTCATTTCTGATCGTAATGTCATAAAAAATGTTCATCAAATCCAGTCTCGATTGAGAAACATTTCGTGCTTTGATTCACAAAAAATGAGTCTTGGTCAAATTTTTCAGATTCAATCGTCTAGAATATATCAGTTGTTTGGAAAAGCGAACCACAGGTTCACTTTTCCATCCAACTGAAATATTCCAGATGAGTGAATCTAAACATAAACGATGACCCATTTGAGAGATAGACCCATTTGAGAGATAGACTTGTTCCAAGCCATAACAGCATCACATTTCTTACAGAATTTGATTGGTGGCTTGAGAGCTTTATTATCGACAGGTTTAATTAAGGAAGAGTTGGAAAGGGAATGAGCTGAGGGGGACAATCTGCCTCCCAAGAGGAAACCCTGCTTCACTGCATAACCAGGGAATCAAAATAAAATTTCTCAGATTGTCACTGCAGCAACCCTGTTGGAAAAGCTGACCACACCAGGTCATATTTTTCAGAGGAAATGGAAGGCAAGAATACAAAGGCACCAATATTGGTCAACACAATGAACCCCTCGCTGCCATGGTTTCTTATTTATTTATTCACTGGTGTTTAAGATCACATAATTCTGTGCAATAGCTAATCGTGACCACAACATGGAGATAAAGCCAAGTTTAGTGAATTGTTTATACCTATGTTTACCACTTTAGTGGGCTACTTCCCGAAGCATTGGTTATTGGGTCCAATTTAGCAAGTACAACGTAGCCTGTTTACCACATTAAACAAGCACTGATTCACTTCACAGGGTTCTTATGGGGACTGGTGTGTTATTACACTGCTCTATGTCATAATTAATTCTACTGTTGTACCATAGAGACCTTTAGGCTTAAACATTATTTATTTTTATTATATTATTAACTGTCTGTGCTGGAAGACACCATCAGGGCTTTCAAAACCAGAGGCTCAAGTGAGCCTAAAACGCTCACCTGGCTCAAGTTGTCAAAAGAGATGAGTGTATCAGCAGCAAGAGCAATTTTGATTTGCTATGAGACAACCAAAGGCAACTTTTTGGGCATTCATTTCTTCTGATCCTAGGAAGGCTTCCCAGCAAGCTGTTTTGTGAAGTATTAAAAAACAACCTGAAAGAAATTTTTGTTTTGTTTTCAACTACTGTAGATCTCTCTACCCCCCCCCCCCCCCACCCCCAAGAAAAAAACATTCTGGCATAAATGAAATACTTATGACCCAGTTACAATTATATTCTGCATGACAAATTTGGTTCACATCTGCCCACTGGATCTGAAAATAGAAACTTTTAGTGTGGCCAAAATTTTGACTCACTGAGTTTCTTTGTGAAGAAAAAAAAGTGAATCTGATCACTAAAGTATGTTCCAAACAACAAATCTAAGCATTATTGCATGTGGCTTATAAAAAGAGGATTTTTAAAGCATTTTAGGCTTATGGAGCATTAGCCCCACCCCACCAAGGGATATAGTAATTTTGGAGGGAAAAATCAGAAAAGTAAATTCCACCAGCCTGAAGATGGCAGCAGCTTCATTTGAACAAAGGAAGACAGGTTTACTCCAATGATGGTCTGTGCCACAAATGAATGAATTTGGCCCAGTAGTTTTAAAGAATATGAAAAATTTCAAACTAGAGAATCAGAATTTTACTGTAACCAGTTAAATAAAGTATGTGTGAAAATGGTTAAAGCATCAAAAATAAACAAAACAGAAAGAGAATTTATAGAGGCTTATTTTGGGGGTAAAATATTTTCAAAGTAATCAGAAATAGGTTTTTGTTAACAGTATTACATGAAATAAAATCTTTGGAACAACCCACATTGAAGTCTTGAGAGGGTGAAATTAAAGATATTCATACAGGAAACAGGGAATTTTTTTCCAAGAAACCAGAAAAAAACATATATATGCACGGCATTTTAAAGATTTGATCAAGGCATCAATAAAATCTTTGAAACCTACACTGAAGTCTCGAAGGAGTTAAATTAAAGACATTCATATAGGAATCAGATAAAAGTTTCCACGAATCCAGAAAAAAACATATATGTGAACAGATTCGAAAGGGTTCAACATGAAATAAAATCTTTGGAAAAGACACTGAAGGCATGAGAGGATTAAATTAAAGACATTCATACGGGAATCAGATAAATGTTTCCAAGAAACCAGAAAAAACATGTGCACCACATTGAAAGGGTTCGACATAAAATAAAATCTTTGGAAAACATACTGAAGTCATGAGAGGGTTAAATTAAAGATATTCATACAGGAGTCAGATAACTTTTCCCCCAAGGAACCAGAAAAAACATATGTGCACAGCAATGAAAGGATTCAACATAAAATAAAATATTTGGAAATCTAAATTTTATAGTAAATTTCCTTTCTTATTATACCTACCACAATTGTTTACTACAGGCTTGCACTACAGTGGAAGTCCCTAACTCGGATAAAATACTCTCTATTTTTGTCTTTCCCAAGCAAGTTGGGAAAGAAAAGTGGTGCAAAAGCACCAATAAAAATAAGCCAAAACTGGGTCGAGTGCAACCGGCGCAGACCCAGTACGGGACGCTCTCTCCCAAGTACAACTCCACGACTTCCGTTGCCAGTGTGCATATACCGTCTCTAAAGACTCATTCTTTTTTGAATCCGTAAACGTTAGAGTTATGTGATCAGCGGGGAGGAAAGATTCTTTACCCGTAAAGAAGACGGGAGGGCCTCCATGTAAACAATTGTGGTAGGTATAATAAGAAAGGAAATTTACTATAAAATTTAGATTTCTTATCAACCTACTCACAATTGTTTACTACAGGCTGAATAGACAAAAGGCTGGAGGGAATCGCATAACCAACCCCCACATAACCCTAGTGCACTGGAACCGTGAAGTAGATGGAAGAGGTCCCGAGGCTTATCAACCATAATGTCGCAATCATTGGTAAAGGACAATGAAAAGAGACATATGAGCCTGTGTGACACACAGACAGAAAAAGGGCAGTAACAGCACAAGGCTGAAACTGACCTTCAAGAAGCCTAATGGCTATGGCAGACAACAGCCTGAGCAGAAGAAAGAGGACCCAGGGCAAAAAGGTCCTCCGACTGCTCCTGCAACTGGCGTAAATAAAAGGTGGAGAAAGTAGAAGCATTTCTCCAGTAGGCTGCCTGCATAACATCCGACAACTTGACGGAGTTAGAATAAGCCCAAGAGGTAGACAGTGCCCGCACCTCGTGGGCAGAAATACGATTGGTAATACAATCGCCAGCTGCTAAACGACAATAAGCCGTACGAATAGCAAGACAAATCCATCGAGAAATGGATTGAGGAGAGATCTTCTGTCGACCCGGAATGAGAGACAGAAAAAACCGTTTTCTGCCTTTCCGTATGAAGCGTGTCCGATCAAGATAAATGCGAATAGCACGGACCGGACAGAGCAAAGGGCGAGTACCCTCAACAGAGGGAAAAGCCCTGATACAGATAGGAGGAGGAGTAGTATCTGGTAACTGATTCTTAGCCAAAAAGGAGCAATCAGTGGTAAAAGTAACACTGTTGGGAGAGCTCCTAAAAAAGGCCGGGTCAACCGAGAGGGCGTGAAGCTCACTAACCCGTCTGGCCGAAGCAAATGCCATCAGAAAAGCCGTCTTATATGTGAGAAAATGCATATCCACCTGGGATAAAGGTTCGAACGGCGCCCCCCCCCCCCCCCCCCCAAGCAAAGCAGCACCCACGAAAGATTCCATCGTGGAGTAAGCTGCAAAGTCCGAGGCCTTTTCAAAGAAAAGTGCCGAACAAGCTTGGAGAGGTAAGGATTAGTGCCGATACGACGCTTCCCCACATAAGAAAAAGTCTCTGAAAGCATAGACCTGTAACCCTTGATGGTAACAGGCTGGAGACCCCGAGAATCAAACAGATATACCAGAAACTCCGCAATCTGTGAAATCGAAGGATTGGCATAATCAACAGAGTGATCAGCACACCATCGACAGAAGACCTTCCATTTAGCTGCATAAGCTAAACCAGTGGAGTGCCTCCTTGAAGAAGAAATGCACTCCACTGCTCGTCTCGAAAAACCTCTACGGAGGAGACAGGACCTGACAAAAGATATGCGTGAAGGCACAATGAAGTCGGGTCGACGTGAAACCTCCTCGGGCGACCTTGACAAAGAAGGTCGCGACGTAGCGGGAGACGTGCCGGAACCGCCGCCATCAGCGAGCGGAGCTGATTGATCCACACCCGCTGAGGCGACAGGGGAGCGATCAGAATGATTCGACAACTGCAGGTTCGAATTTTGGCGAGAACCTGAGGAAGAATCGGAACCGGCGGGAAGGCGTAGTCGACTAGACCGTTCCAATCGAGTGACAGAGCGTCCACGGCAAAAGCCAGAGGATCTGGACACGGGGACACGAAAGTGTCCACCTGATGGTTCCAACGAGTCGCAAAGAGGTCGATGTGGGGACGTCCCCAGAGATTGCAAAGCGACTGGAACACTGCCCTGTGAAGCATCCACTCGGTGGAAATAACCCTGCCCTGTCCGGACAGGGAGTCGGCTAGGACGTTCAGACGACCGGGAATGTGACGAACAACCACTCCGGCGTGAACATCCTGAGCGAGCAGTAAAAGATCCCGAGCTAACTCGTACATCGGAAGCGAGTGCGTGCCGCCCTGGTTCCGAATGTAAGCAACCACTGTCGAATTGTCGGATAGTAGAAGGACCTGGCGATTCGACAGGTGAGGGATCCACTGCCTGAAACTCAGAAGAAGAGCAAGAAGCTCCTTCTGGTTGATGTGTAGAGCTGCTTGATCCTGGTCCCACATCCCGTGTAGGGAAAGACCGAGAGGATCCAACGTCGCACCCCATCCGAGATCGCTGGCATCTGCCGTCAGAACGCGATCGGACGTGGGTAAGTCCAGCGGAACACCCTGCGTAATCCACTGAACATCTGTCCAGGGAAGAAGGTGAGGATACAGAGAGTCTGGAAACGGAAGCACCTGATCCAGAGAATCTACATTCGGTCTCCAACGACTGAGCAGAAAGTGTTGGAGAGGTCTGACACGCAGCCGACCTAGAGGAATGAGATCCGTCACCGAACCGCAGAGACCGATCAGCCGGAGAAAACTCCGAGCGGTTGCGGACCTGGACTGGGACAGAGTCAGAGCAAAAGCTGAGAGAATCACAGCCTTGGCCTGGGGAACAGCCACCAAATTGAATTTGGTTTGGAAAGACATCCCCAGATGACAAAACGACTGAGAAGGGACCAGGTCCGACTTCCCCTCGTTGACTCTGAATCCTAGCGACGTGAGCAAGCTCAACAGAGTGGCGACATCCGATTCCAGTAAGGCAGCATTGGAATGCCTCTGGAGGATATCGTCCAGATATGCCGAAGTAGTCACCCTGGACTGTGTGCGATGGAACGCTATCACATGCGACATCAGTCTGGTGAACGCCAAAGGAGCCAGGTTGAGGCCGAAAGGCATGGCCTTGAACTGGTAAACTCGCCCCAGAAAAGCGAACCTGAGATACTTCCGTGACGCCCGATGCATCGGAACGTGGAAGTAAGCGTCTCGCAGGTCGATACTGGCTGCGAAATCTCCCTGGTGAATGGATTGGCGGACCGACCTGAAAGTCTCCATGCTGAACTTGGGAGCAATGATAGACTGGTTCAGGATACTCAGATCGATAACCGGTCGGAGTCGGCCGTCCTTCTTCGGCACCAAGAACAGGCGGGAATAGAAACCCACTGACTGAACGTTCTTGACGACCTCGATCGCCCCCTTTGCCAGGAGATTGGCAATCTCCGTGGACAAAAGTTCCCGACGTAAAACGTCTGAAGGAACTGTGGTTGGAAGAGGCACCCTCGACAGAGTGGGGTGCCGTCGGAAGGATATGCGCAGCCCGGACCGAACAACATCTAACACCCATGGATCGGATGTGATGGTGGTCCAATGGTCTGCGAACTCTGCTATCCTTCCTCCAACCTGGGACGAGTCAAGGTGAGGACCTTCATTTCGAGCCCCGACGAGAGGAGAAACCACCTCCTCTGCTAAATGAAGAATCCTGAGACTTCCCTCGATTCTGCCGACCCCTACCTTTACCCCGTGAGTAAGAAGTAGAGGCGGCGGCAGAAGGACCAGCCTTTTGCTTCACAGAGGAAGCAGAAGGGTACTTGTTAGGCTTGGAACGGCCCTTGCCTCCCCGAGAAGGCTGATCAAGCTGACGAAACAGCAGCTGATCTTTGGAATGACGTAGGACGTCATCCCGGACCGTCGACACGGAACCATGGAAAAGTTGCGGACCTACCAAAGAAGCAGATCGAAGAGTAGCACGCTGCTCCTCGGGAAGGGATCGTCCTGTGTCCAGCACAGCGTCCCTTCGAACTAATTCCAAATTGGCCGTGTTACAGGCATGCGTGTGAGTAAGGTGCATAAGCGCCTTGGACAGCACACGCAAAGGAGCCTGTACCTCGTCAAACTTATCTGGAGGCAGATAAGCAGCCAAAGCTGAGACGACGTGATCTGAGAGAGAAAGCATGCCAAGCATCTCTCTAGATAAGCCCAACGTGGACTCCAGAGTCGTCATTGGAATGACGGCAGACTTGGGCTTGGAAAGCCCGAGGGAAGTGGAGTCCTGATCCAGAACCGTCAAAGTCTGGCAGACTGACGGATTGGCGGAATCGTAAGAACGATAACGCACAGGAGGCAAAAAGGTGTCAACCCTGGTGAAGAACGAAGTCTTCAAAGCCCTGGAATTCAGCTTGGCATCCAATGCTGAAAAAGCCTCAACCACCTGTACCGACTGGCACGGTCGAAGGCGCCCAGAAGCTGGTTGCTCCATAGGCTGTTGGCGCGCGACCGATGATCGCGGCCAGGCTGACACTGTCGGCTGGTTAGCAGGTTTGAGCTCAGGCAGAAACCCAAACACAAAGTCAAGAGCCGCCCCCAAGTCCGAAGACTGCTGGCCCTCGACCTCAAGCATGTCGGACTCCTCCCCAGAGTCGGAAGACACATAGCCCATCGTGGGCAAACCAGCCGACGCCTCCCATGGTGTCGGGACACCAGAGGAATCGGAAACCGGCCTGTTTCCAATCCCGGGAGGCGGCGCCAAAGGAGGCGCCTGGAAACCACCCATAGCCTCGCTGGAAGCAACAGGAAGGCTCTTAGAAAGAACCTGAGTGAGTAAGGAGAGGGCCTCCCTAAGCTCACTGCCTGAACCGACCGGTTCGACAGGGGAGCGAACCGGCAAAGTGGCTTCACCTCTGACCCTCTTAACCAGCGAAGGGTCACGATCCTCCAAAACACCCGACGCGGGACGACGGGCGGCAGCCGAAACATCTGAAGGCAGACGTGTATAGGGGTACGATGCACCCCGAGGATCAAAATTGCGAGAACTCATGAGAGTCACCGCGGACCTCTGCGGGGCAGAAGGTCCAGGCTGCACAAAAGGCGTTGGTCCCCCAAAACTGGTCGTGTGACCAGAGTGAGTAGACGGAAACGCCACGGAGTTCATAGTGTTTCCACTACGAACATCCGAATCCAAAGACACAACTGTGGTGCTCGACGGCGAAGAGACCACAGCGATGGGCTCGGCCGGCAGCCCCTTCCGACTTTGCCGAGTTGAAGTCAGGGAAGGCTGAGGCCGATATCCCACGTCTACAGTATCGGACAGTCCTGCAGTCCCCTGCAGCGAAAAGCCGAGGCCGGCTGAAACAGATAACGAAGCAGACGGGCCAGCAGCAGTAGTAGATACGTCGAGAGTCGTTGAGGCTGGTGAAATAGTGGAGAGAGCACACCGGCTCGGCTCCGAAGGAGGAGTCACAACCCTAGTGACAGCCTCAGATGTCGACTGGAGGGGGACCGTAGTCCCGGAACCAGGCATCTCTACACCAGAACACTCAACGGCTCCCGCAGTATCCACCACAGGAAAAGACTGCACATCCCCCACGGAGGAGGAATAACTCTCACCAGACAAAGTCGACTCGGGAGGCCCCGAACGACCACGTTCTCCTTTCCCGCGTGAGCGGGAGGCACGGCCACGAGAACGAACGACACGGTTTACTGACGCCCAGAAGGTGGAAGACCATGTTCCACAGACACCACACGGCCGCTCGGCCGAACACCCATTACAGGAGGAACAAGACAAATGTACATCGTCCACATGCTTTGGCAGCAGACATTGACCACAGGGAATTGTCCTGGGCATGATAGAGGTGAGAGGAGCAGAGAAGTGAACACAGAACACCCCCAAAGAAGAGAGAAAGGTGACAGAAACAAAGACCCCAGAAGGTCGACCGGGAACCACCCAACAGGAAGACTACTCTCAAAAGAAAGAAGAAACACTGCAGGAGTGGTACCCCGCTGACACCTAACTCTAACACAATTTGAAAATTTTGCAAAAAAAGCATTAACAATAATTGTGAAAAAATCTAAGTCCGAACCGCGTGGCACGCGAAATTCGCGAGCGACTCGAGAGAGAGCAAATAAAAATACATTATGGACATATAATAGAAAAGAGAATATATAAAACACTGTTCCTGAGAATACAAAGGATACACTGTGGTATAATGAATCAGGAATCATCAAACATCGAGCTGGTGGAACACTGATAAGCGTGCAAAAACATCTCGACACGAAGCGGATTTCAAAAAGAATGAGTCTTTAGAGACGGTATATGCGCACTGGCAACGGAAGTCGTGGAGTTGTACTTGGGAGAGAGCGTCCCGTACTGGGTCTGCGCCGGTTGCACTCGACCCAGTTTTGGCTTATTTTTATTGGTGCTTTTGCACCACTTTTCTTTCCCAACTTGCTTGGGAAAGACAAAAATAGAGAGTATTTTATCCGAGTTAGGGACTTCCACTGTAGTGCAAGCCTGTAGTAAACAATTGTGAGTAGGTTGATAAGAAATTGCTTTTAAGTCTTGAGAGGGTTAAATTAAAGATATTCATACAGGAATCAGATCAATTTTTCCTCTGCCACTTAAGGAAGAGGGTTAAAATGATTTCATTCTCTGTAGCTAAACAAAACAATAACATGTGTGTCTGACAGTCAGATGTTTACATTTGATGGAAAAGATAACAACAGAAACTCTAATAATTTGTAAAGAGAAATCTTACTGCACAAATGCTGCCTCATCATTTTTTCAATACCTTTTACCAGGCATCCCGAAAGAAACGGTGGCAGTTATTTTTAACCAATCCTTTCTACTGGTCCTAAGGATGCTTCACACCAAATAGAAGTTCTCTGTTCCCTGTGGTTTGGGAAATATGGGCTTTTGGATTTTTTTCTTTTTTTTGCCCCTGGGGTTGCCACAGGGCTGTGAAAAAAAAAAATTCTGGCATCAATCAGTTACTTAGGACCCACTTATACTACATGCCCAATTTGGTTGAAATTGGTCACCCGGTTTTTGAAAGAGAAATTTGGGGCAGAGCCCAAAATGGATATGCCCCCACAGAGAGCCCAAATATTGACGTACCAACTTCCCTTGAACAAACTTTAATCTCCATACCAAATAACAAGGCACTCCCTCTTGTGGTTTGTGGGAAGATTTTAAAAGATTTTTAAGCTTTTGGGGCATTAACCAGAGCCTGAATATGACCGCTGCTTCATTTTAACAAAATAGAAAGGGTATACTCCATAGATGGTCTGTGCAATATATGTTTGAATTTGGCCTAGTGGTTGTGAAGAAGTCTGCAAAAGTAAACAGACGACGGATGCTGGCTGACAGACCCTGTATGCCAAGTGATGGCAATAGCTCCCACTGACTTGGAGTCAGGTAAGCTAACTAGAGGTTCTGTGAGCAAGCTCACAAAGTGATACCCCCCGCGCCTCAGTTGTTGCACTTACGAGGACACAACCATATGATGAAGCAATTTCGCAGCTTCAGCAGCTTCGCAGCTTCAGGTTTTATTTCAGAAATCACACAAACTCAGGTACTACCGACCGACAGAACATGAAAAGAAACGTTCTAATATTATATCGGTACATTTTGTTGATAAGAGCCATTAACAAACTCCTTCTGATAACAGAGTACTTTTTATCTCCAATCATCTGTCTATGGGATTTGCATATCCTGAGTGAGGCAGATCTATCTTACCAAGCCTACGTGACCATCCTCATTTGAATATTTAATGAGTGCCAGTTTATTTCATTGTCAACAGCATTTTGTAAACAAAGATAGTGTCCCACTTTGTTACCATTAATACAGCTAACCACCTTTTTCATACACCATTCAAGAATGATCTTTCTGCCCATCAAACACAACATGACATCATCAAATCCATAATTTTATAAATGTCACTAGAATGTCAGCTGTATCATCAATATGTTGAAAAACCATCGTAATTAACTATAGTTTGTTTTGTAGTATATTCCTTTCATATCTTATACCTCACGTGACTTCTTTGCATTCTGATTGGCTGAAAGGTGATACCCTACTTCGTGTAGTTGTCCAGCACAGAGCTGAAGGGTCACCACATGTGAGCACTTTATGTTTTCTATTTTCTGCACGGGCACTATATGCATTTTTTGGTTACAAAAACATACAAAGCAACGATTTATCCAAAATGGTGGCAGAAAATCCCAGCCACCAATTAGACAATTCGATTTACATAAAAAATATACACTTTGTTTTTTTAGTGTCGCCGGAATAGCCACAAAGTTTTACGAGGTGATACGTTCTGATATATAGAGATTATTACCATTATGTGGATGTACAAAATATGTATCCGAGTCGAGCTCCAGGTTCTAAGGGCAGATCACGACGTGTCGAAGACTCATCGTGATCTACCCTTACAACCCAGAGTGAGACATTGGCAGAGGTGAGGAACAGTATCATTGTGTCGAACAATTATCAATATCCACACACTATTCTCATTTCTCCTTTATTGTTTAAAATAAAAACATCATTACATGTTTACAATTTGGATTGTAGATTATTTGGTTAATTTGCATTTTTGGGTTGTTCAATATAATATGAGGACTAGTGCATGGCTTGTCGTTGACTATGCCCATATAGTGCCCAGTGAGGTGGTGTAGTTCTCTCCGCATCGTGTCGGGAACTAAACCACTTCACTGGGCACTACATGTATATGGGCGTAGTCAACTCCAAGCCATGCACTATTCCTTAAATATGGAACTTTTTGGTGCTCTTTCCGAACATAAAATTCATTGTTCTCTATGATCAACCTGTAGAGCATAAAATTTTTACCATACAAGACGTTTTTATACCATGCTCGGGGGCATGGTGGCTCAGTTGGTAGAGGTGCAGGCTGCAAGCCAAGAGGTCCTCGGTTCGAATCCCACCTGCGGCAACCGCGTTGTGTCCTTGGGCAAGACACTTCACCCCGATTGCCTATATGGGGGCACGATGACGCTGTGTACTGAGGCGTACTGCACGTCAATGGTGCGCATGTCTTCAACCAATCTAACCCTGCCTGTGCTGCGGTGCAGAGTTCAGAGTTACGATGTTGGAGAGCTGACAGCTGCTCGTCGTTGCTCGGTGGTTCTCTCCAGGTACTCCGGCTTCCTCCACCCATAAAAACTGTCACGGTCACGATCAGCCATTGTGCATAAATATGTGACCTTAAACACCAATAAATAAATAAGTAATTATACCATGCTCACCTATGTTACTACCTGTCAAAAGCCTGTATGTTAATTTTAGCTTTTCACAAAACTACCGGTGTAAAGCTTCTACTGCGGTTAAAACGTATTCAATGGGAATTCCATTACACAAAACATTCACAATTTGCAATGTTTCATTCAAACATACAAAGTTTTGCAGTACTATCTACTACATGCAATGACTTATTAAGTTTAAAATACCTAGAATGAAATATTTAAAATAAAATTTAAGAATTGTTAATAACAATTGGACTAGAAAAGCAAAGTAAATTCAATCAACTTTGAAGATGTGTCTAGCTGTCAATCAAGCATTCACATGCCGCCAAAAGTAGTGCCTGCCGGTGCAGATGTAAACAAAACAAAACCATGTGTTTGCGATAGAAAGTATCATTTTTTCTCCATTTTAAGTGAGAGTTGATTATTTATTAAGAGCATGGTATAAATAAAAAAAAATAGGTACTAGGGTTAGTAATCAGATTTAAACCACTCGTAGAATAAAGGTTTTAACCACTTGACAGAGCCCCGTGGTTGAAACCCTTATCCTACTTGTGGTTTAAATCTGATTACCAGCCTTAATACCTATTTTTTCTATATGATACCACTGATGTCAGGTGGGGTGTGGTAGGAGAAAAACTTCCCTCGAATGGTGTGGGGATGTGATAGACAAATCTCATTCTCAGACAAGCCTGGTGTCTGGGTCAAAAATCATTCCCGTCAGGTGAGAATTCCCTATTTCACCCCCACACCACTTCAGGATAATAATAGTCCTTGGCAGAGAAATACAGTACGATCGTCGTGGAAAGGTCAAAGTCAACGCATGTGAAATATTTCTATGCATGCATTAACAGTGAATCTGCGACATAAAACAATGGAATTGCTGTATAACCCGGTGCTTCTTTCATTGAATATTCGCTTAAAACTGCTGATTGTTGACTGAGAAAAGAGCCTGTGGGCAACACTGCCAACACATGGATTTTGACCATTCCACAGCAGCATTGATGTACATTTGTTGCAGGTTAATTTTAATATAGCTGATACACTAGACCTTATTTAACCCCCTTTGTACCTCACATGGAAATCCTAATGGTGGCATTCTTAGACTGAGTTGAGTACATATGATAAGTTTGGTGGTGATACAGTAGGCGGTGTAAAGTTAGGTAACAAACAAGCACACAACACAAATTTTTCACATACTATAGTACAAATTAACTGAGGAAAACTTGGCCACTTCCCTTGGGTGAAAACCTCTTTTGCAAAGTTCAGAAGAAAACAAGATCTCTGTGAGTTTGGAGGGGGGGGGGGTGTTTAATCAACTGAACCAAGAATGGAATATGAATTCTGCTCCTTGTGTAATATAAGTGGTTCTCTGAATGACCATTCATCAAATAGTATATGATTAATAAAACAATGTGTTGCCACATCTACTGTTTTATACCAACTCTCAAGAAATAACATTATGGTAAGACTCAAGGAGAATGTTCAATCACAACTGATAACAATCTTGGATAGATTAAGTGAACATGGATTGATTTTTAGACTGTGTTTAATTTTTTTACAAAAACTTTAATTGATTTATTGTGGACATGTTGTAACAAGAAATTTCCTCTTCCTGTGTAAAACAATTATTCATATGTTATAAGAAACTGAAACAAGATCTAATGTGAACCAACTGAAGAAATGAAGAAAATTTGGTTTGAGAAATAAAAATGAAATTTAATCAGTTATGTTAATTCCTCTAAAGTTGGCAACCCTTGAAGACCCAAGTAAAGCAAATATTGTACTTTCAGACCAAGTGCAGCAAAATGTACATAGGCCTAAAAAAGTTAAAAATATGTTTCTCAGGCCCCCCCCCCCCCCCCCGGTCCTTTGGCTGCTGTATGCTCTCTTTTTGAAACCAATGCAAACTTAAAAAAAAAAAAAAAAAAATAGTTTGATATTTTACCAAGGTTAATAAAATTGAGAAAGTTGTCCCTTGAGTGCAACAAGCTTAAGGCTTTGCAATGCTTTGGCATTGCAAAGTCTTCTAGCACTCAAGAGATGAAATACACCATTTCCCATGCTATTCTGTAGATTATGAGGCCTAAAAAATAAAATAATCCAAGAACAAGAACTTTTGATGGCAAAGAAATAATTTCAAAAATAAAGAGCACTGCCAAGCGTGGCTAAATACACCTGTTAGTCATTTTGAATTGTGTTACCACAAAATACAAAATGAAAGTGTCAATGACACTGTAGCTCAGCTTGTTTAAGACATGTACATGTATAGTATGTGACACAGCAATGACAAACATCTTGGTAATGACCTGATAACAAAGGTACATGTAATGTACTGTAACGGTCTGTACATAAATGCTGACCTTAGCCTGTAACAAATATATAGGTAAAGTATTGTAAAGGTGGGTGACAGTCAGATGCTAAACTAGAAAAGAAATCTTTTGAGTCCCAGAGTGGGTCTGACTGAACCCCAAAATATTTGTTCTCATAGCACAGTGAAAACAAAGGCACCCCAAAACACACTCGTTCCTGTCCCAAGGTGAAAACAAAGGGACCCAAATTTCTTGAAGATCAGTTCATAAATACGAGCCGTATAGAAGTTGTGACAAAAAACTGATTGGACCTAATTTCGGTACAAAATGGCCACTGGCAGCCATCTTGAATTTTGGACTGCACCCAGAAACACTAGTTCTCGTCTCAAGGTGATAACAAAGGTACCCAAGAAGTTTCGTGAAGATTGGTTCATAAATACAGCTTCTTGCCTGAGACATATTGATATGGGCACTTACTGTGTACAAGTCACACTGAATAAATCAAAGTTCATCTAATTTGCATAATTTCTGCATGAGAAAAAAACCTGTACTATATTACATGTTTCTAAACATTCATACAAAAATTTATTCAAACCAGAACTTTCATACAGAAGTTCTGTACAAAAAACTGATTGCACTAATTTTGGTACAAAATGGCTGCTGGGGCCATCTTGAATTTCGGACCACACCCAAAAACACTCGTTCTCATCCCACGGTGATAACAAGGTACCCAAGAAGTTTCGTAAAAATCGATTCATAAATACGGGCTCTAGCCTGAGCCGTATAGAAATTGTATACAAAAAACTGATTAGACCTAATTTCATTACAAACTGGCCACTGGCAGCCATCTTGAATTTTGGACCGCACCCAGAAACACTTGTTCTCGTCCCAAGGTGATAACAAAAGTACCCCAAAAGTTTCGTGAAGATTGGTTCATAAATACAGACTCTAGGCCGAGCTGTATTGACATGTGCACTTACTGTGTATAAGTGGCGCTGAATAAATCAAAGTTCATCTAATTTGCATAATTTCTGCATGAGAAAAAAAACTGTATTATATGTGATGTATCCCATGGTACTAAACATTCACACAAATTATTTATTATTTATTGGTGTTTAAGGTCATATATTTATGCACAATGGCTAATCATGACCGTGACAGTTTTATGGGTGGAGGAACCGGAGTACCTGGAGAGAACCACCGAGCAATGGCGAGCAACTGTCAGCTCCCCAACATACTAACTCCACACAAGCAGGGTTAGCATTGGTTGAAGACAAGTGCACCATCGACGTGCAGTACATCTTAGTACACAATGCCACTGTGCCCCCACGCAGGCAATGGAGATGAAGTGTCTTGCCCAAGGACACAACATGCTTGCTGCAGGTGGGATTCGAACCGAGGACCTCTTGGCTTGCAGCCTGCACCTACATTCACACAAAAAATTATTCAAAACAGCGCTTTCATATGGAAGTTCTGAACAAAAATTTGATTGCACCTAATTTTGTACAAAATGGCTGCCATCGGCCATCTTGAAATTCAGACCGGACCCCAAAACACTCGTTCTCGTCCCATGGTGATACCAAAGGTACCCAAGAAGTTTTGTAAAGATTGGTTCATAAATACGGCCTCTAGCCCGAGCCGTTTTGGCATTTGCACTTACTGTGCTGAAAGTAACACAAAATACATCAAAGTTAGTCTAATTTGCATAATTTACGCACGAGAAAAAAACCCGTATTATATGTGATGTATCCCGTGGTACTAAACATTCATACAAAAAATTATTCAAATCAGAGCTTTCATATGGAAGTTCTGCGCAAAAATCTGATTGCACCTAATTTTGTACAAAATGGCTGATAGCGGCCAACATGAATTTTGGATCGGACCCCAAAACACTCGTTCTCGTCCCACGGTCATAACAAAGGTAACCAAGAAGTCTTGTAAAGATCGGTTCATAAATACGGCCTCTAGACCGAGCCGTATTGAATTGTTGACAGACGGACGACTGGCCATGGCATAAGCTCAAATTTGACTTATGTCAAAGTTGAGCTAAAAAATAAGTCTATAAATATGAGAGCCCAAGTAATTAACTGGCAGAGTGCGAGAAGTCACTATCTGAGCATTAATATGAAGAGCAGGTACCCCAGCCTAAAGGTGTCATATTCTGTGGATGTGCTTCATATTATCTTAGAAGTGAAATCACTTAGTCTATAAGGGTTAGCCATGTTACAATTTATGGGCGAATGCCAAGAGGCACTCTCCCATAAATTGTAACAAGGCAAAGACATATGAACATTTATTGATAATCAAAAATAGCACTCTACCAGAGTTAAGCAGCCACTGAATTTATTATATTTTTTTTTCTGAACTGAATATAAATTTTTCAGAAAATTTATTGGTATTCAAGGTCATACCCAGGAATAGGCAATATCGAGACCACAACACAAGCATAAAGTCAAGGTTTGGCAAGCATTTATACCTATGCTGCCTACTTTAGAGAGGCTATTACAGAGTCCTATTTTACCAATAAAACAGAACTTGTCCAATAAAACAAAATTTGTCTACAGTTGAAACTAGAAGTCCTGTCACTGTATTGTGCACTATTTTGTAATAATAGCGCGCTGAGTAAGTGCGTTTTTCTGCCCCTGCCAAACTACACCATTAGCATAACTCAATTCATGTACAAAAACACTGTGCCCAGCTCTGTACAATTCTATACTATTAAATAGAGATCATTTACATCATTCCTAACCTCTACTGGGATACACGTACATGTACATATAATGACATACATGGATATTAACCCTTTACCCAACGCAGACGATTTCAAAATTTATTATTTTAAATATCATTTTTTAAATTTTTTCAAAAGTTTCAACAAAACCATATCATGTGACCCCTCTTTGGAACGAGCTCGATGAGCTCGTTCCAAAGAGGGGGTCACATAATATGGTTTTGTTGAAATTTTTTGAAAATTTTTTTCAGCTGCTGAATTTGCATATTACGTGGGCGGATACGGGCAATCCGTTGGGTAAACGGTTCTGACTGCATATACAGAATGAAGAGGGTTGATTACTACCGACTCACAGTGCCATTTCTTTTCTTTTTTTTACGCTCAAAAAGTATTCATAATTGTTCATCATAGAAGCAGAAAAAACACTAACAAACTTTCATCACATGGACCACCAGTTTGCAAGTGTTTCTTGTGTTTTGTCCTCGGGAACTGTAAATAATTAAGTGATAAAATCTGTACCACAGCGATTTAGTAGTAATCCACCCTCCACATACTGTAGTCTCAATATTTTCTTTCTGTTTGATCGGTTCAGTTCGTAATTTCACTACCGATCTCGCAAATAGCGCATTACATTTTGCAGTGAACAGTGCAAACGCTCTTTATTTCAGACTTTATTCTGTTGCTGTAAGGAGCGCATTAACTAACGAGCATTTTCTGTGATAATTGTGACAGGACCTCTAGTTTCAAATGTACCATGAAAAAACTTGCCCTTCACATTAAAATTTTCAATGTAAATATAATTAATAAACATGACTATCATTCTTTGTTACATTTCTTTTAACCCTTTACCCACCATAACTACCAGATATGATAACTTTATTTACAAAATTCACCAATCAAATTTTGCTATTTTCACAATATTTTTGCACTCTAAACAAAGCTTATGCCTCTCATTGAGCTTGTTCTAATGTGGGTCATAAACTATGTTTCTCAAGAAAAAAATGAAAGTTTTTAATTGTTTAATAAATTTCTTTTGCATATGTCATTGGGGAGTTGTGTCAAGTAAAGTGCTGAAATCACATCACTGCTGTAGAAACACACTAAAAATCAAGTTCAGCCATTACCTAACGGATCAGTAGCATCCGCCAGCATAAATTGAGAAGCTGAAAAAAAAACAAATTTTTCAAACAAATTTCACAGAACCATAACAGGTGACCCCCTTATTGGAATGAGCTTATCAAGCTCATTCAAATGGGATGGGGGAGGGGCACAATATAGTATTTTTGAAAGGTTTTGAAATATTTGAAGAATATTTGAAGAAAAAAAATATTAACATAAATTTTAACTGGTTGAGTGCTGGAAGCAACTATCATGGCTCTACTGAAAAAGTATTGGAAGCCACTGTAGTGGCTCTATGCTATATTCATTAGCTAGTGTTGCTTAGCAGAAGAAACAAAAATGTTTATATAAAAGTGTTTTGGTGTAATTTATTGGAGAGTGCAAATAAGCACTCTCCAATAAATTGTAACAATTTTTAATTTTTATGAATAAAATCTTACCAAAATAGGGCTCCCTTTGATGAAAAGAATGGTATCCTTGAAAAAAATACTTGTGTTACAAATTGCCTTTGAATAATCATTTAGCACTCGAACAGTTAATATTGTGTGTGTTGGATAAACGTTAATGGGAATGAATCAGGAAAAGTTTAATATGTTGTACACGTTGCATATTATTTTTTCATGATTTAAAGAAAGTGAGAACACAAGACCATAGTTAAACCCCCAAAGACTCTTCTGAACTATCAACATTTTATCCACAAATACAGGCAGACCATTCACTTCTCATTTTCAATACCATCTTTTGTTTTTACCCTGCAGAGAAGAATACCACTATTATGACACAAGCAGTCACAGCAAAGGCCATAGACATCCATTTAAGAATATTTAGACAATCATTTTGCTTTTTTAGTCAAGTTTCCCACAGCTGGTATAACAGTTGCTTTTGTCCCTGAGCCTGCTGAAAGTGTAGCCACATTAGAATTTGATAAAACAGCTTGAATGGCTGGTCTGTTAGCAGTTGTTGGTTGCGAATCCCACTTGCTTTTTCTTTTCTTTTCATCTGAAATAGACAGAAAATTACACTGAAAAAAATGACTATCAAAATGGACCAACATCAGGTTATCCCTTTACCCAATATACACAATATCCAAATTTATTAATTTAACTACTAATTTTAAAAAAAAATTCAACAAAACGATATCATGTGACCCCTCATTGGAATGAGCTCATTCCAATGAGGGGTCACATAAGGTTTTGTTGAGATTGTTTTAAAAATAGTATGCTTTCAACTGCTCAGTTTGTATATTAAGTGGGCAGATGCGGCCAATTCATTAAGAAAAGGGTTAACCCTATACCTAATGCAACAGACATATCCAATCAACATTATTTATTTATTTATTTATTTTATTATTTTTCAATTTTGCCTCAAAAACTTTGCTTATGACTCCACATTTGACCTTGAAACAAACTTGATGAGCTTGTTCCATTGGTTGGTCATAAGCCATCATTTTGAGACAAAAAATGAAATATGTTAGTTATTCAAGACAATTTTCCTTACCACAGTACACAAGCACTGCTTCACTCCCCAGGCTTCCCATGGGGAAAGTTATTCAGATAATCCACGTTTAATTGTGATATAAATGCAGAACGCAACTCACATATTTCTGCACAATGGCTAATTGTGATAGCAACATGGATATAAACTAGAGCTGGGTCGGCGTCAGTATTTTCAGTACGGTTTCGGTTTTGGACCACCACTGAAAAACTGCATCGCATTAATTTGAAAACACCGACATTTTCAGTGGCAGGTAAAATCCATTGTCCATTCTGCATTTTTATAGTTTTGATATTTGACAATGGCGGAACAAGCTAAAAGTCGATTGTTAAGGAAATTCATTCCATCCACAACAGAATACTTTTTCCCATAACTGACACTTTGCATATTCACTTTGAATAAAATTAAATTTGCCACTGTTTTACAACTTCTTTCATTTTTCCAGAGCAGAAAGACACTCACAGGAAACTCTGCATTTTTATCGAACGGAAAGTTAAAACCCAACCTGAACTCTACAAATTTGTGCGTAATTTGAACTTTACAGTATACATCAATAAGCTAAACATTCTTTTCAGTTCCATTAATTTATCTTTGTCAAGGACTGATGATGTTTCGATGTTGTTCCCACACTGCACTGGGTAAGCAAGTTTGCAAAATCAACCTAAATTCAATGAATGAACTTGACCTGTTCCACCACCGATAACTGCACCGCAACTGCGGTTTTACTTCTTAAAAAATACTGACACTCACACCAACTTGAAAATTCACCACCGACCCACCTCTAATATAAACTGATACAAAGTCAAGTCCAGCCAATCGTTTATACACAGATTATCTATTTTAGAGGACTTCCACCACAGGCATTGGTGACCAGGTCCTATTTTACCAGTAAAATAGAGCTTGTTTACCACAATAAACAAGAACTGCTTCACTTCTGGTGGTTCCCATGGGAATAACTTTCTAAAATGCATATCAAAATCTGATGATGGAGGCAAATACCATTGCATGGAACCTATACAATGAAAGTGTCAATGACACTGTAGCTTAACCTGACTGTGTGTTGTGTTTGATGAAAAGGATAATGTTCAATGTTTATAAATGGATTATGAAATAAGACAAGAATTGTGATAATTGGGAATATGTTAATTTCTGTTCCCTGTATTCTATGTTTTCAATAAAAATAATTTGAGGTGTAGACTGTACTAAAAATTGAGGGGTGGGTTAATGTGGCCCTCACAGTTGATGTATGTGGCCCTCACAGTTAATGTTTGTGGCCCTCACAGTTAATGTATGTCAACCAAAGTTATCAAGTTACAGTTAAATTATTCCAAAACGAGTCATCCTATCAAGTTACAATAAAATCCCTTCATAAATATGGCCTTTAGACTGTGCTAAAGGTTTTCGGGCTTCCAGCCTGTGTAGCGATCATATTTGACCGATCGCAACCAAAAGGGGACGTCCTCATCTAGACATCATACAGAGCCATCCTACCAAGTTACAATGAAATCCCTCCATATTAAATATGACCTGTAGATTGTGCTAAAAGCTTTTGGGTTTCAGGCTTGGGCAGCCATCACAGTTGACAGATCATGACCAAAAGGGAACATTCTCATCTAGATATTATAGAGTCATCCTACCAAGTTACCATGAAATCCCTTCATAAATATGACCTGTAGAATGTGCTAAAGGTTTTTGGGCTTTGGGCTCCTGTAGCCATCACAGCTAACCAATCACGACCAAAAGGGGATGTTCTCATCTAGACATTTTATGGAGTTATTCTACCAAGTTTTAATGAAATCCCTCCATAAATACGACCTGTGGACTGTGCTAAAGCTTTTTGGTTTTGGGCTCGTGCAGTTATCATGGCTGACAGATCATGACCAAATGGGGAAGTTCTCATCTAGACATCATATCGAGTCATCCTACCAAGTTACAATGAAACCTCTCTATATTAAATATGATCTGTAGACTGTGCTAAAAGTTTTTTGGTTCCGTGCTTGGGCAGCCATCACGGTTGACAGATCATGACCAAAAGGGGACGTTGTCATCTAGATATTATACAGAGTCATCCTACCAAGTCACCATGAAATCTCTTCATAAATACGACATGAAGACTGTGCTAAAGGTTTTCGGGTTTGGGACTTGGGCAGCCATCACAGTTGACCAATTGCGACCAAAAGGGGATATTCTCATCTAGATATGATCTCAAACCTGCAAATGAAATTTTGTGACGATCGGACAAGAACTACGGGGTGTAGCCTGTGCTAAAGGAAAATGTGAACAGACTCACAGACTTCCACATGCGTGATGGCAATAGCTTATCTTGACTTTGTCAAGTTAAGCTAAACAAGAGGCCCCAGGGGGCCTGAGGGCGCTCACCTGACATGGTAGTCTAAATATCAAACCAGGGACTTGACTTGAATAAGCTGCATATGCCCCTCCTAAGAAAAGCATATACCAACTAGATGAAGCGATTGTGCCCACACAATACACAGGATTTTCCTTCTATTTTCAGTTCCTGCACTTTAACGTCCCAAAATTGAGATAAACACATAAAAAACTGATTTTTTTTCCCAAACAAAATACTTTCAGCCTAAATTTTTTTCTTCATCTTAAAACGCATAAAAAAATGCTAAAACTAATTTCCGGATTTTGGTCCAAAATTTTCTAAGTCCCACCCGGACCCAAAATTTTCCGGGGAAAAAATTTTTTTTTTTTTTGTCTTAAAATTGACAGAAATGCATGAAAAACAAAAAAAAATGTTTTTCGGATTTTGGTCCAAAATTTTCTAAGTCCCACCCGGACCACAAATTTTCAGGGGAAAAAAAACATTTTTTTTTTTTTTTTGTCTTAAAATTTACCGAAACGCAGAAAAAAAAAAAAAAAAAAAATTTCCGATTTTGGTCCAAAATTTTCCAAGTCCCACCCGCACCCCAAATTTTCAGGGGAAAAAAAAAAAAAAAAAATAATCCTCATATTGCACTAAGTTAAAATTCGGGCTCCCATAGGGAGCCCAAATATGAACCCAGAGAATCGATTTGAACAAACTTGAATCTGACCCCCCAAGAGATGTTCTAAACCAAATATGAAAGAATTCTGCCTGGTGGATCTGAAGAAGAAGATTTTTAAAGAATAATCCTCATTTTGCACTAAGTTAAAATTCCGGCTCCCATAGGGAGCCCAAATATGAACCCAGGGACTCGATTTGAACAAACCTGAATCTGATCCCCCTAGAGATGTTGTATACCAAATATGAAAGAATTCTGCCTTGTGGATCTGAAGAAGAAGATTTTTAAAGAATAATCCTCATATTGCCCTAAGTTAAAATTCGGGCTCCCATAGGGAACCCAAATATGAACCCAGGGACTCGATTTGAACAAACTTGAATCTGACCCCCCTACAGATGTTGTATACCAAATATGAAAGAATTCTGCATGGTGGATCTGAAGAAGAAGATTTTTTTTGATTTTGGAAAGAAATTCATGGGTGCTATCAGAGTTATGCCCCCTGTGGTGCCCCCTGTGGGCGTGGCAACTTTATTTGAACAAACGTGAATTGACATATGATAGGGAACATGCACAGCAAATTTTGTTGAATTTGGTCCAGTAGTTTGTGAGGAGACGTGAATAATGTAAAGTTTACGACGGACGGACGGATGGACGGATGGATGGACGGATGGATGGATGGACGGACGGACGACGGACAGAAAGTGATTAGTAAAGCTCCCCTTGAGCTTCGCTCAGATGAGCTAAAAATTGTATTTGGTGGGTGGAGTATATATATTTAAAATCCAACTTCAAGAGAAAATAGTTTGGTGACAGTCATGCATTAAAAATTTACCACAACTGGTTCATAAATCTAGTAGTTTTGTCCACAACATTTCCATATGGAAATCAATAATAAATTATAGTTCAAGTGGAGATAATTCAAACAAAAACTAATGTGTGTACTTGTCAAACTTGCTTATATCACGTATGAGAAGTTTCATCAAAATTGGTTCATAAATGTGGAGGAAGTTTCACACATTTCATATAGAAATAAATATGGAATCTAAGAACAAGAGGAGACAAGTTGGTTAAAATTCTTGCAACACAAAAAGTTCGGAAAACTCTGCATATTCATTAGCATGTGATTCAGCCAATTAAAATATGGAAAAAAATCTTGCTTTTTAGGTATTTTCCATAATTTTATGATGTGTTAGTGAGCGTTTTTTTTAGATCCTTTAAACAATTCTGAAAATAGTTTGAATTGTTTCGGTAATTTACTTCTGCACTCTAGATGACGAAAACCCATTGTTTTGGGCACCAAAAACTTTTTGCAATGCAGCTGCAAATTTAATCAACTGCTTGTTTGACAGAGCTCACTGAGCTCTGTCAAACAATATATAATTGTTTCAATTTTTATAGTATTATCAAAGAGATTGCCAGGTATAAAAACTATGAGGTAGATTTTCATTGACAAGGGTGGTGCCTTTCAACCAGGACATTTTTTTTAATAGTTTGTTTAAATAGCATTCATTATGCATGAGAATTTTGATCAAAATTAGATCATAAATGTATGAGAGTTGTGCAGAAAAGAAGTTGATAAGGACAATTATAAAGACAGATCAACAGATACCAGGGAAATTTGCATCAGAAAAAGCTTCAATGACAAAACAAGGCCTTAAAATTTGTCCCAATTTGCAAGAATCAGTTTTGATTCTTGTGAATTCCTGCTGCGAGAATCAATTTTCAGTTCATAAATAATTTAGATTTTGTGAGTGCTGTTATACACTTGTAAGTGCAACCGTTGGATGTCCGATAGTAAAGAACCAAATGCCTATTTATATATTTACTCTAGTTTAACCCTTAACCCTTAAGGGCCTGGACAATTGTCGTGAATTCACACCAGACCACAGCCTGTACACATCCAGTGGCTCAGGCCTATAAAAATTCAAAATCTGTTTCTCAGGCCCTCCCGCATGGTTCTTTTGGCTGCCGCATGCTGTCTTTTTATAACAAATGTAAACTTAAAAAAAATAATAATTAAATGGTTTATGTCTGGTATTTTACCCAAGTTAAAAAAAATTCATAAATTTGTCCCTTGAGTGGAAGAAGGCTTTGCAATGCTTTAGCATTGCAAAGCCTTCTTGTTCTCCAGGGACGAAATACACCACCATCCACGCTATTCCGTAGATTACGAGGCCTAAAACGTAAATCAAGAACATGAACTTTTGACGGCAAAGAAATAATTACTGAAATAAAATAAAAAACCACTCGCCCACATGAAATTTTACAAATAATTGCCTGAGAAACAGAAGATCTACTTTGTGTGGCCTTAACAGTGATTTCTAGTCAAGTCTTGGCTGCCTTCACATCCAGTGGCTTAACAGTGATTTCTAGTCAAGTCTTGGCTGCCTTAACTGGTAGAGTGCTGGAAGCCCATATTTGGGCTTTATTATGAAGAGCAGGTGCTTCAACTTAAAGGCATCATTTTTGGTGAATGAGCTTCATACTACCTTTGAAGTTAAATAATTTTGTCTGTTAGGATTTGCCTTGTTACAAATCATGAGAGAGTGCCCATAGGCACTCTCTCATGAATTGTAACAAGGCAAAGATGCAAAAATAATTCAGCACTCTACTAGTTAACAGGAACTTGAAACCACTGCCTATGTGATTTGTGTATTGTGAACAGGACCTACTCATGATGGCATTTTAAGGGTACCTGTTCTGCGATTCTAAAATTTGGAAATAAGCCTCTAAGTATTAAGGCCTCGTTCCAGTTTTTGTGACTTCTTGTCTAACAAGTTTCAACATACAGGCTTTTGGTGATCTTGCTGAAGGATGTTTAAGAAACTTGGCAGTGGTTTCTACTGAAGTCTTGGCTGCCTGCATAGGAAGCCAAGACTTCAGTAGACACCACTGCTAAGTCAAAGTGTTACCTTATTAAGAGTAAAAATAAGTGGAATTCTCCAGATCTTTATGAAAACTTTTGGAATCTATGCCTAGAATCAAATGATCTTTTCGCGAGACTCAAAGTTGATTCTCATTGTTTTTGTTGCGAGAATCATTTGTGGGAATCGATTCTGATTCTCGTATTAAGTCCTCAAAAGCAAAACTGAGTTTAATATGACAAGTTTCCGAGAAGATTCAAACCTGGATTATCAGTAGGTGCTTTCTTTGTTGCTGTAACAAATTCTACCTGTGAATGACAAAAAGAGAAAAATATGCAAAATTAACAAGATGCATATAAACAAAGCCAGTTTTCAACAATACACTAAGGCCTATGAATTTATTTTTTATGTTTCTCAGGCTATTTTGCTTCAGTTTTATGACGAGGAAGGGAGGCTTTTTTCTTTTGAATTTATTTGTTAATGTACAACAGTCCTGTAACTAGTTGGAATTAAAAACAATTTATGAATTGCACTATTATGTGGGAAAAAAAACCCCAATGTTTTCAGCAGTGGAAATATCCCATAATACAATTGTAAAGTTAACCAACTATATCTTGTTTGACAGGGCTCACTGAGCTCTGTCAAACAAGATATCGTTGGTTAAATTTTTCATCTTATTAGTGCAAAGTAGTATCATTGATAAGATTTCCAGGTAAAAATACGAAATGACGCAGGCAGTAGGTTTTCATTGAGGGACATGCTTGAGAAACAAGAATTTTTTTTTATATAACCTAATTTTTATTCTCTTAATTTCAAACTTCTTTTTTACCTTACAAATATCTTGAAAAATCAAGTGGTGAGACAAGGAACAACATAAATTTCTGAAATGTACGCAAACAATATATTTATTTACTGGAGTCTGACACTTTCCACAACAGTGTCATATCATGTCAGACAGTGGTCCACTTTCATCTCTTGAAAGAGCTTTCTATGGCAAATACTGATGATACATGTTAAGAAATCGATTCAATTAATTATTTTATATGGCCATTTTCCATGCCGATTTGCAGGAATATCATACATGCTATAGTTATTGTTATCTCCCTTAAGATACCTGATAACCTACTTTCCACCCATGTTAAAAAAAGGCACTGATGCTATCATGCAAAATCGCTTAACATTGGTTATTGGGAATTAGCCCTCATCCAATGAAAGTGTCAATGACACTGTAGCTCAACTTGTCAAGACAAAGACATGTACATGTATAGTATGTGACACAGCAATGACAAACATCTAGGTAATGACCTGATAACAAAGGTACATATAAAGTATTGTAACGGTCTGTACATAAATACTGACCGTTGCCTGTAACAAATCTATAGGTAAAGTATTGTAAAGGTGGGTGACAGTCAGATGCTAAACTAGAAAACAAGAGGCCCCAGGGGGCCTGAGGGTGCTCACCTGACATGGTAGCCTAAATATCAACCCAGAGAATTGATTTCCACAAGTTGCATCTGCTCCTCCTAAGAAAAGCTGAAACCAAATATCCAAATATTCTGACCAGTGGATCTAAAAAAAGATTTTTAAAGAATATTCCTCATATTGAACTAAGTCATAATTCGGGCTCCCACAGGGAGCCCATATATGAACCCAGGGACTTGGCTTTAACAAACCTGAATCTCACACCCCTAAGGATTCTGCACACCAAATATCAAAACATTTCGACTGCTGGATCTGAAGAAGAAGATTTTGAAAGAAAATTCCTCATTTTGAACCAAGTTACAATTCGAGCTCCCACAATCAGCACAAATATGGACCTAGGGACATGGCTTGAACAAACTTGAATCTTACCCCCCTAAGGATGCTGCATAAAAAGTATCAAAAGCATTCATCTGCTGGATCTGAAGATTTTTAAAGAAAATTCCTCATTTTGAACTAAGTTGTCATTCAGGCTCCCATAGTAAGCCCAAATATGAACCAAGGTACTTGGCTTGAACAAACTTGAATCTCAGCCCCCTAAGGTTGCTCCATGCCAAATATCAAAACATTCCAACTGCTGAATCTGAAGAAGAAGATTTTTAAAGAAAAATTCCTCATACCATGGACTTGGCTTTAACACACTTGAATCCCCCCCCCCCCCCCCCCCCCCAAGAATGCTACTCACCACATATCAAACCATTCCGACTGCTGGATCTGAAGAAGATTTTTTAAGAAAATTCCTCATTTCGAACAAAGTTACAATTCAAGCTCCCACAGTGAGCCCAAATATGGACCTAGGGACATGGCTTGAACAAACTTGAATCTCACCCCCCTAAGGATGCTGCATACCAAATATCACAAGATTCTGCCTGCTGGATCTTGAGAAGAAGATTTTCAAAGAAATTTGCCTGAAATGCACTAAGTTCGAATTTGGGCTTCTATAGTGAGCCCAAATATCAATCCAGGTGGCCGATTTGAACAAACTGGAATCAGATCCACCCCACAATGTTGCATACCAAATATCAAAAGATTCTGCCTGCAGGATCTGGAGAAGAAGATTTTTGAAGAAATTTGCCTGAAATGCACTAAGTTCGAATTCGAGCTTCTATAGTGAGCCCAAATATGAATCTAGGGAGCCGATTTGAACAAAATAGAATCAGATCTACCCCACAATGTTGCATACCAAATATCAAAAGATTCTGCCTGCTGGATCTGGAGAAAAAGATTTTTTAAGAAATTTGCCTGAAAAGCACTAAGTTCAAATTTGGGCTCCTATACTGAGCCCAAATATAAACCCAGGGAGCCGATTTGAACAAACTTGAATCAGATCCACCCCACAATGTTGCATACCCAATATCAAAAGATTCTGCCTGCTGGATCTTGAGAAGAAGATTTTCAAAGAAAATATAAACCCAAGGGGCCGATTTGAACAAACTTGAATCAGATCCACCCCACAATGTTGCATACCAAATATCAAAAGATTCTGTCTGCTGGATCTGGAGAAGAAGATTTTCAAAGAAATTTGCCTGAAATGCAGTAAGTTCAAATTTGGGCTCCTATACTGAGCCCAAATATAAACCCAGGGGGCCGATTTCAACAAACTTGAATCAGATCCACCCCACAATGTTGCATACCAAATATCAAAAGATTCTGCCTGCTGGATCTGGAGAAGAAGATTTTTTAAGAAATTTGCCTGAAATGCACTAAGTTCGAAATCGGGCCCCTATACTGAGCCCAAATATGAACCCAGGGGGCCGATTTGAACGAACTTGAATCAGATCCACCCTCCAATGTTGCATACCAAATATCAAAAGATTCTGCCTGCTGGATCTGGAGAAGAAGATTTTTTAATGTTTTTCCCATTGCCTACAGTGTTAAAAAGTGCTGACTCAGCACTTTTTCAAAGTCCTGAAACTGTACCCTATGATAAAACCGATGGCAATTTTTTTTTACCAATTCTTTCTGTTGGTCCTAAGGAAGCTTCACACCAAATAAAAATTCTCGTTGCAATGCAGTTTTGGAGATATGGGCGTTTTAATTTTTTTCTATTTTTAGCTCCTGCGGTTCCCATGGGGCTACGGGAAAAAAAAAATCTGCATAAATTAGGTACTTATGACCCAATAAGCCCTCACATAAAATTTGGTTCAAATCAGCTTCTCGGTTTGGAAAATAGAAATTTTGGGCGGGGCCAAAAATTTTGCCCCTCCCATAACGATGCCATGTATAGCCCCACAAACTTCTCTTGAACAAATCTGAGTCTACACCTCAAAAGGAAGCTGCACACCAAATATCAAGTCTCTGCTACTGCTGGTTCATGAGAAGAAGATTTTTTAAGATTTCAGCCCACTTTTTTGGGTGTGGCCCTACCCACGGGCGAGGCAACTTGATTTGAACAAAATCAAATTGCGATGTCATAACAAACTATTATCTCAAATATCAATTAAATTGGTTCAGCGGTTTGGGAGGAGAAGACGCAAACACCATGTTCACGGACGACGGACGGTGAGTGATCACTATAGCTCTCCTGACTGAAAGTCAGGTGAGCTAAAAATCTTTGAGTCCCAGAGTGGGTCTGACTGAACCCCAAAATATTTGTTCTCATAGCACAGTGATAACAAAGGCACCCCAAAACACACTCGTTCCTGTCCCAAGGTGAAAACAAAGGTACCCAAGAAGTTTTGTGAAGATCAGTTCATAAATACGAGCTGTATAGAACTTGTGACAAAAAACTGATTGGACCTAATTTCGGTACAAAATGGCCACTGGCAGCCATCTTGAATTTTGGACCGTACCCAGAAACACTCATTCTCGTCCCAAGGTGATAACAAAGATACCCAAGAAGTTTTGTGAAGATCGGTTCATAAATACAGCCTCTACCCTGAGCCGTATTGACATGTGTGCTTACATTGTGTAAGTAGCACTGAATAAATCAGAGTTCATCTAATTTGCATAATTTCTGCACGAAAAAAAAACTCTTACAATATGTGATGTATTCCATGTTACTAAACATTCATACAAAAATTTATTCAAATCAGAACTTTCATACAGAAGTTCTGCACAAAAGACTGATTGCACTAATTTTGGTACAAAATGGCTGCTGGTGGCCATCTTGAATTTCAGACCACACCCAAAAACACTCGCTCTCATCCTACGGTGATAACAAAGGTACCCAAGAAGTTTCGTAAAGATTGGTTCATAAATATGGCCTCTAGTCTGAGCTGTATAGAAGTTGTGTACAAAAAACTTATTAGACCTAATTTTGGTACAAAATGGCCACTGGCAGCCATCTTGAATTTTAGACCGCACCCAGAAACACTCGTTCTCGTCCCAAGGTGATAACAAAGTTACCCAAGACATTTCGTGAAGATCAGTTCACAAATACAGACTCTAGTCTGAGCCGTATTGACATGTGTACTTACTGTGTGTAAGTCGCACTGAATAAATCAAAGTTCATCTAATTTGCATAATTTCTGCACGAGAAAAAAACCCGTATTATATGTGATGTAACCCATGGTACTAAACATTCACACAAAAAATTATTCAAATCAGCGCAAAAATCTGATTGCACCTAATTTTGTACAAAATGGCTGCCATCGACCATCTTGAATTTTGGACCGGACCCAAAAACACTCGTTCTCGTCCCACGATGATACCAAAGGTGCCCAAGAAGTTTCGTAAAGATCGGTTCATAAATATGGCCTCTAGCCCGAGCCGTATTGGCATTTGCACTTACAGTGCTGAAAGTAACACCAAAAAACATCAAAATTAGTCTAATTTGCACAATTTACGCATGAGAAAAAAACCCGTATTATATGTGATGTATCCCATGGTACTAAACATTCATACAAAAAATTATTCAAATCAGAGCTTTGATATGGAAGTTCTGTACAAAAAACAGATTTCTGCATTGTCGGTACAAAATGGCGGCTGGCAGCCATCTTGAATTTTGGACCGCACCCAAAAACATTCGTTCTCGTCCCACGGTCATAACAAAGGTACCCAAGAAGTTTCGTAAAGATCGGTTCATAAATTCGGCCTCTAGGCCGAGCCGTATCCAATTGTTGACATACGGACAGACGGACGACGGGCCATGACAAAAGCTCAAATTTGGCTTCGCCAAAGTTGAGCTAAAAATATCGATAAGTCATAGCTTTGTGCTGTTAAAACAACATTCTTCAGTTGATAATTCTCAAATTGACAAACAACACAGGTGTTACAGTTTAAAAGCTGGAGAATGATTTATCAAATTTTCTGGAGATTTATGTCATAGTGAACATGGATACCAGTTGTCCAATTTTGGATACAAGCTGACAGGTGGTGAACGATTTGGACTTTGGATGATCTGGACCTCATCTTTTATATGAGAATTGTCCAGGGTCTGATTCGTCTGACCTTTGAATTGTCCTGTATATGTCTTCACCTAGAAATTTTCCACAACTCGATATGATACATCATCGTTGTTAAAAATAACATGAACACTTTAATTTAAGAGTAACATAAACTTTATTTCAATGATTTGTCATAAAAAATGATAAAATAGGACAACTTAACTCGTAGAATGCTAGAAGCCACTATCAGGGCTCTACTGAAAAGTGCTGAAAAGTGCCACTATCAGGGCTCTACTGAAAAGTGCTGAAAAGTGCTAAAAGCCACTTCAGTGGCTTTACAGTGTGTGTATTAGCTCATCGTTTGTGCAGTGGTAGATAAAGACATTTTCATATAAAATTGCACTCTCCAATAAATAGTAACAAAACAATTATTGATAAACAAAATCTTGTTAAACTAAGGCTCCTCTTGCTGACAGTATTGTATTTTTGAAAAACTAGAGCACACTGTCACAGTTCCGAAGCTGCGACGATTTGTGCAACGCCAATGATATTTTAAAACTTGTTGGTGACAAGTCCATAAATGTGACAGAAATTATCCGAATGACATGCACTATTGAGAGGAGGGTATAGACATCATGAAGATACACTTGCATACCAAGTATGGTATCATTCCATCATGTATTTTAGGAGTTATGATGTTTTAAAACTCGTTGGTGACAAAAAAACTTGTTAGTGACAACGAAACTCGTTGGTGACAAAAAAAACTTGTTGGTGACAAGTCCATAAATGTGACAGAAATTATCCGAATGACATGCACTATTGAGAGGGTGTAGACTTTCATGAAGATACACTTGCATACCAAGTATGGTGTCATTCCATCCATTATTTTAGGAGTTATGGTGTTTTTTAAACTCATTGGTGACAGACCCACAGACCGACCGACAGACAGACCGACATTGCCACATATAGAGCTGCTTGTCGCAGCTAAAAATACTCATGTTACAAATCACCTTTGAAAAATAATTTTTCACTCTACCAGTGAAGGAAACAGGTTTTGACGACTAAATTAGGAATAACTTGTAAACAAGTTACAAAGCCGATTCCTTATTTCCAGGCCAGAATCTCACAAAATTGACATGGTGTGATAAAGTAAACATTCTTCAAAATTTTCTTGGTCCTTAACATTTGAGTCTCCTTGCATGTGATGTAATACAGAAGGTGTTCTTTCTCTAAAGGTGAAGACAGCAGAAAGAAGGTAGTCTGAAACAATCTTTGCAGTTCTTTCTAGGGTCGTCTGCCTAACAGCAAACAACTCTTGATTAGAAATACTTGCTACGTTACAAGTTTTGAGTCGTATGTGATGTTCATTAACACTTGACGCAACGCAGATGATATCAAAATTTATTATTTTAAATATCTTTTCAAATTTTTCAAAAAATTTAAACAAAACTATATTTATCATGTGAAACCTCATTGGAATGAGCTCAAAAAGCTCATTCCAATGAGGACGTCACATAATAATGTTTTGCTGAAATGTTTTGAAAAGTTAAAAAATTTATAGTAATTTCTATATTATTTATACTTACCAATGACCCAGACATAGCTGGTGCTAACTCTTAAAATATAGGGCCAAACACAAATTTTGCCCCCCAATCCCCAAAATTTGCATCTAAAACCAAAGAAAACATGTCCTGAAAGGCCCTCCACACTTCGCCTCTACTGCGCATGCGCAGTGTCAAGGACGTTCCGAAATTGGCGCCATTAATCATTCTAAAAACCAGTGCCTGGTAAGTGCTACGTACTCAGCGGGGAGGCAAGAGTTCCCAACTCCTGGGAGGGCCATCCCCGTCTGGGTCATTGATAAGTATAAAAAATATAGAAATTACTATAAATTTTTTAACATTTTTATACTGTACCAATGACCCAGACATAGCTGAATAGTAAAAAGGCTGGAGGGCCAAGGACATAGTGCAAAATGGAATACGCTCAATAATATAAAATAGAGTCATCCCCTGTAGGGAAAAAGAAGTAATAGGCCTTACATGTATCTTTCTTATTTATGATAAATTAGAAAGATACAACACCTTCCAAAATTGAGCTTCATACATCCATGTACTCTATTAATATCCAATATAATCCTTATACTAATAATTTTTAAAGTAAGCCAATAAATAAAGTAAGTCTAGAGAATAGAGACTCTTATACTCCTAAAAGTGTCTGAGGATTGCATAATCATGTCCGTTGACATATGCAATAATCAAAAGCTATACTTTAAAAACTAAGACTTGAATGAATTTTAAAAACCTAAACTTCTCACTAAACAACCATCCCAATAACAGCTCAGAATTACTAACTCCGAAGGAGGTATCCCCTTGTTTTCATAGTAAAACAGGTGACCCAAGGGAACACCCTCCCCCCCCCCCCCCTTTTTCTTGCCCTGGGTCAAATAGCCCAGAGCGAAGAGGGCAGCAGAACGGAGACACTGCCGAAACAGACAGCCTACCTAGCTATAGTAGCAACTGTTAAGTGAATGACATTCTGAGCAGTAGATAACAGACCTAACAATAGAGGCCTCCAGAAATGGACTCGATATTTCTGAGATAAAAATTCATGAATGTGGATGGCTGAGCGCAATGAGCAGCCTTCAAAAATCTATAATAGCGACAGTATTAAAGTAAGCCCAAGATGTAGAAGAACTCTTACTTCATGAGTCGAAATCTTAAGCACAGCTGCTAAGTCAATGATATACCATAAGCAGTACCGATAGTTAATAGAATCCATTAACAATAGAATGGAGCGTAACGTCCTTCTACTAGGCATCAAAGACAGAAGAAGCTTACGCCCATAGTAATAAACAGATATCTGTTTATAAATACATAAACTCTACCCGGAAAGAGTAAAGGCCTATGCCCATACGAAGACGGAAGGACCTTAAAAATAATAGGTTCCGGATAATAGGAGCCTAACTCTTATGCAAAAATCCAGCCTAAATAGTAACGGAAGTAGTGATTCCGAAACTACGAAAGTGAAAATCATCCATCGATAGTGCATGAAACTCACTGACTCTACAGTAAAAGAGAAACCAACAGAATTACTGTCTAAAAGGTCAGAATTTGAAAACTACTGTTTCCAGAGGCTCAAATGATTACTTAGCTAAATAAGAACCGAAGTTAAAATCCATATAGGAATTTAATCTAAAGATTCTAAGTCTATTTATCAAAAAGTTACTAACTGACTTAGATAAAGAGAAATAAGACTCAATTGTAAACTATCCTAGAGTGCATAGGTATGAGGTAACATAAACCTATAACCTTAATAATAACAGGCTGCAGTAGATCTTGTGAAACAAGTATACTAAAAAATTGCAATGAGAAGTATGAAGGGATCAACAATATGAACATAATGATCCCTACACCAACGATGGAAGAGCCTCCACTTTAGCCGCATAGAATAGCAAAGAAGAGGATCTCCTATAGTAAGAAATCGCGTCCAAAGCTCGTCCAGTACAGTGCTTACAATGCAATACGGACCACACAACGGAATACATGAAGGTTGTGACCTTGCGGGTTGTGATAAAGATGACACGATTTACCCAGTGAAAAAAGATCCTCACATAGAGGAAGATTTCACGTTAAGACCCACAGTAGACAAGAGAGTAAATTACCCATGATCTCTGTGAAGATAGAGATGCTATCAACAGAAATGTATTGTGGTTGTTTATCTTAGCAATACCTGCTGAAACAACAGCGCCGGAGGATACACGTATCCTATCATTCCGTCCTATAGATCAATAGAGCGTTAACAACATTAGCTCAGAGATCTGGACAAGCCAACACATACGTCTGCAATTGATTAGCAAGCTGTGTCGTAAATAAATCATCATTGGACGCTCCCATAGATAGCAAATCTGATTGAATACTTGTTTGTTGAGAGTCCATTCTGACAGCAACAAGCGACCCGTAAGAGAACGGGAGTCCGGTAAAACAATCAGACGACCCGGAATATGACGGACCAAAACAGAACTTGGTGTACTATAACCAACAGACGGATTCTTTCCATTAAATTGAATAACGGAAACGAAAGAGTGCCTCCCTGGTTCCGGAGATACGCCACTACTGTCGAATTAAAGGACAGGATTTGGGCATGCGTTTCTGAATAATGTTCATGCAATGACATAAAGCAAGCCTAAAAAACATTATTCCGCGGAAGAAAACTGATTGCTAAGAGACTGCGGAACCCAAAGACCCTGGCACTTCGAATCCGTAGGGATCAGTATTATATCCCAATCTGTTTGACTGGCAACCGTCATAACAGCCACACTCGGGTCCGGCAACTGCGGTGGCACTCTCTGAGTCAACCACCGAATGTTTGCCCCAGTCTGAATCTCTTGTAACACTAGATAGACAAGAGAACGTGTAAATCGAGCAATTCATGGATTGCCGAAAAGTTGCCGTCGAAGAGAAGCTCCTCCGAGAACGAAGCGACTCTGAGAGAGTTCTTAACCTTACTATCCACGCGTGTGGATGTAGCTAGGGCTGCGTCACATCTAACCAACTCCAATCAGCCACTGAAGGGCGGAGTTATACGTGAACAAACTACTGCCCTCAAAAGAAATTACATTGAGAATAATATCCCGTAAATCTTTTCTTGAAGACGTAATGATAACGCCTCAGTAAGGCGGATTACGTATGATAAAGCGTCTAAGTTAAGTCTACTATACATCATGTCGTTTCCAACATTGAAATTGGAAAAGACATAAACGGCGAAAAAGAATATATGCAGTCTTTAACCACACCGTCTAGATGCATATGAACTCTCGGTATGCCCTGCTCTGCCAAAATAAACTATTCGTATAAATGATAAAATGGCAGAAATGAGCAACGCGGACAAGAAACTAAACTATCATGCTTGGTAGCAGGCTTGTATATATATATATATATATAGCGTCGAAAAATAAAACACATGTTGTAATGACAATATTGGACTGCGTCGGTAAGTCAGGGACAATGTCCCTGAACCGATCGAAAAATCCGAGTCCAATGACGCTATAAGTCTCTTATCCAAGATCGCAGCAATGAAGTCCGAAATAACAATCACTGGAAGATAATGCCAGAAGATATGAAAGGCAGCTTCCGATACTACTAAAGGAAAAACTCGAAATCTTTCGAATCCCTTTCGCCATCCTGTCGGACCCTATAAAGCGTTCGGTCGTCCGTACCTGATGCAACCGCGGACCGCACCGACCCAGCGCCGTCCGATAATTCCTGATTCGACCGAGAAACTGTCAATTGCTGGGATGCTGCGAAACAACTGTGCTAACTCGGATAGCACGTCCGTCACTGAGGCCTGAGGAGAAGCGGTCTTACGATGCATTGCCGCTGGAAGCTCCGTGATCGTTACCCCGTGCATACTACCAATATGCGAGCGAACAGAGTGTATAGGCCTCATGTCCCTTGGCTACCGGATGGCGCGACCTATTCGCCGTGGAATCACTGAATGACGAAACTGATCAGATACTCGAGGTCACGTAGCCAATGTGCGGTCGTGTGCCCTGCTGTGAGGATGAGGAAGCATTAAGGACAGTCTCTCGGACTGTCAATATAACGGAGCGTCCCGACCGACGGACATATGCTCCGAATGTAAAATATCTGAACCACAACATGCGGTCCCCTATGTTGTTGGACGAGAGAGGGACCTCTCTTGCTCACAGCCCGGACGGACCTGGACAAGCCAGGAAACGGACTAACAGGCTTCCTCCGATCTGTCCTCAATCTGCCGTCACTGGGTGAGTACTAAAGTAATTAAAGTGCTCGCATCACCCAAATCTCCTTCCTAGACCGCAACGGACGAACCCGGCAGCCGAACCATTCGATGAATGTACGCTACACCGGGTGAGCTAGCGAATGTCACTCCGTAGGCGATAGACATATTCCATGAGCACTTATTGCCACTAGCTCTTCATTAACTATGACGGCAGAGGCACACTTTTGAAAGACATCTCCGTAACTCTGCGAACAAGAAACCAGAAATGCTTGGTTATAGCAAGCATAAAATAATAATACATATAGCGTCGTTCAATAATTCGAAAGTTTGTGTGACATTATTGGACTATGTCGGAACTGAGGGACGATGTCCCTGAACCGAACCAAAAATTTCTAAGTCCACCGACGCTATCAGTTTCTTATCCGGCATCGCAGCATTCTGGTCCGACGAAAGAAGCTGTAGAAGACCAAGTCAGATGACATACACAACAGCATATGCTGTTCCAAAAGGGAAAGCTCGAAATCCTCCAAATCCCTTTCGGTATCCCGTCGGACCGGATGAAACTTTCGGACGTCCGTACCCGCTTCCGTGGAGCGTCCCGACCCAGCATCGTCGGATAAAAAATATGCGACAGATTCAGTTGATGCTGGGATGCTGCGATAAACTGTGCTATTTAGGAAAGCACGTCCGTTCCTGAGGCCTGTGCAGTAGCGGTCTTACGATGCATTGCCGCCGGAAGCTCCGTGTACGTTGACTCCCACACACTTCCTATGCGAACGTCCGGAGTCTGCAGGCCTCGTGTCCCTGGCTACCGGATGGTGTGACCTGGTCGCCGAAGAATCCTTGATCGGCGAAGCTGGTAATATATCGGCGGTCATGCAGCCAAGGTGCGGTCGTAAGCGCTGACGAGAAGAGGAAGCCTTAGCAGTCTCCGCGGACTGCCTATACAACGGAGCGTCCTGAGCGACGGACGTATGCTCCGCTTGCGACACATTTTGTACCACAACATCTGGGGCCAGATGTTGTTGAACGAGAGAGGGGCCTCTCTCGCTTGCCGTCCGGATGGACCGGAACGGGCTATGAACCGGACTAAAAGGCTTCCTCCGTTCTCCCTCCGATCCGCCGTCACTGGGTGTGCATTAGGTTGATTTATAGTGCTTGCATCACCCCAAAATTCCTTCTAGACCGCAACGGACGAACCCGGCTGCCGAACCATTCGGTGAATGGACGCTACACCGGGCGAGCTAGCGGACGTCAAAGGCCGTCGAACCTACTAGGGTCCTCTTAGGCAATTGGCGTATTTACATGAGCACTTTTCCGCTAGCCCTTCATTAATTGTGACGACGGAGGCACACTGTTGGAAGACATCACAGATACATCACCCTAATCTTGATCGTCTGAAATAGAAATTGATAAAGTAGAGTGACCCTGCGGGGAAAGGACCGGAGTGTCCAATTCCCCAATAACATACCGTGACATACGCTTCCCATATTGTCATCGAAATCATACGATACAGAACAGGAGTTAATGCGAGTACACTGACCACATATAGAATGATTATAAAGTCAGAGGAAGACTTCCTCTTAATACAATTGATCAATATCCTTTCAATGTGAAAAGAAACAAGTCCTGGTACTCGCACTAACCCCTGGCAATCAAAATACATAATAATAATATGATCCATTAATATAGAAAAAATAATTGAAATCAAAATATTTTGAAAAAATATTTTTTCAGAACAGCCCAAGTTTCTGAAAAGTAACGTTGAGCCCCAATGGATCCCAAGCTTAAGTGTGGACAAAAATTTTAAAAATATTTTAAACAATTTATTCAACACTTACGAACAATAATAATGTATCTAGTTATGATTAAAATAACATCAAGAGGTTATTTTCCAAAAATCCCCCCTCACACAGAGGGCTGTTGTAAATGTAAACAATGAGTGTAAAAACACTAAAATAAGACTCCAGGCACCCAGGCCCGAAATCAGTTACCAAAAATACACTATCTGATGCAAAACAGAGACTTCCAGGGAAGAAACTGCAGAACATCAGATGGTAGATGCAGAACACAACGCCTAACCACCCGTAGGTGAAGATGTAAACATGGGGAAAAGAACAGAATTCATTCTGTTATTCAGCTAAAACTCCCAAGAAAATTTAGTAATAATAATTACAAAAACTATGCCAAAAGCATGGGAGAATAGCAAGGGGGGACTTAAAGGACAGGGAGAGAGGAAAACACTTAAAAAACAGTGTAACTAAATAATCAGAATGACAACAAAATGGCTACTGCCTCGAAAATAGGTAACTTAACATAATTTCATTAAAAAATTTTAAGTTACAGCCCTGATAATATTCTGTCACACATTTTTTCCTCTCCTCCTTCTCTATCCTCCTTAGAATCACCATTTCACTAATATTTATGTGTCTGGCATCATTTAAACTGAGATTTACAAGCACAAAGATCAGTCAGATGTTAACTGATGAAGGGCCAAACTTAGAATGATTAATGGCGCCAATTTCGGAACGTCCTTGACACTGCGCATGCGCAGTAGAGGCGAAGTGTGGAGGGCCTTTCAGGACATGTTTTCTTTGGTTTTAGATGCAAATTTGGGGGATTGGGGGGCAAAATTTGTGTTTGGCCCTATATTTTAAGAGTTAGCACCAGCTATGTCTGGGTCATTGGTGCAGTATAAAAATGTCAAGTTTAGTGAAGAGTTTATACCCAGGATGAACATTTTAGAGGACTTCCACCCCAAGCATTGGTGACTGGGTCCTATTTTAACAGTAAAACAGAGTTTGTTTATCACAGTAAACAAGCACTGCATCACTTCTCAGGGTTCCCACGGGGAATTCATGACAATAAAGGTCAATAACTTTATAATGTAATGTCAAGTAGATGTCAAAATTGAACATCACCTACACACTCACTGCTGGGATACAGTTGAAACTAGTGAGTGTGCTTTTGTCCATGTCAAACTGTTCCATTAGCATAACTCAAATCCTATAGAAAAACAGCGTGCCCAACTCTGTATAATTCAATACTAGTAAACAGAGATCATTAACAACATTCCTAACATCTACTGGGATACATATACATGTAATAATGCAAATAGACATTAAAATTTGACTGCGTATACAGAATGAAGAGCCATATATTCTCCACTCAAAGAGTATTTATAATTCTTCATAACAGCACAAGAAACACTTGCAAACTTTCAAAACATGGACCACCGGGTGCAATCCGGTTTGCAAGTGCTTCTTGTTTTTTGTCTTTAGAAATTGTAAAAAATGAAAAAAGTGAAAAATCTATCCCACAGCGATTTAATTGAAATCCACCCTCCACTGCAGTCTCAATATTTTCTTTCTGTTTGATCGGTTCAATTCGTGATTTCATTACACTGCACAGCACAAACACTCTTGTGTATTCCTGACTACTTCATTCTTCTTCAGTAAAGAGTGCATTAATTTATGAGCATTTTCGGCGCTAAATGTGACAGGACTTCTAATTTCAGCTGTATGGATCTGCACAGACAGATGGACAGACAGGTGGATGGAAAGATAGATGGACAGACACATGTAATCCATTATAATACCCAAATCTCTTAGAGAGAAGAGAGGTGGGGGTATAATAAAGGACAATATTTAATAACAGAATGTCAGACCAATATCAAAATCAAACTTTGGCAGTATTTTGTGTGGACGACCTCAAGTACCATATATGGATTGGCATTGTCCAGCACTGTTAAAATTATCACCTAGTAACCAGTGCTTATGCTGTCGGGCGCCAATGGTACAACCTCCACTAAAAAAATTCCTAAGGCACCAAAAATACAGCATTTAGCACCAAAATTTGACATAAGAAATATACTTTTGGCAGGTCTCAAAGGCTTTGATGTTTATTATTTTAGTGCGGCATTTTCGATAAAATTCCAATCTGATGGCATATGCAAGACAGAATTCATGACTGTCAAGTAATCTGTGGGTAACAGGTATTATCATTGTTCTTTATTATGGGTCAACTGAATTAACAATTTATCTATTTAATATGATTCTTATTAAAACATTTCTTTGTTACTTTATCTTTATCTTTTTTTATAATCCTTCTTGAAGACAGTAAATAATTTTGGGCTGTTCCTGTTTACCCGGCACCCATTGTTTCGGGCCAAGGTGTTATAATCCTTTACATAAGAGAGATGCCGACTATAGTTTGTATCTTAATTGTTGGCTGGTTTTAGCATGCATTTGCGCATATTACATGTTGGGTAAAGAGGAATAAGGGATATTGACTATTTATTTGCTCGAATTTTACAAAATGAGTAACTTAAGCAACATTTTATAAGATATGAGCAAATAAATAGTCAATTTAAAAATATTGGAGTCTATAACAGATAACGCTACAATGTCGAATTTTAATCATTTATTTTTTTTTTCTCTTCAAATATTTAGATAGTACAAGATTATAGAAATACTATATGTCACAACTTATAAATACTACAAATATGAAACACTGGCACATGAAAAACAAGATTATACAAATAGAAGATTATATAACATGAAAAACAAAATATGACTAGTAACCGGTGATGTGGCAAACGGCATCTAAGTACTCCATTGAAGAAATATCTCCCAGTCTGTATACCCGTTGGAAGTGTCGCAGACTGTTGTCAACTTTTCTGTATTTCTTCAGTCTAGGCCTCAAGACACCTCCGTTTCTAAGTTGTATGATGCTAACTTCAGGGTAAACATGTTCTCTTTGCAAGAATGCTATCATGCGGAACATGTTTGGATGAGATGTTGCTGTAAATTGCTGTAGTTTGTGGTGCCAGCCCTCTACATGGTTGGTGGTTCTTGGGCCAACTGTGTTAAAATGATTCCACATTTCTCTGCCATGAGCACCCTCGACCCAGTACTCTGTCATGTAATCACAAATTTTGGTTACAATGTCACTGACAGAAGCTTCTTCTAATGCTGCAAACCATATGTCGCTAATTTCAGACACTGGAACCAGTGGCAGCGCAATGGCCCCTTTGATCAGTTTCTTTGTATCGTCGTCAGCATTTTGGAGATGGCAGCTCTAGATTGGAGCGTTCTTCCACACCGCTTGGCCATAATGGAAGAAACATCCCTTCAGTCTGGCAGATGGAAAAGTTGCCTCGATTGTATTCTGTGCAGCTATTTCGTAATCTGCAAATACGGTTCAGGACTGCAGATTGAGTTTCGTCAGTTCGGAGTTCTGAAAATAAAAAAAATAAAAAAATCATTAAAATATCTTTAAAATCATTAATAATATTTTTTTCAGAAAAAACGTTGGAACTGAACTGAGTCGAAATATATATAAAAGGTGGAATGAAAACCTACTTGCAAGCTCCTCTTGGTATAGTGATGTGACAGGTTTGGAATCAATCTTAACCTTTGCCTTTAGTTTGCTTAGGAACGCATCTGCTGCTACCTGGGCGATGTAATATGGGTGACTGTGTGTGCCTCCCGAAGTGGTTATCATGTCGTTCCATGTCATTCATGGTGTTGGTTGTGGCACCGCAGTTCTTCTCACAACAATGCCAGTGGGTGCGGTTATTCCTGCGGGACTTTACGCTGTATTTGTAGCCTCCAAAAATAAGATGTCTACCTCCTCTACTCTACCATTTGGAAGGAATTGGGCATTTACTTGTACGTTAGCCATGGTGATATGCCCTTTCTAGTGCAGTGTCCTCTATACATACCATTATACTTACAAAACTTACACAACTTGACCATTATTCACCTGAAAATATCTCATGTGGGGACTACTGATAATTAATCAGAAAATGTTTGGTTTATATCAACACTTTCAAACATTCAAACATCGCTTTAACACTCTAACATCTAATTAATTTGATATAGACTATAACACTGGTCAACCCGATATTAAAAACATCTCTGTCGGGTAAACAGGAATAAGCCATTATTTTCTACTAGTTGACTTAGAGTGAAGAAACGGTGAATAAATAGTAATAGTCTTTTACTTTATTTATTTATTTATTAGTTTTAGGTTTTTATTAACTATATTTTAAACACTTGTGGGATTTTTTTACAAGTAAAATACTTATGAAGAGCCAGGTGATAATAAATTGAAATATCATATATTTATTTATTTATTTACACTTCATCAAATACTTTATATAATTTTGTCAATTTGCCATCATGTTCGGGAGATTACTCCCTTCCAAGCGGCTTTCATTTTTGACTAATTCATATTCCATTATGTTAAGAGCCATACCAATATGTACCGCATCATGGGAAAGTAAAATTTAGCATTACACTTACCCTAATTGTTAAATGGGAATTAGAAAATTGTTCGAGATAGGCATACGCCTTTCAGGTCGATGTATTGCTTGGCATGTGGCAGCCTAGCTCCTAATCATGAACCTATTTGTAAAATCACCATACCATAACTTCCTTGGGCGGCACCAAGTAAAGATATGTTCTGCGTTCCACGTTCTCTTTATTCAAGTGTAACTTATGCACAAAGATTATCGTATCATAATCTTCCTTGGGTGGCAACAAGTGAAGATATATTCCATGTTATTACGCACAAATTTGTCCTCAGCTTTAGAATTACGAGCAATCAATCATTTATCTCAACCTCGCCCTGGTAACAGAGGCAGAGGCGAGTTCGCATACAATATGCAAGCATCCAACCATTCCTTGACCCAAATCGATCAAACGCATTGTTCTCCATATTTAAGTGTATTGCTTGTAAAATCACCGTATCATATCTCCCTTGGGAGGTAACAAGTACACATATGTTCCTTGTTTCACGTTGTTCCCCGTATCTGAGTCTATTAAGTGCAAATTAACCGTATCATATTTTCCTTGGGTGGCAACAAGTAAAGATATGTTCCGCGCTTCACTTTGCTCTTTGTATTCAAGTGTAAATTATGCAAAAAATACCGTACAATATCTTCCTTCAGTGGCAACAAGTAAAGATATATGCCGTGTTATTACGCAACAAGCAAATATAAATTACATACTATTGCTAAAACCTCGCCTTGGTGACAGAGGCAGAGGCAAGTTAGTTTGTATACCATATTCACACATCCAACCACTCCTTGCCCCGAATAATTCAATCACTAAAAAGTGCATCTCCATATCCCTGCCCCAATACCCAATCCACGTCAATCAGACATCAGTACCGCTATTGAAAAATATATTCTTTTTGTACCTTCATTGCGTAGTAATAAAGACCCCTCACCCCACCACCCCATCCTTCCAGTGGGTGTAAATGTCTTGTCCACACCCACTTTTGCAGCATATATATGCTCCCCCCACCCCCAGACCACTGACCTATATGTGGCCCCTGCTATAATGTCTACACTAATAGTTTTAGGCTAGGGTGCCCATGCACCCCCATCCAACCCCCCACCCCACCCCCACACGCATGACGTATGCACCCACATATACACAATGATCATAATCTCGTAACATATACACGTTATGTTCAACACCAACATGCTTATTTATTTATTTATTAGTTTTAGGTTTTTATTAACTATATTTCAATCACTTGTGGGATTTTTTTACAACTAAAATACTTTTAAAATGCCAGATGATAATAAATTAAAATATCATACTTTGAGTACAACAAGGTGCTCATGCATTGCAGATGGTACTTTGTTGCACTCAGAGCATGTTATATGCTTGATTTATTCTTAGTTACAATCGGATTCCATTTGGCATTAAAATCTTTCAACTGGCACCAAAAAGTATACATCTGGCAACAAACAAAAATTGTGTTGGCACCAAGATATTGAGTCAGCGTGAACGCTGCTGGTTACAAAAAGTCTTAGAAATTCTAAAAATAAAGAGCAATAAGACCATAATGAAATGATCAACAAATTATCAAAATCAAATGGATATGATGGTACAAGTATAGCATGAGTGATCATCCACAAACAAAAAAGTAAATATATGGATGGACTGACTGACTCACAATGCCATACTATATAATGCACCCATTTGCACATGTGTATAAAAAAGTAATTGTGTGTGTCACCACCTAAACTTGTGCTCCTTCTTATTCCACCACATCTGGTGTGACCTCTGTCCTATCTTCTCTACAAAACATATGTTTCGAAATATAGTTCAAAATTAATTGAACACTGTTAACAGTTAAATATTTAACACAGTAAACTAACTTTTGTTCTTTCCTTTTTCTCCTTTTCTCTCTTTTCCATTTCTTTTTTCTGAGCTTCACCTGAATATGGAAACAAAGAAATGAAGTAATCAACCTGAAATCAATTGTTTTGCAAGGTAACCCTCCTAAAGAAGCAGTATACCAAATATCTAGATTATTTTGACTGGTAGATCTGAAGAGAAAGACTTCTACATGAATTTCCTCATACTGCGGCAAGTTAAAATTCGGGTTTCCACAGGGAGCACAAATTTGAACCCAGGGACTTGTTTCGAACAAATTATATCTGACCCCTCAAAGGATATTATACACCAAGTATCAACAGATTCTGATTGGTAGTTCTGGAAATAAGAATTTTTAATTTGGTAAAAATATTTTGTGGGTTATAACAGAATTATGCCTCTTGTGATTATCCTGGGGTGTAGCAATTTTATCTGAACAAACTTGAATTGACATATGATCAGGAACATGCATATCAAATTTGGCTCAAGTTGGCCCAGTAATTTATGAGAAGTCAAAATTATAAAGTTCATGGATGAATGGATGGATGGGAAGAGTGGACGGACAGACAGACAGATGGAAAGTGATCACTAAAGCTCCCCTTGAGTTTCCCTTGGGTGACCTAAAAAACAGCTTTTGAAAAGCAATTCCAAGAGACCATGTACATTTCAATACACTGTATGAAGAGGGAAAAACATACTTCTGAAAGGAGTAATTATTAACCCTATATCTAACATAGCAGGTTGTAGGAGTCAAAAATGGTTAGAAAATTATCCAAAATAAGCTTACAACTTAAAATATTATGGAAATTCCTCAATAAAATCATACAAATATGGATATCATTAGAGCCGGCTCCTAACGATATCCATATTTGTGTGGTTTTATTCAAAAGTTGTGAAATTTGTGTTTGAAAATTTGAAATTTAATTTTTTAAAAATACTGTTTGTAGGTAAAGGGTTAAATTATGAAACATCTTTCCTTTTTATGTTTCCGTATCTGAGTCGCTGGTTCATTCAAGCTGACACATACACAGAAATATACACAGAATGACACATGCGTGCCACGAGTGCTATATCGATTAACCCATTCACATGTATGAGTCATTCTATGTTTATTACATGCCTATAAAAGCAATTATTAGGACACTCAGCAATTCATTTGACAACTCATCTCCTGAATTCCAATATGTTCTTTGTGCAAACTATCAACAAAAAGAACACATTTTATCGCCAACCAAATTTGCAAGGGGAACCCGTGTTACTATTTTTTAGCTATTCCTAGTGAGTGATTCAAATTGAAATTGCTGAGCACAATTTGAAGAAAATTCCAGTAAAATTTTGCTTCTATTTAAAAAATAGTCTGTTAACGATATCTGTTTGGCACATATGTGCCGAATGGATTTTCATTTTCTGCATGGTTTAGTGTTGCTGTTGATGGGGATTTCATAGAACAGATGTGTAATAAAAGCACTTACAGCCCACAGTTTTTTGGAATGTTCAACAAATACACTGATTATTAAGTTTATCCTGGGATAAGGAAAGCTCAAAGCAGCTATATACACTTTTGACCCCAGAAGCCATGTATTATGAGTCTGAAAATGATAAATTTAAAGTAATTTGAATATTTTTTATACTTACCAATGGCCCAGGCTCAGCTGGTGCAAACTCGATAAAATCGAGGGCCAAGCACAAATTTTGAACCCCCCCCCCCCCCAAATCCCCCAAATTTACATACAAAACCGAAAAAATTAAAGTCCTATCTGGTCCTCCATACTTTTGTTTGCTGCGCATGCGCAGTAACCAGGAAGGTACCGGAATTGGGGCCAAGCATCATTCTTTCTATAGTGCCTGCTAAATGTAATAATCAGCGGGGAGGTATGAGTGCCCACTCATGGGAGGGCCATCCCTGTCTGGGCCACTGGTAAGTATAAAAAATATACAAATTACTTTCAATTTATCATATTCTATACTACAACCAATGGCCCAGACTTAGCTAAATAGTAAAATCTCGTCGTTTAAAAATAAAATGGTGTTATCTGCTCCTGTCACATGCACAACGACAATTGATCAACATGGGTGCAAAGTTTGAACAATAAAGCAAGTAAAATATTGGAGTAGGCGACACAATAGTGTCATGTTTCAAGTACTAAAAGGGGGCATAATTCTGAAAATACAAAACAGAGTTACCTGCTCTTGTCACATGCACAACAGCAATTGGTGATCAACATGTGTGCAAAGTTTGAACAATAATGCATGTAATATGTTGAAGAAGGCGACACAATACTGTAATGTTTTAAGTACTAAAAGGGGCATAACTCTGGAAATACATAATGGAGTTACCTACTCTTGTCACCTGCACAACGGCAAATGGTGATCACCATGTGTGCAAAGTTTGAACAATATAGCATGTAAAATGTTGAAGGAGTAGGCGACACAATACTGTAATGTTTTAAGTACTAAAAAGGGCAGAACTCTGGAAATACAAAATGTAGTTACCTGCTCTTGTCACATGCACAACGGCAAATGGTGATCAACATGTGTGCAAAGTTTGAACAATATAGCATGTAAAATGCTGAAGGAGTAGGCGACACAATACTGTAATGTTTGAAGTACTAAAAGGGGGCATAACTCTGGAAATACAAAACAGAGTTACCTGCCTTGTCACATGCACAACGACAATTTGTGATCAACATGTGTGCAAAGTTTGAACAATATAGCATGTAAAATGTTAAAGGAGAAGGCGACACAATACTGTAATGTTTTAAGTACTAAAAGGTGGCATAGCTCTGGAAATACAAAACAGAGTAACCTGCACTTGTCACATGCACAACGGCAATTACTGATCAGCATGTGTGCAAAGTTTGAAAAATGTAGCATGTAAACCTTTGGAGGAGTAGGCGACACAAAAGTTAAAAAATTTATAGTAATTTATATATTTTTTATACTTACCAATGACCCAGACATAGCTGGTGCTAACTCTTAAAATATAGGGCCAAACACGAATTTTGCCCCCCAATCCCCAAAATTTGCATCTAAAACCAAAGAAAACATGTCCTGAATGGCCCTCCACACTTCACCTCTACTGCGCATGTGCAGTGTCAAGGACGTTCCGAAATTGGCGCCATTAATCATTCTTATAACCAGTGCCTGGTAAGTGCTATGTACTCAGCGGGGAGGTATGAGTTCCCAACTCCTGGGAGGGCCATCCCCGTCTGGGTCATTGGTAAGTATAAAAAATATATAAATTACTATAAATTTTTTAACATTTTTATACTGTACCAATGACCCAGACATAGCTGAATAGTAAAAAGGCTGGAGGGCCAAGGACATAGAGCAAGTTGGAATACGCTCAAATATATAAAATAGAGTCATCCCCTCTAGGGAAAAAGAAGTATTAGGCCTTACATGTATCTTTCTTATTTATGATAAATTAGAAAGATACAACACCTTCCAAAATTGAGCCTCATACATCCATGTACTCTATTAATATCTAGTATAATCCTTATACTAATAATTTTTAAAGTAAGCCAATAAATAAAGTAAGTCTAGAGAATAGAGACTCTTATACTCCTTAAAAGTGTCTGAGGATTGTATAATAACGTCCGTTGACACATGCTATAATCAAAAGCTATACTTTAAAAACTAAGACCTGAATGAATTTTTAAAACATAAACTTCTCACTAAAAAACCATCCCAATAACAGCTCAGAATTACTAACTCCGGAGGAGGTATCCCCTTGTTTTCATAGTAAAACAGGTGACCCAAGGGAACACCCTCCCCCCCCCCCCCCTTTTTCTTGCCCTGGGTCAAATAGCCCAGAGCGAAGAGGGCAGCAGAACAGAGTCACTGCCAAAACAGACAGCCTACCTAGCTATAGTAGCAACTGTTAAGTGAATGACATTCTGAGCAGTAGATAACAGACCTAACAATAGAGGCCTCCAGAAATGGACTCGATATTTCTGAGATAAAAATTCATGAATGTGGATGGCTGAGCGCAATGAGCAGCCTTCAAAAATCTATAATAGCGACACTATTAATGTAAGCCTAAGAAGTACAAGAACTCTTACTTCATGAGCCGAAATCTCAAGCACAACTGCTGAGTCAATGATATACCATAAGCAGTATCGATAGTTAATTGAATCCATTAGCAAAAGAATGGAGCGAAACGTCCTTCTATTAGGCATCAAAGACAGAAGAAGCTTACGCCCGTAGTAATAAACAGATATCTGTTTATAAATACGTAAACTCTAACCGGACAGAGTAAAGGCCTATGCCCGTACGAAGACGGAAGGACCTTAATAACAATAGGTTCAGGATATTTATTAGGAGCCTGACTCTTATGCAAAAATCCAACCTAAATAGTAAAGGAAGTAGTGATTCCGAAACTACGAAAGTGAGAATCATCCACCGATAGTGCATGAAGCTCACTGACTCTTCAGTAAAAGAGAAGCCAACAGAATTACTGTCTAAAAGGTCAGAATCTGAAAACTACTGTTTCCAGAGGCTCAAATGATTACTTAGCTAAATAAGAACCAAAGTTAAATTCCGTATAGAAATTTAATCTAATGATTCTAAGTCTATTTATCGAAAACTTACTAACTGACTTAGATAAAGAGACATAAGACTCAATTGTAAACTATCATAGAGTGCATAGGTATGAGATAACATAAACCTATAACCTTAATAGTAACAGGCTGCAGTAGATCTTGTCAAACAAGTATACTAGAAAGTTGCAATGACTAGTATGGAGGGATCAACAATATCAACATAGTGATCCCTACACCAACGACGGAAGAGCCTCCACTTTAGCCGCATAGTATAGCGAAGAAGAGGTTCTCCTACAGTAAGAAATCGCGTCCAAAGCTCGTCCAGTACAATGCTTACAATGCAATAAGGACCACACAACGGAATACGTGAAGGTTGAGACCTTGCGGGTTGTGATGAAGATGACACGATTTCCCCAGCGAAAAAAGATCCTCTCATGGAGGGAGTTTTCGCGTTAAGTCCCACAGTAGACATCTGAGAAAATTTACCCACGGTCTCTGTGAAGACAGAGATGCTATCAACAGAAATGTATTGTGGTTGTTTATCTTAGCAATACTTGCTGAAACAACAGCGCAGGAGGATACGCATATCCTATCATTCCGTCCTATTAGATCAATAGAGCGTTAACAACATAAGCTCAGAGATCCGGACATGTAAACACATACGTCTGCAATTGATTAGCAAGTTGTGTCGTAAATAAATTATCATTGGGCGCTCCCATTGATAGCAAATCTGATTGAATACTTGTTTGTTGAGAGTCCATTCTGACGGCAACAAGCGACCCATAAATGAAAGGGAGTCCGGTAATACAATCAGACGACCCGGAATATGACGGACCGAAGCAGAACTTGGTGTACTATAACAAACAGAAGGATTCTTTCCATTAAATTGAATAACGGAAACGAATGAGTGCCTCCCTGGTTCCGGAGATACGCCACTACTGTCGTATTATCGGACAGGATTTGGACATGCGTTTCTGAATAATGTTCATCCAATGACATAAAGCAAGCCTAAAAAACATTATTCCGTGGAAGATAAGTGCTTGCCTAGAGACTGCGGAACCCAAAGACCCTGGCACTTCGAATCCGTTGGGATCAATATTGTATCCCAACCTGTTTGACTGGCAACCGTCATAATTATAAAACTCGGATCCGGCAACTGCAGTGGCACTCTCTGAGTCAACCACCGAATGTTTGCCCCAGTCTGAATATCTTGCTACATTAGATAGACAAAAGAATGTGTAAATCGAGCAATTCATGGATTGCTGAAAAGTTGCCGTCGAAGAGAAGCTTCTCCGAGACCGAAGCGACTCTGAGAGAGTTCTTCACCTTACTATCCACGCGCGTGGATGTAGCTAGGGCGTCACGTCTAACCAACTCCAGGTAGCCACTGAAGGGCGGAGTTATACGTGAACAAACTACTGCCCTCAAAAGAAATCACATTGAGGATCAAATCCCGGAATTCTTTCTCTTGAAGACGTAATGATAACGCCTCAGTAAGGTGGATTACTTATGATAACGCGTCTAAGTTAAGTCTATTAGACATGATTGTCGTTTCCAACATTGTGGTTGGAAAAGACATAGACGGCAAAAAAGATAATTTCCAGTCTTTAACCACGCCATCTAGACGCATATGAACTCTCGGTATGCCCTGTTCTGCCAAAATAAATTATTCCTATAAATGATAAAAGGCAGAATTGAGCATTGCAGACAAGAAACTAAACTATCATGCTTGGTAGCAGGCTTATATATATATATAGCGTCGATAAATAATACACATGTTCTAATGACATTATTGGACTGTGTCGGTAAGTCAGGGACAATGTCCCTGAACCGATCCAAAATTCCGTGTCCAATGACGCTATAAGTCTCTTATCCAACATCGCAGCAATGTAGTCTGAAGGAACAACCACTGGAAGATAATGCCGGAAGAAATGTATGGCAGCTTCCGATGTTCCGAAAGGGAAAACTCGAAATCGTCCGAATCCCTTTCGCCATCCTGTCGGACCCTATAAAACGTTCGGTCGTCCGAACCTGATACAACCGTGGACCGCACCGACCCAGCGCCGTAGGATAATTCCTGATCCGACCGAGAAACTGTCGATTGCTGGGATGCTCCAAAAAACTTGCTAACTTGGATAGCACGTCCGTCACTGAGGCCTGTGGAGAAGCGGTCTTACGATGCATTGCCGCTGGAAGCTCCGTGATCGTTACCCCGTGCATACTGCTATTATGCAAGCGAACGGAGTGTATAGGCCTCGTGTCCCTTGGCTACCGGATGGCATGACCTGTTCGCCGTGGAATCACTGAATGACGAAACTGGTCGGATACTCAAGGTCACGTAGCCAATGTGCGGTCGTGTGCGCTGCTGTGAGGATGAGGAAGCATTATCGACAGTCTCTCGGACTGTCAATAAAACAGAGCGTCTCGAGCGGCGGACATATGCTCCGAATGTAAAATATCTGAACCACAACATGCAGTCCCCTATGTTGTTGGACGAGAGAGGGACCTCTCTCGCTCACAGCCCGGACGGACCTGGACGAGCCAGGAACCGGACTAACAGGCTTCCTCCGATCTGTCCTCAATCCGTCGTCACTGGGTGAGTACTAAAGTTATTATAGTGCTCGCATCACCCAAATCTCCTTCCTAGACCGCAACGGACGAACCCGGCAGCCGAACCATTCGATGAATGTACGCTACACCGGGTGAGCTAGCGAATGTCACTCCGTCGATCCTACAAGGGACCTCTTAGGCGATAGACATATTCCATGAGCACTTATTGCCGCTAGCTCTTCATTAACTATGACGACAGAGGCACACTTTGAAAGACATCTCCGTAACTTTGCGAACAAGAAACCAGAAATGCTTGGTAATAGCAAGCATATAATAATATATATAGCGTCGTTCAATAATTCCAAAGTTTGTGTGACATTATTGGACTATGTCGGAACTGAGGGACGATGTCCCTGAACCGAACCAAAAATTTCTAAGTCCACCGACGCTATCAGTTTCTTATCCGGCATCGCAGCATTCTGGTCCGACGAAAGAACCTGTAGAAGATCAAATCAGATGACATACACAACAGCATATGTTGTTCCGAAAGGGAAAGCTTGAAATCCTCCGAATCCCTTTCGGTATCCCATCGGACCAGATGAAATTTTAGGATGTCCGTACCTGCTTCCGCGGAGCGTCCCGACCCAGCATCTTCGGATAATACATTATGCGACAGATTCAGTTGTTGCTAGGATGCTGCGATAAGCTGTGCTATTTGGGATAGCACGTCCGTCTCCGAGGCCTGTGCAGTAGCGGTCTTACGATGCATTGCCGCCGGAAGCTCCGTGTACGATGACTCCCGCACACTTTCTTATGCGAACGTCTGGAGTCTGCAGGCCTCGTGTCCCTGGCTACCGGATGGTGTGACCTGGTCGCCGATGATTCTCTGAGTGGCGAAGCTGACTGGATATCCGAGGTCACGTAGCCAAGAGCGGTCGTGTGCGCTACCATGAGAATGAGGAAGCCTTATTGACAGTCTCTCCGGACTAACTATATGTCGGAGCGTCCCGAGCGGCGGACGTATGCTCCGAATGCGAAACATTTTGTACCACAACATCTGGGGCCAGATGTTGTTGTACGAGAGAGGGGCCTCTCTCGCTCGGCGTCTGGATGGACCTGAACGAGCTAGGAACCGGACTAAAAGGCTTCCTCCATTCTCCCTCTAATCCGCCGTCACTGGGTGTGCATTGGTTGATTTATAGTGCTCGCATCACCCCAAAATTCCTTCTAGACCGCAACGGACGAACCCGGCTGCCGAACCATTCGATGAATGGACGCTACACCAGGCAAGCTAGCGGACGTCAAAGGCCGTCGAACCTACTAGGGTCCTCTTAGGCAATTGGCGTATTTACATGAGCACTTTTCCGCTAGCCCTTCATTAATTGTGACGACGGAGGCACACTGTTGTAAGACATCACGGATACATCACCCTAATCTTGATCGTCTGAAATAGAAATTGATAAAGTAGAGTGACCCTGCAGGGAAAGGACCGGAATGTCCAATTCCCCACTAACATACCGTGACACACGCTTCCCATGTTGTCATCGAAATCATCACATACAGAACAGGAGTTAGTGCGAGTACACTGACTACATATAGAATGATTATAAAAGTCTGAGGAAGATTTCCTCTTATTACAATTGACCAAAATGCTTTCAATGTGAAAAGAAAACAAAGTCCTAGTACTCGCACCAACCCCTGACAATCAAAATACATAATAATATGATCCATTAACATAGAAAAAATAATTGAAATCAAAATATTTTGAAAAAAAAGTTTCTGAAAAGTAACGTTGAGCCCCAATGGATCCCAAGCCTAAGTGTGGACAAAAATTTTAAAAATATTTTGAACAATTTATGCAACACTTACAAACAATAATAATGTATCTAGTTATGATTAAATTAACATCAAGATATTATTTTCAAGAAATCCCCCCTCACACAGAGGGCTGTTGTAAATGTAAACAATAAGTGTAACTAGAATTACTGTGAGCACTGCTCACTAAAGATACCACCCACTCCAACCAAGAAACATTTCACAACAGTAAAAAAGTATTTAATATACACAGCACATCTGTATGTTCTCCGAAAACATGAGAGCAATTTTCAATAAAAATACCTGAAAGCAGAATAGAAGGTGCACATCTATAATGTATATAAAAGAATGTCTGAGAGTTTCAATGAAATTCGCCCACTGGTATAAGAGGAGTAGCGGATAGCAGGAGTGTACCCCCCTAAAGCATCACAACAATTTGGCTAAGTTCATTTTGCCCTTTGGGAAAGAGTAAAAAATAAAAATACCTGAAAGCAAAATAGCAGGTGCACATCTATAATGTATAGAAAAGAATGCCTGTAAGTTTCAATGAAATCCACCCACTGGTTTAAGAGGAGTAGCGGATAGCAGATGTGTATCCCCAAAGCGTCATGGACGTACGGACGTACGGAAGTACGGACGTACGTAAGTACGTAAGTACGGAAGTACGGACACCATGAATGCTATATACCGCCCACTTTTCAAGTGGGTGGTATAAAAACACTAAAATAAGACTCCAGGCACCCAGGCCCGAAATCAGTTACCAATAATACACTATCTGATGCAAAACAGAGACTTCCAGGGAAGAAACTGCAGAACATCAGATGGTAGATGCAGAACACAATGCCTAACCACCCATAGGTGAAGACGTAAACATGGGGAAAAGAACAGAATTCATTCTGTTATTCAGCTAAAACTCCCAAGAAATTTTAGTAATAAAATTACAGAAAATATGCCAAAAACATGGGAGAATAGCAAGAGGGGACTTAAAGGAAAGGGAGAGAGGAAAACACTGAACAATCAGTGTAACTTGATAACAAGAATGACAACAAAATGGCTACTGCCTCGAAAATAGGTAACTTAACATAATTTCATTAAAAAATTTTAAGTTACAGCCCTGATAATTTTCTGTAACACATTTTTCCTCTCCTCCTTCTATATCCTCCTTAGAATCACCATTTCACTAATATTTATGTGTCTGGCATCATTTAAACTGAGATTTACAAGCACAAAGATCAGTCAGATGTTAACTGATGAAGGGCCAAACTAAGAATGATTAATGGCGCCAATTTCGGAACGTCCTTGACACTGCGCATGCGCAGTAGAGGTGAAGTGTGGAGGGCCATTCAGGACATGTTTTCTTTGGTTTTAGATGCAAATTTTGGGAATTGGGGGGCAAAATTTGTGTTTGGCCCTATATTTTAAGAGTTAGCACCAGCTATGTCTGGGTCATTGGTACAGTATAAAAATATTGCTTTTGGACAGACAGACGGACAATGCCATAACATAATATGTCCGTCAAAAAATGACGGGCATATAAAAACCGAATGAGTGCCTCCCTGGTTCCTGAGATAAGCCACTACCGTCAAGTTGAATCTGAACATGGACGTTCGCTACTTGAGCAATCCAATGTTGTAGTGCTAGCCAGATAGACATCATCACCTTGATGTTTATGTGCTTCTCTAGGAACCGAGGGTCCCAAAGACCCTGACACTTCAAGTCTGCGGGATTTAGGGACGCACCCCAGCCCGTCAGACTCGCATCCGTCATAATCGTGAAAACTGGATCCGGCAGTTGATGCAGAACTCCCTGAGTCAGCAACTGGAGATCCGCCCAAATCTGGACCTTTTGTTTTACTAGGTCCGTTAAGGGGACGTCCAACCTAACTTTGGTCAAATTTCATGTAATTTTCTTTCAAGTCTAAAAAAGGCCCAAAATGAATAACCCCAATAAATTATATACCAAAATGCTTGGAATGAAACATAGAACATGTGGAAACTGAAATTTGCCATGGAACTGCTGCCATGTGTAAATAGCACCACCTGAAAGTCTGCTATGGCATAAGTAAGAGAACAAAATTTTTACAATAAAATACCTCAAAATAAAATAACAGCTGTATTCTATAAACATTGAAGTACATACTCGAAGAAATCTTTTCCTAATTCATGAAAGTAATAAAGACTAAGACCAAATGTTATAAGTGTAGTGCTCACTGACTGAGGGCAGACATTTTCTTTCATGTTTTGATTTGGGGAGTTCAACAAAGGTCAACTTGAAGGAGTCCACCAGAAGAAGTATGGAAGGACAAAAGAGTGTCTCCCAATATAAAGATGTAAGTGTCACTGTGATGGTTTGGAAAGAAACTATGATATTCTCCTATGTAAAATGCACTGCAAAGTCATACATTGTAGTTGAATAAATATATTTACAAACCCCTTGCACTGTAACCCCTTTTATCCCAAGCATCAATTTGATAGTGATTAAATTGTTAAATTTGTCCGGTTTATCAATAAGTATAATAGCTTCGTTTACTCTTGGACACCAATACACTCATGATATCTGTTGGAGAAGAAATAAGGGCAACTGTAACCTGTCACTGCAATAAACCATCTAATGTACTTAAAAGTACATTGTTATTCAAAAACACATCAAATCAACCTTACATAACCATTATTGCATGTACTTTCCCCAAGGAGGCTTAATGGCATATTGAGATCAGAAGGGCACATCCAGAGGGCCTCACATATTTTTTTTCAAGAACGCAGTACACAAAGCAATCCTCAAAAGGTGACAAGTGAGCTCCATTTGACACACAAAATTATTTGACACATACTATTAATTACCACAAACCATATCAGTTTGATGCCGACAAGCGAACTTGAATGCATGTGGTCTGGTTAAAAAGTAACTTGGCATGGATAATGAAGAAATTGCGAATATTTCGTGTAATTCATTTGTTTAAAAGCCAATTGCAGCTAATTTTGACCGTGGATTCGATAATTCGTTTCAGTTTTGACCACACGATCATGCTGACAGCGGTTATGTTTATTGTGATATGCAAATTGGGAGACAGTTTCCAGTGAATGAGATTTGTCACATTTGTCAATGTAAAACGATGACAAAATACACTGATCGACGCTTGTGTTAGTATGGTTGGTTGCAAGAAAAAACTAAATTCTCTGCATCGTCCAAACGCACCTTATTTAAAGCGCGAATGCATCATTTTCAATCCATCTTCAATCGGACCTTTGCCGACATCAACACAGTCCATGGTAACTTATAACATCACAACATCGGGGGAAATCAACACGCTCAATATAGTTCCAGGTCAATTGGAATATACTAAGTGAAAAAGTGATTTCTGAAGCATTCTGCTTACTTTGTTATGAATGTTAAAAAATTTATAGTAATTTATATATTTTTTATACTTACCAATGACCCAGACTTAGCTGGTGCTAACTCTAAAAAATCCAGGGCCAAACACAAATTTTGCCCCCCAATCCCCAAAATTTGCATCTAAAACCAAAAGAAATCATGTCCTATAGGACCTCCATACTTTGCCCTTACTGCGCATGCGCAGTGTCAAGGACGTTCCGAAATTGGCGCCAATTATCATTCTTACTGGCAGTGCCTGGTCAGCACTATGTACTCAGCGGGGAGGTAAGAGTTACCAACTCCTGGGAGGGCCATCCCCGTCTGGGTCATTGGTAAGTATAAAAAATATATAAATTACTATAAATTTTTTAACATTTTTATACTGTACCAATGACCCAGACTTAGCTGAATAGTAAAAAGGCTGGAGGGCCTAGGACGTAGAGGAAAATCCAATAAGCTCAACTATATAATATAGAGGCAACCCCTCAAAGAGAAAAGGAGTATTAGGCTTTACATGTATCTTTCTTATTTTATGTTAAATTAGAAAGATACAATACCCTTCATAACTGAGCACAATAACATTCATGTTCTCTATTAACATCCAGTATAACCCTTTATACTAATTATTTTTAAAGTAAGCCAATAAATAAAGTTAGTCCAGAGAATTGAGACTCTTTATATTCTTTAAAAGTGTCCGAGGATTGTATATTAACGCACGTTTGACACTTGACATATACAAATGCTTCACACCGAGCTACACTTTAAAAATATGACATGAATGAATTTTAAAATTAATATTACACTTTAAAACCATCCCGGAAACGACTCAGAAATACTGACTTCGGAGGAGGCATTCCCTTGCTTTTCACTATAAAGCAGGTGACCTAAGGGAACACCCTCCCCCCCCCCCCTTCCCCTTGCCATGGGTCAAATAGCCCAGAGCGAAGAGGGCAGCCGGACGGAGTCACTGCCGGAACAGAAAGCCTGCATAACTATAGTTGCAACTGTTTAGTGGACGACATTCTGAGCAACAGATAACGGACCTAAACAATGCAGGTCTCCAGAAATGGACTCAATATTTCTGAGATAAAAATTTGTGAATGTGGATGGCTGAGACCAATAAGCAGCCTTCATTAAATCTGTAATAGCAATACTATTAGCGTAAGCCCAAGAAGTAGAAAGAGCTCTTACTTCATGAGCCGAAATCTTAAGCACAGACTGCTGAGAAGAAGATAAATTCTCATAAGCAGTACGGATAGTTAATTGAATCCATCTAGCAATAGAATGGACCGAAATGTCCTTTCTATTAGGCATCAGAGACAGAAAGAAACGTTTTCGTCCCTTTCTGATAAACTGAGATCTCTGTTTACAGATACGTAACGCTCTAACAGGACAGAGTAAAGGCCTACACCCGTCTGAAGACGGAAGAGCCTTAATAACAATAGGTTCCGGATATTTATTAGGAGCCTGATTCTTAGCTAAAAAACCCACATTAGTAGTGAAGGTGATAGTGTTCCCGACACTACGATAGTGAGAATCATCCACCGACAGTGCATGAAGCTCACTGACTCTTCTAGCAGAAGAGAAAGCTAAGAGAAAAGCTGTCTTATAAGATAAGAATTTGAAATCTACTGTCCCAAGAGGTTCAAATGGCTTTTCCTTCAGTTTAAGAAGAACCCAAGCTAAATTCCATTTAGGAATTAACCTAAGAGTTCTGGGTCTATTTATCGAGAAGTTTCTTACCAACTTAGATAAAGAGACATTAGATCCAATTTGTAAACTATCATGATGTGCATAGGTATCAGATAACATAGACCTATAACCCTTAACAGTAACAGGCTGCAGTTTGATTTCGTCAAACAAGTATACTAGAAAGTTTGCAATGTCTGGTATAGAGGGATCAAAAATATCCACAGAATGATCCCTACACCAACGACGAAAAACCTTCCACTTAGCCGCATAGTTTAGTGAAGAGGAGGTCCTCCTACAGTTAGAAATCGCGTCCACTGCTCGTCCTGTAAAGTGCTTGCCATGCAAGAAGGACCGCACAACGGAAAAACGTGAAGGTTGAGACCTTGCGGGTTGTGATGGAGTTGACGCGATTTCCCCTGCGAAAGAAGATCCTCCCGTGGAGGAAGCTTTCGCGGTAGGTCCCACAACAGACACCTGAGTAGATTTATCCATGGTCTCTGTGGAGACAGAGATGCTACCAACAGAATCTTGCATTGAGATTGTCTTATCTTTAGCAATACTTGCTGAATTAACGGCACTGGAGGATACGCATATCCTATCATTCCGTCCCAAGGAATCGACAGAGCGTCTACTGCAAATGCTCTTGGATCCAGACACGGAGACACATACGTCTGCAACTGATTGTTGAGATGTGTCGCAAATAAGTCTATCATTGGCCGTTCCCATTGGTAGCAAATCTGATTGAATACTTGTTTGTTGAGAGTCCACTCCGACGGCAACAAGCGACCCTTTCGTGAAAGGGAGTCTGCTAGTACATTCAGACGACCCGGTATATGACGGACCGAAAGAAGAACCTGATGTTCTAGAGCAAACAGAAGGATTCTTTCCGCTAGATTGAACAACGGAATTGAATGAGTGCCTCCCTGATTCCGTATATACGCCACTACTGTCGTATTGTCGGATAGGATTTGGACATGAGCATTGTGAATAATGTCCATCCAATGACGTAACGCAAGCCAAATTGACATCATTTCCTTGATGTTTATGTGCTTGCCCAGGAATTGCGGATCCCAAAGACCCTGGCATCCGTTGGGATCAATGATGCACCCCAACCTGTTTGACTGGCATCCGTCATAATGGTAAAACTCGGATCCGGCAACTGCAGTGGAACTCCCTGAGTTAACCACTGAATGTTTGCCCAAGTCTGAATCTCTCGTTTCACTTGATCTGACAAGAGAACGTCTATGTCGAGCGAATGAATTTTCACACTCCAATTCTGAGTCAAGAAAATTTGGAGAGGACGCGTGCGTAACCGCCCCATCGGAATGAGATCTGCAGCGGCTCCGCACAGACCTATCAGTCTCATAAATTCTCTCGCTGTGACTTTGTCTGCGTGCAGACAATAGCGAGCGTAACAACTGACTAATTTCGCTCTGGTTAACGGCAGACGAACGAGATTGTTGTGCGTCTCGAAGCTCATTCCCAGATGTGTGAATGACTTGGACGGCACCAGATCCGACTTCTCCTCGTTTATTATAAAACCGAGACGTCGGAGCAATAGAAGTAGTTTCTGCACATCGTTCTGAAGCATTAACTCATTGCCGTACCTCTGAAGAATGTCGTCCAGGTAGGCCGACGTTACCGCAGGCGAATGAGCTCGGAAATACATCATTACCGAGTTCATTACCCGAGTGAAAGCCCAGGGTGCTAGATTCAATCCGAAGCACATCGCCCGGAATTGATACACCACTCCTAGGACTGCGAAGCGTAGATACTTTCTGAATGTCGGATGTACCATGACGTGAAAGTACGCATCTTTGAGATCTATGCTCGTTGCATAATCGTTCACCCAAATACTCGCTCTGACCGACCGAATCGTCTCCATATAAAACTTCGGAGCGACGATCAGCTTGTTTATCCAGCTCAAATCTATGACTGGACGGAACGAGCCGTCTGGTTTTGGAACCAGAAACAGATGGCTGTAGAATCCCGGAGTCTCCTGGTTTTCTACGACCTCTACCGCGTTCTTCATTAAAAGAGACTGCACCTCTGATAATAGAGCGTCTCTTTTCTGTGGATTTGACGGAAGTTGAGTCCATTTTGGACTTCGAGTTAATGGAGGCTTTCGTTTGAAGGATATCTTTAGACCTTCCGAAATCACCCCTCTCACCCAAGGATCGTCCGTAATCGACGCCCACTCTTGTGAAAAACTCGACAACCTTCTGCCAACCGGTACGCGATAGAGGTTGAAGCCATCACCTCCTGGACCTGCGAGGCCTGCGGTAGGAGAAACCACGTCCTCCACGACCCGCACCTTGTCCCGTCGACCTCGGGGCGTCTGACCGGTTGTCCCGGCCCGAAGGACGTCCCGAACGTGAGTCGCTACCTTGACGGTCTCTTGAATAAGACCAAGAGGACACACCGGAACCTCTATAGGAACCTCTCTTGGGCGTATTAGACCCAGAAGTGCCTGTCTTACTCTTATCTGCCGTGTCCGACTTCTTAGAAGCAGATTTGAACAGCAGAGAATCCGAAGCTTTCTTTGTAATTTTATCGTAAATTGCAGAAAGCTTGCCGTCAAAGAGAAGTTCTCCGGAGACCGAAGCGACTCTGAGAGAGTTCTTCACCTTAGTATCCACGAGTGTGGATGTAGCTAGGGCTGCGTCACGTCTAACCAACTCCAGGCTTGCCACTGAAAGGGCGGAGTTACACATGGAATAAGCTACTGCCCTTGAAAGAAGTCTTCAAGAGGATTGTATATCCTGAAATTCTTTCCCCTGAAGACGCATTGATAACGCCTTAGTAAGGTGATCTGCGTAAGATAAGGCATCTAAACTGTCTCTGTTAGACGAAATAGTTGTTTCCAACACCGTGGTTGGAATAGACGCCGACGACGGTAATGATAATTCTAAGTCTTCCGCCTCGTCGTCCATACGCAGAGGACCTCTCGGGATACCCTGTCCTGCCATATCGAATTTATTCCTTGCATTAATGAAAGGCAGGTTGAGAGTATTGGCGGACAAGAAACCTGCTTTTCCCGTTTTGGAAGCAAGTTTAAATATAGCGTCGTTCAATAATTCAAATGTTCTTGCAACATTATTGGACTGAGACGGAAACTCAGGAGCGATGTCCCTGAACCGCTCAAAGAAATCAGAGTCCAATGACGCTATAATTCTCTTGTTCGGAACCGCAGCAGTCTGGCCCGACGGAACAACTTGAGGGAGAAACTGCCGGATGAAGTCCACGGCAGCTTTATGTTGTTCCGAAAGGGATAGCTCCAAGTCATCCGCATCCCTTTCACCATCCGGTCGGACCTCATGATGCTCCCGGTCATCCGCCCCCGATGCTTCGGCGAAGCGTACCGACCCAGCGCCATCGGATAATTCCCGATCCAACACCGTTTCTGTCGGTTGCTGGGATGCTGCGATAAGTTGTGCTATCTGCACAAGTACGTCCGACATCGAGGCCTGCGGAGGCGCAGTCTTTCGCTGCTTCGCCGAGGGCAGCTCCGCATCTGATGACTCCCGCTTACTCTTCCTATGCGAACGTCCGGAGTCCATCGGCCTCGTGTCCCTGGCTACCGGATGGTGTGACCTGGTCGCCGAAGAATCCCTGATCGGCGAAGCTGGTAAAATATCGGCGGTCACGTAGCCAAGGTGCGGTCGTGTGCGCTGACGAGAGGAAGAAGCCTGAGCAGTCTCCGCGGACTGCCTATACAACGGAGCGTCCCGAGCGACGGACGTGTGCTCCGCTTGCGACACATTTTGTACCACAACATCTGGTCCCAGATGTTGTTGTACGAGAGAGGGGCCTCTCTCGCTCGCGGCCCGGCTGGACCTGGATGAGCTAGGAACCGGACTCGAAGGCTTCCTCTGATCTCTCCTACTATCCGCCATCACTGGGTGTGCATGTTGAATGTTTATAGTGCTCGCATCACCCAACATTTCCTCCTGGACCGCATCGGACGAACCCGGCTGCCGAACCATTCGGTGAATGGACGCTACACCGGGCGAGCTAGCAGACGACATTTGTTTAATCTCCATGAGCACTTTTGCCGCTAGCTCTGTATTCATTTGTGACGACGGAAGCGCACTTGCGGAAGATAACATGGAAACATCACCCTGTTCTTGTTCCTCTGAAATAGAAACTGATAGAGTAGAGTGACCCTGCGGAGAAAGAGCCGGCATAGCCCTTTCTCCACTAACAACATATCGTGACACACGTTTCCAATGTTTGTCATCCCAATATTGACATATAGAACAGGGATTAGTGCGAGAACACTGACTACAATTAATGCAATGATCATGAAAGTCAGAGGAAGATTTCTTCCTATTACAATTTGAACAATATCCTTTCATTGTGAAAAGTCAACAACAAGTCCTAGTTACTCGCACAAACCCCTAACACAAAGATACATAATAACATGATCCATTAATAATGAAAAAACAATTGAAAATCAAAATAATTTTTGAAAAATATTTTTTCAGCGAAGCCCAAGTTTCTGAAAAGTAACGTTGAGCCCCAATGGATCCGATGGCTAAGTGTGGTCAAAAATTTTAAATTTATATTAAATAATTAATGCAACACTTACGGATAATAAAAATGTATCTTATAGTGAGATAAACTACTCCAAAGGCAAACAGCCCCCCTCAAAAGAGACTGTTGCCAATGTAAACAAACAGTGTAAAAACACCAGAAAACATGACTCCAGGCACTGACAAAACTGGCCCGAAATCAGTCATCAAAATTACACTCTATCTGATGCAAGACAGAGACTCCCAGGGGAGAATCTGCAGAACATCAGATGGAAGATGCAGAACACAACGTTTATACACCCATGGGTGAAAACGTAACTATGGGGAAAATAACAGAAAACATTCTGTAACCAAGCTAACTCTCCCAAGAGAATTGAGAAATGATCTTTCTCAAAAATATGCCAAAAGCATGGGAGAATTGCAAGGGGGGACTCAGAAGACCAGGGGAAAGGAAACACTGAATAAGCAGTGCAACTTTTTAGCAAGAATGACAACAAGAGGCCCATGCCTCGAAAATAGGCAACTTAACATAATTTCATAAAAAATTTTAAGTACAGCCCTGATTATTTTTTGTCACTCCTTTTTCCTCTCCTCCTTCTATATCCTCCTTAGAATCACCATTTCTCCAATAATTACGTGTCTGGCATCCTTTAAACTGAGATTTACAAGCACAAAGATCAGTGAGATGTTGACTGATGAAGGGCCAAACAGAGAATGATAATTGGCGCCAATTTCGGAACGTCCTTGACACTGCGCATGCGCAGTAAGGGCAAAGTATGGAGGTCCTATAGGACATGATTTCTTTTGGTTTTAGATGCAAATTTTGGGGATTGGGGGGCAAAATTTGTGTTTGGCCCTGGATTTTTTAGAGTTAGCACCAGCTAAGTCTGGGTCATTGGTACAGTATAAAAATATTGCCTTATTTTATGTGTATCGTCCTGATTTTACACACTCGGTTATTTTTTTACAAGTGCTTCATGTTGTCTTTCTAGTGTGCAATAATTCAGATTTTTTGTCAACAAAAATGTTCAGACAGCCTGTAAACACGAGAGGGAATTTTTAACCATATTTTGCAGTTATAACATTAACAGCTCAAGTATTTGCTGTCACCTGTTTGCAAATTCGCTCATACATTGTCTCGAACAAATAAAGGGCATGATCACATCCTTGCATTCTTACAATTGCCCAAATTGAGTATTTCTGCAAGAACCACATCATACGTAATCACATGTCCGGAATAAACATCATTGAAACATGGCCACATCTGGAACATCCAAAATTTGTGTTGGTGTTATTACATTCAAACATCAAAACCCACCAGAGTGTGTGTCAAAAAAATGCTTTCTCCGAGTCTGTAGTATGTTATCATTATATTGAGGACAAGGCTTTCGAGTTACCGATTATTTTGTGGTTTTACCTGTTCGTTACTTTTGCCATTGGCAAATTAATCTTCTTCAAAATCATAAAATTCACTTTTTTTCTCAAAAAAATTATATGTACCTTTTCTATGCACTTTACTCATTATTTTGATATATAATTTGCCTTTCCTTACTTCTCTTATCTGTTTCTGAGGCAGCTTATTCCCAAGTGAATGAAGGATTTGGACGGAGCTAGATCCGAATTTTTCTCATTTGCTATGAAACCGAGATGTCGGAACAACTGAAGCAGACTCTGAACATCGTTCTGAAGAATAATTCTGTCACCGTATCTCTGAAGAATGTCGTCCAAGTAAGCTGACATTATCACTGCAGAATGAGCCCGGAAGTATGACATTAACAAGTTCATTATTTGAGTGAAAGCTCAAGGAGCCAGGTTCAGACCAAAGCACATCGAAGTTGATAACTGTCCGTCAACTGGAAAGCAACAGAGGTCTAGACCATCACCTGTACGATTTGCAAGGCTTGCTGGAGGAGAAACTACATCCTCCCCCACAAAGAACCTCGTCCCGTCCTCCTAGGGGCATCTGACTAATAGTCTATATAGGACTTGAGCCTCTTTCCCGAGTCGTTATACTGATGACCTCTGGAGTAACTGTAAGAGGGTTTCCTAGACCCTCGCAAGGAGCTCCCATCGATGATTGGGAACTGGAATGACCTTGCCTACTCTGGCCAGCTGATGCATGTCGTTGAGACGCTGATCTCAGTAGCAGTGCGCTGGAAGCTTTTTTGGTAGCCTCCTGTTCATAGACTAAGGAAAGCCTGTCATCAAACAGTGTGTGATCGGAGCCGAAGCGACTCGGAGAGAGCTTTTCACCCCACCAAATTTGCCACTGAAAGGGCAGCGTGGTACGTGGCATTCATGACTGCCATGGAATGAACTCTTAGTGAGGAACTAACATTCTCAAATTCCTTTTCATTTAGACACTGTGCCAGAGCCCTGCTGATATGATCTGCGTTGGACATAGCGTCCAGAATCGTTCTATTAGATGAAATAGAAGATTTCATCACATCCGAGCGTAAATTGAATGATGTAGGAAAGGATATATCCAAATCCCCAGCCTGCTCATTCAGATGCAGAGGAGCTGTCTGAACATCTTCTCCAATTGTCATAAATAATGTGCTGATTGAAGAAGCAGATAAGAAACCGCCTTTCTTTTTGGAACTTGCTAGGTTGAATATGGCATCGTTAATGTGGCCAAAGGCCTCCGACACTTGCCAAGATAGTCCTGGGAAGGAAAGAACATCATCTTTCCTTCGCACGACATCTCTGTCTAGAGATGACAGCGGTTTCTGCCTAGCAGACGCAGCTTGCAGATCAGGTGGAACAAGGTCAGGATAGTATTGATGAATGAAATTCATTGCTACCATATGCTGTTCCAAAAGGGAGGGGTACTCCTCCTACTTCTCCCTTTCACCATCTGACTGATTCAGCTGAGAAATTCGGTCAACAGCAACTGAATGTACAGATGACCGGACTGACTCGGCATCATCCGACAGCTCGCTACCAGAGTCTCAGAAGGCTGCGTTTGCACTTGCTGGGAAGCTGCGATGAGCTGCGCAATCTGCGACAGCAAGTCCATTACAGAGGCTTGAGGAGCAGCGGTCTTCTGTCTTTTCGCTGCTTGCTGCTTCTGGGACAGAGATCCGGACATAGGTCTCTTCTCAGAATGTTCCAATGAATGAAGTCTCGGATCACTAGCTACTGGATGGGCCGACTTCACGTACGAAGACTGGGAACATCTTTGCACAGCTGCCTGGATATCTGAAGTCGGGTAGCTAGTGTGCGGATGTGTGTGCTTATCTGAACTTGAGGAAGAAGCCGTAACTGTAGCCGACCCCGGCTGCAGTTTAGATGAAGCGTCCCGAGCAGCGAGTGTGGATGTTAGCTCTGACTCATTCAAGTTTCTCAAAACAACATTTGGCCCCAAATGTTGCTGGGTTAGATAAGGCTCTCCCGCTCTCGGTCTATCAGACCTCACCAAGCTTCCCGAAGAGAAACTTGCAGGCTTCTTCCCTTTTGTTGTCGTCGCTGGGTGAGCTTTAGTTTTTGAGGTGCTCGCTCTATCCAATTCTGCACTTCCCTCAACCACAACAGACTTACCTGGTGTCCTGGTCCCCACTAACGGGGTAACGACTTCACCAGTCAAGCTAGCAGCTTGCAAAAGATTAAGAGCACTAACTAGAGGCCTTATCCCTTGCTTAATATTCACGAGCACCATTGTAGCTAGCTCTGTTTGCTCATCAAAGTGCGACAAAGGTAGCACATTATGGATGAGTGTCGCAATACCATCACTATGTTCTTAATCCTCTGAAAAAGTAACCGAAAAACTTTAATTATCCTGGAGTGACAGCTCAGGCATCAGAACTTCACTGCCAACGACATACCGCAACACCTGTCTCCAACATCTACCATCCCAATGTACAGAAGTAGGACAAGAATCTGTAGGAGTGCATTGACTACAGGCAAGACAACAAGCATGTAAATCCGAGGAAGACTTCCTCGCCTTGCATTAGAGCAGTAAGCTTTCATAATTAACTACAATCAAAAAACAAAGTCGATAACACTCCAACAAGTTCAACAACAAAATACATTATAAAGATACATGAAAATAGCAATCAAATTAATTTTGAAACAAGTATAAAAAAATTTTTGAAAATTTTTTTTGAAAATGCCTAAATTCCCAAAGGGAATATCATGAGCCCAAGGGCATCCCGATAGAGCCTAAGTCTGGACAAACACCAAATTTTTTTAGATACACTACTGGAATCATAATCATTGTATCTGTATCCTACAATAATTCTAAAGTATAATAATACTAAATGCTACATGTTAAGGATGTTGCCAAATGTAAACAACGTCAAATGAAAAAAACCACAAAAAACAGGCACACAAAAAGGACCAAAAGTCAGTAACTGATTTAAATGCTACAGATGCAAAGCTAGATCTTCATACGAAGAAAAAGATACATTGGAGAGAAGATGCAAGTAGACATGTTAAGTTTTGAAAATGACAATCAGGGAGATTTTTTCGTGTGAATATTATAACCAGACTTTTGTTCAGAGAACAACAATTTATTAAGTTATCTACAAAAATCTCTATCAATTTACTGGTGCCCCCCCCCCCCCCAACCCACTCACTTCATCCCTGCATAAATCTAGCCCACATACAATTTTTTAGAAAAAGCTTAAGAACCACCAGCAAACTTTCAGTTAAGGGACTACACACACACTTTGTAATTGTAAGTGAGGTAAATTTATACAGTTTATATAGTTTAATCCCACTGCCCACTACACACACACTTTATCTCCAATAATTAACCCACTACTACGCCTCCCCATTCCAACATATTCTATTCCAAACCTAGTTCAATAGCGCCCCCACCCCCTCACCCCCCACTCTTCACATTTGTTTATCCAACAGCTATCCCCCCTCCCTTCCCTTACTTTATGCCTGTATAAATTTCAGGTCATTTCCTTCTTCCATGATTCTTTAAATTTAGAATCGTAGCAATGTTTTTTGGATGGATTTTCAGACATTGAAAATTTGATTGTGAATGGTACTTACCGGTATACATCGCCTGATATATATACACAACTACAGTTACCTCACCTGTGATCCATTCAACATAGAATGTTTTGAAAACAAAGTTATTTTTCAATTAAAAAGCCGATCTCTGATGAGCCGAAATCAGAATGGTTTCAAACAGTAATCAGCTGTTGTTCCTTCACATGCGGCTGTGTTTATGTTGTGAAAACTGGGGCAAAGTCGCTCAAGTACTAAGAAAAAAGATTGGTGTTTTTGTTGTGAAAACATTGCACCAAGCTATATAGATTGGTCTTCGATCACCATTTAATGACAGAATAATATCAAATAGTCCATTCTTGCATTAATTTATTTTCATTAAACACGATTTTGAACAAAGAGAAGAGAAAAAAATACCGATAGGATCACCGATCCAATGTCGAGTTGTCATCATAAGATGTGACATAGAGAGAGAATAATTTGACAACACAACAGAAAATTGCAGTGACCGCATTACTCATTGTTTGTTACAGAGCTCAACAATATCGTTCCATAAAATATGTTTTTTTTAAAAACTGTTTTGCACCCAACATTATATCCCAAAACTGTATTAATAATTTAAGATTTAAACTGTTTAAGTGAATTATCATGAAAATGTGCATGTCCTGTGATTTGCACCAGATTCTCGGTGGTGTCCAAAAATGGGATCACAACTGGCGGCAAAGCAGCTCGTTGTGATCCCATTCTGAACACCACCTCGAATCTGATACAAATCACAGGACATGCACATTATCTTGATAATCTGTGTGTACCAGCTTCAAGGTCATGATTACAATCAGATTCCAATGAGAATCTGATACAAATTACAGGACATGCATTTGGTCATGATAATACATTTATCTAACAATCCTGTTACATAAAGCCTGTTTTGATCCTGCGTTTTTCTGTTTAAATTGGGTTGGAATTGGTAAAAATGTTGAATTTCACATTTTAATGCATAATAACAATTCAGATAATGATAATGTGATAGTGCAGTGTTTACCAGAAGTTGAATCTGTCTGATACGGAATCAGAATGAGTCATCTATATGATATGGAATCGGAACACATTATGTGATACATACCGTTTCTCGTGGTTTTCAGGCCAAAATCTCTATGATTATTAGATAAATATGTATACAATACACATGTAAACAGGGCAATATGAAACTCTGACTAACCAATGTATGGATATCAGCCTTGCTTGTAAGAGCAGTGGAAATGTAAGGACCCAGCATGCAAATTTTCAGCCCACTGACCACTGGGTAATCTACCTGATGGTCTACTCTCATGAGAAAAAGCTTTCCTTGTGGTGCTGAAGTTTCCATTGGTCTAGCAAGTAAGGCTAAAAAAGACAAGAGGCCCAAAGGGCCTGAGGGCGCTCACCTGACATGGTAGCCTAAATATCAACCCAGAGAATTGATTTCCACAAGTTGCATCTGCTCCTCCTAATAAAAGATGAAACCAAATATCCAAATATTCTGACCAGTGGATCTAAAAAAAGATTTTTAAAGAATATTCCTCATATTGAACTAAGTCATAATTCGGGCTCCCACAGGGATCCCATATATGAACCCAGGGACTTGGCTTTAACAAACCTGAAACTCACACCCCTAAGGATTCTGCACACCAATTATTAAAACATTCCGACTGCTGGATCTGAAGAAGATTTTTAAAGAAAATTCCTCATTCCTCATTTTGAACCAAGTTACAATTCGAGCTCCCACAATCAGCCCAAATATGGACCTAGGGACATGGCTTGAACAAACTTGAATCTTACCCCCCTAAGGATGCTGCATAAAAAAATATCAAAAGCATTCATCTGCTGGATCTGAAGATTTTTAAAGAAAATTCCTCATTTTGAACTAAGTTGTCATTCAGGCTCCCATAGTGGGCCCAAATATGAACCAAGGGACTTGGCTTGAACAAACTTGAATCTCAGCCCCCTAAGGTTGCTCCATGCCAAATATCAAAACATTCCAACTGCTGAATCTGAAGAAGAAGATTTTTAAAGAAAAATTCCTCATATTGACTAAGTTATAATTTGGGCTCCCACAGGGAGCCCAAATATGGACCCATGGACTTGGCTTTAACACACTTGAATCCCCCTCCCCCCCCCCCCCCCCCTCCCCAAGGATGCTACTCACCACATATCAAACCATTCCGACTGCTGGATCTGAAGAAGAAGATTTTTTAAGAAAATTCCTCATTTCGAACAAAGTTACAATTCAAGCTCCCACAGTGAGCCCAAATATGGACCTAGGGACATGGCTTGAACAAACTTGCATCTCACCCCCCTAAGGATGCTGCATACCAAATATCACAAGATTCTGCCTGCTGGATCTTGAGAAGAAGATTTTCAAAGAAATTTGCCTGAAATACACTAAGTTCAAATTTGGGCTCCTATACTGAGCCCAAATATAAACCCAGGGGGCCGATTTGAACAAACTTGAATCAGATCAACCCCACAATGTTGCATACCAAATATCACAAGATTCTGCCTGCTGGATCTGGAGAAGATTTTTGAAGAAATTTGCCTGAAATGCACTAAGTTTGAATTTGGGCTTCTATAGTGAGCCCAAATATGAATCCAGGAGGCCGATTTGAACAAATTGGAATCAGATCCACCCCACAACGTTGCATACCAAATATCAAAAGATTCTGCCTGCAGGAACTGGAGAAGAAGATTTTTGAAGAAATTTGCCTGAAATGCACTAAGTTCGAATTCGAGCTTCTATAGTGAGCCCAAATATGAATATAGGGAGCCGATTTGAACAAAATAGAATCAGATCCACCCCACAATGTTGCATACCAAATATCAAAAGATTCTGCCTGCTGGATCTGGAGAAGATTTTTTAAGAAATTTGCCTGAAAAGCACTAAGTTCAAATTTGGGCTCCTATACTGAGCCCAAATATAAACCCAGGGAGCCGATTTGAACAAACTTGAATCAGATCCACCCCACAATGTTGCATACCCAATATCAAAAGATTCTGCCTGCTGGATCTTGAGAAGAAGATTTTCAAAGAAATTTGCCTGAAATGCACTAAGTTCAAATTTGGGCTCTTATACTGAGCCCAAATATAAACCCAAGGGGCCGATTTGAACAAACTTGAATCAGATCCACCCTACAATGTTGCATACCAAATATCAAAAGATTCTGCCTGCTGGATCTGGAGAAGAAGATTTTTTAATGTTTTTCCCACTGCCTACAGTGTTAAAAAGTGCTGACTCAGCACTTTTTCAAAGTCCCGAAACTGTACCCTATGATAAAACCGATGGCAATTTTTTTTTTACCAATTCTTTCTGTTGGTCCTAAGGAAGCTTCACGCCAAATAAAAATTCTCGGTGCCGTGCAGTTTTGGAGATATGGGCGTTTTAATTTTTTTCTATTTTTAGCTCCTGCGGTTCCCATGGGGCTACCGGAAAAAAAAAATCAGCATAAATTAGGTACTTATGACCCAATAAGCCCTCACATAAAATTTGGTTCAAATCAGCCTCTCGGTTTGGAAAATAGAAATTTTGGGCGGGGCAAAACATTTTGCCCCTCCCATAACGACGCCAAGTATAGCCCCACAAACTTCTCTTGAACAAATCTGAGTCTACACCTCAAAAGGAAGCTGCACACCAAATATCAAGCCTCTGCTACTGCTGGTTCATGAGAAGAAGATTTTTTAGATTTCAGCACACTTTTTGGGTGTGGCCCTACCCACGGGCGAGGCAACTTGATTTGAACAAAATCAAATTGCGATGTCATAACAAACTATTATCTCAAATATCAATTAAATTGGTTCAGCGGTTTGGGAGGAGAAGACGCAAACACCATGTTCACGGACGACGACGGACGCCGGATGACGGACGGTGAGTGATCACTATAGCTCTCCTGACTGAAAGTCAGGTGAGCTAAAAGGTGTTTTGTTCCTCGGGCAATCCCTCATTGAATTAGAACCCCCTCATTGGACATTTTTATTGCCTTTCATTGTCTTCCAATATTAGGACAAACTCAAGGAAATCCGAAACTTTTTACATTTTTCTGATTGATGCATATTTATTTAGTTGCGACTCCAATATGTTTGCCTTGTTGCAATTTATGGAAGAGTGATTATAAGCACTCTACCATAAATTGTTACGAGGCAAATCCCCATAAATTAAATACTTTTACTTCAAAGATAATATGAAGAGCATCAAAAGAATATAAAGCCATGGAATTGCAGTACCTACAGTTTGTTTTTGGAGGAATGTTTTATTTTTCAAATTAAAATTGAATTTATTTATATAAATATGCACTTTCTATATTTCTGAGTGAAAAAAGGCAGCCGAAATCTTCTCCATGTTTCCTCACTTTTTGCAAAAGAAAAAGAAAAAGAAAAATTAAAAATAAAACCCTCCCTCCCTCCCTGATTTGAAAAAAAAATTGCCTGAGAATCAAGTAATTTATTTTGGGGGGGCCTAAGCTATAATTATTTACTAGTGTTTAAGGTCAGTCAAACAAGATTGAATTGGTTAAATTCCCAGTTGCAATGTTGAAAAGTTTTCTTCTTGAGATTTCAATATTTTGACATCAGATTGCAGAAGGTTAAAAGAGAATACTTTATATACCTACCTAGCGCATCATAATAGGATTCTTTACCCCAGCAATATGGATTAAATAAATCCTACAAATAAAAAACAAATCAAAAGTTAAACTTGTTGATACTAGCATCAAAACTACTAATCTCCTGTAATTTTAAAATGAGCATATTTTTTGCATTCCCAAGCGTCATTCTCAGGCTGGTGATTGCCCTCGCCCTCCTTAACCTCCATAAACTCAATTTTCTGCAGGCAGTAAACAATCTCCTCACAGCGTATTCTGAGGGCAATGAAAGTCAATCTCATGTGTGGCATCTCAAAATATTGGTATCACCCTCCTCAGTCGGTAATTTTCACAGGCAGGTTCTTAACCCTTTACCCAACACAGACAATATCAAAATTTATTAATTTAAATATCATTTTTTAATTTTTTTTCGAAAAATTTCAACAAAACCATATCATGTAACCCCTCATTGGAACGAGCTCGATGAGCTCGTTCCAAAGAGGGGTCCCATGATATGGTTTTGTTAAAATTTCTCTAAAAATAATATTTTTTCAGCTGCTGAATCTTAATATTACGCGGGCAGATGGGTAAAGGGTTAAAGTAACATACTTTGATAATTACAGATATTAAGATGACCATGTCCTTAAAATAGAGCACTTATTTTCAAGCAATGAAAGTGACCACAACCATTATCATGTTTAAAGACACCTCTAATACAGTCATGGTCCTGAAAATTAATATATGTTATTACCGAGGGGGGGGGGGGAGGGGGGGATATTTCAATGGGAGTTAATGGGAGTTCAGATTTACTATGGGGAGGGAGTGCACTGAGGAAGGTTCATTTTTTATCAGAAGGTGACATACAATGAGGTCCAAAAGATCAGACAGAAATTAAAAATGTAGTACATTTCTGCATGCCACTTATGGATATTAAGAGGGTTTAAAAAACTGATTCATAACTTACTGGTGGATAATTTGTTCCTTTCTCATCTATTCCACAATATTCTATCAGCTTTTCATAAATACTGAAAAGATAGGATACAATACAACTTGAGAACAGAAACAGAATGAGGTGGATAGGTAAGACAGGTCAAACTGAGGTACTGACTACATAGTTTTTTTAACAGGGCTTGACATGTTTGTCTGTCCACCTGTCGCCAACAGCAAGAAACTGAGCGGTGACAGGTGGATATAAAACAGGAACATGACTTCAGTGAAAGACATTTGGTTGAATGCACATTTGGTCGAAGTGACACTTGGACAAAATGGCACTTGGTCGAATGGACACTTCACCAAATGGACAGTTGGTCAAATGGACACTTGGTCGAAAGAACACTTTGTTGAATTCCAATTTTGTCAAATTTTCATTTCTAAAAATTAGTCCATTTGGTCAAATTTTTCTCTTCATTTTTTTTTCTTGTAATAGTATAAAGGTATATATAGACTGGGCTATTTTTGTAAACAGAGCGATTAACACTTTCTCAGTTATTTGTGTAAAGTATATATATTTTCCATGCATATTCCCCAATCACTGAACAATGGTTAGCAAAAAATTAACCCAAATAAAAATTTTCAAACAACTTTCGACGAAAATGAAAAAATTTATAGTAATTTATATATTTTTAATACTTACCAATGACCCAGACTTAGCTGGTGCCAACTCATAAAAATTCAGGGCCAAACACAAATTTTGCCCCCCCAATCCCCAAAATTTGCATCAAAATCCAAAAAATCAATGTCCTATATGGTTCTCCATACTTTTGTCCACTGCGCATGCGCAGTGTCAAGGAAGTACCGAAATAAGCACCAAATCTTCATTCTTACAACCAGTGCCTGGTAAATGTTATATAATCAACGGGGAGGTATGAGTTCCCAACTCATGGGAGGGCCATATCCCTGTCTGGGTCATTGGTAAGAATAAAAAATATATAAATTACTATAAATTTTTTCATATTTTTATACTGTACCAATGACCCAGACTTAGCTGAATAGAAAAAAGGCTGGAGGGCCTAGGACATGAAGGAAAATCCAATAGGCTCAATTACATATAAACAGAATTATCCCCTCAAGGAGAAACGGAGATACAGGATTTACATATATCTTTCTTGTTTATACAAAAAAAGAAAGACATATTACCAATCCGTAATTGAGCACAATAACATCAATGATCTCTATTAACATCCAGTATAATCCATTATACAAATTTTTTAAAGGAAAACCAATAAATAAAGATAGTCCAGAGAATGAGACTCTTTATACTCATTTAAAAGTGTCCGAGGATTGTTTTGTTAACGCTCGTAAACACGTGACATATACAAATGCTTCACACCGAGCTACACTTTAAAACAAGAGCTGGACTTTCAATGCAATTACAAAACAAACAAGTACACAAAGACATGTTTTAATATGCACGAAGCTAAAAAACAATCCTGAAATTGAACACAGTATTTTAAAGTCAGTTCATCAGTTCATACAACTGGGTGAACGTATTCATGCTTAAGTGTATATAATTCTGGATAATTTTTTAGTATTACGAAGGATTATGAAGGATATTTTTCGTTGTTGAATTTAATTCAAACAAACATGTAAGTACTTCATATTTTATTAAAATTTATGATAAGATATTTTAAAATGTGTCCAAAATATATCACGCACATATTAATAATACAACTAAACTAATTGTTCTTTCATGAATATTTCTATTTCATTTTACATCACCCCAATTCATGCTTGATATCATCATTATCAAACGTGAAAGGAAGACTCCCCACTCTCCCTTTGACTTTAAAGATTGAGAACTTGATATTTATAAAAGTTTAAACCACAATTATGTAAACATACTCTCAAGGATACTCGTGAAGTCGGGTACGCCAAGGGAAATCTGAGCTTTAATTGCACCGACATCAACGAAAACATCGTCTATGTCAGTTCATTTAACATAAAAAAAAACTTTGCATGACTCAAATCATCCATATTATTATAAGTGTTCGCTCCTCTTCTTTTCATCCGAAAAATTACGAATGATAGTTAAAAAAAACATTGTGCCATGCACGCGTTTGTCTTGCGATATTCGCCACAACATGTTGAAAATCTCTCGCTAATGCTATAGGAATATCGCCAAAATAAGGCGCTAAAATGGCGTCATTAACAAAAGAATATCGCTTAATGGTATACTTTGTTATAGACTGTACTGTAAAACCTGAAGCCAGGTGGATGAATGTTTCCATCAGTGCTGTCAATGGCTGCATAACCCTTTACCTAACATGAAAAGCAGACGACACTTGCAAAAAGAAATCTTGAATAATTATTTTTTTCATTTTATTGTCTCAAAAACATAGGTTATGATCCCTCATTGGAACGGGCTCGACGAGCTCGTTCCAACGAGGGGTCATAGCCTATGATTTTGAGATAAAAAATGACAAAATAATGAAAACTAATTAGCGATTTTTGAGAATAGCGATGGCCGGTTTTGACCGTTACAATGGGTAAAGGGTTAATATTATAGGTATGTAGACTCGGGTATACTAGACTTCAGGTTTCTAGGTGTTAATTCGGTTCTCCTGCATGTTGAGTATTTCCACAACAGTAAGGGCCCTGTGAATCATATATTTTTTATTTGAATCGAATCCCAAATCGAATCAAGTCTGTTAATCAAAATCGAACCTTGAATACAGGCGTCTTGAAGTCACAACTGATAAAATATTCCAAATACATCATCAAGGCATGTCTTCGTCGAAAGGCATGCCTTGATGATGTAGTTAGAATATTACCCAGTAAGAATTTTTGTTCAGAAACAGAAATGGGTGCGAGAATTCTGTACTGGGCACTGTACGGGGCTAGCCACTAGCAACCATGACCTCATTGTCGATACTGCTTGGGAACTTTAAATTTGCTTTCAGCAGTGGTAGTGACCATTGAAACTGGAATTAGCATGGATGGCGGTATGGGTACAGTCAGATGTTTTTTTTTATGTTAATATAGCTGAAATTACACTCAGTCTTCATTTTTAACATTAGTTATGCATAACTTCTATCTCAGCTATACGTTTTATGAGACAACTAAAATGACTGATACCAAGCGAAATTCCAGTGAAAAGATTTAAAGGAAAACGAATCGCACACCTGATTTCGAAACGAACTGAATACCAACTTAAGAGTCGAAATCCAATCAAATCCCGAAGCTTCACAGGGGCCTAACCACAATATATTATGTTTAACAGAGCTTAGGCTTTAACATTTTCACACAATTTGTGTTACTCTGGGTGGATTGCCACAAAACTGTCAAGGGCTAATACCTACCTAGGATTCCTAAAGTCTTGCCTTCTGTGGATCATATTACTTAAGTTTAGGTCTTCCCTCTTCATCTTTTCATAAAGATTTGATATTTTTTCCTGAAGTACAGAAAATGTTTCCATTACTATGTCTCACTTTGATATACAACCAACATCAAAACACATGTAACAAGCTATTAATTAATTGAAAATAGAACATGTTTTCACTTTTGGAATTCACTAAAAAAAACAACCCATTCCAATGAGGGGTCATAAGCTGAGTTTCAACACTTTTTAAGAATAGTACAGTAGAGCCCACTTAATTGGATATCTCTTAACTGAACAGCCCTGTTAATTGAACATAATATCCCAACACAAAACCATTTACCATACCTCCCATACAAATTTGACCTGTTAATTGAATGTAGGTTATAGAGTAAACTCCTGTTAATTGAATAAAAACTCTTTTAACCTCTCGAGAAATTACCCTGGCTCTTCCCAGTTTTCCTTTGTTTACAGACTTATATGGCCTCAGTACATCGGGAGATCTGATGTGACTTGGTGATGGCGAGTTATCAGCTGTGTGTTGCGTCTCGAGGAGTGAAGAAGCCAAAATGTTAAAATGTACAAGAGGAGTTGTAATTTTTCATGTTGGATTCCTTTGGCGTACTAATCCAAGAAATCTACCATGTCAGTATTGAAGCTCGAGGAGTAAAGAAAAGTTAAATTTTGTAAGAAAATCTAGTTAGTTGCACAGTTTTCGTGGTAAAGTTTGACCGCACTCAGCTTGTCACAGTGTACAGTCATGCTCTTTGGCCACTGATTGATTACAGTAACCACGATCCATTGTTGTATTGTTGTATTGTTATCACTGACACTGACACTTATATTATCGAAAATCTAATATTGAATAATTGAGGATGCTGCTGCCCGTGGTGTTATTGTTCGTTCTCAACCTTGAATAGAGAAAGAGAATAGAGATACCCTTGATGTTAACCCTTCATTGTGTTTTTGAAGATGTTATTTGTCCCAATCTTTGCCGTTGTGACTTTGAATCCTTTCAAGACTCCATTTCTATCCGTGGTGATATAAAACTGCTAGAAAGACCACACGGTCCATATGAATATAAACATTACACTGCAAGTTATATTAATATATGTTCGGCATAATGAATGATAAGCATTATGCAAGTTTGATGATTTAAATTCTAGACTCGCTCATATTGAGAAAAATTTGTCTAAGTTGAGCGTACTCGACAAAATAAACCATAAACTTAGTAACTTAACCACTCGCATCAGTACTGTCAAAAGCCACGTGACGATTTTGAAATCCAAAATTAACGATGTTGAAAGAAGTACCTCATTCTTTGGTGATAGTTTTGATGATTTGAAAACTGAGATTCATTCCACTAAAGGTTATGTTACCCAGCTTTCTGCGAGGGTTTCTGAAATCTCCACAAATGAACAGAAAAACTGTGCTCGTATAAATAGCTTGGAAACTACTGATCCTGAAATGACGAATCTGAAAGATCTAGTTGCTGATCTGCAATACAGATCGATGCGAAACAATCTGGTATTTACTGGAATCCCGGAAGCCGAAAACGAAATTTGTGAAGCGACACTAAGCAAGTTTTTATGGGAGAATCTGCACTACGAAGCTGAGGATAGTATTAACATCGAACGGGTGCATAGATTCAGTAAAGCTCTTCCGAATACCCCACGTCGTATTGTAGTGCGATTTTTGGATTTCAAACAGCGCGAAGTAATCCGAAAACTTAGTCCAAAACTTAAAGGTACCAAAAAATACATCAACGAACAGTTTCCTCCATCGGTTGAACAAAAGCGCAGGAAACTTTATCCAGTGGTGCACAGGCTGAAGAAAAAGGGTAAAAACGCTACACTTATTAAGGATCGTTTGTTCGTCAACGGGAAACCCTATAGTCTACCGACGAGGGTAGCAGCAATACCAGTGAATCCGAGAGTGGCACGGAAATGACGCGCGGCGCGAATTCCACTACTCCCAAATCTTCTTCTTCCCGTAATTCAAAGCGGCAAAGAGTTTCATCAACTCCCACCAATACTAGATAGGTGAGCGATGGTGCATTCTCACAGTGTAATCCAAATATCCGGCGATATTATCAGTCGAACGGTCATGTTAGACCAAGAAGAAATGGGCCTTGTGGGAGTTACTTGAAGCAAGTAACTATCTTGACTTTAAATGTTTGTGGCCTTAAAAGTAGGCTTAACATACCAGAGTTTAATGAATTTATTTCAGATTTTGAGATTTTATGCTTCATTGAAACAAAAAGCGATATGATCGACGATATTCGTATCCCAGGCTATAGTATAGTCGGGTGCAAACATCGTAAACGTATATCTAGGGTACAATCTGGGGGTATAATAGTTGCAGTTAGAAATAATTTACTCAAGTATGTACATGTGGTACCAAGTGAAAGCCAGTTAGTTCTTTGGTTTAAAGTAAAACCGGTAGAAACAACGGATGGGGAAGCGGTGTTTGGCTTAATTTATATACCACCAGAGAACAGTAGATATGCAAATAAAGACAGTATTGCCAAAATAGAAAGTGAGCTAATTAATCTTTTTCCAAGTGTTAAGTGTGTTTGCTTGTTGGGTGACTTCAATGCACGCACAGCAGAATTGCTAGACTTTACCTGTCCTGCAGACGATACTATTAACCCATTACCTCTGGGTATGGGTGAAGAGTACCTTCTGTTGGAAAAGCATGGTGCTACCACTACTAGAACGTCAAGGGATAAAAAGAACAAATAATTATGGCCAACAACTGTTAAATTTCTGTAGAGGAAATTCATTTTTTATTGTTAATGGTAGGTGGGGGAAGTTTATATCATCTGGTGCGAGCGTTGTCGATTATTGTATTTCGTTCCAGTGAATTCCTTGGACATGTCAGTGATTTTTCTCTTCTGGAATATAATGACCTATTTTCAGACGTACACTGTGCTTTAACCCTTTCTGTAAAATGCTTTAGTGACTGCGCAGATCATACAGTATCGAATGGTATCAAACTACAGGAGACCAATGCCCAGAGGGGAGAACCTATTTTATGGAAACGTAACGAAATTGAATAATTTTTGTTCAATCTGAAACAGGACAAAACAAATAACTTACAATCTGTTCTGTGTGGCATCAAGGAAAACCTGTCCGATATCCAGCAATCCCATGTTGACGAGCTTGCTAGAGATATCGGAGGAGTTTTTCGTGAAGCGGCACGAGATACTTTTGGAGTACGATATTTTCCCACAAAGTCAAATAGTGATTCTAAATCTAAGCCATGGTTTAATACTGATAGTAAAAAATCTAAAAAGCGTTATAGGGTCGCAAGAAGGAACTATAATCGGGATAAAACGGGGAAAAATAAAAAAGAGTTAAAAAATGCCAGTAAGCAGTATAAGAAAACTATATCCCAGTCTATTAAAAATTACAAAAATAAAATAGGAGATCAGTTAACTAATCTACGAACCTCAAGTGCTAGGGAATATTGGAAAGTCCTGAACCCGAAACATCAGAATACTTCTATTGAAGTGACGTTAGATGAAATGTTCAGACATTTTCGTGATCAGAATACCTCAGACACCCCATCGGAAACGACTGAATCATCTCCAGTGTCACCGGATGCTGATTCCGAGATTGATGATATAACCAGTGGCGAAATAACTGAAAATGAGGTACGAAAGGCCGTGGGGTCTGTTACTAACGGGAAGTCCCTGGGTGAAGACAGAATCCTAAACGAACATATTAAGTCCAGCATTGAAATTTTATTACAAGTTTATAAAGATTTTTTCAATTTAATATTTGATAGCGGTCTTATTCCAGAGGAATGGTTGGTCGGTGTGATTAAACCGATTTATAAAAATAAGGGAGATCCAAAGTGCCCTGTTAACTACCGCCCAATTTCAATTTTAAGCTGTTTGGGAAAAGTATTCACCAAAATATTGATTACCCGTTTGAATTACTTATCGGAGCACGCTAACCTAATCAAGGAAAATCAGTCAGGATTTAGACCAGGTTACTCTACCATTGATAATATATATGTCATTTATATCTTGTTTGAGTTGCTAAACCGCAAGAAGAAGAAACTATTCTGTCTTTTTGTAGATTTTAAACAGGAGTTTGACACTGTTTGGCGAGAGGGCAAAAATTACAATGGTTGGGAATAGGGGGTAAATGTCTAACATTTATTCAAAATATGTATGTTGGTATCAAATCGAAAGTGTGTGTAAATGGTAATTTTTCTGATTACTTCCCTTGTTTAGCTGGCATCCGCCAGGGGGAAAATTATCGCCCTTTCTCTTCTGTATCTATTTAAATGATCTGGAAGATTACTTGCTTTGTCGGAATATATTTGGCATTGAATCCTTGTCAACCAATATTGGGAATGAGTTAAATATATATCTCAGATTATTGATATTATTATATGCAGATGATACTGTCCTTATGTCAGAAAGTATAAAGGATATTCAGCAGGGCTTAAAATTCGTCTGGCATCACGCGAATCTAACATAATTCTCGTGAAATATTTTCACGCGAATCCATTTAAACCATGATATGAAATCCCCCGTGGGGACCCGGGAAGTAAAGCCAATGATTGAGGTGGAAATCCTCTAAAATGTGCAACATGAGGTATAAATGATTGAAAACCCTTGACTTTATATCCATGTTGCGGTCATGATTAGCCATTGTGCATAAGTATGTGACCTTAAACACCCTTAAGTAAATAAATAAATAAATAATGATATGAAATTCTTCAAAAACTAGCTGAATGTTGCTGGTGAGATCACGAAATAAGTTGTCAAAATCTCCACCCATGATTTACCACATGCTTACCACATGCTTCACATTTTCTTGAGTTTGGTATCAAATCAAGTCATGGCTGCTACAGCAGCCATGACTTGATTTGATACCAAACTCAAGAAATATGAATAGACAGTTTTTCATAATTATATATTTTATGATAACCCAGGTCAGAACTTCATCATGAATCAACGACATCATACATAAAGTGAATCCAAGCAGTAAATTGACGCGAATCCACTTGGATTCGCGCCAGTGTAGTTTGCCAGAATCATTACGAGAATCGATTCGCGTGTAATTTTATGCCCTGTTCAGGTCATGGTAGATAATTTTGGGAATTATTGCGACCAGTGGAAGCTTACAGTTAACCAGTCAAAAACTAAGTTATTGGTATTTGGAAAGGGGCGTGCACCAAAATGTGATTTGAAAATAAAAGGGGAATCTATTGAGCAGGTTACGGAATTCAAGTATTTGGGAATTATTTTCTCAAGGGGTGGTTCTTTCATAAAAACAAAAAAATACGCTGTCCAGCAGGCAACTAAGGCTATGTATAGTCTGAGGAAAATAAGAGAATTTAACCTCAGCTTTGAATGCCAGCTGGACCTCTTTGATAAGTTGGTTGTGCCTATATTGCTTTATGGTTCCGAAATCTGGGGTTTCGGTGACTTGGCAATGATAGAGCGTTTACAGTTGAAATTTCTTAAGTACATTCTAAGGGTCAAAAACAGCATGCCTAATTTTATGATATACGGAGAAACTGGTAGATATCCACTGATTATTGATATTAAAGTGAGACAATTAAATTACTGGGCGAAATTAATCGTGTTAAATACGAATAAACTAGGTTCGAAGTTGTACAACTACTCGTTAAATTTATATAAGAGGGGGGATTTTGAAAATTCATGGTTCAAATCGGTCCAGGTGACATTGAATGAGACAGGTATTCCTTGGATTTGGTATTATCAAATAGTTGATGAAATAAATGCCCTAATTATTTGTAAAACATTCTTTACAATTTCAGTATGAACAAGAGTGGCAGAATACCTTGATCAGCTCTTCTAAAGGGGCATCCTATAAGGAGTATAAAACTACATTCGGAAGGGAGAAATATTTAGGCATCTTAGATTATAATACCCGAGCTGTGCTTTCGAGATTCAGATTGTCCAACCACCGACTTCCAGTCAAAGTCGGTGGTTGGACTGGAACCCCCAGAGAGGATCGTGTCTGCGGTGTTTGTGATGAAAATAAGGTTGGGGATGAATACCATTATATTATGGAATGCAGTGGAGTGTTAGCGCTTCGGAGGAAATATCTTAAGATCCCTTACCATACACGGCCCAGTGTTTACAAATTTCAAACCTTAATGAATGACTCCACAGAAGAAACGTTACAGAAATTATGGAGATTTATAAAAGAGATAAACCAGATAGCAAAATAATATTATTGTAGCAAATATTATTTAAGGTGTTTAATAATGTAATATTTAATAGTATAATTAATAAGGTCTCACTGTGGATTGAGGTCTTTTCTATGTGGATCTGCCCTCTGAGTTCGTTGTGTGGGAGTCAGATGGTTCCATCTTCCAGGGGAAGATGGGGCCTTCTGGCTCTCATGCGACGTGCTATTTTGATTTGTATACGAGATGGCTATTTTTACTGTAAGTTGTCAAACAAATGACGCCCAAAGTCAGTGACCATGGGCTACAGATTGAGGATGTCAATTGTTCGACTTATTGAATCATGTAGTTGGTGACGGATGTAAAGTAGTTAAGATGCTGCAATGACAAAAGGGTTGACGACCAAGGGGCATAATAATCACAACAAAATGAGAGTAATGCATCGACAGCCTAACCTAGTCAAGAGGTGGGGGGGGGGGGGGGGGGGGGGCAGCTGATGTTGGAAAAAATGAAAGTGTCAATGACACTGTAGCTCAACTTGTCAAGACAAAGACATGTACATGTATAGTATGTGACACAGCAATGACAAACATCTAGGTAATGACCTGATAACAAAGGTACATATAAAGTATTGTAACAGTCTGTACATAAATACTGACCGTTGCCTGTAACAAATGTATAGGTACAGTTAAAACTAGAAGTCCTGTCATGAAATGAGCAGAAATAGCACGTTGATATGCGCGTTAATGTGCACGTTATGACCCAAGTAAAGCTATCAAATTCTGTACATATGGCCTGTGCACAAGCAATGTTTCAGCCAATGGACCTCCGGATAACCCGGAGGTCCATTGGCAGAAACATTGCATGTGTTTGCTATGAGTAACCAGGAGAACATGCCGTGTTTTGGATACCATTCAATATGGCAATTGCGCGCAATTCCAACGCGCAATTAAGCCAAGATAAGCGCACAATTCGTGATAGGACTTCTAGTTTTAACTGTAAAGTATTGTAAAGGTGGGTGACAGTCAGATGCTAAACTAGAAAAAAATCTTTGAGTCCCAGAGTGGGTCTGACTGAACCCCAAAATATTTGTTCTCATAGCACATTGATAACAAAGGCACCCCAAAACACACTCATTCCTGTCCCAAGGTGAAAACAAAGGTACCCAAGAAGTTTTGTGAAGATCGGTTCATAAATACAACCTCTAGCCCGAGCCATATTGACATGTGCACTAACAGTGTTTAAGTAGCACTAAATAAATCAAAGTTCATCTAATTTGCATAATTTCTGCACGAGAAAAAAACCCGTACTATATGTGATGTATTCCATGTTACTAAATTTATTCAAATCAGAACTTTCATACAGATGTTCTGTACAAAAGACTGATTGCACTAATTTTGGTATAAAATGGCTGCTGGTGGCCATCTTGAATTTCGGACCACACCCAAAAACACTTGTTCTCATCCCACGGTGATAACAAAGGTACCCAAGACGTTTCGTGAAGATCGGTTCATAAATACAGACTCTAGCCTGAGCCATATTGACATGTGTACTTACTGTGTGTAAGTAGCACTGAAAAAATCAAAGTTCATCTAATTTGCATAATTTCTGCACGAGAAAAAAACCCGTATTATATGTGATGTATCCCATGGTACTAAACATTCACACAAAAAATTATTCAAATCAGCGCTTTCATATGGAAGTTCTGTGCAAAAATCTGATTGGACCAAATTTTGTAAAAAATGGCTGCCATCGGCCATCTTGAATTTCGGACCGGACCCAAAGACACTCGTTCTTGTCCCACGGTGATAACAAAGGCACCCAAGGAGTTTCGTAAAGATTGGTTCATAAATACGGCCTCTAACCCGAGCCGTATTGGCATTTGCACTTACAGTGCTGAAAGTAACACCCAAAAACATCAAAGTTAGTCTAATTTGCATAATTTACGCACGAGAAAAAAACCTGTATTATATGTGATGTATCCCATGGTACTAAACATTCATTTAAAAAATTATTCAAATCAGAGCTTTCATATGGAAGTTCTGTACAAAAAACAGATTTCTGCATCGCTGGTACAAAATGGTGGCTGGCAGCCATCTTGAATTTCGGACCGCACCCAAAAACACTCGTTCTCGTCCCACGGTCATAACAAAGGTATCCAAGAAGTTTCGTAAAGATCGTTTCATAAATACGGCCTCTAGCCCGAGCCGTATCCAATTGTTGACGGAGAGACGGACGACGGGCCATGGCATAAGCTCAAATTTGGCTTCGCCAAAGTTGAGCTAAAAATGACTCGACAAGGTAGATATGTTAAAATCTTATTTATTGTAGACTCGTTGTACATCTGCTACTTTGTATGTTATTTTTGACCCCATATTCCCCAATAAGGGGACATTGGGTGAATAAATTGAATTGAATTGAATTGACATCCAATACATATATCTTGTTTGACAGAGCTCATGGAGCTCTGACAAACAAGATATAATAGAATAAATGCTAAGTTTATGTCCAGAATACAGGAAAGTGACACAATCCCTGTTAAATGAATACTCCTGTTAACTGAATAATTTTCATTGGCAAAGTGGCTAAATATTCACTTAACCCTTTACCCAACGTAATGGCCAAAGCCGCCTGCACTATTCACAAAAATCACCATTCAATTTTCATTATTTTCATGCTCCCCAATCCTTCCAAAAATATGACCTATAGACTATGCAAAAGGTTTTTGGGCTTGGGCAGCCATCAAAGCTGAATGACCGCGACCAAAAGGGGACGTTCTCATCTAGACATTATTTGGAGTCATCCTACCAAGTTACAATGAAATCCCTTCATAAATATGACCTGTAGACTGCACTAAAGGTTTTCGGGCTTCGGGGCCCCTGTAGCCATCACAGTTGCCCAATCACGTCCAAAAGGGGACATTCTCATCTGGGCATTATCTGGAGTGATCCTACGAAGTACGAAGTTACAATGAAATCCCTTCATAAATATGACCTGTAGACTGTGCTCAAGGTTTTTGGGCTTCGGGCCCCTGTAAACGTCATAGTTGACCAATCACGACCAAAAGGGGATGTCATCATCTAGGCATTATATGGAGTCAACCTAACAAGTTACAGTGAAATTCTTCCATAAATACGACCTATAGACTATGCTAAAGGTTTTGGGGCTCGGGCAACCATAAAGGCTGAATGATCGTGACCAAAAGGGGACGTTCTCATCTAGACATTATTTGGAGTCATCCTACCAAGCTACAATGAAATCCCTTCATAAATATGACCTGTAGACTGTGCTAAAGGGTTTTGGGCTTCGGGCTTCGGGCCGCAGTAGCCGTCACAGTTGCCCAATTGTGTCCAAAAGGGGACGTTCTCATCTAGACATTATATGAAGTCAACCTACCAAGTTACAATGAAATCCCTACATAAATATGACCTGTAGACTGTGCTAAAGGTTTTCGGTCTTCAGGCTCGGGCAGCCATCATGGTTGAATGATTGCAACCAAAAGGGAAATTCTCATCTGGGCATCATCTGGAGTGATCCTATGAAGTTACAATGAAATCCCTTCATGAAGCCCCCCATGTTATTGTTATCAAAGTTCAAACACGTGTACCGCCGTTCTTTCCTGGTTAAAACTAACAGTAATACTTGCAATGAAACAATGACAAGTGAAGCTTTCAAAGTCCTCAAAACCTCTTTCAGTTTCGAGAGAGAATTAATGTTGGTAGCTTCTGTTTAAAATCATTTTTTCTCAATATAGTCACTGATATTTTAATAAAATAAATCATTATTCAGGTTTTTTTTTATATTATTCGTTCCATCCCATTGAATGTTAACAAAAGGAAGTGCTCTTTACGCATGCGTGATGTACATCCCCTGTAGAAAATTAAGCACAGTTAACGCCCACAGCAGTCATCAGTCTGTCAACAATTGTACACCGAACACTCCCACACAACTTCTCGTATTATGACTTAACCTCTTATCTGTCCATAATTATGCATACATCGAACACGCCTACTAATTTCCAAATTGTCTGCTTTGAAAATCATCACCTGACCTGATTGGGTTTCCTCTTAACTCAGTTGCAGTTCGAGGAAAAGCTAGTTTCACTTTCAATTTCCCGGAAACTCGCAGATTTCCAGGAATTTTTCCGCATGTATTTACAAAATGAAAATAAAAAGCACATGGATTTTGTATTGGTTCTTTAGTGATAACAAATTGTTCCAAATACGAACTGGTATGTGTTCTTCCATAATTTCTCTTTGATGTTTCTGTAAGACATTTCGAACTTACCAGTACCTGGTGAACAAATTGATGTCCATAGGTGGCCTAATTTCATGTCACCTTTGGTCCTAATTTTCCTGCAGGCTGCTCCCTCGAGAATAAGCTCACCCATATATTTTTCTCTGTTTACTTCACGCACCCCTGGTCTTATTCAATCTCTGGTCAGTTGGCCAACTGGGGTTGTTATTCATGCAGTCGGAAACATCAAACGCGTTATTTCCATGGGTTGATTTTTGATTTCGGGAGTTTACTTGTGACTTTCGCAACAACGTTGGGTGAATTTAAGGGGATGGTGTATGGTTGGGGCAGATGTTCCGACTAACCGACTAGCAGATTTAGGGATCGACTAATTTAATAATCGCGTCAACATCGATTAGTCGGCTAATCGTTTCAACACTAGTAAAGGGTTAACCCTTACCAAAAGATTTGGTAACATCCACCTATGTAATAGTCAAACTCAACAACAAAAAAATTTCAAAATCATATCATGTGACTCCTCTTTGGAACAAGCTCATAGAGCTCATTCCAATGAGTGGGTCACGTGATATGGCGTTGTTGAAATTCTTGAAAAAAGGTGAAAAAATAATATTCAAAATCATAAATTTTGATATTGCCTGGTTAAAGGATAACACATCGCCTGTGTGTGGGTGGATTTTTCTCACACCCGTAAGGCTTATCATTAGAAAATCAAATCCATTGCCATTTGTTCAAATTATTGTGCTAACTAGCTGAAAACAGGCAAAAAATTAACTAATTAATGGCCATAACTCTGCTCAGTGTGGCTGAATGGTACCAGTTTTCGAACTTGTTGAGGACTTATTAAGAAAGTCTCACATACCAAATACTGGCCAAATCCATTGATATTTGGTCAAGTTACAAGAAAGGTGACACCTCCCCACTGCATGGCATGCAGATGTACGTTGATGTTTTTTCTGTAAAGCATTTTCCTGATGCCAGGACACAACAAAAGTGCACTTCACTTCAAGTAGTAGCAAGAAGTATTCAGCCTGCCTCTCATTTTCAAAATCAAATGACTGGCTTCAGTTAAATCTTGTCTACATCCTGAAAACATTCTGAACAATGTCTACACAAGGAATCAAACCAGTGCAACCTTACCTGTATATGTTTTGGACATCTTCCAGGTGGTTCTGGCGGGATTTTAATGTCATCTGGCTCCATATTCTGAACACTTCTTGAGAGTGATGCTGCAAAATATAAAAATTTATTTATAGGATACTTTCAGTATATACAAGAATATAAGAAACTACATCTCAGTGGTACACCTATTTTCCAGTGATGAGCACAAGGGAGGTGGGAGAATGTTGGGTACTTGGTGGAATTTACAGTTTTGCCAGATTAGGGGACCCACCACTCCCAGAGTACTAGTTTTTGCCAGCCATTTCAAGGCACCCCCCCCCCCCCTCCCTCCTCATGTGAGGTTTTGCCATGGCCAATCGGGAAAGAATAAAAGTGCATACCATTTTGTTTTTGTGGTATTTTGGGGAAAAATTTACCTAATTAATTGGATCTACCATTTACCTAAAAACATAATTGCCAACTGCAGTATCAGTAGAGACAATGAAAGTGTCAATGACACTGTAGCTTAACTTGTGTGTTGTGTTTGATGAAAAGGATAATGTTCAATGTTTATGAAAGGATTATGAAATAAGACAAGAATTGTGATAATTGGGAATATGTTCATTTATGTTCCCTGTATACTATGTTTATGATAAAAATAATATGAGGTGTACACTGTACTAAAGAGCTGAGGGGTGGGTTAATATGACCTCACAGTTAATGTATGTGGCCCTCAAGTTTAACATATATCAACAAAAGTTACCAAGTTACACTGAAATTATTCCAAAATGGGTCATCCTATCAAGTTACATTAAAATCCCTTCATAAATATGGCCTGTAGACTGTGCTAAAGGTTTTCGGGCTTCGGGCCCCTGTAGCCGTCAGTTTCCCAATTGTGTCCAAAGGAGACGTTCTCATCTAGACATTACATGAAGTCAACCTACCAAGTTACAATAAAATCCCTTAATAAATATGACCTGTAGACTGTGCTAAAGGTTTTTGGGCTCTGGCAGCCATCATGGTTGTATGATCGCAACCAAAAGGGGACATGCTCATCTGGGCATCATCTGGAGTGATTCTACAAAGTAACAATGAAATCCCTTCATAAATATGACCTGTAGCCTGTGCTCAAGGTTTTTGGGCTTCGGGCCCCTGAAGCTGTCACAGTTGACCAATCACGACCAAAAGGGGATGTCATCATCTCGGCATTATATGGAGTCAAACTTACGGGTTACAATGAAGTCCTTCCATAAATATGACCAATAGACTATGCTAAAGGTTTTGGGGTTTTGGGGTTTTGGGATTGGGCAGCCATTAAGACTGAATGATCGCGACCAAAAGGGGACGTTCTTATCTAGACATTATTTAGAGTCATCCTACCAAGGTACAATATCCCTTCATAAATATCACCTGTAGACTGTGCTAAAGATTTTCGGGCTTTGGGCCCCTGTAGCCAACACAGTTGCCTAATGGTGTCCAAAAGGGGCTGTTCTCATCTCGACATTACATGAAGTCAACCTACCAAGTTACAATGAAATCCCTTCATAAATATGATCTCAAGACTGTGCTAAAGGTTTTCGGGCTTTAGGCTTGGGCAGCCATCATGGGGACATTCTCATCTGGACATCATCTGGAGTGATCCTATGAAGTTACAATGAAATCCCTTCATAAATACGACCTGTAGACTGTGCTCAAGATTTTCGGGCTTCAGGCACCTGTAGCCATCACAGTTGACCAGCCACGACCAAAAGGGGATGTCATCATCTAGGCATCATATGGAGTCAACCTAACAAGTTACAATGAAATCCTTCCATAAATACGACCTACAGACATGCTAAAGGTTTTTGGGCTCGGGCAGCCATCAAAGCTGAATGATCATGACCAAAAGGGGACGTTCTCATCTGGGGTCATCCTACCAAGCTACAATGAAATCCCTTCATATTATGACCTGTAGACTGTTCTAAAGGTTTTTGGGCTTTGGGCCCCTGAAGCCATCACAGTTGCCCAATCGTGTCCAAAAGGTGACGTTCTCATCTAGACATTACAAGAAGTCAACCCTTCATAAATATGACCTGTAGACTGTGCTAAAGGTTTTCGGGCTTCGGGCTCGGGCAGCCATCATGGTTGAATGATCGCAACCAAAGAGGACAATCTCATCTGGGCATCATCTGGAGTAACCCTGCGAAGTTACAATGAAATCCCTTCATAAATATGACCTGTACACTGTGCTCAAGGTTTTCGGGCTTCAGGCACCTGTAGCCATCACAGTTGACCAATCACGACCAAAAGTGAATGTCATCATCTAGGCATTATATGGAGTCAACCTAACAGGTTACAATGAAATCCTTCTATAAATATAACCTTTTGCCTAAGCTAAAGGTTTTTGGGCTCGGGCACCCATCAAGGCTGAATGATCACGGCCATCATGGTTGAATGATCGCACCCATTGGGGACAATCTCATCTGGGCATCAACTGGAGTGATCCTACGAAGTTACAATGAAATCTCTTCATAAATATGACCTGTAGACTGTGCTCAAGGCTTTCGGGCTTCGGGCACTTGTAGCCATCACAACTGAACAATCACGACCAAAAGGGGATGTCATCATCTAGGCATTATATGGAGTCAACCTAATAGGTTACAATGAAATCCTTCCATACATATGACCTTTTGCCTATGCTAAAGGTTTTTGGGCTCAGGCATCCATCAAGGCTGAATGATTGCGATCAAAATGGGACGTTCTCAGCTAGACTTTATTTGGAGTCATCCTACCAAGTTACAATGAAATCCCTTTATAAATATGACCTCTAGACTGTGCTAAAGGTTTTCGGGCTTCAGGCCCCTGTAGCCATCATAGTTGCCCAATCAGGTCCAAAAGGGGACTTTCTCATCTAGACATTGTATGAAGTCAACCCACCAAGTTATAATGAAATTCCTCAATAAATATGACCTGTAGACTGTGCTAAAGGTTTTTGGATTTTGGGCTCGGGCAGTCGTCAAGGTTGGCAGACCATGCACAATTTGGGAAATTCTCATGTAGACATCATAAGGAGTCATCCTAGTAAGTTACAATGAAATCCCTCCACATTAAACATGACCTACAGACTGTGCTAAAAGTTTTTGGGTTTCGGGCTTGGGCAGCCATCACGGTTGATAGATCATGCCCAAAAAGGGCGTTCTCATCTAGGCATTATACAGAGGCATCCTACCAAGTTACAATGAAATCCCTTCATAAATACGACCTGTAGACAGTGCTAATGGTTTTCGGGTTTTGGGCTCGGGCAGCCATACCGGTTGCCCAATCACGACCAAAAGGGGATCTTCTCATCTAGACATGACCCCAAACCTGCATATGAAATTTTGTGACAATCAGACAAGAACTGTGGGGTGTAGCCCGTGCTAAAGGAAAATGTGAACAGACGTCACAGACTCACAGACTAACAGACTTCTGCATGCGTGATGGCAATAGCTTATCTTGACTATGTAAGTTAAGCTAAAAATTTGGTGATAAAAGATCTTGTATCACTAATGCAGTAGCGGTAATAGCCACATGACGTGGGGAGAAACAACCGCATACATGCCTGACTGACTATTTCAGTGGTACTGGCAATCACATTTGCTTCCCAAAACTTTTAATGCTGAAATGAACACTGCATCTAATCTGCCTTAACATACATCACATGTTGCAAGGAATTGTACAATCCAGTACATAAGTTACAGCGAAAAGATTCTGAAATGTAACGTCCATCTCATTGTGGTTTGCAACCTTCTAAATATTATGTATGACATGATGTCATGTATTTAAAGTGATTCTTGCAAACTACAAAAATAAACTTTTTGTAAAACACCCACCTATCCCTTAGATGACCTCAAGAATTGAATTGAATTTGGTTTGAAACATTGCCCGACAGAAAAAGCAAACTTGGACGGAATTTGATTATTTTTATCGTCATGTACAATTTCATTCATATTGAAGGAATTTTTCTCATCTATGGATGGGATGAGAGAATTGAAAATGGAGTCCTAGTATTTTGATCAGTTGAATATGGCTATTTGTTTGTTAATGGCTATTTTTGAAAATTCATTGTTAACAAGCTATTAATTGAAAATAGAATATGTTTTCATTTTTGGAGTTCACGAAAAAAATCAAACTTTCCACATTCCGTTCTAATGAGGGGGTCACAAACTAAGTATGAGAACAATACTGGCTGGTTTTGGCCATTACGTGGATAAAGAGTTGATATAGATCAGATTTACACTAAGAATGTATACTGCGCTGGGTTATTTACTTGGTTAATATTGAAATTTTTTTTATAATCTGAAAGTATGACTAACCCTGTGCATTGCACAGGGTTAGTCACATTTTCTGGTTATAAAAGAACTGGTAACTGCCATATCACACACTACATGAAAATTTATACTGACTAAAGCTGTAAAATGCACAGAGTTAGAGTTGGTTACTTGTTACATAGGGTGCGGGTTTCAAGGAACTAATAATGGAAATACTTAATTATACAGGATTGTGGAAATTTTTTTAAAGTGAATTCCAAAAATGAAAACATACTCTCTTTTCAATTAATAGCTTGTTAGTTATGGGTTTTGTTGACTGAGGGTAGATATAGACAATAAACATATAGTGTGTTTTTATATCTGTGTTATACAACATTACAAAATCGATGACGGCGATTGTAAAGTGCGATTGCACTTCTTGCATCATGTAACTGCGCTGGAACAAAATAAATTTCAACTATTTTATTAACAGTAACAAAACGGTGTTTCAGTAGAGTTATTCTTTTTTTGACATAGTTCCAGTTTTCTTCCGTGTTTTGTGCTGTAGTCCTAATATAACAAATAATTTTGCGTTTGTTTACAATTTTTACGAAGTGTTTTTTTTTCAGGTAGAGCAGACAAACTTTTAATTAGCGCAGTTCTGCGAGTACTTTTGATCGAGGCCGTGACTATAAATAGTTCGCAGTCGCCACATACTAATTACTATTAACATTCAAGTAATTTCTACAATGTTTTGAAGCAAAATTTTAGGTTGCCTTTATTGAAGCAAAATAAATAAGAAATGACACCATCATAGGATTTTGACAAAGTGCAATAAGCGTACAATTAAAACCTGCCCTGTGATATAACGATGTTTCATGAATGAAAGAATGAAAATGGAATTGAAAGAGGTCAGAGGTCGTTCGCATAAATTATAATTATATACAACACCCGTTGTATATACTTCAAGTATATACAACGGTTGTTATACTCTATGGTTAGCAGATAAAAAAGTATTATGTGCTCATTGTGCTTATATACAATCTTTAACTGATTGAGGGCTAGATTATTTTTGGTGGTCTAAATTTGATATACGAATTTGTTTTATTACAAATTATTGGAGGGTGCCTGAAGACACTCTCCAATAATTTGTAATAGAACAAACTTCTATAAACAAAATGTTATTTGCATTTGACTGAATAGGAAACATGAGCAAGGAAAATGTTGGCGTTTACTCTTGTACCCTCATTTTTTTGAAAGCCTTGATAGTAGCTTCTGGCACTCAATCAATTAATCATGACTGAACTTAAGTGTTCAAACAATTACCAAAAATGGTCGCTGACCGATTAATGGTTATTTGAGCTAACAAACGGACGATTCCAATTGTAATACCGTGCACTAGTAAACAAGTCGAGGCTCGCAAAGACCTACATACATTAAATTGAACATATTTTACAGTGTTCACAGTCCATTCACTACTAGATAAGTCCAGACTCGAAAGAACTACATTAAACTGAACATATTTTACAGTGTTTACAGTCCGTTCACAACTAGTTAAGTCCAGCTCGAAAGAACTACATTAAAATGAACATATTTCACAGAGTTAAACTCCCTTGACTCAGGTCCAGTAAAATTACCAGTCGTGCACACTTGGGTGGTAAACGTGGTTCTCAGAGCCATGTTTACCACCCAAATGTGAGCAACTGGTAATCTTTACTGCGACCTGAGTTAATGGAGAGCAACCTTCACTTTTCCAGTATGAATTGGCGATTGCTGCAAGTTCGCTCAATTGTATTATTTATTTATTTACTGGTGTTTAAGGTCACATACTTATGCACAATGGCTAATCATGACCGTGACAGTTTTATGGGTGGAGGAAGCCAGAGAACCCGGAGAGAACCACCGAGCATCGATGAGCAACTGTCAGCTCCTCAACATTCTAACTCTGTTCAAGCAGGATTACAACGGTTGAGGACTTGTGCACCATTGACGTGCAGTACGCCTTAGTACACGGTGTCATCATGCCCCCATGTAAGCAACTGGGATAAAGTGTCTTGCCCAAGGACACAACCTGGGTCATCCCAGATGGGGATCGAACAGGACCTCTAGCATAGAAGTCCAACAGTCTACCACTGAGCCACCGCGGCCCCTGCTTAATTGTAAGCTTTACATGTCGTTTAACTTGTACATTCCATAAAGGGGTGTAAAGAGAGATTAATAATACACATTGTGGTGTTTTTTTAACTTTATTGAATGGAATCATTGACATCATTTTACGAATCATCACAAAATGCTTGGCGCCAATCAGTTGAACCAATGTTCCAGGAGTTGTTTCCGTTGTCATCCGATTGCCCACAATCAGTCGATTGTGGTGGCTGGTTGAACACCACTGAACTTGCTTTAGGGGTGGTACTGATACTCATAGGTATATGTCCCCAAAAGTTAAAAAATTTATAGTAATTTATATATTTTTTATACTTACCAATGACCCAGACATAGCTGGTGCTAACTCTTAAAATATAGGGCCAAACACAAATTTTGCCCCCCAATCCCCAAAATTTGCATCTAAAACTAAAGAAAACATGTCCTGAAAGGCCCTCCACACTTCGCCCCTACTGCGCATGCGCAGTGTCAAGGACATTCCGAAATTGGCGCCATTAATCATTCTAATAACCAGTGCCTGGTAAGCGCTATGTACTCAGCGGGGAGGCAAGAGTTCCCAACTCCTGGGAGGGCCATCCCCGTCTGGGTCATTGGTAAGTATAAAAAATATATAAATTACTATAAATTTTTTAACATTTTTATACTGTACCAATGACCCAGACATAGCTGAATAGTAAAAAGGCTGGAGGGCCAAGGACATAGAGCAAAATGGAATACGCTCAATAAAATAAAATAGAGTCATCCCCTGTAGGGAAAAAGAAGTAATAGGCCTTACATGTATCTTTCTTATTTATGATAAATTAGAAAGATACAACACCTTCTAAAATTGAGCTTCATACATCCATGTACTCTATTAATATCCAATATAATCCTTATACTAATAATTTTTAAAGTAAGCCAATAAATAAAGTAAGTCTAGAGAATAGAGACTCTTATACTCCTAAAAGTGTCTGAGGATTGCATAATCATGTCCGTTGACATATGCAATATTCAAAAGCTATACTTTAAAAACTAAGACTTGAATGAATTTAAAAACCTAAACTTCTCACTAAACAACCATCCCAATAACAGCTCAGAATTACTAACTCCGAAGGAGGTATCCCCTTGTTTTCATAGTAAAGCAGGTGACCCAAGGGAACACCCTCCCCCCCCCCCCCTTTTTCTTGCCCTGGGTCAAATAGCCCAGAGCGAAGAGGGCAGCCGAACGGAGACACTGCCGAAACAGACAGCCTACCTAGCTATAGTAGCAACTGTTAAGTGAATGACATTCTGAGCAGTAGATAATAGACCTAACAATAGAGGCCTCCAGAAATGGACTCGATATTTCTGAGATAAAATTCATGAATGTGGATGGCTGAGCGCAATGAGCGGCCTTCAAAAATCTATAATAGCGACACTATTAAAGTAAGCCCAAGAAGAAGAAGAACTCTTACTTCATGAGCCGAAATCTTAAGCACAACTGCTAAGTCAATGATATACTATAAGCAGTACCGATAGTTAATAGAATCCATTAACAATAAAATGGAGCGTAACGTCCTTCTACTAGACATCAAAGACAGAAGAAGCTTACGCCCATAGTAATAAACAGAAATCTGTTTATAAATACATAAACTGTACCCGGAAAGAGTAAAGGCCTATGCCCATACGAAGACGGAAGGACCTTAAAATAATAGGTTCCGGATAATAGGAGCCTAACTCTTATGCAACAATCCAACCTAAATAGTAACGGAAGTATTGATTCCGAAACTATGAAAGTGAAAATCATCCATCGATAGTGCATGAAACTCACTGACTCTACAGTAAAAGAGAAACCAACAGAATTACTGTCTAAAAGGTCAGAATTTGAAAACTACTGTTTCCAGAGGCTCAAATGATTACTTAGCTAAAAAAGAACCGAAGTTAAAATCCGTATAGGAATTTAATCTAAAGATTCTAAGTCTATTTATCAAAAAGTTACTAACCGACTTTAGATAAAGAGACAAAAGACTCAATTGTAAACTATCGTAGAGTGCATAGGTATGAGGTAATATAAACCTATAACCTAAATAATAACAGGCTGCAGTAGATCTTGTGAAACAAGTATACTAAAAAATAGCAATGAGTAGTATGGAGGGATCAACAATATGAACATAATGATCCCTACACCACGACGGAAGAGCCTCCACTTTAGCCGCATAGAATAGCGAAGAAGAGGATCTCCTATAGTAAGAAATCGCGTCCAAAGCTCGTCCAGTACAGTGCTTCCAATGCAATACGGACCACACAACGGAATACATGAAGGTCGCGACCTTGCAGGTTGTGATAAAGATGACACGATTTACCCAGTGAAAAAGATCCTCACATAGAGGAAGATTTCACGTTAAGATCCACAGTAGACAAGAGAGAAAATTACTCATGATCTCTGCGAAGATAGAGATGCTATCAACAGAAATGTATTGTGGTTGTTTATCTTAGCAATACCTGCTAAAACAACAGCGCCGGAGGATACGCGTATCCTATCATTCCGTCCTATAGATCAATAGAGCGTTAAGAATATTAGCTCAGAGATCTGGACAAGCCAACACATACGTCTGCAATTGATTAGCAAGCTGTGTCATAAATAAATCATCATTGGGCGCTCCCATGATAGCAAATCTGATTGAATACTTGTTTGTTGAGAGTCCATTCTGACAGCAACAAGCGACCCGTAAGAGAACGGGAGTCCGATAAAACAATCAGACGACCCGGAATATGACGGACCAAAACTGAACTTGGTGTACTATAACCAACAGACGGATTCTTTCCATTAAATTGAATAACGGAAACGAAAGAGTGCCTCCCTGGTTCCGGAGATACGCCACTACTGTCGAATTAAAGGACAGGAATTTGGGCATGCGTTTCTGAATAATGTTCATGCAATGACATAAAGCAAGCCTAAAAAACATTATTCCGCGGAAGAAAACTGATTGCTAAAAAACTGCGGAACCCAAAGACCCAGGCACTTCGAATCCGTAGGGATCAGTATAATATCCCAATCTGTATGACTGGCAACCGTCATAACAGCCACACTCGGATCCGGCAACTGCGGCGGCACTCTCTGAGTCAACCACCGAATGTTTGCCCCAGTCTGAATCTCTTGTAACACTAGATAGACAAGAGAACGTGTAAATCGAGCAATTCATGGATTGCCGAAAAGTTGCCGTCGAAGAGAAGCTCCTCCGAGAGCGAAGCGACTCTGAGAGAGTTCTTAACCTTACTATCCACGTGAGTGGATGTAGCTAGGGCTGAGTCACGTCTAACTAACTCCAATCAGCCACTGAAGGGCGGAGTTATACGTGAACAAACTACTTCCCTCAAAAGAAATTACATTGAGAATAATATCCCGTAAATCTTTTCTTGAAGACGTAATGATAACGCCTCAGTAAGGCGGATTACGTATAATAAAGCGTCTAAGTTAAGTCTACTATACATAATGTCGTTCCCAACATTGAAATTGGAAAAGACATAAACGGCGAAAAAGAATATATGCAGTTTTTAATCACACCGTCTAGACGCATATGAACTCTCGGTATGCCCTGCTCTGCCAAAATAAACTATTTGTATAAATGATAAAATGGCAGAAATGAGCAACGCGGACAAGAAACTAAACTATCATGCTTAGTAGCAGACTTGTATATATATATATATAGCGTCGAAAAATAAAACACATGTTGTAATGACAATATTGGACTACGTCGGTAAGTCAGGGACAATGTCCTCGAACCGATCGAAAAATCCGAGTCCAATGACGCTATAAGTCTCTTATCCAAGATCGCAGCAATGAAGTCCGAAATAATAATCACTGGAAGATAATGCCAAAAGATGTGAAAGGCATCTTCCGATACTACTAAAGGGAAAACTCGAAATCTTTCGAATCCCTTTCGCCATCCTGTCGGACCCTATAAAGCGTTCAGTCGTCCGTACCTGATGCAACCGCGGACCGCACCGACCCAGCGCCGTCGGATAATTCCTGATTCGAGCGAGAAACTGTCAATTGCTGGGATGCTGCGAAACAACTGTGCTAACTCGGATAGCACGTCCGTCACTGAGGCCTGAGGAGAAGCGGTCTTACGATGCATTGCTGCTGGAAGCTCCGTGATCGTTACCCCATGCATACTACCAATATGCGAGCGAACGGAGTGTATAGGCGTCGTGTCCCTTGGCTACCGGATGGCGCGACCTATTCGCCGTGGAATCACTGAATGCCGAAACTGATCGGATACTCGAGGTCACGTAGCCAATGTGCGGTCGTGTGCCCTGCTGTGAGGATGAGGAAGCATTAAAGACAGTCTCTCGGACTGTCAATATAACGGAGCGTCCCGACCAAAGGACATATGCTCTGAATGTAAAATATCTGAACCACAACATGCGGTCCCCTATGTTGTTGGGCGAGAGAGGGACCTCTCTCGCTTACAGCCCGGACGGACCTGGACCAGCCAGGAACCGGACTAACAGGCTTCCTCCGATCTGTCCTCAATCTGCCGTCACTGGGTGAGTACTAAAGTAATTAAAGTGCTCTCATCACCCAAATCTCCTTCCTAGACCGCAACGGACGAACCCGGCAGCCGAACCATTCGATGAATGTACGCTACACCGGGTGAGCTAGCGAATGTCACTCCATAGGCGATAGACATATTCCATGAGCACTTATTGCCGCTAACTCTTCATTAACTATGACGACAGAGGCACACTTTTGAAAGACATCTCCATAACTCTTCGAACAAGAAACCAGAAATGCTTGGTTAGCAAGCATAAAATAATAATATATATAGCGTCGTTCAATAATTCAAAAGTTTGTGTGACATTATTGGACTATGTCGGAACTGAGGGACGATGTCCCTGAACCGAACCAAAAATTTCTAAGTCCACCGACGCTATCAGTTTCTTATCCGGCATCGCAGCATTCTGGTCCGACGAAAGAAGCTGGAGAAGACCAAGTCAGATGACATACACAACAGCATATGTTGTTCCGAAAGGGAAAGCTCGAAATCCTCCGAATCCCTTTCGGTATCCCGTCGGACCGGATGAAACTTTCGGACGTCCGTACCCGCTTCCGCGGAGCGTCCCGACCCAGCATCGTCGGATAAAATATATGCGACAGATTCAGTTGATGCTGGGATGCTGCGATAAACTGTGCTATTAAGGAAAGCACGTCCGTTCCCGAGGCCTGTGCAGTAGCGGTCTTACGAAGCATTGCCGCCGGAAGCTCCGTGAATGTTGACTCCCACACACTTCCTATGCGAACGTCCGGAGTCTGCAGGCCTCGTGTCCCTGGCTACCGTATGGTGTGACCTGGTCGCCGAAGAATCCTTGATCGGCGAAGCTGGTAATATATCGGCGGTCACGCAGCCAAGGTGCGGTCGTGTGCGCTGACGAGAAGAGGAAGCCTTAGCAGTCTCAGCGGACTGCCTATACAACGGAGCGTCCCGAGCGACGGACGTATGCTCCGCTTACGACACATTTTGTACCACAACATCTGGGGCCAGATGTTGTTGAACGAGAGAGGGGCCTCTCTCGCTTGCCGTCCGGATGGACCGGAACGAGCTATGAACCGGACTAAAAGGCTTCCTGCATTCTCCCTCCGATCCGCCGTCACTGGGTGTGCATTAGGTTAGTTTATAGTGCTCGCATCACCCCAAAATTCCTTCTAGACCGCAACGGACGAACCATTCGGTGAATGGACGCTACACCGGGCGAGCTAGCGGACGTCAAAGGCCGTCGAACCTACTAGGGTCCTCTTAGGCAATTGGCGTATTTACATGAGCACTTTTCCGCTAGCCCTTCATTAATTGTGACGACGGAGGCACACTGTTGGAAGACATCACAGATACATCACCCTAATCTTGATCGTCTGAAATAGAAATTGATAAAGTAGAGTGACCCTGCGGGGAAAGGACCGGAGTGTCCAAATCCCCAACAACATACCGTGACATACGCTTCCCATATTGTCATCGAAATCATACGATACAGAACAGGAGTTAATGCGAGTACACTGACCACATATAGAATGATAATAAAGTCAGAGGAAGACCTCCTCTTAAAACAATTGATCAATATCCTTTCAATGTGAAAAGAAAACAAGTCCTGGTACTCGCACTAACCCCTGGCAATCAAAATACATAATAATAATATGATCCATTGATATAGAAAAAATAATTGAAATCAAAATATTTTGAAAAAATATTTTTTCAGAACAGCCCAAGTTTCTGAAAAGTAACGTTGAGCCCCAATGGATCCCAAGCCTAAGTGTGGACAAAAATTTTAAAAATATTTTAAACAATTTATTCAACACTTACGAACAATAATAATGTATCTAGTTATGATTAAAATAACATCAAGATATTATTTTTTAGAAATCCCCCCCTCACACAGAGGGCTGTTGAAAATGTAAACAATGAGTGTAAAAACACTAAAATAAGACTCCAGGCACCCAGGCCCGAAATCAGTTACCAAAAATACACTATCTGATGCAAAACAGAGACTTCCAGGGAAGAAACTGCAGAACATCAGATGGTAGATGCAGAACACAACGCCTAACCACCCCTAGGTGAAGACGTAAACATGGGGAAAGAACAGAATTCATTCTGTTATTCAGCTAAAACTCCCAAGAAAATTTAGTAATAATAATTACAAAAACTATGCCAAAAGCATGGGAGAATAGCAAGGGGGAACTTAAAGGACAGGGAGAGAGGAAAACACTTAAAAAAACAGTGTAACTAAATAATCAGAATGACAACAAAATGGCTGCTGCCTTGAAAATAGGTAACTTAACATAATTTCATTAAAAAATTTTAAGTTACAGCCCTGATAATATTCTGTCACACATTCTTTTCCTCTCCTCCTTCTCTATCCTCCTTAGAATCACCATTTCACTAATATTTATGTGTCTGGCATCATTTAAACTGAGATTTATAAGCACAAAGATCAGTCAGATGTTAACTGATGAAGGGCCAAACTTAGAATGATTAATGGCGCCAATTTCGGAACGTCCTTGACACTGCGCATGCGCAGTAGGGGCGAAGTGTGGAGGGCCTTTCAGGACATGTTTTCTTTAGTTTTAGATGCAAATTTTGGGGATTGGGGGGCAAAATTTGTGTTTGGCCCTATATTTTAAGAGTTAGCACCAGCTATGTCTGGGTCATTGGTACAGTATAAAAATATAAATATTCATCATGATAAAAGATTCTGTACAAGCAAAATGTGCACATAACACATACTTATTATACACTTATCTACTCATCCTATGAAACACTGTAGGAAAATAATAATCATATCTCCAGAGTGAACAAGAACAGTTCTTGTAATTCACCCTTGTTTCCGTGGAAAAAAAATTGCTGTGGAAAACTGGTGCTTCTACGGCAATTGCTGTGAAGCCTGTTCGATTGTGTAAAACTCATCAGGGGGCAGGGCATAGTCTCAATTGCCATGTATATGTAGTATGTAGTGAAATGAAAACTTTTAAGTAACTTTAACATGTGAAAGTAGTTTGAAATACATGTGTATATAATCACAGTCAAGGTGCAGAATCTTTCACTCAATTAGATCGTACCTATGTCATGAACCATGTGAATGCTGAGACAAAACCTTGAAAGTAAGCAGGCGACTTGCTCAATATGTATACTTGGAGTGAAAATAAGATGCAACATAACCACAAACTAAGTATCATACTGCTTCTATGTTTATATCACCAGAATCTGACATTAGTTTCATGTTCAACTCATCTTTCGGACTCAAGACATCAATTTATAACAGAATCTAGCTGCTCATGTTCAACAGATCCTTGACTCAAGACATATCAATTTATAACAGAATCTAGCTGCTCATGTTCAACACATCCTTGACTTGAGACATATCAATTTATAACAGAATCTAGCTGCTCATGTTCAACTCATCCTTGACTCGAGACATATCAATTTATAACAGAATCTAGCTGCTCATGTTCAACACATCCTTGACTCAAGACATATCAATTTATAATAGAATCTAGCTGCTCATGTTCAACACATCCTTGACTCGAGACATATCAATTTATAACAGAATCTAGCTGCTCATGTTCAACAGATCCTTGACTCAAGACATATCAATTTATAACAGAATCTAGCTGCTCATGTTCAACACATCCTTGACTCTAGACATATCAATTTATAACAGAATCTAGCTGCTCATGTTCAACACATCCTTGAATCAAGACATATCAATTTATAACAGAATCTAGCTGCTCATGTTCAACACATCCTTGACTCAAGACATATCAATTTATAACAGAATCTAGCTGCTCATGTTCAACACATCCTTGACTCTAGACATATCAATTTATAACAAAATCTAGCTGCTCATGTTCAACAGATCCTTGGCTCAAGACATATCAATTTATAACGGAATCTAGCTGCTCATGTTCAACAGATCCTTGACTCAAGACATAACAATTTATAACAGAATCTAGCTGCTCATGTTCAACACATCCTTGACTCAAGACATATCAATTTATAACAGAATCTAGCTGCTCATGTTCAACAGATCCTTGACTCAAGACATATCAATTTATAACAGAATCTAGCTGCTCATGTTCAACACATCCTTGACTCGAGACATATCAATTTACAACAGAATCTAGCTGCTCATGTTCAACACATCCTTGACTCAAGACATCAATTTATAACAGAATCTAGCTGCTCATGTTCAAGACATCCTTGACTCAAGACATATCAATTTATAACGGAATCTAGCTGCTCATGTTCAACACATCCATGACTCTAGACATATCAATTTATAACAGAATCTAGCTGCTCATGTTCAACACATTCATGACTCGAGACATCAATTTATAACAGAATCTAGCTGCTCACGTTCAACACATCCATGACTCGAGACATATCAATTTATAACAGAATCTTGCTGATCATGTTCAACTCATCCTTCACATCCAAGACTTACCAATTTATTTGTTTAACCCCTCACATGCTGCTTGTGGATATTCCCAACAAGCAGAGTACCACACTGAGCTGGGAATAAGCCCTTAATCGAAAAGGCAACCTATAAGCTTTTCAGATATCAGTTTCGGAGTCCCCTCTGTTATAAAGTGGAGTTGCTGGAGTGTTTTCAAGTCAACTAACTAAGGCCCCACAAACTAGATCTTGTTTCTCTGGATATTTTTTGTAAAAGTGCATGCAGGGCGGGCGTTCCTTCATTTCATTTTTCATAATTATTTCTTTGCAATCAAAAGTTCATATTATTGGTTTGTTTTATGTTTTAGGCCTTCTAATCAACAGAATAGCATGGGTGGTGGTGTATTTCGTCTCTTGAGTGCTAGAAGGCTTTGCAATGCTAAAGCATTGCAAAGCCTTCTTGCACTTAAGGGACAAATTTATAAATTTTATTATCTTGGGCAAAATATTTTCTTTTTCAACTTTGCATTGGTTATAAAAAGAGAGTATACGGCAGCCAAAAGGACCATGTGGGAGGGCCTGAGAAATCAATTTTTAACTTTTTTGGCCTAAAATTAATATTTTACTTACATGCCATGTCAATACTCAATGATGAGTTCATATCTTTGCCCTAAAAGGAAGAACAAAAAAAATTCTGAAAGTTAAAAAATTTATAGTAATTTATATATTTTTTATACTTACCAATGACCCAGACATAGCTGGTGCTAACTCTTAAAATATAGGGCCAAACACAAATTTTGCCCCCCAATCCCCAAAATTTGCATCTAAAACTAAAGAAAACATGTCCTGAAAGGCCCTCCACACCTCGCCCCCACTGCGCATGCACAGTGTCAAGGACGTTCCGAAATTGGCGCCATTTATCATTCTAATAACCAGTGCCTGGTAAGCGCTATGTACTCAGCGGGGAGGCAAGAGTTCCCAACTCCTGGGAGGGCCATCCCCGTCTGGGTCATTGGTAAGTATAAAAAATATATAAATTACTATAAATTTTTTAACATTTTTATACTGTACCAATGACCCAGACATAGCTGAATAGTAAAAAGGCTGGAGGGCCAAGGACATAGAGCAAAATGGAATACGCTCAATAAAATAAAATAGAGTCATCCCCTGTAGGGAAAAGAAGTAATAGGCCTTACATGTATCTTTCTTATTTATGATAAATTAGAAAGATACAACACCTTCCAAAAATTGAGCTTCATACATCCATGTACTCTATTAATATCCAATAATCCTTATACTAATAATTTTTAAAGTAAGCCAATAATAAAGTAAGTCTAGAGAATAGAGACTCTTATACTCCTAAAAGTGTCTGAGAATTGCATAATCATGTCCGTTGACATATGCAATATTCAAAAGCTATACTTTAAAAACTAAGACTTGAATGAATTTTATAAACTTAAACTTCTCACTAAACAACCATCCCAATAACAGCTCAGAATTACTAACTCCGGAGGAGGTATCCCCTTGTTTTCATAGTAAAAACAGGTGACCCAAGGGAACACCCTCCCCCCCCCCCCCCCTTTTTCTTGCCCTGGGTCAAATAGCCCAGAGCGAAGAGGGCAGCCGAACGGAGACACTGCCGAAACAGACAGCCTACCTAGCTATAGTAGCAACTGTTAAGTGAATGACATTCTGAGCAGTAGATAATAGACCTAACAATAGAGGCCTCCAGAAATGGACTCGATATTTCTGAGATAAAATTCATGAATGGATGGCTGAGCGCAATGAGCAGCCTTCAAAAATCTATAATAGCAACACTATTAATGTAAGCCCAAGAAGTAGAAGAACTCTTACTTCATGAGCCGAAATCTTAAGCACAACTGCTAAGCCAATGATATACCATAAGCAGTACGCTAGTTAATAGAATCGATTAACAATAAAATGGAGCGTAACGTCCTTCTACTAGACATCAAAGACAGAAGAAGCTTACGCCCTTGTAATAAACAGATATCTGTTTATAAATACATAAACTGTACCCGGAAAGAGTAAAGGCCTATGCCCATACGAAGATGGAAGGACCTTAAAATAATAGGTTCCGGATAATAGGAGCCTAACTCTTATGCAACAATCCAACCTAAATAGTAACGGAAGTATTGATTCCGAAACTATGAAAGTGAAAATCATCCATCGATAGTGCATGAAACTCACTGACTCTACAGTAAAAGAGAAACCAACAGAATTACTGTCTAAAAGGTCAGAATTTGAAAACTACTGTTTCCAGAGGCTCAAATGATTACTTAGCTAAATAAGAACCGAAGTTAAAATCCGTATAGGAATTTAATCTAAAGATTCTAAGTCTATTTATCAAAAAGTTACTAACTGACTTAGATAAAGAGACAAAAGACTCAATTGTAAACTATCGTAGAGTGCATAGGTATGAGGTAAAAAACCTATAACCTAAATAACAACAGGCTGCAGTAGATCTTGTGAAACAAGTATACTAAAAACTAGCAATGCGTAGTATGGAGGGATCAACAATATTAACATAATGATCCCTACACCACGACGGAAGAGCCTCCACTTTAGCCGCATAGAATAGCGAAGAAGAGGATCTCCTATAGTAAGAAATCGCGTCCAAAGCTCGTCCAGTACAGTGCTTACAATGCAATACGGACCACACAACGGAATACATGAAGGTTGCGACCTTGCTGGTTGTGATAAAGATGACACGATTTACCCAGTGAAAAAAGATCCTCACATAGAGGAAGATTTCACGTTAAGATCCACAGTAGACAAGAGAGTAAATTACTCATGATCTCTGTGAAGACAGAGATGCTATCAACAGAAATGTATTGTGGTTGTTTATCTTAGCAATACCTGCTAAAACAACAGCGCCGGAGGATACGCGTATCCTATCATTGCGTCCTATAGATCAATAGAGCGTTAACAGTATTAGCTCAGAGATCTGGACAAGCCAACACATACGTCTGCAATTGATTAGCAAGCTGTGTCATAATAAAACATCATTGGGCGCTCCCATAGATAGCAAATCTGATTAAATACTTGTTTGTTGAGAGTCCATTCTGACAGCAACAAGCGACCCGTAAGAGAACGGGAGTGCGATAAAACAATCAGACGACCCAGAATATGACGGACCAAAACTGAACTTGGTGTACTATAACCAACAGACGGATTCTTTCCATTAAATTGAATAACGGAAACGAAAGAGTGCCTCCCTGGTTCCGGAGATACGCCACTACTGTCGAATTAAAGGACAGGAATTTGGGCATGCGTTTCTGAATAATGTTCATGCAATGACATAAAGCAAGCCTAAAAAAACATTATTCCGCGGAAGTTAAACTGATAGCTAAAAGACTGCGGAACCCAAAGACCCTGGCACTTCGAATCCGTAGGGATCAGTATATATCCCAATCTGTTTGACTGGCAACCGTCATAACAGCCACACTAGGGTCCGGCAACTGCGGCGGCACTCTCTGAGTCAACCACCGAATGTTTGCCCCAGTCTGAATCTCTTGTAACACTAGATAGACAAGAGAATGTATAAATCAAGCAATTCATGGATTGCCGGAAAGTTGCCGTCGAAGAGAAGCTCCTCCGAGAACGAAGCGACTCTGAGAGAGTTCTTAACCTACTATCCACGCGTGGATGTAGCTAGGGCTGCATCACGTCTAACCAACTCCAATCAGCCACTGAAGGGCGGAGTTATACGTGAACAAACTACTGCCCTCAAAAGAAATTACATTGAGAATAATATCCCGTAAATCTTTTCTTGAAGACGTAATGATAACGCCTCAGTAAGGCGGATTACGTATAATAAAGCGTCTAAGTTAAGTCTACTATACATAATGTCGTTCCCAACATTGAAATTGGAAAAGACATAAACGGCGAAAAAGAATATATGCAGTCTTTAATCACACCGTCTAGACGCATATGAACTCTCGGTATGCCCTGCTCTGCCAAAATAAACTATATGTAAAAAAAGATAAAATGGCAGAAATGAGCCACGCGGACAAGAAACTAAACTATCATGCTTAGTAGCAGGCTTGTATATATATATATAATATATAGCGTCGAAAAATAAAACACATGTTGTAATGACAATATTGGACTGCGTCGGTAAGTCAGGGACAAAGTCCCTGTACCGATCGAAAAATCCGAGTCCAATGACGCTATAAGTCTCTTATCCAAGATCGCAGCAATGAAGTCCGAAAAATAATCACTGGAAGAAATGCCAGAAGATATGAAAGGCATCTTCCGATACTACTAAAGGGAAAACTCGAAATCTTTCGAATCCCTTTCGCCATCCTGTCGGACCCTATAAAGCGTTCGGTCGTCCGTAGCTTGATACAACCGCGGACCGCACCGACCCAGCGCCGTCGGATAATTCCTGATTCGACCGAGAAACCGTCAATTGCTGGGATGCTGCGAAACAACTGTGCTAACTCGGATAGCACGTCCGTCACTGAGGCCTGAGGAGCAGCGGTCTTACGATGCATTGCCGCAGGAAGCTCCGAGATCGTTACCCCGTGCATACTTCCAATATGCGAGCGAACGGAGTGTATAGGCCTCGTGTCCCTTGGCTACCGGATGGCGCGACCTATTCGCTGTGGAATCACTGAATGCCGAAACTGATCGGATACTCGAGGTCACGTAGCCAATGTGCGGTCGTGTGCCCTGCTGTGAGGATGAGGAAGCATTAAAGACAGTCTCTCAGACTGTCAATATAACGGAGCGTCCCGAGCAACGGACATATGCTCCGAATGTAAAATATCTGAACCACAACATGCGGTCCCCTATGTTGTTGGCTTCCTCCGATCTGTCCTCAATCTGCCGTCACTGGGTGAGTACTAAAGTAATTAAAGTGCTCGCATCACCCAAATCTCCTTCCTAGACCGCAACGGACGAACCCGGCAGCCGAACCATTCGATGAATGTACGCTACACCGGGTGAGCTAGCGAATGTCATTCCGTAAGCGATAGACATATTCCATGAGCACTTATTGCCGCTAACTCTTCATTAACTATGACGACAGAGGCACACTTTTGAAAGACATCTCCATAACTCTTCGAACAAGAAACCAGAAATGCTTGGATAGCAAGCATAAAATAATAATATATATAGCGTCGTTCAATAATTCGAAAGTTTGTGTGACATTATTGGACTATGTCGGAACTGAGGGACGATGTCCCTGAACCGAACCAAAAATTTCTAAGTCCACCGACGCTATCAGTTTCTTATCCGGCATCGCAGCATATGTTGTTCCGAAAGGGAAAGCTTTTCGGTATCCCGTCGGACCGGATGAAACTTTCGGACGTCCGTACCCGCTTCCGCGGAGCGTCCCGACCCAGCATCGTCGGATAAAATATATGCGACAGATTCAGTTGATGCTGGGATGCTGCGATAAACTGTGCTATTAAGGAAAGCACGTCCGTTCCCGAGGCCTGTGCAGTAGCGGACTTACGATGCATTGCCGCTGGAAGCTCCGTGTATGTTGACTCCCGCACACTTCCTATGCGAACGTCCGGAGTCTGCAGGCCTCGAGTCCCCGGCTACCGACCCAGCGCTGTCGGATAATTCTCGATCCGACACCGTTTCTGTCGGCTGCTGGGATGCTGCGATAAGCTGTGCTATGTGCACAAGAATGTCCGGCGTCGAGACCTGCGGAGGCGCAGTCTATCGGTGCTTCGCCGAGGGCAGCTCCGCATCAGATGGCTCCCGCATACTTCCTATGCGAACGTCCGGAGTCCATCGGTCTCGAATCCCTGGCTGCCGGATGGTGTGACCTGGTCGCCGAAGAATCCTTGATCGGCGAAGCTGGTAATATATCGGCGGTCACGCAGCCAAGGTGCGGTCGTGTGCGCTGACGAGAAGAGGAAGCCTTAGCAGTCTCAGCGGACTGCCTATACAACGGAGCGTCCCGAGCGACGGACGTATGCTCCGCTAACGACACATTTGTACCACAACATCTGGGGCCAGATGTTGTTGAACGAGAGAGGGGCCTCTCTCGCTTGCCGTCCGGATGGACTGGAACGAGCTATGAACCGGACTAAAAGGCTTCCTCCGTTCTCCCTCCGATCCGCCGCCACTGGGTGTGCATTAAGTTAATTTTATAGTGCTCGCATCACCCCAAAATTCCTTCTAGACCGCAACGGACGAACCCGGCTGCCGAACCATTCGGTGAATGGACGCTACACCGGGCGAGCTAGCGGACGTCAAAGGCCGTCGAACCTACTAGGGTCCTCTTAGGCAATTGGCATATTACATGAGCACTTTTCCGCTAGCCCTTCATTAATTGTGACGACGGAGGCACACTGTTGGAAGACATCACAGATACAACACCCTAATCTTGATCGTCTGAAATAGAAATTGATAAAGTAGAGTGACCCTGCGGGGAAAGGACCGGAGTGTCCAAATCCCCAACAACATACCGTGACATACGCTTCCCATATTGTCATCGAAATCATACGATACAGAACAGGAGTTAATGCGAGTACACTGACCACATATAGAATGATAATAAGGTCAGAGGAAGACTTCCTCCTAAAACAATAGATCAATATCCTTTCAATGTGAAAAGAAAACAAGTCCTGGTACTCGCACTAACCCCTGGCAATCAAAATACATAATAATAATATGATCCATTAATATAGAAAAAATAATTGAAATCAAAATATTTTGAAAAAATATTTTTTCAGAACAGCCCAAGTTTCTGAAAAGTAACGTTGAGCCCCAATGGATCCCAAGCCTAAGTGTGGACAAAAATTTTAAAAATATTTTAAACAATTTATTCAACACTTACGAACAATAATAATGTATCTAGTTATGATTAAAATAACATAAAGATATTATTATTTAGAAATCCCCCCCTCACACAGAGGGCTGTTGTAAATGTAAACAATGAGTGTAAAAACACTAAAATAAGACTCCAGGCACCCAGGCCCGAAATCAGTTACCAAAAATACACCATCTGATGCAAAACAGAGACTTCCAGGGAAGAAACTGCAGAACATCAGATGGTAGATGCAGAACACAACGCCTAACCACCCGTAGGTGAAGACGTAAACATGGGGAAAGAACAGAATTCATTCTGTTATTAAGCTAAAACTCCCAAGAAATTTTAGTAATAATAATTACAGAAACTATGCCAAAAGCATGGGAGAATAGCAAGGGGGAACTTAAAGGACAGGGAGAGAGGAAAAACACTTGAAAAAACAGTGTAACTAAATAATCAGAATGACAACAAAATGGCTGCTGCCTTGAAAATAGGTAACTTAACATAATTTCATTAAAAAATTTTAAGTTACAGCCCTGATAATATTCTGTCACACATTCTTTTCCTCTCCTCCTTTTCTATCCTCCTTAGAATCACCATTTCACTAATATTTATGTGTCTGGCATCATTTAAACTGAGATTTAAAAGCACAAAGATCAGTCAGATGTTAACTGATGAAGGGCCAAACTTAGAATGATAAATGGCGCCAATTTCGGAACGTCTTGACACTGCGCATGCGCAGTGGGGGCGAGGTGTGGAGGGCCTTTCAGGACATGTTTTCTTTAGTTTTAGATGCAAATTTTGGGGATTGGGGGGCAAAATTTGTGTTTGGCCCTATATTTTAAGAGTTAGCACCAGCTATGTCTGGGTCATTGGTACAGTATAAAAATATTAATTAGGTTCTAATTAGGCCACACAAAGTAGATCTTCTGTTTCTCGGGCCATTATTTGTAAAATTGCATGTGGGCGAGCGGTTTTTTATTTTATCTTTTATTTCAGTAATTACTTCTTTGCCACCAAAAGTTCATGTTCTTGGTTTGTTTTAGGCCTCATAATCTACAGAATAGCATGAGTGTTGGTGTATTTCATCCCTTGAGTGGAAGAAGGCTTTGCAATGCTAAAGCATTGCAAAGCCTTCTTGCACTCAAGGGACAAGTTCATCAATTTTTTTAACTTGGGTAAAATATCAGACCTGAACCATTAATTTTTTATTTTTTTCAAGTTTAAATTGGTTATAAAAAGATAGCATGCGGCAGCCAAAAGGACCATGCAGGAGGGCCTGAGAAACAGATGTTTTATTTTTTTAGGCCTTATTGATTTAAAATTCAATAATTCTATCAATGTCATGAGGTAAAAATACTTCCATTTTAATCTGCTCTTCTCTATACAGTAAAGTGATGACAAAAGCGGTCTTTTAATCAAATCAATCAAAAGAGAATTCCAACACAGCCACAACTGAGAAAGACAATTCTGTACAAGAAATGTAATGCAAACAAGAGTAATCTGACAGAAAATGGACATTAAATTTGTATCACTCTAGATATGGGCAGTTTTCTAATTTCATGTCAGTTCTGGTTTCGGTTTCAGTTTCATTCAAACAGTCGGGTTTTCAGTTTTGGTTTTCAATGTACAAACACAACAATACATTGCATTTGGATATAAGAAGATGTATTTGGCGCCAGTCAGTGTCACAGGGACTCCATTTCCATTTCCAGGGCAACACACTTGTGTAATATTCTGGTACCGGCACAATGTATTTGCATAAATTATCTCAAGAGCTTCAAGTTTGAGAATAACAATTTTTGCCTTGAGTCTGTTGCAAAATTAGAAAACATATTCTATTTTCAATTAAAAGTTTGTTATAAATGAATACAATTATTTGTGAAAAGAGCCAGTAATGCAGATTTGAGAAACTTGTTACCTCATTTTATTTGAGGCTATCATGATTCTTTGCAGAAAATGTACAGCCTGGAACAGTACACATTGTAATTTTATAACAATTTACAAAATTTCAAACCATTTTCGATTGAATACAGGTGTAATTACACAAATATTGCTTTTTATCATCATTATTTATTTACCCACAACTTAATTTTCAAAATGTCTTGAGTTTTAACTGTATTCCCAAATGAATAATCCCTTTACCAAACAAATTGGCCATATCCTCCCACGTAAAATATAAAATCAGCAGTTGAAAAATATTTTTCAAAAAAATTCAACAACACCATATCATGTGACTCCTCATTGGAATGAGCTCGTCAAGTTTTGAAATTTTGGGAAAAATTTGATAAACTAATATTTAAAATAATAAATTTTGATATCGACTGTGTTGGGTAAAGGGTTATTCGAACAACATCAAGGCATGCTAATTTGTTCCACTGTGATGGCTCAAGTCCCAATTGTGGTTTGTATGTTCAGATATCTGAACAGTCTTTCGATATACTGGTATATCACGATATTTTTTTGAATATCCATATTCAGTTTAGAATATCGAGCAGCTCTAATGTTTCTTTCTCAAATTTGGTGACAATTACATGTATTTTGCAAACATTTTTGGCAAGTTGAAAAAAACAGAGGGCAATAACTCTCAAAAATAGTTTAGTGTGATATGGGCAAACCTTTTGAGATAGCATAAGATTAAAGCTCAGTATGAAATTGGAGAATAATCAAGCGATGGTTTTCTTTTTTTAATCTGAAGATATAAAATTTGGACAGATATAATTTGCAGCCAGACACAACTGCATAGCACAAATTATCTGACAAACCATGCATAATATTTTTACAATAAACTTCATATAAAATTTCAGAATGATGTAGTAAATTGTTTTCTTCAAAAGAGGATGACCAAGCTTGTAAAGATTTTTGGAAAAAGAAGAAAGAAAGGGAACTAACTCTTGTGAAATCTGGAAAGGCTGATTCTGATTTTGCAAACTTGGTCTGCAATATAATTATATCCAAAGTGTAATTAAAAAGTGAAATGAGTTTTCTCTATAACCTGATGACAGTGATGTGAAGGTAAAAAAAAATAGAAGAAAAAAAAGTGCAATAAATCTATAAATACCTAGTTCTTCTTAGATGAATATGACATATGCCTGGAAATAAGACTGTTTGCAGTAACACATACTTCTGAAGGATTTCAGCATAGCAACATACAGAAAAAAAACAAGAAAACAAGGGATTAAGAATTGAAAATTGGCAGAATGCCTGCCAGATACTGCTGAATTAGGCCAACTAAGCAGGGTTAGACCCTCGAACATTTCGGACATCTGCACAAGCCTACTCTGTTTCAAAAATGATATCTATATTTTAACCATGGTGGAAATGTCTCAACCCTTTACCTAACACAACTAAAGGATAATACTAATTTTATTAAATAATTACAAATGTTCATTTTTCAACTTAAAAAACATAGCTTAGACCTCATAAAGTAAATTTTCTGTTTCTCAGGCCATTTTTTGTAAAATTGCATGCAGGCGGGCAGGCAGGCATTTTGTACTTTATTTTTTATTTTTTGTAATTATTTCTTTGCAACCAAAAGTTCATGTTGTTTGTTGTTTTATGTCTTTGGCCTCATAATCTACAGTCCAGAACAGCAGGGATGGTGGTGTAAGAAGGCTTTGCAATGCTAAAGCTCAAGTGACAAATTTATAAATTTTATTAACTTGGGTAAAATATCAGACATAAACAATTTAATTTTTATTTTTTGAAGTTTGCATTGGTTATAAAAAGAGAGCATGCGGTAGCCAAAAGGACCATGCAGGAGGGTCTGAGAAACAGATTTTTAACTATTTTAGTCCTTATGGCACTTCACAAAAAATAGGCCGATGAAATCGTCAGATGTGTACCCATACGCACAACTAGTAGAAAGCTGTATGACGGAGGGCCACCACGGATGCCGACATTATGTACACCATACAAGGTATGGGTACATATAGAAATGGATTGGAGGAGTGTCTAATTTGATGGATAAAGGGTTAATATCTCCGGATCAAATTATCAGATTTACATAAAAAACTATACAGCACAGCACATCAGTAACCTGAATAAATATATAAAATAACATGACAATCGGATTGATATTTTTTGAGTTATCTCATGCCAAAAGGATTGGAGGAATTTTCAATTTGAAGGATAAAGGGGGTTAATATCTCCGGATCAAATTATCAGATTTACACCAAAAACTATACAGCTCAGCACATCAGTAACCTGAACACAATTATAAAGTAACTTGACAATCCAAGCAATATGTTTCAAGTTATCAAATGCCAAAGGGATTGGAGGAATTTTCAATTTGAGGGATAAAGGGTTAATATCTCAGGATAATTAAAAACAGATTTACACCAAAAACTATACAGCTCGGTACATCAGTAACCTGAATACTAATATAAAGTAACTTGACAATCCAAGAAATATTTTTAAGTTGTTGAATGCCAAAGGAATTGGAGGAATTTTCAGTTTGAAGGATAAAGGGAATTTTCAGTTTGAAGGATAAAGGGTTAATATCTCAGGATTAAATTATCAGATTTACACCAAAAACTATACAGCTCGGCACATCCGTAACCTGAACACAAATATAAAGTAACTTGACAATCCAAGCAATATTTTTCAAGTTATCGAATGTCAAAGGGATTGGAGAAATTTTCAATTTGAAGGATAAAGGGTTAATATCTCAGGATCAAAATAACAGATTTACACCAAAAACTATACAGCTTGGCACATCAGTAACCTGAACACAAATATAAAGTAACTTGACAATCCAAGTAATATTTTTCAAGTTATCAAATGCCAAAGGGATTGGAGGAACTTTCAACTTGAAGGATAAAGGGTTAATATCTCGGGATCAAATCATCAGATTTACACCAAAAACTCTACAGCTCGGCACATCAGTAACCTGAACACAAATATAAAGTAACTAGACAATCCAAGCAATATTTTTCAAGTTATCGAATGCCAAAGGGATTGGAGGAATTTTCAATTTGAAGGATAAAGGGTTAATATCTCAGGATTAAATTATCAGATTTAGACCAAAAACTATACAGCTCGGCACATCAGTAACCTGAACACAAATATAAAGTAACTTGACAATCCAAGCAATATTTTTCAAGTTATCGAATACCAAAGGAATTGGAGGAATTTTCAATTTGAAGGATAAAGGGTTAATATCTCGGGATCAAATCATCAGATTTACACCAAAAACTATACAGCTCGGCAAATCAGTAACCTAAACATAAATATAAAGTAACTAGACAATCCAAGCAATATTTTTTCAGTTATCGAATGCCAAAGGGATTGGAGGAATTTTCAATTTGAAGGATAAAGGGTTAATATCTCAGGATCAAATTATCCGATTTACACCAAAAACTATACAGCTCGGCACATCAGTAACCTAAACACAAATATAAAGTAACTTGACAATCCAAGCAATATTTTTCAAGTTATTGAATGCCAAAGAAATGGATACGGACGCCGGACGGACAGGTGGACAGATGGACGGACAAAGGATGGACGAACGACGGATGGTCACCCCGGATGCCGGCATTATGTGTACCGTACATAGTATGGGTACACATAAAAAGGTCTTGATGAGCTTGTTTCAATGAGAAGCCATTAGCTACCTGTATGTTTTGGATGCAAACATTGAAAATTTGAATAAGGATTACTGTGAATGGCCCTAGTCAAATTTAACACATTACATGCTGCTCGTGGATATTCCTGTCCAAGGCAAGAAATCTCTTGCCACTAAAATAACTAAAATTTGAGCACATCTAACAGAATTTCCTCCTGTTAATTGATTTGAGTTTTTGACCAGTGTTTTGTTGTGTCAAATTATCATAAATTTTTCATCAAATCTAGTCATGGCTGCTTGATGAACAAGAGATGCAGGCATCAAGTTGTGGTGGCAATCCGAGAGTGCTGCATGTCCATAATCTGGTTATTATATGCCGGCTGTTAAATCTGGAACCTTTGTTCAAGTTATAATGGTAAAAAGTTCAAAATTTGTAAAAATTAATTAAGGCCCATAACTCTGCAACAAAAAATCGTGCCAGGCCAGTTTTCGAACCCGCTTGAAATATTATTGCAAAAGACTTGTATGGTAAACATTAGTCAAATCAGACAACTTTTGTTCAAGTTATTGCACTAACGAGCTCAAAATTCATAAGAATATAAATTTTATAGTAAATTTCCTTTCTTATTATACCTCGGCCCAATGGTCTGCACACTAGGATATCCTTTCTCTAACCTGGGACGAATCGAGGTGAGGACATTCATTTCAAGCCCCGGCGAGGCCTGGGAGAAACCACCTCCTCTTCTAGTAGAAGGGTCCTGAGATCCCCCTCTGTTCTGCCGACGCTTACCCTTACTGCATGTGTGAGAGGAAGTAGCAGTGGCAGGAGGATCAGCCCTTGGCATCACAGTGGATGAAGCAGAAGGGCGTTTGTTAGGCTTGGAGCAGCCACAACAGAAGATGGATCAAGCTGGCATAGCATCAGCTGATCCTTGGAATGATGCAGAACGTCATCACGGACTGTCTCCACCAAAGAAGTGGATCAAAGGGCAACACACTGCACCTCAGGAAGGGATCTGCTAGTGTCACACGGACAGCATCCCGACGAACTAGTTCCAGATTGGCCAAGTTACACCAACTAAGGTGCATGAGCATCTTGGAAAGCACATGCAAGGGAGTCATCTGGAGGAAGATAAGCTGCTACGGCAGAGAAGATATGATCCAAGAGAGATAGAATGCCCAGCATCTCTCTGAATAGGCCCAACAGGGACTCCAAAGTTGCCAAAGGAACAAAGGCAGACTTGGGCTTGGAAAGCCCGAGGGAGCAGGAGTCCGGATCCAAAACCTTCAAAGTCTGGCAGGCTGATGGACTAATGAAATCCTAATAACTATAATGCACAGGGGGCAAAAGGTATCCTCCCTAGTGAAGAATGTCTTCATAGCCTTGGAGCTCAACTTAGAGTCAGAGACCAAAGAAGAAGTCACCGACTGAGATGCAGCAGGAGTGTATACATCGGTCGCTGTTGACGATATCAAATATCAAAAGATTCTGATGATTGGTTCTGGAGAAAAGATTTTTTATTTATTATTATTATTTATTGATGTTTAAGGTCATATATTTATGCACAATGGCTAATCATGACCGTGACAGTTTTACGGGTGGAGGAAGCCGGAGTACCCGGAGAGAACCACCGAGCAACGACGAGCAGCTGCCAGCTCCCCAACATCGTAACTCCGCACTGCAGCACAGGCAGGGTTAGATTGGTTGAAGACATGCGCACCATCGACGTGCAGTACGCCTTAGTACACGTCATCGTGCCCCCACGCGGGCAATGGAGATGAAGTGTCTTGCCCAAGGACACAACGCGGTTGCCGCAGGTGGGATTCGAACCGAGGACCTCTCGGCTTGCAGCCTGCACCTCTACCTACTGAGCCACCGCGCTCCCGAAAAGATTTTTTAAAATTTTTGAAAATATGCTGACTCAGAATTTTTTCGATGCCCATTACAGAACACCATAACATAACCGATGGCAATTTTTTTTTACCATTCAATTCTACTGGTCCTAAAGATACTTCATACCAAATAACAGCTCTCTGTTCCTTGTGGTTTGGGAAATATGGGCGTTTGAAAATATTTCTATTTTTAGCTCCCAGGGTTCCCATGGGGAAGCGTGAATTTTTTTTTTTTTTTTTTTTTTTGCATGGGTCAAGTACTTATGACCCAATAATACCACATACCAAATTTGGTTCATACCAGACCAACGGTTCAGAAAATAGAAATTTTGGGCGGGGCCAAAAATCTTACCCCTCCTATTACAAAGCCAAATATTACTTCACGAACTTCGTTTAAACAAACTTGATTCTACACCTCATATGGAAGCTCCATAGCAAATATCAAGTCATTGTACACACTGGTTCTTGAGAAGATTTTAAAAATATTTTGGATCATTTTCCCCCACTCCCTCCCTATGGGGCTGGGCATGTTGAGTTGAACAAGAATGAAATGCCCCTTTGGGACCATCACTCACACAAACTTTCACTTGAATTGGCCCAGTGGCTTTGGAGGAGAAGACCAAAACATGGTGTTGACGTACGACAGATGGCGGACAGAGAGCGATGAGATCAGCTCAGCTTGACTTTGTCAAGATGAGCTAACAAAGGGTGAATAATTCAAGAGAGAATAAAACAAGAGGGGGTGCCCATCCCCATTAACTCACCAATTCATGGTATGCAATAATTTAGAGTTATTACAAATCTGCAAAAAATGTCCAGGCATGTACATGTATAGCAAAACAGGTCAGAAAATTTCCACTCCAACAAAAACGTCTTACAGTGCATTCAAAAAGTCAAAAATATCCGAAAAATGTCGGGCCAAGGGTTAATGTCATCTTATATTGATGCATTTAACACATATATAAAATATAAAAGCTACAGCATACTGGTGGTGGCCCCCATTCATGCACAGCAAAACAGGTCACAAACTGACAAAAAAGTCTAACATTGCAAAAACACTCTAAAAATCAAAAAAATATCACTGGGTAAGGGTCTGTGGATAATTGTAACCCATAGAAACAGTACGGGGTGCACAGTAACAGGGCGGAAAGTCAAAGTGGACTCTTACAATAAAACGTCTTTAACACAAGTGTTGATGCACCTCAAGTCATGACATAAGCTCACACAACTTCTTTGGTGAGCTAAAAAAAACATATATATCAGGATGTGAAGCAGCAGCTTCAGGATTCCACAATACAGAACACAACAAGAGGGTGGGGAACACGCCAAACAACAAGAGAAGAAATGAACTATGATACTATGAAAGCTGTTCCCATAAACAATCTTCATTCCAAATTTCAATGAGAGCTGCTAAATCCAAACCAGAAATATGAGGAGAACAGACAAAAAATTGGCTATTTTACCAGGCAAACAGCAAAATTATTGTCTTTGTTTTACAGTGAGGTAATTATGAAGGCCAGAAACACCTGTTACTGAAGTCTAGTGACAATCGGACAATCCACAATGTAAGAGATGTAGTACAAAGACATAATGTCACATGTGGGGGAGGTGAATTGCATGTATTTTCTTTGTTTTACTGCAGGGACACAACTCACTTGAAAGCCCTTCCCACAAACAATCTTCATTCCAAATTTCATTGAAATCTGATATCCCAAACCTTACAGAACAAAGACATAATGCTACATGTGGGGAGGTGATTTGCATGTATTTTCTTTGTTTTACTGCATGGACATGACTCAATTGAAAGTCTTTCCTCTAAACAATCTTGATTCCAAATTTTATTGAAATCTGGTAACCCACACCTGAAATATGGGGCGAACAGACAAAAAATTGGCTATTTTACGAGGCAAACAGCAAATTTTCAAAGTTAAAAAGGGGATGTCTTTTTAAAAGGTGAAAATTAAAAAATATTATTAGAGATTCATTTGAAAATCCTTCACATAAACAATTTTTATTCCAAATTTCACTGAGATCCAATAACCCAAACCTGAGATACAAGGCGAACAGACAAAAAATAGCCTATTTTTGTATATTCAAAGGGCCAAAACTCACAGAACTAGAGTGCACTGTCACAGTGCCGAAGCTGCGACGATTCGTGCAATGCCAATGATGCTTTAAAACACCTTGGTGACAAAAAAACTCGTTGGTGACAAAACTAGAGGTACTGTGAGCAAGCTCACAAAGTGATTCCCCCTGCGCCTGAAATGTATAAGTTAGATTATCTCCCCTTGGAAGTGTCAGAACGGAATTATATTGCTTCATGCACATCTTCATATGGAGTTCTTCCATTGTGTAAAGTTTCTTGAGAATTCTTCAAACGGTTTAGGAGGAGTTGCGCTTATAAGGATGGACAGATGGACGGACAGGGTGATTCCTATATACCCCCCCCCCCCCCCCCCCAAACATTGTTTGCGGGGGGTATAAAACTTGTTGGTGACAAGTCCATAAATGTGACAGAAATTATCTGAATAACATGCACTATTGAGGGGGTGTAGACGTCATGAAGATACACTTGCATACCAAGTATGGTGTCATTCCATTAAGTATTTTAGGAGTTATGGTGTTTTTTAAACTCGTTGGTGACCGACCGACCGACCGACCCGACCGACCGACCGACCGACCGACCGACCGACCGACCGACCGACAGACAGACAGACAGACAGACAGACAGACAGACAGACAGACAGACAGACAGACAGACAGACAGACAGACAGACAGACAGACAGACATTGCCACATATAGAGCTGCTCGTCGCAGCTAAAAATATTCCAACAGCAAATTGGCTTAAAGATCTCATGATAATGAACATCCGTATCAAATTTCATCGAAATCTGAGCAGTGATGTTGAAATTATAATGTGAACAGATATCTGAGTCCAGATGGACAGACGTATGCACACATGCAAAGACACACGGACAGACAGATGCATGGACTCAAGAACGCACGGACAGGCGCAATCCAGTATACCCCACTTTCTGAAAAAACGTGGGGGTACAATTATCTTCAATAATTAGTCAAAGGTATCACTGATGAGAGCGATTAGAAAATGCATCTTGACAAGATGGCAGAAGAATAAAGAATGGTACGTTGGTTATACATCTGCGGACTGGCCGTGGTACTGGAAAAGAGAGGATCATCCCCTGCTGGGTATGCACCGGTCACACTCGGTCCAGTTTGGGCTTTTTTTTTCATAGTGCTTTTGCTCCATTTTTTCTCTCCCAATTTGCTTTGGAAAGAACAAAAATAGAGAATATGCTTCCGAGTTAGGGCCTTCCACTGTAGTGCAAGTCTGTTGTAAACAATTGTGAGTAGGTTGATAAGAAATCAACTAATTAAGGCCCATTACTTTGTAACAAAAAATCGGGCATGTGCCAGTTTTCAAACTTGCTCGAGACATTGTTGCAAAAGACCTGTGTGGCAAATATTAGTCAATTCGAAGAACATCTGTTCAAGTTAATTCGCCGACGAGCTCAAAATTCATAAAAATCAACTAATTAAGGCCCATAACTCTGTACCAAGGTTGTAAAATTCAGAAATAGGCCTTTAAGGTTTCAATTTGAATTTAATGAATCAGACTGATATTTTTTAAGAAAAATATCACCTTCAGCAGTCTCTTTACATTCTTGCTCGACACCGTTTTCTGGTGAAGCATTTCATACACAATATATAATGTCACTCAGATGTAATGACTAATAATATGCATTAATTTTTCTCTTTTTTTTATTAAGTAGATCTTCTGTTTCTCGGGACATTTTTGTGAAATTGCATGCAGACGGTCATTTTTTTATTTAACCCTTTACCCAACACAGACGATATCAAAATTTATTATTTTAAATATCAATTTTTTTAATTTTTCAAAAAATTTCAACAAAACCATATCATGTGAACCTCATTGTAACAAGCTTGATGAGCTCGTTCTAACGAGGGATCACATGATATGGTTTTGTTGAAATTTTTTGAAATATAATATTTTTCAATTGCTGAATTTGCATATTACACGATGTGGGTGATTCGTAAGGTAAAGGATAAATTCTTTATTTTTTGGAATTATTTCTTTGCCATCAAAAGTTCATATTCTTGGTTTGTTTTATGTTTTAGGCCTCATCATCTACAGAATAGCATGGGTGATGGTATATTTCGTCCCTTGAATGCTAAAGCATTGCAAAGCCTTGAAGCACTCGAGAAACAAATTTATCAATTTTATTAACTTAGGTAAAATATCTGACATAAACCATTTAATTTTTATGTTTTTAAGTTTGAGTTGGTTATAATAAGAGCACACATATCGCTGAAGCAATACAATGTCCCCTACCAGACTAATGAGTATTAATAATTATACAAATGTTATAACCTAGATGTGATCAGCATAAATTCTGCTGAAGCATTTCCAAAAAAAGTCCAGAAAACTGATATGTTGGCATTTTTCCATATTTCCAAGGGCCATAACTCAAACAAGAATAATGCAATCAGCATGAAACTCAAACTTGATCTGTAAGCCATCGTTCTATCGTAGGTTACCAAAAATGAAAGCATTCCGTTGAAGCGTTTCCAAAAAAAGTTTGGAAAACTAAAGTATGACCGACAGACTGACTGACAGACTGACGAATGGATGGACCGAGTGTAAATGAAACTTGACCTGTAAGTCATCGTTCTATATTAGGTTACCAAAAATGAAATCATTCGTTGAAGCATTTCCAGAAAAAGTCTGGAAAACTGATATTTTGGCGCTTTTCCATATTTCCAAGGGCCATAACTCATACAAGAATAATGCAATCAGCATGAAACTCAAACTTGATCTGTAAGTCATCGTTCTATAGTAGGTTACCAAAAATGAAATCATTCTGTTGAAGCATTTCCAAAAAAACTCTGGAAAACTGATATTTTGGTGCTTTTTCCCATACTTCCAAGGGCTGTAACTCACACAAGAATAATGCAATCAGCATGAAACTCAAACTTGATCTGTAAGTCATTGTTCTATAGTAGTTTACCAAAAATGAAATCATTCCGTTGAAGCGTTTCCAAAAAAACTCCGGAAAACTAAAGTGTGACTGACAGACTGACGGATGGACAGAGTGCAAACCTGTAGTCCCCTCCAGCGATGCTGGTAGGAGACTAAAAAGGGAGCATGTGGCAGCCAAAATGACCATGCAGGAGGGGCGGAGAAAGAGATTTTTAAATTTTTCAGGCCTCAACAATGCTTTCGACAGCCAGGGTCATCTTGGGTCAGAAGATGCATTGTCACATTACATTCTTTCTACTCCCTCTCTGCCACCCTTTCTCTCGTTCCAACACTCAAAAGCAAACTGTTTAAACATTTTCCCAACATATGAATAACAGAGGACACTTACAAGAAACAAAAACAAATTTTGCCTCAAAATAGCGTATGACCACTCACATTATGACAGAATTTTTAACAAAGGTAATCACTTACTGTAACCAGTTGTACGATATCTCCATCCTCATCATCGCTTCGATCATCATCATCTAAATCTGGACCATATGATACTAACCGGGAAACAGCTATAATGAAAAAAAATAATTAAGGCAAACCAATTTCTCAGGCATTTGTTTCACCAGAAATTAGTTTTTCTATTCAATGAAGAGGAAAGAATATTATTTTAAGCTATTATTCGTTCTGCTTGTTATATTTTGGCACCTCTTTCTAAAAATAAGTACTGCACATATAATATCGGAGTTCTGCAGAACAGAGCAAACTCATTGTTTACAAAATAAATATAAGGCAACACAAATTAGATCTTCTATTTGTCAGGCCATTTTTTGTATAATAGCATGTGGGTGGGCAGTTTTTTTATTTTTTATTTTTGTAATTATTTCTCTGCCATCAAAAGTTCACGTTCCTGGTTTGTTTTATGTTTTAGGCCTCATATTCAACAGAACAGCATGGGTGGTGGTGTATAAAGCACTGCAAAGCCTTGTTGCACTCGAGGGACAAATTTATCAATTTTATTAACTTGGGTAAAATATCAAACATAAACCATTTAATTTTTATTTTTTTTAAATTTGTATTGGTTTTAAAAAGAAAGCATGCGGCAAGCAAAAGGACAATGTGGGAGGGCTTGAAAAACAGATTTTTAACTTTTTAGGCCTAACAAATGGACACTGTATTTTATACAATGGTTACTTATTCTACTAGATATGAAAAGCCTAAGACATAAATTTTAGCTTTATACACCAACTGTGGTGAACACGACAGCAATGGGATTTCCATAGTTAAAATTTACACATACAGTGGAATTACACTATGTGGAGAGAGGATTGTGACTAAATCACCCATGGAGTGGAGTTATCACCCAAGCTATAACTTTCAAATTTTGTATATATCACCACAAACACAAGCAATGTTTTAGTCAATGGACCTCCGGGTTTAACCCGGAGGTCCATTGGCTGAAACTTTGCTTTTGCTGGTTATGCTTTGCAACAAATTTTCAATTATTGTTTGGGTGGAATCTCCACTCTGTGGGTGATTTAGTGATAATACACTCTCCACGTACTGTATATCCTTGACCTTAACCAGGTTGATTTGTGAGATATTCATATTTCTTGTTTAGTCACTCATCATTACATTTGTTCATACCACATTGTCTCTGTCATTTTTATTGTAGTTGTTTTGTTTTTTACTCATCTTTGTATTTCATTACTGGCATGTTTTATTTTTAACGTTTTGTTGCCACGATATAGCCTTAGCTGCTGATGTGGCATAAAGCACCAATAAATAAATAATACATCCTTGACCTTTGGCAACGTCAACCTGAACGTGAACTTGTCTAAATTTATCATACACCGCCTTGTGAAGAGTGAAATGAAAGTAGCAATTATTTATTACGTTTTAAAATGAGCTTACCCCATGAAACACCAAAAATTAACAAACATGCAATGTCTCATGTTAATAATGCAGCCATAACTCAAAATGGTGTGTTATGATGTTATTAAAATGAAAAAAGCCTGGTTTCTTTTTCCATTTCGTTTTGGTGATAAAATTGACAGCGGAAGTACCGCCCGCCGATGCTCATGTAAACAAAAACAAATTCCCACATATGTACGGCTGCTGCTGAGTAAAATCGAGAAAAAATAATGGCGACTCTTAATAATTTGACGATACCCAAAGTAGCTTAGTGTAGCAAATGTTCACCACTTCTGGTGAAGTGGTGTTAACTGCGCGACACAGGTTCGTAGTTAACACCACTTAACCACTTGTGAACATTTGCTACACCAAGCTACTATGGGTATATTCTATATTTAATTATGCTTTGTTGCAAACATATGCAAATAAATATACATCAATCAAAAACAAAACAAGAGGCCCCAGGGGGCCTGACATGGTAGCCTAAATATCAACCCAGAGAATTGATTTCCACAAGTTGCATCTGCTCCCCCTAAGAAAAGCTGAAACCAAATATCCAAATATTCTGACCAGTGGATCTAAACAAGAGGCCCCAAGGGGCCTGAGGGCGCTCACCTGACACGGTAGTCTAAATATCAAACCAGGGACTTGACTTGAATAAGCTGCATACGCCCTCTCCCAAGAAAAGCAGGGTGAAAAAAAAAAAATTCAAATTTTTTCGGATTTTGGTCCAAAATTTTCTAAGTCCCACCCGGACCCCAAATTTTCAGGGGAAAAAAAAATAATTTTTTTTTTTTGTCTTAAAATTGACAGAAATGCATAAAAAACAAAAAAAAATTTTTTTCGGATTTTGGTCCAAAATTTTCTAAGTCCCACCCGGACCCCAAATTTTCAGGGGAAAAAAAAATAATTTTTTTTTTTTTTGTCTTAAAATTGACAGAAATGCATAAAAAACAAAAAAAAATTTTTTTCGGATTTTGGTCCAAAATTTTCTAAGTCCCACCCGCACCCCAAATTTTCAGGGGAAAAAAAAAAAAAAAAAAAAAATTTTTTGTCTTAAAATTGACAGAAATGCATAAAAAACAAAAAAAAAAATTTTTTTCGGATTTTGGTCCAAAATTTTCAAAGTCCCACTCGGACCCAAAATTTTCAGGGGAAAAAAAAAAAAAAATTTTTGTCTTAAAATTGACAGAAATGCATAAAAAACAAAAAAAAATTTTTTTGGGGGGATTTTGGTCCAAAATTTTCTAAGTTCCACCTGGATCCCAAATTTTCTGGGGAAAAAAAAAAACAAAAATTTTTTTGTCTTAAAATTGACAGAAAGGCATAAAAAACAAAAAAAAATTTTTTTCGGATTTTGGTCCAAAATTTTCTAAGTCCCACCCGGACCCCAAATTTTCAGGGTAAAAAAAAAACATTTTTTTTTTGTCTTAAAATTGACAGAAACGCATAAAAAACAAAAAAAAAATTTTTCAGGATTTTGGTCCAAAATTTTCTAAGTCCCACCCGGACCCCAAATTTTCAGGGGAAATTTTTTTTTTTTTTTCTCTCTTAAAATTGACCGAAACGCAGAAAAAACAAAAAAAAAAAATTTCGGATTTTGGTCCAAAATTTTCTACGTTCCACCCGGACCCCAAATTTTCAGGGTAAAAAAACTAATTTTTTTTTGTCTTAAAATTGACAGAAACGCATAAAAAACAAAAAACAATTTTTCAGGATTTTGGTCCAAAATTTTCTAAGTCCCACCCGCACCCCAAATTTTCAGGGTAAAAAAAAAAATTGTTTTTTGTCTTAAAATTGACAAAAATGCATAAAAAACAAAACAAAAATTTTTCGCATTTTGGTCCAAAATTTTCTAAGTCCCACCCGCACCCCAAATTTTCAGGGTAAAAAAAAAAATTGTTTTTTGTCTTAAAATTGACAGAAATGCATAAAAAACAAAAAAAATTTTTTTCGCAATTTGGTCCAAAATTTTCTAAGTCCCACCCGCACCCCAAATTTTCAGGGAATAAAAAAAAAAAATTTTTTTGTCTTAAAATTGACAGAAATGCATAAAAAACCAAAAAAAAAATTTTCGGATTTTGGTCCAAAATTTTCTAAGTCCCACCTGCACCCCAAATTTTCAGGGGAAAAAAAAAAAAAATTTTTTGTCTTAAAATTGACAGAAATGCCTAAAAAAAAAAAAATAAAATTTTTTGTCTTAAAATTGACAGAAATGCATAAAAAACAAAAAAAAAAAATTTTCGGATTTTGGTCCAAAATTTTCTAAGTCCCACCCGCACCCCAAATTTTCAGGGGAAAAAAAAATAAAATTTTTTTGTCTTAAAATTGACAGAAATGCATAAAAAAACAAAAAAAATTTTTTTCGGATTTTGGTCCAAAATTTTCTAAGTCCCACCCGCACCCTAAATTTTCAGGGGGAAAAAAAAAATTTTTTTTTGTCTTAAAATTGACCGAAACGCATAAAAAACAAAAAAAAATTTTTTTCGGATGTTGGTCCAAAATTTCGAAGTCCACAACGGGACCCCAAATTTTCAGCCTAAATATGAACCCAGGGATTTGGCTTCAACAAACTTGAATCTCACCCCCCTAAGGATGCTGCATACCAAATATCAAAACATTCTTATTGCTAGATCTGAAGAAGAAGATTTTTCAAAAATACTCCTCATACTGCACTAATTTAAACATTTGGGCTCCCATAGAGAGCCCAAATATCCACCCAGGCAATTCATTTCAATAAACATGTGAAACAATCCTCCAAAGATGTTATATGTGAAATTTTAAAGCTTTTGGAGCAGTGCTTTCGGAGAAAAGTAGTCTTATGTTTTTCCCATTACCCACAGTGTTAAAAAATGCTGACTCACCACTTTTTCAAACTCCCCAAAAAGTACCCCATGATAAAACCGATGGCAATTTTTTTGGATCATTCCATTCTGTTGGTCCTAAGGAAGCTTCACAACAAATAAGAATTCTCAGTGCCGTGTAGTTTTGGAGATATGAGCGTTTTCATTTTTTTCTATTTTTAGCTCCTGTGGTTCCCACGGGGCTATGGGGAAAAAAATTTCGCCATAAATTAGGTACTTATGACCCAATAAGCACTCATGTAAAATTTGGTTCAAATCGGCCTCGCGGTTTGGAAAATAGAAATTTGGGGCGGGGCCAAAATTTTTGCCCCTCCTTTAACATCGTCAAATATAGCCCCTCCAACTTCTCTTGAACAAACTTGAGTCTACACCTCAAAAGGAAGCTGCATACCAAATATCAAGTCTCTGCTATTGCTGGTTCTTGAGAAAAAGATTTTTTAAGAATTGGAGCATTTTTGCCCCATCCCTCTGCTCAATGTGAGCCGAAACCTAATTTGACAAAAAATCGGTGTCCGCAGACACAACCCCTTCTCACATGAAATTTCATTAATATGCGGCCAGTGGTTTGGGAGAAAAAGCCCAAACACCACCTTCACGACGGACGCCGGACGACGGACGACAGATGACGGACGACGGACGAAAAGTGATCAGAATAGCTCACCCTGACTTTCAGTCAGGTGAGCTAAAAAAGATTTTTAAAGAATATTCCTCATATTGAACTAAGTCATAATTCGGGCTCCCACAGGGAGCCCATATATGAACCCAGACTTGGCTTTAACAAACCTGAATCTCACACCCCTAAGGATTCTGCACACCAAATATCAAAACATTCCGACTGCTGGATCTGAAGAAGATTTTTAAAGAAAATTCCTCATTTTGAACCAAGTTACAATTCGAGCTCCCACAATCAACCCAAATATGGACCTAGGGACATGGCTTGAACAAACTTGAATCTTACCCCTCCAAGGATGCTGCATAAAAAATATCAAAAGCATTCATCTGCTGGATCTGAAGATTTTTAAAGAAAATTCCTCATTTTGAACTAAGTTGTCATTCAGGCTCCCATAGTGAGCCCAAATATGAACCAAGGGACTTGGCTTGAACAAACTTGAATCTCAGCCTCCTAAGGTTGCTCCGTGCCAAATATCAAAACATTCCATCTGCTGAATCTGAAGAAGATTTTTAAAGAAAAATTCCTCATATTGACTAAGTTATAATTTGGGCTCCCACAGGGAGCCCAAATATGGACCCATGGACTTGGCTTTAACACACTTGAATCCCCCCTCCCCCCCCCCCCCCCCTCCTAAGGATGCTACTCACCACATATCAAACCATTCCGACTGCTGGATCTGAAGAAGAAGATTTTTTAAGAAAATTCCTCATTTCGAACAAAGTTACAATTCAAGCTCCCACAGTGAGCCCAAATATGGACCTAGGGACATGGCTTGAACAAACTTGAATCTCACCCCCCTAAGGATGCTGCATACCAAATATCACAAGATTCCGCCTGCTGGATCTTGAGAAGAAGATTTTCAAAGAAATTTGCCTGAAATGCACTAAGTTCAAATTTGGGCTCCTATACTGAGCCCAAATATAAACCCAGGGGGCCGATTTGAACAAACTTGAATCAGATCCACCCCACAATGTTGCATACCAAATATCACAAGATTCTGCCTGCTGGATCTGGAGAAGATTTTTGAAGAAATTTGCCTGAAATGCACTAAGTTCGAATTTGGGCTTTTATAGTGAGCCCAAATATCAATCCAGGTGGCCGATTTGAACAAACTGGAATCAGATCCACCCCACAATGTTGCATAAAAAATCAAGTACTCATGACCCAATAAGCCCTCACATAAAATTTGGTTGAAATCAGCCTCTCGGTTTGGAAAATAGAAATTTTGGGCAGGGCCAAAAATTTTGCCCCTCCCATAACGACGCCAAATATAGCCCCACAAACTTCTCTTGAACAAATCTGAGTCTACACCTCAAAAGGAAGCTGCACACCAAATATCAAGTCTCTGCTACTGCTGGTTCATGAGAAGATTTACAAAGATTTTGGTGCCCCTTGGGGGCGTGGCACCACCCAGGAGGAGGGGCAACTTCATTTGAACAAATCTGAATTGGCATTAGGTAATAAACATTTAGCCAACATTTGAATAAAATTGGGCTAGTGGTTTAGGAGGAGAAGTCGATAATGTAAAGTTAATGCTGGACGGACGACGGACGGATCATGATCAGTAAAGCTCCCGCTGAGCTTTGCTCAGGTGAGCTAAAAAAGGTAAAATTTTAAGGTCTCATGATTTCAAAATAATTTTGGAAGAAACCAATAAAAATGTTCAATGATGGAGTTTAATTTCAGTGAGTGATTTTCTGTGAATCAAACCCACTTTTTCAGCCTAAATTTCTTCCTTTTAAAATTCAATATCACACAAAGTACTGTATAGGCTATCAAAGTGATTAACCGATGTTCGATAATCACATCTGACACCGACCGATTCCATAGCCTGACCATTGCTACAAATGTTTGAACATTGGTTCATGCCGATGGTTACATGCAACACCACGGTATCAAAATTGTTCATATTTACATTTGACTCACCACCTCATACAAGCAAAACCCAGCTTAATAAGTTGTCACATTGACTGGTAGTAGTGTTGAAACGATTTGTTGATTATTCGACATTGAAACATTATATTTTTCCATTTGGGATTTTCTGGCACTAAATGTGTGAACATAAATCTACGAAATGGAGTGAACTGCAGTGTTAGAAGCTATTTCAAAATACAGCCGTTATGAATGTATTTTCAGTTGTTGATTTTCGCCACACAATGAAAGCAATCTGAATTACTGTGTACAAAACGGGACCTACTTTTGTTTTGACCTGTATATCCATGTGGGTTTGGAATCTGAAATTTAAATTGGGACATAAATCAGTAATTAAATCAAGTAAATAAATATATGTTACTTAATTGCCCTTTGATATATTTTATTCAATTTCATCTTGAAAGTAAATTTAAACAGAGGTGGAATTTAAAAATAGTTCAAGTGTTAAGTCACCTATTTTTGCATTGATCAAAGATGTTGCGCTGTCGACATGTTTCCGCTGACGTCGTATTTTTCTTTTGATACACACAGTGACTTACTCTTGAGATCAATGGGCATATCAACCTGACTGTACTGTAAAATTAACCCTATTCTTTGAGTTCTTGAATCTACTACTCCTTTTGGTTGTGACATCTGATATCCGCACTGCCAATTGGCCGATTGTGCACTCAACTAATCGGTAGGCAGATGATGGTTGCAAATCCTTATCGGTTAATCACTAGTCTATCAGCTATTGTACTTCATTACATAACTGGACACTGTAATGCCCATTTTCTTTTTCACAGTGTGTTTCTCTCTTCGATAAATGAAAGAGTCGGAATGGAATTAAAACTTAATGTGGAGGTACCCATCAAGAAGCTGCATACAAAAAATTATTTCATATTTCCATCCATAACTGATGTTAACTTATATTGAAGCAATTAACACACATATGAAATTTGAAAACCCTAGGATACCAGTGGTTGCCTGCAATCATGTATAGCAAAACAGGTCAGGAATTTTAAAGTTCACATTACTCCTTCAACACTGATGACCTAAAAATTGCTATTTTTGAAGTCCCATAACTCTGGAATGACAAATGAGAATATTGTCAAATGAAAGTGTCAATGACATTGTAGCTTAACTTGTCTGTGTGTTGTGTTTGATGAAAAGGATAATGTTCAATGTTTATGAAAGGATTATGAAATAAGACAAGAATTGTGATGATTGGGAACATGTTAATTTCTGTTCCCTGTATGCAATGTTTACAATAAAAACAATTTGAGGTGTAGACTGTTCTAAAGAATTGCGGGGTGGATTAATGTGGCCCTCACAGTTAATGTATGTGGTCCTCAATGTTAATGTATGTCAACGAAAGTTACCAGGTTACAGTGAAATTATTCCAAAATGAGTCATCCTATCAAGTTACAATGATATCCCTTCAAAAATATGGCCTGTAGACTGTGCTAAAGGTGTTTGGGTTTGGGGCCTGGGTAGGCATCACGGTTGACCGATCGCAATCAAAAGGGGAAGTCCTCATCTAGACATTATACTGAGTCATCCTACCAAGTTACAAGGAAATCCCTTCATAAATACGACCTGTAGTCTGTGCTAAAGTTTTTCGGGTTTTGGGCTCGGGCAGCCATCACCATTGAATGATCGCGACCAAAAGGAGACATTCTCATCTGGGAATTATCTGGAGACATCCTACTAAGTTACAATGAAATCCCTTCATAAATATGACCTGCAGACTGTGCTAAAGGTTTTTGGGCTTTGGGCCCCTGTAGCCATCACAGTTGACCAATCACAACCAAAAGGGGACGTTATCGTCTAGACATTATATGGAGTCAACCTACCAAGTTACAATCAAATCCGTCCATAAATACGACCTATAGACTGTGCTAAATGTTTTTGGGTTTTGAGTTTGGGCAGCCGTCATGGCTGAATGATTGCGTCCATAAGGGGACAGTCTCATCAAGACATTATCTGGAGTCAGCCTACCAAGTTACAATGAATCCCTTCATAAATATGACCTGTAGACTGCTAATGGTTTTCAGGCTTCGGGCCCCTGTAGCCATCACAGTTGACCAATTGCGACCAAGAGGGGACGTTCTCATCTAGACATTATCTGAAGTCAACCTACCAGGTTACAATGAAATCCCTCCATAAGTACAACCAGTAAACTGTGCTAGAAGTTTTCGGGTTTTGGGCTTGGGCCGTCATCATGGTTGACAGATCACGACCAAATGGGAATGTTCTCATCCAGACATCATACAGAGTCATCCTACCCAGTTACAATGAAATCCCTCCATATTAAATATGACCTGCAGGGTGTACTAACAGTTTTGGGGTTTTGGTTGTGGGCAGCCGTCACGGTTGACAGATCATGACCAAAAGGGGATGTTCTCATCTACACATGACCCCAAACCTACATATGAAATTTTGTGATGATCGGACAAGAACTACTGGGTGTAGCCTGTGCTAAATGAAAATGTGAACAGACTCACAGACTAACAGAGACTAACAGACTCACAGACTAACAGACTTCTGCACGCGTGATGGCAATAGCTTATCTTGACTTTGTCAAGTTAAGCTGAAAATGAAAGGAAGGTTCATTTGATCAATCTCAATAGTGTGTGTATAAATTATGAGAATCGGTCAAAACAAACTTGAGTGATGAGATGACATGTGAAAAATTGTAATAACTCCAGAATGACAAACCTGAAAATCGAAAAAATTGGAAGGGGTGTTGCCTTTACTGACTGTGACATTGCTACAAAATTTCAAGAGATTCAGTGGAAAGCATTATTGAGTTATCATATGTCATGTAAAAAATAAATTTTTTAAGATTCAAGTCCTATAACTCTGGAAAGAAAAACAGAAAACCGACAAAAACAAAGGGAGCTTTGGTTCATCAATTTCAATGGTGTGAATAAATATTATGTGAATTGGTCAAGGGAAAATTAAGTTATCGTACGACATAGGACACAGCCAGTTCCACTTGTTACAGTACTAATAGCACCGAAGCAGATTTTTACATAATACAGTTAAAACTAGAAGTCCTGTCATGAAACGCGCACAAATAGCACGTCGATCTGCACGTTAATCTACGTGCTATGACCATAGTAAGGCTATCAAATTCTGTACATATGGCCTGTTCACAAGCAATGTTTCTGCCAATGGACCTCCGGGTTACCCGGAGGTCCATTGGCAGAAACATTGCCTGTGTTTGCTATGAGTAACCAGGATAACCTGCCGTGCTTTGGATGCTATAGGAAAATTTGTAAGTTAAAGGCACTGCAGGGTTCCTGCAGACGAGGACTGAACAAATTTAAGGCTATTCAAGGCCATTTCTCACCATTTTGTAGCATTTTTAAAGGCCTTGCAGCAACCAAATTCAAAGATTTTCAAGGCCTTACCACACAGGGCTCGATTTAACTGGATTAGCATAGCACTTTGCTCTCCAATTTCTGAATTTTGCTATTCAAGATTTATTAGTTTCAAGAAATTCAAGTGCTTTTGGATCAACTGCTAATCAATTTTCCAGGGTGAATAGTAAATTGCTATTCAAAATTTTCAGATTAAATCAAGCCCTGTTACCACAATGAATGATGATACAGTGGAACCCACTTAAGTGTTCATCTCTTAATTGAATAACCCTGTTAATTGAATATAATTTCCAAACACAAAACCATTTACCATACCTTCAGTACAAATTTGACCTCTTAATTGAATATGGGTTCTAGAGCAAACTGCTGTCAATTGAACAAAAAATGAAAGTGTCAATGACACTGTAGCTCAACTTGTCAAGACAAAGACATGTACATGTATAGTATGTGACACAGCAATGACAAACATCTAGGTAATGACCTGATAACAAAGGTACATATAAAGTATTGTAACAGTCTGTACATAAATACTGACCGTTGCATGTAACAAATGTATAGGTAAAGTATTGTAAAGGTGGGTGACAGTCAGATGCTAAACTAGAAAAAAATTTTTGAGTCCCAGAATGGGTCTGACTGAACCCCAAAATATTTGTTCTCATAGCACAGTGATAACAAAGGCACCCCAAAACACACTCATTCCTGTCCCAAGGTGAAAACAAAGGTACCCAAGAAGTTTCGTGAAGATCAGTTCACAAATATGAGCTGTGTAGAAGTTGTGACAAAAAACTGATTGGACCTAATTTCGGTACAAAATGGCCACTGGCAGCCATCTTGAATTTTGGACCGCACCCAGAAACACTTGTTCTCGTCCCAAGATGATAACAAAGGTACCCAAGAAGTTTTGTGAAGATCGGTTCATAAATACAGACTCTAGCCTGAGCCGTATTGACATGTGTACTTACTGTGTGTAAGTAGCCCTGAAAAAATCAAAGTTCATCTAATTTGCATAATTTCTGCACGAGAAAAAAACCTGTATTATATGTGATGTATCCTATGGTACTAAACATTCACACAAAAAATTATTCAAATCAGCGCTTTCATTTGGAAGTTCTGTGCAAAAATCTGATTGCACCAAATTTTGACAAAATGGCTGCCATCGGCCATCTTGAATTTTGGACTGGACCCAAAAACACTCGTTCTCGTCCCACGGTGATAACAAAGCTACCCAAGGAGTTTCGTAAAGATCGGTTCATAAATACGGCCTCTAGCCCGAGCCGTATTGGCATTTGCACTTACAGTGCTGAAAGTAACACCAAAAAACATCAAAGTTAGTCTAATTTGCATAATTTCTGTGCGAGAAAAAAACCTGTACTATATGTGATGTATTCCATGTTACTAAACATTCATACAAAAATTTATTCAAATCAGAACTTTCATACAGAAGTTCTGTACAAAAGACTGATTGCACTAATTTTGGTACAAAATGGCTGCTGGTGGCCATCTTGAATTTCGGACCACACCCAAAAACACTTGTTCTCATCACACAGTGAAAACAAAGGTACCCAAGAAGTTTCGTAAAGATCGATTCATAAATACGGCCTCTAGCCTGAGCCGTATAGAAGTTGTGTACAAAAAACTGATTAGACCTAATTTCGGTACAAAATGGCCACTGGCAGCCATCTTGAATTTTGGACCGCACCCAGAAACACTCGTTCTCGTCCCAAGGTGATAACAAAGGTACCCAAGACGTTTCGTGAAGATCGGTTCATAAATACAGACTCTAGCCTGAGCCGTATTGACATGTGTACAGTTAAAACTAGAAGTCCTGTCCTGAAATGCGCACAAATAGCACGTCGATTTGCGCGTTAAACTACGCGTTATGGAGATGGTAAGGCTATCAGATTCTGCACATACGGCCTGTGCACAAGCAAAGTTTCAGCCAATGGACCTCTGGGTATCCCGGGGGTCCATTGGCAGGAACATTGCTTGTGATTGCTATGGGTAACAAGGAGAACTTGCCATGCTTTGGGTGCCATTCGATATGGCAATTGCGCGCAAATCTTACGCGCAATTAAGCCTAGGTAAGCGCACAGTTCGTGACAGGACTTCTAGTTTTAACTGTACTTCTGTGTGTAAGTAGCACTGAAAAAATCAAAGTTCATCTAAATTTGCATAATTTCTGCACGAGAAAAAAACCCGTATTATATATGATGTATCCCATGCCACTAAACAATCACACAAATGAAAGAGTCAATGACTCTGTAGCTCAACTTGGATATGACAGGAATTAGTACTTGCTGTGACCAAGACAACTGAATAATGAATATGACAGGAATTAGTATTTGTTTTGGCCCAGTCAACAATAATAAAAGAATTACAAGGTGACTGTAATGGACTACAGATTAAGACCAATCATTGTAGATTATTATTTTTGTGTGGAAATTTTCAGTCCCAAACAAAATATTTTCAGACTAAAATTTTTTCTTCTTCTTCTTAAAATTGACCAAAATGCATCAAAACACAAAAAACTAATTTCCGGATTTTCGTCCAAAATTTTCTAAGTCCCACCCGGACCCCAAATTTTCAGTGTAAAAAAAATTATTTTTTTTTTGTCTTAAAATTGACCAAAACGCATAAAAAACAAAAAACTAAATTTCCGGATTTTGGTCCAAATTTTTTTAAGTCCCACCCGGACCCCTAATTTGCATAAATTATTCACGAGAAAAACTCTGTATTATATGTAATGTATCCCATGGTACTAAACATTCATACAAAAATTTATTCAAATCAGATCTTTCATTTGGAAGTTCTGCGCAAAAATCTGATTGCACTTAATTTTGAACAAAATGGCTTCTAGCGGCCATCTTGAATTTCAGACTGGACCCAAAAACACTCCTTCTCATCCCACAGTGATAACAAAGGTACCCAACAAGTTTCGTGAAGATCGGTTCATAAATACGGCCTCTAGCCCGAGCCGTATTGGGATTTGCACTCACAGTGCTGAAAGTAACACTAAATAAATCAAAGTTAGCCTAATTTGCATAATTTACGAACAAGAAAAAAACCTGTAATATATGTAATGTATCCCATGGTACTAAACATTCATACAAAAAATTATTCAAATCAGAGCTTTCATATGGAAGTTCTGTACAAAAAACAGATTTCGGCATCGTCGGTACAAAATGGCTGCTGGCAGCCATCTGGAATTTGGGACTGCACCCAAAAACACTCGTTCACGTCCCACGATCATAACAAAGGTACCCAAGAAGTTTCGTAAAGATTGGTTCATAAATACGGCCTCTAGCCCGAGCCAAAGCAGCTTGGCACTTACAGCTCTGAAAGTAACACAAAATAAATCAAAGTTAGTCTAATTTGCATAATTTACGCACGAGAAAAAAACCTGTATTATATGTGATGTATCCCATTGTACTATACATTTATACAAAACTTTATTCAAATCAGAACTTTCATACAGAAGTTCTGTACAAAAAACTGATTTTTGCATCATCGGTACAAAATGGCCACTGGCAGCCATCTTGAATTTCGGACCACACCCAAAAACACTCGTTCCCGTCCCAGGATCATAACAAAGGTACCCAAGAAGTTTCGTAAAGATTGGTTCATAAATACGGCCTCTAGCCCGAGCCATAGCAGCTTGGCACTTACAGCTCTGAAAGTAACACAAAATAAATCAAAGTCAGTCTAATTTGCATAATTTACGCACGAGAAAAAAACCCGTATTATATGTGATGTATCCCATGGTACTAAACATTTATACAAAACTTTATTCAAATCTGAACTTTCATACAGAAGTTCTGTACAAAAAACTGATTTTTGCATCATCGGTACAAAATGGGCGCTGGCAGCCATCTTGAATTTCGGACCACACCTAAAAACACTCGATCCCGTCCCAGGGTCATAACAAAGGTACACAAGAAGTTTCGTAAAGATCGGTTCATAAATACGACCTCTAGCCCGAGCCATAGCCAATTGTCAATTATTGACGTACGGACAGACGGACAGACGGACGATGGGCCATGACAATAGCTCAAATTTGACTTCGTCAAAGTTGAGCTAAAAATTATTCAAATCAGCGCTTTCATATGGAAGTTCTGTGCAAAAATCTGATTGCACCAAATTTTGTACAAAATGGCTGCCATCGGCCATCTTGAATTTCGGACCGGACCCCAAAACAATCGTTCTCGTCCCACGGTGATAACAAAGGTACCCTAGGAGTTTCGTAAAGATCGGTTCATAAATACGGCCTCTCGCCCGAGCCATATTGGCATTTGCACTTACAGTGCTGAAAGTAACACCAAAAAACATCCAAGTTAGTCTAATTTGCATAATTTATGCACGAGAAGAAAACCTGTATTATATGTGATGTATCCCATGGTACTAAACATTCATACAAAAAATTATTCAAGTCAGAGCTTTCATATGGAAGTTCTGTACAAAAAACAGATTTCTGCATCGTCGGTACAAAATGGCGGCTGGCAGCCATCTTAAATTTCGGACCGCACCCAAAAACACTCGTTCCCGTTCCACGGTCATAACAAAGGCACCCAAGAAGTTTCGTAAAGATCGGTTCATAAATACGGCCTCTAGCTCGAGCCATATCCAATTGTTGACGGACAGATGGACAGACGGGCCATGGCATAAGCTCAAATTTGGCTTCGCCAAAGTTGAGCTAAAAATCCTGTAACGTGTCGAGAAATTATTCTGACAATCACTAAATACCCAGTATTTAGAGGCCTATTTCTCCTAAGTGCATCTAATATAGGCATTTATATCATTATATCTAGTCAAACAAGATATAATAGAATAAATGCTCAATTTTTATCTCTAAAACACAGGAAAGTGACCAAATCCCTGTTAATTGAATACTCCTGGTAATTAAATAATTCTCACTGGCAAAGTGGCTATTCAATTAACAGGGTTCCATTGTATATGATCACTTGTGTACAAAACGGAGGAGGCTGTTAATTATCGATACTGTCGGTGGGTTTTTATTTTGCAAAAATTGAAGGATTTTCAAGGCTCCCATGACCATTTTCCAGGATTTCAAGTACTTGAACCACACTTTGTTGAATTTAAGGCCATTCCTTGAATCAAAGGCCAGCAGGAACCCTTCACTCTAACGATGAACCTTGCTGCAATGATCCCAATAAAGATCTTCCTCTTATCAAACACAATCCACATGTCAAGTTTCATTTCGATTGGGTCAGTGGTACTTTAATTATTGAGCAGAATCCAGGAAAATTTGTAAGTTGAATCTCATAATGACCTTGACCTTTGGTGCAATGACCACCAAAATGAATAGGGTTCTTCCTCTCACCATACTCAACCCATATGTCAAGTTTGGTTTCCGTCGACCAAGCAGAACTTCGATTAGAGAGTGGAAACCAGCTCTGTCTGCAGATGGACAATTTGTAAGTACTTCAAAAAGTATTTATAATTGTTCATAACAGCACAAGAAATTTAAACACTTGCAAACTTTCATCACATGGACCACTGATTGCACCCGGTGGTCCATGTGATGAAAGGTTGCAAGTACTTCTTGTGTTTTGTCCTCAGAAATTGTAAATAATTACTTAGCAAAAATCTACTAGTAATCCTTCCTCCACATTCTGTAGACTGAATTTTTTTTTTCTGTTTGATCAGTTCATTTTGTGATTTCACCACCAACCTCGCTAGGCCTGTACGGTATATCGATAAACTGATATATACTGGTATTCAAACCAATATCGATTGAATACCGGTGAATTACAAAAATATCGGTTTATCGTCATTATTTTTTTACTCATAATTTAATTTTCAAGATGTCTTCAGTTTTTTAACTGTACATGTAGCTCGGAATGAATAATATTATCGCTTTTCCCAAGGAATCATGCTCATGTGCTCACGTAATAATATTGAAAAAATAATTTTCAAAAATTTTGACAAAACTATATCATGTGACCCCTCATTGGAACAAGCTCAAAGAGCTCATTCCAATGAGGGATCACATGATATTGTTTTGTAAAAATTTTTGGAAAAATTTGATAAACTAATATGTAAAATAATAAATTTTGATATCGTCTGCGTTGTGTAAAGGGGTTTTTCGAACCGCATCTTCAAGGCATCTTCAAGTTCAAGGCAGGCTGATTTGTTCCGACTGTGATGCCCCAAGTCTCGATTGTGTTACTTATGTTCAGATATCTGAACAGTTTTCGATATACCGGTATACCGCAGCATTTTTTGAATACCGAAACCGGTATTCTGATCTGAATATTGTGCAGCCCTAGACCTCGCTAATAGCACATTATACAGTACGTGCAGAGTGTATTATCACTAAATCACCCGCAGAGTGGAGATTCCACCCAAGCAATATTTGCAAATTTGTTGCAAAGCATAACCAGCACCAGCAAAGTTCCAGCCAATGGAACTCCGGGTTAAACCCGGAGGTACATTGGCTGAACATTGCTTGTGTTTTTTGTCGATATGTACAAAATTTGAAAGTAATAACTTGGGTGATAACTCCACTCGGCGGGTGATTTAGTCACAATCCACTCTCCACATACTGTATTGTGCATTGCACAGCACAAAGGCTCTATTTCAGACTACTTCATTCTTCTGCAGTGAGGAGCACATTAACCAATGAGCATTTTCTGCACTAATTGTGACAGGACTTCTTGTTTCAATTGTACATGTATATGCGGCCCTGGTAATTCACCCTTGGCAATCAGCAGTGCCGAGGAAAATACTGAGGAAATGAAAATATATCCACAGCAAAAATACTACTGAGGATGGCTTCTTCAGAAAGCCTTGTGGTGGCAGAAATTGCACAATTTCCAGGTTACACAAGGAATCAAACCATGTAGGTTGCAATATGCTGCATTGCTAATCTTACAATTTACAGTACAAGTTGTAGCATAATCACTAGAAACTATGTGTTCAGCTTCTATGATGATAACTCCAGAATCTGACATCAGTTTCTGGAAAGCTCTCACAGATCTTTCCAGAAAGTGATGTCAGATTCTGGTGTTATCATCATAGAAGCAGTGAGATACTTGGTTTGTGGTTGTGCTACATCTTATTTTTACTCATACTATAAATATTGAGCAAGTCGCCAGCTTACTTACAAGGTTTTTTTGTACTTCATGGTTCATGATGTATCTCCAACTACTTTCACATGTTAAAGTTACTTGAAAGTTTTCATTTCACCATATACTACATATACACGGCAATTGAAACTGTACACTGCCCTCTGATGATTTTTACACAGGTTTCGCAACTGCCGAAGAAGCATCAGTTTTACACAGCAATTTTTTTCCGAGGAAACAAGGATGAATTACCAGGACTGTATATGCAAGTCACATTGGGGAACACTCAGCAATGTAATATTGGAATTATCTATTTGAACCATTTTTGAAACTGATGGATGTGATGTAGGGACATACAAACCTGGATACTAACTCCTCCAAATGAGGTTGTAACAATAACCACTATCTCTCAGTCAAGCCTGGAAATCAACAATCTGTCATTTGCAGAATGAGGTCCCCAGAGGGTGAATTTGCTGATGCTATCACATACAGTGGGCTAGAATCCTCCAATTTGTCCTCTGGGTACCTCTTTCTGTTTAGGCCTGATACTCGATTTCAGATTGAGGTTCACAGAGGGTACATTCAGTAATGCTACCCTGCTTTGCATTACCAAATTCAGCATCTGGGAACCTCATTCTGCAGATGGAAGTCTGCTTATTTCCAGGCTTGCACTCAGCTGAGCTGAGCATGTTCATATTTTGTTGTGGATGGGTGCTATCACCAGATTTTAGTATACCTCGTTTGGGTTCTGTCTTTATTTCACTAGCACTAATAGAATGTGAACTAGAATTTCCAGTCTCTTCAAAAATTGGACGAGATGCAGGACGAGAAGAAAATTCTGATTCAGAGTTTGTTTCAAGGTCCATATCTTCATCTGATATGTGATCAACCATCGCTGGATCAACATCATCATCAGATTTGTCTGAGTCACCTGCATATGATGCAATAGATGATATCGCCGCTGAGCTGTCAATCCTATCCATGCTAATAATTAATTAGGTCCTTGTGATCTCGTTGACAACACAGAAAAGGTTCAGTAGTCTGGTCAGATAAAAACTACAGTTGTCATTCTAGATGTCTCTGTAGAGAATGCTCATTTTAGTCACACTGGAGGAGACAGTAGTCTGAAAAGAAAAGAAAAAAAACACTCTCTTTTACATGTGCATTAAATGAATAACAACCAGAGAAAGAGGTAGCAGGGCAGACCTTAAAATTTGCCCCAATTTGCGAGAATTAATTTTGATCCTCACAAAGATCTGTTTCAAGAATCCATTTCCATAGTGCCCCACGAATCACACATTCAAATCTCAAATCGAATCACATCTTTTAGTCAAAATCGAATTGAACCTCTCATCGAATCAATGGCATCCTGAAGATGACCAATAGGGGTTGGGGTACTATAAACCGGATTTGTTCCAACTGTGATGGCTCAAGTCCCGAGTGAGAAAAACAATCCAACTACAACATCAAGGCATGTCTTCGTCGAAGACATGCCTTGATGATGTTGGAACATTATAAAGGGCTGACATTCTTTTGGAGTGCTGCACGCCTACTGCATGCCTAGAAACAATTGAGAAGGGCAATTTTTTGCACCCCTTGATTTTCTGGAATGCCAGACCTGTTTGGGACTGCCTTTAACTGGTTGAGTGCTAGAAGTCACTATCGGGGCTTTCAAAATAAATAGACTTGTCCCGAACTTTAGATCTGGCACAAGCAAGTTTCTAATAAACAGCTGTGCCATGAGCGCATGATACGCTCGTTATTAATTACAAGAGGGAAGCACACAATATGAGTATACATGTGTACTTGTCAGGTTTTTTTATATTCTCGTACAATAATTCATAACCAATAACATACTGTGTTCATTAATTTGGAAATAAATTATTTGAATTGTCTATATTTTGACGAATAAAGTCCCATGACTCTGGAATGACAAAAGGACAGCGACACAAATCGAAAGGGAGCTTCCTTCCATCAACATATACTTTCCACCAAAAAATCACAAAAATTGCTCAAAGCATTTTCGAGTTATTGTACAATGTGTGGAGGATGGACAGACGGCCAGACGGATGGACAGTGGTATACCATAATACAACCGTTTTTTTCAAAACTGGCATATAAAAAATGAGAGTACCAGAGCAAAAGCAAACATTTTTCTTTTCTCATGTTTCATATTCAGTCAAATGCAAATAACATTTGTTTACATAAATTTGTTTTATGACATATTATTGGAGAGTGCCTGTGAGCAATCTCCAATAATTTGCAATAAACCAAATTCTGAATAACAAATTCAGGTCACAAAAAATAACGTAGCCCTTGATCAGTTAAAATCTATTATCATTTGTTAGTGTTGTATTGATTCACAATAATTCAGGACCCATTCTCTGTTGCATTTCAATACATTTTGAGTGTAGAAGACAGTCACATACATGTAACAAAGAATTGAATGCAACATTTTTAATAATGAGAAGATGTGTGTGCCAATTTTTCCACTACACGTATTTAGCTGAATGTAGTACAATTTTTCAGTCACAATAGTAAGACCTTGAAGTGAATATAACCAAAATAGCATACAAGTTTACGAATTAAAAATTTCAGATGCAGCTGCACCTCCAAGCAATCTGAGGAGGGCAGTTGTTTTGCACTCCTTGATTTTCTAGAATGCCAGGCCTGATTTTAGTTCATCGACATTGCTCGGAAACTTTAAATTTGTATTTAACAGCGATAGGGACTAGTGATATCGGAATTAGCATGGCTGGTGGCACGAGTGATGATGTTATTTGATATTTATGTTAACCCTTTACCCAACAAATCGGCCGCATCCGCCCGGGTAATGTGCAAATTCAGCAGTTGAAAAAATACTATTTTTAAAAAAATTTCAACAAAACCATATCATGTGACCCCTCATTGGAACGAGCTCGTCAGGCTCGTTCCAAAGAGGGGTCACATGATATGGTTTTGTTGAAATTTTTTTTTAAATTTAAAAAAATTAAATTTAAAATAATAAATTTTGATATCGTCTGCTTTGTGTAAAGGGTTAATGTACCAGAAGTTACACTCAGTCTTTTATTTCAACATTATTTATGTATGATTTCAATCCGAACTATATGTTTTGTGAGACGAGGAAGATGACTGATACCAGGCTATATTCCCATGAAAAAGATTTGAGAGGAAATGAATTGGGCAGCCAAATTTGAATTGAACCGAATATCTTTTTTTTTCCCCAATTGTTTATTGTGGTATTGATGATAAATGATTTTACAGGTCTCTATACATTCCCACATGACTAGGGGATAATAGAGTTCATTCTGTTATAAGTACATCATTTTACTTTCTTGTATCTCTATTTCAATTGGAAAATATATATGGGGCAGGGATAGGGTTGGGGGTTAGGGAGTATGTGTCATTGGGGAAAAGAAAACTCGAGAGAGGAAAAAAACAGAAGAATCCTTCAATTATTTTTACCTTGTATTGTGTTAGGCGGTGTCGGAGATGCGGGAGAATTAATTTGTAGAGTTTGAGAGTTTGATGATATGTGGCAATACAATAACAAGAGAACAAATGAGAGACTGAATTAGATACCCCCAGCGTTACTCCGTGTACCTGCAAACCTGACATACTTGTCCCATCTCTAGAGTAATCTCCAGAAATCAAGCAACCGCGCCCATTCTGTCAGGACATCATGGAGCTCTACCGGATGCACCAAGCATCTTTAGAATTGCAGAAGTGTGTTTGGAATTCATGAAGCCCTGCGAGAGCGGCAATGTCAATTGAGCATATATTCACGGGGCTATGGTGGTTTTTCTCTCATCTCGGATAATTTTGCAATGTGTCTTCAATCGCACTCTCGATTGAATAACAGGGCAAGTAATATTCTATGTCTGTTATGATTTTTACACTCAACTTACATGAACTTCTCAACGAGCTCCCCAATGCTCCATTGGTTCATGAATTTACTTTCACGATTGTTTTTAGGTAGATATGCTTCTCTACATGATAGCATTTTGTAAGACTCGTTATGAACGTGCTTAATTTGGGAAGCTCTTTTTTTATATTTCCTTTGGTATATATGGAATTTTGCTACTATCAGTATGCCATTTATAACGTCCTTAGTATCTTCAGTTCCAAAAATGACTCCCGTTTTCCCAAATTGACATTTAAACCCCGTTCTTGCAAAAAATCTGTGAAGTCTTTCCAAAACATTTCTGTTGCCTCGCAAGTAAACAATAATTGGTCTATGGTTTCCTCTTCCCTTTCACAAAAACTGCATGCTGGGGATTGGTCTGTGACGAATTTGGAGACAAATTTTTTTAATCCCAAAATTTGGTTAATTAATTTATATTGAAAATATTTTAATTTGGGAGCCAACAGGCCACAGTTGAAGGGGTCTCTGTATATTGCATTCCAGTTTAAATCGGTTCCAAATTCCAGTTCCCATTTTAGCTGTGATTTACACTTCAGAACTGTTTCTGTTGATTGGGTTGAAACAGTTTGTGACCTTTTTCTGACAGTATATTTAGGAAAGTTGTGGGGATTATTGGTTGCCTGATAGAAGCTGTTGTTTGTTCTGCTTATTATACTGAAAAACTAATGAAGTTCAAGAAATTCCCATGGATATTTTTAAAGTCTTGATATGTTAGGGTTTGCCGGTTTGAGTAGAAGAGGTCTTGAACAAATTTTATTCCACTTTTCCTCCACTCTACAGCACTGATAATCTTACAGATATCAGTCAATTTCTGTAACCTAAAGGCGATTTTATGAAATCAGCTGGTGTTATTTGGGTTGATTTTATTTAGTGTTGCCATGAATGCAGGACTTGATGCCAAAAAGGGTGACGCCTAGTATGTTTTTTTAAAAATATTTTTGTTCGCTAAAATTTTCAGAGAAAGATGTTATTTTTTAATATTTTCTTGAAGAATAGTGAAGCAAAATTATCCTTAGTGAGAGACATGTGTCATCTGCATATTGGGTGAGTTTAAATTCCTTGTCTGCTATCCCCATGCCTGTTATGTCAACATTTTGTTTAATAAGAAGAGCCAGTATTTCAGCACCAAAGATAAATAACTGCAGTGATAAAGGGTCCCCCTGCTTACACCCCCATTCTAGATGCACTGGGTCCGACATGAATCCGGACTGCAGCATGATGGAGAATGTATTGCTGTAAATTGTATTTATCCATCTCCTGAACGAATTTCCAAAGTTAAAGAAAGTTTTCAATATAAATTTCATTTTATTCATATCAAAGGCCTTTTCAAAATCAATTAAAAGCAAATTTCCAGGGATGTTTTCAGATTCTGTATAATCAATTATATCATTCACTAAATCGATATTTCTGCTATACACCTACCTTTGATGAATCCTGTTTGTTTGCCACTAATAATTTTAGGGAGGAGGGGTTTTATACGATTTGCTACTGCATTTTTTGTAATTTTGTAAGGGATGATCAGAAGAGTGAGTGGGCATTGATTGGTTAGTAGAGTATTGTCTTTATCCTTTTTAGGAATACATTTGAGAATGCCTTGGATTGGGTAATTGACATTTCCCCCTTATCATATGCATAATTAATTGAATTTAAAATGTAATTTTAAATCAGACCAAAAAAATTTAAAAAATTCAACTGTAAACCTGTCAATTCCCTGTGCTTTATTGTTCTTCATCCTCTGAGGGTGTTTGTTATCTCTACCATGGAGAGGTGTCCGTCGACACCGGATGATTCATCTTCCGTCAAAATGGACACTTCTGATTTGTTGATTAATTGGTCCAGATTGTAGTCCTCTAAATTTGAACTCCTATACAGATTTGTACCATCTGGTTGCCTGATTTTGAATATCGTGTCATTTTAATAGTTTTGTTTTTCTAGTCCACAAAAATACTTAGTTGGCTTTTCCCTATCTTCAACATATCTAGCTCTTGATCTCACGATTGTTCCATTTAACCTGCTTTCTTTAATTATACTAAGTTTATAACAAATTTCATCCACCTTGTTGCCTAAGTCCATGTCGTGGGCAGAATAGAGCTGTTCCAATTCTTTACATGTAAGTTCATTTTCCATTTTTTTTTTTTTGTCGTTTTGTCTCCTTTTGATATGTGATGCGTATGAAATTGTGAAACCTCTTATTTCTAAGAGCTGAACCTCCAGAAATAGTTGAGGATCTACAGTAATAGTTGTGTCTGGTAAATCTATTTGTTCATTTGGATCTGTGTATTGGGTAATTATCTCTACTTTTCTCCTTCACACCTTGAACATATACTTTATCTTTCAGGAGTTCTTTGTTAAATTTCCAATAACCCCTCCGAATATCTACTTTACATTCAAAACCAAATCGAATCTCGAAGCTTTGCAGGACCTTAAATTTTCAGTTCTTAAACAGGCCTAAAAATAAGCAGTCTGAAATTTGCAAAATGAGGTCCCCAGAGGATGAATTTGATGATGCTATCCCATACAGTGGGCCAATTTATCCTCTGGGTACCTCTTTCTGTTTTGTTTTGAGACCCTGATTCAGTTTGAGGTTCACAGAGGGTAAATTTAGTGATGATACCCTGCTGTGCAGGGTAGCATCACTAAATTCACCCTCTGGGGACCTCATTTTGCAGATGACAATCTGCTTATTTTCTGGCTTGTTCTTAAATAATTCATAAATTTAGAGCACTGTTATACCCTTGTAAGGGCAACCACTACACATTCCCTAGAAAACAGGAAAATATACGCAGAGCTGATGATGCTCCCTGATTATGAGCTTAAGTTAAGGCATGACAGTGATACGTTTGTAATAAAATGAAGAAAAACTCAAGGAAGTGCAGCTGTCAAATTTATTTCAGTGACAACAGATTTTCTACAAGCCTGCAAATACTTTTTTATTTTGGTGTATGTCATGAGAGGTGACCGATCTGCGACCTTGAGGTTACAATCTTGGGTAAACGTCATGTCATACTGAATTCAAGAGCAAGTACTGTGTGAAGTACATGTATGACTGACACACTTCAGTCTTGAGCAACCATTAAGTGAAAAAGATCTGTCCATTGAATCAATTTTTCTGGATCAGTCAAAGCTAGAACACACAAACAGTCTCTGACCTTGACCTTACAGTTTTGACCTTTTCTGTCATAAGTGTCCCTGACACACTCTTGGAGTCATTAAAAATCGCATTAAGGAGTATGAACAAGATCAGTCAACTAAATAATTTTTTATGGACCAGACAAAGTTAGAAGGGAAGAACAAACAAATGAACAGTCTCTGACCTTGATCTTTTGGCTAGGACCTTGCATTAAGGTACTAGTAATGACACACCCTTGAGTAATAAGCAATCGTGGTGTTGAGTATGAACTGGATCAGAGAAAGTGGAGAAACAAACAAATGGATGGTCTGTAACCTTGACCTCAGAAATATGACCTACGGTCAAGTACACCCTTGGGCCATAAGCAATCATTGTATGAAGTAAGAAGATCAATTTATTGTATTATTTTTTATGGACCAGACAAAATTAGAATAGAGAAACAATCAAATGAATGATATGTGACCTTGACATTGAGTCAAGGTCAAGACACACCATTGGGTCATAAGCAATCTTTGTGTGAAGTATGAACAAGGCTGGTCCAATGAACATTTATTAATTGGAGTTTACCTTGTTTTAACTTTTTTAATTTATTTAATTTATTGGTGTTTCAGGTCACATATTTCTGCACAATGGCTAATAGTGACCAAAGCATGGAAATAAAGTCAAGTCCAACCAATCATTTATTCCAATGCTGTCCATTTTAGAGGAGTTCCACTCCTGGCATTGGTGATCGGGTCCTATTTTACAAGTAAAACAGAGATTGTTTACCATGGTAAAGAATCACCTCTTCACTTCCAGGGGTTCCATGCAGAGCTCCACAAAACGTTTTAAAGGACCGGACAAAGTTTGAATGGAGGAACAAACAAACAAATTTATGGCCTGCGACCTTGACCTTGGAGCTTTGATCAATGTCATAACACACATTTGGGTCATAAGCAATCATTGTGTGAGATAAGAAATGAACAAGATTGGTCCACTGAATAATTTATGGACCATACAGTACAAAGTTGGGACAGATGCAATAGATGCTAACTGTGATGTTGAACTGAATAAATGAACTGGATAAATTTGTGTATGTTGGAGTGGGGACATGAACCCACATTTAAATATCTATTCTATTAAATGAATTGAGAATGCAACACCTTTGGGTCATAAGGATTCCGAGAAGGGTACTCATGCGAAATGCAACTAACCATCACAATAAATGACCTCGTGAAATCTTATGAAAACAACAAACAGGTAGATATGGTAAAGCTTTCCAAAGCTTTCGACACTGTCCTGCACAAAAGATTACTGCACAAGATCCACCAAAACCGAATTAGAGGACCAAACCACTTATAGCTGATCAACTTTCTAAGCAAAAGCAAAACTAGAAATGGTCTGTTGCCTGGTATACCCCCACCATGGCATATCGCCTAGTGTGGGTGACTGAAATGGGGCATTCAATTTTTCTAAGTAGTTTGCTCCACAAGTATTTTTTGAATCCGATCAAAAAAAATTTATGTCACGCACTGCTCCTCAGCACGTCGATTAATTTATATTGAGTTTCATGAAAATGCAGCAAAAACTGTAAAAGTAGTTTACTCCACCAGTATTTTGCAAATTCCAATATGGCCAACAGTCGGCCATCTTAAATCCGATCTGGAAAAGATTTCTGTCACGCACTGCTCCTCATCATGTCAATCAATTTATATTGAGTTTCATGAAAATGGAGCAAAAACGGCAGCAGTAATTCGCTCCACAAATATTTTGCAAAATCCAATATGGCCACCAGTCGGCCATCTTGAATACGATCTGGACAAAATTTATGTCACGCACTGCGCCTCATCATATCGATCAATTTATATTGAGTTTCATGAAAATGCAGCAAAAACTGTAGAAGTAGTTCGCTCCACAAGTATTTTGCAAAATCCAATATGGCCACGAGTCGGCTGTCTTAAAACCGATCTGTTCAATTTAATTCACGCACTGCTCCTCGTCATGTCAATCAATTTATATTGAGTTTCATGAAAATGCAGCAAAAACTGTAGAAGCAGTTTGCTCCACAAGTATTTTGCAAAACCCAATATGGTCACCAGTCGGCCATCTTGAATCCAATCTGGAAAAAAATTATGTCACCCACTTCCCCTCATCATGTTGATCATTTTTGTGAAAATGCGACTAAAACTGTGGAAGTAGTTCTCTCCACAAGTTGCAACGGACCGACGATGACAGACCGACTGACAAGTTGACTCCGATATACCCCCCACCCTAAACTTCATTTTGTGGGGGTATAATGAAAGTAGCGCTTGACAGGCAGTTCTCATGGGACGTTATGTAGATTCTGAGGGACAACAGGGCACAGTGCTTGGCCACTACTATTCCTATGCCACATCAATGACTTGCAAGACTCAGTTAAATCACAAGTAAGTCTATTTGCTGACGACTGTCTACTCTATCAGGAAATAAAAAACTTTGAAGACCAGACTAAACTGCCAAAAGATCTTGGAAACCTAGAAATATGGGCTGCCAAATGGGGCAGGAGATTTAATGCTAAAAAGTGCTACATCATGAGCATAAGAAAGAAAAGCCAAAAATTTTACTCTCCAAAGAATCATATCACAGAAGTAGACTCCAACCCATACCCAGGAGTCCAAATATCCATTGATCTGAAATAGACAACCCACATCAATCACATTGCCAAAAAAGCCAATTCAACACTAGGCTTTATACGCAGAAACCTAGCTCACAGCCCCGAAGAGTGTCGCAAAACCACATATACAACACTGGTTCTCTCACTCCTCCAATATAGCACATCAGTTTGGGATCCATACAGTAAAACAGACATCAAGAAACTTGAAAAAATACAAAGGAAGGCAGGCAGATTTATTACCAGAAATTATAAATCCGAAGAAGAAGGCTGTGTAACTGACATGCTCAGAAAATTAGACCTACTGCCACTGGAGGTCCGTAGAAAACACCAACGACTGAGCCTATTCTACAAGTGGTAGAGGGGTCGATCCCGGCTATACCGTCTGACAAATATCTAACCAAGCCCCATCCAAAACAGCATATTAAAGCCCAAATATTCACTGGCTTTGACTGCACAAATGTTGTAGAAAAGTCACAAATTACTTTATTTATTTATTTATTTATTTACTGGTGTTTAAGGTCACATATTTCTGCACAATGGCTAACCATGACCGTGACAGTTTTACGGGTGGAGGAAGCCGGAGTACCCGGAGAGAACCACTGAGCAACGGCGAGCAACTGTCAGCTCCCCAAAATACCAACTCCACACAAGCAGGGTTAGCATTGGTTGAAGACAGGTGCACCATCGACGTGCAGTACGCCTTAGTACACAACATCACCGTGCCCCCACGTGGGCAATGGGGGGTGAACTGTCTTGCCCAAGGACACAACGCGGTTGCCGCAGATGGGATTCGAACCGAGGACCTTTCGGCTTGCAGCCTGCACCTCTACCAACTGAGCCACCGCACCCCCCACAAATTAATAATAGAAGGGCATTTAACATAATACATGTACATGTTCCTGTACATTTACGATCAGAACAATACAGACAGTCCTTCTTCCCAAGAACTATCATTGTTTGGAACCATCGAAAGGACAGCACTATAAACTAAGCCGACATTGAGAGCTTTAAATCATGCTTGGTAAAAGAGGACACCTTTTAAGCCGCACCCTCCTACAGCCGTCCTGTTAAAGTCAAAATTGGTATCTTGGACGTATTATACAGATACAGAAGGAAACTTTGTGTGAACACATTTCGTCCATTGAATTTTTTTTTATGGACCGACAAAGTTAGAATGGAGGAACAAACAAACAAATGGCATTTGACCTTGGAGATATGACCTTGGTTCAAGGTCATGACACACCCTTGGGTCATAAGAAAACATTGTGTGAAGCCTAGTCAAGATCAGTCTGAGTTAGTTGTCTTACATGTACTTATAAAACACATGTCTAAACATACAGGGTTTCAGTGGTCTAGCCATCTGGCTGATGGAAGTTACCTTGGCAGTGGTTTCTAGTGAAGTCTTGGCTGTCTGCACATTTATTTCACTAGACAACAATACTATCATACGGTCACTGTGGATTGGTCACTTTCCAAGGGTAGGCAATACTTCCACGGATGCAATATTATTAGATTCCAAACACTAATTATGGGAAAAATCATCAAAAATTTAATTAACGGAGCACCGGCTACAACCCGGTGTCTAATTAATTAAAACTTTGCTGATGGCAATTTTTATTACCTGGTAAATGTGTGTGTACATCCAGTCTACAGTGGCTGTACTGTAAGTCAAAGTATTATATTATTATGAGGGTGAAAAAAATAAGTAAAATACTCCAGGCCTTTAAGGACACTTTTAGAATCTATGACAAAACCAAATGAACAATCAACAGAATTAGCGATAGCATTTGGCTGTGCTGCAGAAAATGTTGTTGCCAAGTAATTTAACGATGGCATATTTTGCCAACGCAAATTGCAGCTGCAATCATTTTTTGACTTTTCACAAATACTTTATTACATCAAAAACAATTATTCAACACTGCATAAAAATACTGAAATATATTTTCAGGCTGTAAATGTTGTGCAGTGGTTATCCAACATCAGTTTGAAAATGAGTTCTAATAACAATGAAAAATATTCTGCTCTTTCAATATTTTCTTTATTATTCTTCATATAAACCCATGGACTTATTTGGACTGTCATGAACATTACATGAACTAAAGCAATTATGACTGGCTTTCCAACTTTGATGTCACATACATGTACAGTTAAAACTAGAAGTCCTGTCACGAATAGTGCGCTTATGTAGGCTTAATAGCGCGTTGGAATTGCGCGCAATTGCCATATCGAATGGCATCCAAACCACGGCAGGTTCTCCTGGTTACTCATAGCAAACACATGCAATGTTTCTGCCAATGGACCTCCGGGTTACCCGGAAGTCCATTGGCTGAAACATTGCTTGTGCACAGGCCATATGTACAGAATTTGATAGCTTTACTTGGGCCATAACGCGCATATTAACGCGCATATCAACGTGCTGTTTGTGCGCATTTCATGACAGGACTTCTAATTTTAACTGTAGCTCATAAATAGAACAAATCAAATGCTTTAGTCGACAGTAAATTCCATACTAAATTTATGTTATAAAGCATGGCAGCAGGTCTGCCTTTCATGTTAGGTAAAGGGTTAAGATTTTTTACATAAAAACTAAAAAGCTGGTTATTGAAGACTGTTTACACTTGCTATTCACTTTGTTTTTTTCTATAGTCATTACAATTTCATTTCAAATAAGAAGATCAACACATTTGTGATATGTACTACAGTTTTTTAACTGTGCTGTAAGATGAAGACCAAAATATACCCACATTGTCATTCAACACTTGCGCTGCCGAAAGCGATTATTGTCACCTATTTTATATGATTATCTGTATTTCCTGGTGTGCAAAGATCAAACCTACCATCTGATTAATTGTTGGAAAGAGCATAACATAAAACTGGAAAATTCTACTTATTTGAAAACAAAAATACATTCACATCAACATACATTCAGTGTTCAGCCAGAGGAAAGATAAACGAGGCCACAATGGGCCAACCAAGAATCATCACTACCACAGGCCTACCAGGTGGTAGGAAAATTCTAAATTCCAGGGTCCCAAACCCCAATTTCCTTGCATCTGAGTGATATTTTTAGGTTTTTGACAGTAATATATATGTACATGTAGGTTTTCACATTCCGAACTGTAATTGCGGGTGAATAAGGACCAATGAGGAAAAATTCAGGTGAACAATCATTTGTACAGATTACAGTACTCGCCAACAATACCGGTTCATGGACAATCCAGTTCATCAACAATTGCACATACGGGGTGGCCGAAAAATATGCTCTGAACAATGTAACATCACATCACGTCCTAACATTGGTTACTAATTCATATCCATGCTGCCAAAGTTGATCAGGGTTTTCACCATTAAACTGAGTAATAATTAGATCTGCAGGTCTTACTTGCTTACATTGTTCTCAGTTTTCACACAGGACGAACACGCCACACACTTTTCGATGTTTTGCTTTTCAGCCAGTTTTGTTTCAGCCTCATGTGTTTTCAAAAGCATCAACACACAAGGCTGTAAAACGACGGACCAAATATATGAAGGGCCTAAAAGCCTTGTTGGCCCCGAGGTATTTAGAGAGCATTCATTTAAGCTGTTTTCAAGACATCTAATGACTGGAAACAATCTGAATGAATTCACTCTGTGATTTCCAATATTAGGGGCGCCTTCAAATTAAGCAAACAAAAAAGGATAGAAATTCATTGAATGCAGATCTCTGAATTCATTGAAATTTCAACCATTTCTTGTTTTTCAACAATTAAATTTATTTCATATTCATTATTATCTCACTCAAGCCAGAAAATAAGCAGACTGTCATCTGCAAAATGAGGTCCCCAGAGGGTGAATTTAGTGATGCTACCCTGCACAGCAGGGTAGCATCACTAAATTTACCCTGTGTGAACCTCAATCTGAATCAAAACTAAACAGAAAGAGGTACCTAGAGGATAAACTGGCCGACTGTATGGGATAGCATCATCAAATTGACCCACTGGGGACCTTTTGATGTGCAATACGCTTTAGTGCACGGCATCATTGTGCCCCCATGCAGGCAACCAGGATCAAGTGTCTTGTCCAAGGACACAACGCGGGTCTTCCCAGACGGGGATAGAACTCGGGACCTATAGCATAGAAGTCCAACAGTCTACCACTCAGACACCGCACTCCCCACATGTGGGAATAAAATCCTGTGATAACTGATGTAAATTATCAATATTTTATCCCCTCCCCCCAACCCATAACCACAAAATGAATTGGAATATGTATGCTACAATATAGCTTTAAAAGAATTTTGCGAATTTAAAGAAAGATTTTGCGGTCACTTTTTGCAAAGCACCAGTTGTTGCATTGAAGTAAATAATTGCAAATTAATATGAATAGGGGAGGTCTCGTCAATCCACTATAAATTATTGCATAATTCCACTTTTGTCTGCCAATTGATGACACACAGACAATATTGAACAGTGACAGATTGGCCTGGAGACTCACAGGACTATAATCAATGAGACTGTCTGTTACATGTACATCCAAGGCATTGCCATGGTCTTAGGAGGGATCTTGTTGATGAGACCATCAACGACTTTGATAGATGTTCTTCGACCAATGTACTGGGGATCGATACCCACAGGAGTTGAGTGGAATGAAGAGAAAGCATCGATGGCGAAAAAGATTACATCGCACTGTTCGAAGGTAGTCCATGGACAGGACATAGCACCAAGAAGATTTCTGTTACATTCAGATGGCGGACTAAAGAGATAAAATCTATTACTTATTTTTACATATATTATGTTGTACAATGTAGTTATTTCTTGCAAAGCACCAATTTGTGCTTTCCAGAAAATAATTGCAAAATAATTGAAGGGGGATTATTCCCAACACAAGAAAAAAAGACCATAATGACTCTAGATGAGTCAGATTATTTCACTCATTGGTACACTATTACTATTATCATGCTGAATGCCGCCAAGGGAAACAGTGGTGCGCAATGCTGTCGGGAACCTGGAATAGCCTCAGTCTGTTGAACTTCAAGTTCAGCATCACTAGACCCTGGAGCCTGGGATGAAATACTGCCACACATATCATCAACTCCACTTTGCTGATCCGTACTGGCCTCCATAGTCGATGTCTGACACCAAAAAAAATGTTGAAATTGTTACTGCACCCTTGCCATCTTGAGGGACCTCAGTTTTCTTTTGTTAAACCCATCTTTATGACTCATGCTTAAATTAACATTATATTACATCTGTTTGCACTGCAAATACTTTTTCACTAATGACACGAAAACCGACATGATTTTTTGTGTAATTAGTGAAAAACCAATTTTTGTTTGTTTGCATTTAGTAACTCCAAATCCTTCAAAATATTTAGTATGCAGTGATGGTGTGTTTTAGTAGTCTATTTTTGTTTGCTTGCATTTAATAACTTCCAATCCTTCAAAATGCATTTTTGGAAAAACTGCTTAAATGACTGTCGGGGTGAGGGGGAGGGCAGTTATGGAACCTTTATTCAAACCTGGCCTGTATTACTAGCTGGAAAATACACGTATCAACTTTGGTTGAAATCAAATAATCCAAACTGGAGTTAACAGTCGGAAGACAATTGTTTACAGAGATGGGGAGACCGACGGATGGACAGACGAAAGTCATGACTGTAAACAGAGAAACAAAGTTCGAAAATCACTGTGAAAAGGGTTAAATTAATGCCAATATTATTTGAAACTAGTGTGTACATCTTCAGTAGACCTTGCTCGAAATGAAAAAAAGAAATGACGTTGTAACAGAGTGTTTGGAGAATGAAAGGTAGAACCTTGAAAAGCAGAACTTTAATCCGAAACTTTAAGCTGGGAATACTAAGTAAAATTGATTGGCAAAAAAGGGTTAAATATTTCCTAAAACCGATAAAAGAAATCATTGATGTAAATGCAATCATTAAGTTGTAATGACCATGCAAGAATTAGAGTAAGAAAGTTTGTTGCAAAGTCTAATTTCAAATACAAAGAAAGTTAGTCTGAAAACATGTTTAAAAGGGGTTAAACTCATGCTGATATTAATGAAAATCACTATAGAAATGTTCAGTATATAGTAGACATTGTCCTAAATAAGAAACAGTGACATTCCACTAAACTGTTTGAAGAATTATTAATGGTGTAATGTTAAAATGCCCCCCCACAAAAAAAAAACTTTAAGCTGGAAGTTGTAAGTTAAATTACCATACAGAAAAGGGTTAAATATTTTCCAAAATAACATGAAACATAAAAAAAAACGTAATGAGAATGATACAATCAATAGTAATATTAATTTAAAAGAAAACAAAAAACTTTAAGGTTGACTAAAAAACTTTAACCACAAACTTTAACCAAAACTCCAAATGTTAACAGACGAACAGACGAAAGTCATGACTAAACAGGGGAAGAAAAAAAACCACACTTGAACCTTCAGTAAAAAACTTTAACCACAAACTTTAACCAAAACTCTAAATGTTAACAGACGGATGGACGGACAAAAGTCATGACTAAAGCCCTTACTGTAAACAGTCAGGCTAAAAAATGGTTTCTAGAAACTGGCAATAAAATCGTTTGAGTAGGGGTAATTTTGCTCAGTAGGTAGGGAATAAACAATCAAAAATGTTTTTATTTCAGCCGGAATGCGTCCAGTCAATTGCCGCTCTGCGAGGCCTAGCAGAAACCCTGAGATTGCAAGAGTTTGCAACAATCTATGTGTATTGACAATCTGTCGACAAAAATAGCATGATGGACAAAATCACACAAATTACTGAAATGAGACCACAACGTGTTATAAGTTTTTAGACAAATGAATTTAATAACCAACACAATTGCAATATTGTTGGGGTCGGTATTTCACTACCTATGAAATTAGTATTGCTGAGCAGATCAGTTAATAATGTTCTTAAATCTAACTAGTAATGCCAGTAAGCAACAGTCAAGCCTCCCCAAACAACAACTACAGAAGGGCGATAGTTTCAAAACAAATAAATCACACCAAACCATGTACACAAATGAATTAGAAGCCATGCTTTCTAACTCAATGAAGCTGACTGATGTTAAGTATTCTGTATGCAAGGCATGTGACACATCATTTTTGTTGTTTGGTCCATACTTCAGCATTCACATGGCACTCTTGGCAGCTGTTATTGCTCATGCAACCCCTAAAATGGTCACAGATAATACTAAATGAGGAGGTTCGGTAGTTTTCCCTTTTTTGGTCATTTGCATGATTTGGTGTGTCAATTTCATCTTTTTTGGCCACAAGTTGTTCTCAGGAAGAATCTTAGACAACTCATACCCTGGACGATTCGTACCCTGGACAATTCATACCCTAATATCAGGGTACGAATTGTCCCGTATAAAGGTATGAATTGTCTAGTGCAAAGGTACGAACTGTCTCATTAATTATCATACATGTAAATAAAAGTGTCAATGACACTGTAGCTCAACTTGTCAAGACATGTACTTGTATAGTATGTGACACAGCAATGACAAACATCTAGGTAATGACCTGATAACAAATGTACATATAAAGTATTGTAACGGTCTGTACATGAATACTGGCCGTAGCCTGTAACAAATGTATAGGTAAAGTATTGTAGAGGTGGGTGACAGTCAGATGCTAAATAGAAAAGAAATCTTTGAGTCCCAGAGTGGGTCTGACTGAACCCCAAAATATTTGTTCTCATAGCACAGTGATAACAAAGTCACCCCAAAACACACTCATTCCTGTCCCAAGGTGAAAACAAAGGTACCCAAGAAGTTTCGTGAAGATCAGTTCATAAATACGAGCTGTATAGAAGTTGTGAAAAAAACTGATTTGACCTAATTTCGGTACAAAATGGCCACTGGCAGCCATCTTGAATTTTGGACCGCACTCAGAAACACTCGTTCTCGTCCCAAGGTGATAACAAAGGTACCCAAGAAGTTTCCTGAAGATCGGTTGATAAATACAGCCTCTAGCCCAAGCCATATTGACATGTGCACTTACAGTGTATAAGTAGCACTAAATAAATCAAAATTCATCTAATTCGCATAATTTCTGCACGAGAAAAAAACCTGTACTGTATGTGATGTATTCCATTTTACTAAACATTCCTACAAAAATGTATTCAAATCAGAACTTTCATTCAGAAGTTCTGTACAAAAGACTGATTGCACTAATTTTGGTACAAAATAGCTGCTGGTGGACATCTTGAATTTCGGACCACACCCAAAAACACTCGTTCTCATCCCACGATGGTAACAAAGGTACCCAAGAAGTTTCGTAAAGATCGGTTCGTAAACACGGCCTCTAGCCTGAGCCATATAGAAGTTGTGTACAAAAAACTGATTGGACCTAATTTCGGTACAAATCTTGAATGTTGGACCTCACTCAGAAACACTCGTTCTCATCCCAAGGTGATAACAGAGGTACCCAATAAGTTTCGTGAAGATCGGTTGATAAATACAGCCTCTAGCCCGAGCTGTATTGACATGTGCACTTACTGTGTGTACATTTGTAAGTAGCACTGAAAAAATCAAAGTTCATCTAATTTGCATAATTTCTGCACGAGAAAAAAACCCGTATTATATGTGATGTATCCCATGGTACTAAACATTCACACAAAAAATTATTCAAGTCAGCACTTTCATATGGAAGTTCTGTGCAAAAATCTGATTGCACCTAATTTTGTACAAAATGGCTGCCATCGGCCATTTTGAATTTCGGACCGCACCCAAAAAAACTCGTTCTCGTCCCACGGTGATACCAAAGGTACCCAAGAAGTTTTGTAAAGATCGGTTTATAAATACGGCCTCCAGCCCGAGCCGTATTGGCATTTGCACTTACAGTGCTGAAAGTAACACTAAATACATCAAAGTTAGTCTAATTTGCATAATTTACGTACGAGAAAAAAACCTGTATTATATGTGATGTATCCCATGGTACTAAACATTCATACAAAAAATTATTCAAATCAGAGCTTTCATATGGAAGTTCTGTACAAAAAACTGATTTCTGCATCGTCGGTACAAAATGGCGGCTGGTGGCCAACTTGAATTTCAGATCGGACCCCAAAACACTCGTTCTCGTCCCACAGTCATAACAAAGGTACCCAAGAAGTTTCGTAAAGATCGGTTCATAAATACGGCCTCTAGCCCGAGCCATATTGAATTGTTGACGGACAGACGGACGACGGACAACTGGCCATGGCATAAGCTCAAATTTGGCTTCGCCAAAGTTGAGCTAAAAATTTCTCACGTTTTAGAGAGCGGATTCAGCCTTGAGCCAAATGAGTTCGACAAAACCAGTGACAAAAAGAAACAGGAAAAAGATGACCAATAAAAAAGACATATGTTCCATTGTTTGTTTTATTTTATTGAAAGCTTATTGAAAGCTGTACCCAACAAAAGGAGTGTTTGCACAGCACTGTCCTGTTATTCATTTGAGTGAGGTGAGCTAGCAGGCAGATTAACAGCTTAACAGTGGCCTTCTACCAGAAAGGGCTGCCTTCACCGACTCAACTAAGGTTACATCAGGTTTAAAAACTAAACATGCTTGAGAACAAATAGGGAACGAGAAGTCGAGCTAATACGCAGATTAACAGCTTAACTGTGGCCTTCTACCAAAAAGGGCTGCCTTCACCGACTCAGCTAAGGATTAAATCATAAATTAAACAAAATGTGCTACTTTTATCTTTTTACATTTTTACAAATTTTTATTCTAATGAAAACTAATTCTGCCTTCTTCTTTTAAGCAGGTAGGTACACAGATGCTTTTTGACCAGCACCCCAATAACTGCTATGGACAGTCTAACCGTTATGGAAATGGTAACCCTCATGGTTCCTGAACATCCTCCACTCCATCCCTAAAAGTGGTCTACCACTTTAAGGGAGGCGAGCGTTGGTCCTGCGTCCTGCCTCTGCCCTTTTTTTAAGCGCATTACGCATCTTTTGTCCTAACCCAATAGGACCACAATGCAGACCTGCCCCCGAACCAGGGAAGTTCGGGTCTTCTTTCTGTTCCTCCTTCAACACGCCTAGACATGTGAGAATTGATCATTTACAGCCACTAAGGGTCGAAAGGACGCTTGTTTCCCATACCGTCCCTGCGTGCCTTCGGCATGTGAAACCATTCCATTCGTTTCATCATTCTTAGGATGGAAAACGGTAAACCTCCCTTGTGTTTGGTGCAGTGAGAATGTCTGCCCCAGACAAGAGGAATTACAATGTGATGTTTGTCAGAATAGGCAACACAGAAAATGTAACTCGCTAATGATCCATATCATCTCTATCAAGCTAACCGCCCCGATATACCCCATAGTCAAGAGCAGATCTGGGGGTGGGGGGAGTGAGAGGGGGAGGGGGGCTGGGAGGCAGAACCAGCATGTGCTCCCCCCCCCCTATTTTTTTTCAGAGCTGAGACTCCGACATCACAAGGGTGGTGTCGACTTGCCTGAAGCTAGAGTGGCCCACTCTAGCTTCAGGCAAGTCAACACCACCCTTGTGATGTCGGCGTCTCAATACATTATTGTCCAAGTTATGTTGTGGTGTTCATCGACAGTCTTTGTGAATTACTGGATGAAAATTTCCCGATAAGAATATATAGGAAATACGTATATACATATACATGTATTGCTAGCACATTTAGGCCATTCGATCCAAACAGTGGCGTAGGAAGCATTTGAATATTGGGGGGGGGGGGGGGGGGGGCGCACATTTCTGAATGTTGAGGGGGGGGGGCACACATTTCTGATTGTTGAATGATATGGATGAGCAGCAAGGGGGGGAGGGGGGGTTGTGGCAATTCCAGAAAAAATTTAAAACAGAGGTATCAAATTTTGCATTCTGGTGGCTTTTGGGATGAAAATCTTATTGTTTTCTTCAATAGAAAAAGTCAACTTCTTAACAGCATGTTGGAAATTTTTAAAGATGCTGGTACTTCCTTCCTGTGAATTATGCAAATGCTGCATCCTAGTGATACAGGATTTGCGAAATTTACGCAAAGGAAATGTTGTATCCGCTAGAACAGATGCCTGGTCATGCCTCTACAGGTTCATGAATATGTCATGGAAACCTCGACCAATAAATTGAATTTGTCTTGGTACTGCATACACACCAGTGTAAGTTACACTGGTGTGCATGTAGTACCAAGACAAATTTGACAGTGTTGGCTGGTTATACAGGCAGCCAACACTGGTGCAAAATCACAGACATGTAGGACAGTAATTTCTGTCAACTCTATGAGTCAATTTCATATATTTTTCCTGTTCTGTACCTCCCAACCTTCATTTTGATGTATTTGTGCACACTGAATTTGAATTTTAGGAATATCAAATGTGGGAATTTCAAAATAGACAAAATTTCATCACTTATATAGCACCTTAAGGGCCTATATAAGTAATGGAATTTTGTTTATTTTGAAATTCTAACCTCTCATATTCCTTAAATTCAGATGAAATATACACAAATTATACATCAAAATGAAGGTTGGGATGTATAGAACACAAAAAGCATATGTAATCAACTCATAGAGTCGACTGTAGGCACCACTGGTTCCTGGAAGTCTGCTATCGTATTCGCACCAGAACTGATAATAAAATAATATTTCATCAGAACAACTTGTGGCCAAATGTGCTTCATGTATCCAAGAACAAAGCTAGGCATTCAAAACACTTTCGAATACAGCGATAGGTTTGCATTTTGGAAAAGGACAACGCTGTCTACATTTTTTATTGAAGATGGTTTTCATGCTCGACAGACATGCGCAAATCACTCATTACCACGAATTTCCATCAAAAAACAAAATCGTAATTCTAAGAAATTTAAACAGGTCTCACGAAACCTTGTATTGAATATGGCAACTGTGCAATCTCTATCTAATAACAGTATACTGTATGAAGGCGATCTTTTTCATTATTTGATTTTAGACGGCGTTGTTTTTACATGCTTTTTCTGTCCGATGACGTCGACCGGAAATCGAAAGTACACTCATACATAAACAAAAGCAAAGGCTTTGGAATTTTCCCCCATGCGCCTCTGTCGCCGTGTTTTGAAGAATTTTTATCGACTAGCTTTGTTCTTGGATATGTAAAGCACATTTGGCCACAAGTTGTTTTTGTGAAATATTAGTAAATTACCAGTTCTCGTGCGAATACGGCAGCAGACTTCCAGGAACCTGTGGTGCCTACAGTCAACTTTATGAGTTGATTACACATGTGTTTCGTGTTCTATACATCCCAACCTTCATTTTGATGTACATTTTGTGTATATTTAATTGGGCAGCACGAATGACCCAAAACGACCCAAAACGGACCCACGACGGAACTAAAATGGACCCAACATTGGTCAATGACTAGTACCAGGTCCTGACGATACGTTATCTCTCATTAACGAGGGATAACGCGCCACAGGTGCCAGGCCTCGAAATAACAAGATTTTGATAACCTTCCAGCAGGTTGCCTCATTTGACAATGGTTAACCTGTTGATCGGTTACCTAGATGTTTTTCATAAACCTATTGGTTAACCATTGCATTAAAAGTATTAATACTGACTAAGCTTCGACATACCCAACTACAGTTCCTCCCAAATTAGTTTGGCATTTAGACACAAGGGACCCAAGGCAGGTGCAGTACAAAACAGGTGCATACATCCCCACCCCCTACATACACACGCACAATCACGAATGCATGCATTAACATTTGTTGTTCTTTGCTTTATATGATTTTTGTGTCTAATAAAAATTAAAGAATTTTAATTGTTTATTTTGCTGTGTGGCTTATTATTTCAGAAACCCAAACACATTTGTCTCGAACTGGGAGTGGGAATTGGGCAATTGTGTGGGGATGGGGTCAAATACCGTCGATGGACATCTGTATTACGAATACATTGCCCTTTAGGGCATGGGAGTTGCATTGGCAGTCTCTGATTAACATTGGAAAAGAAACAATTGTAAATCGTATCTACCTCCCCTACATTTCGGAATTCGGAGAATGTAATCCAAAGTTCCAAACTAAAACTTTATTTGTGCCACAATGTTTGAAATCATTTGGAAAAAACCCATGTTTACAACCATGCTGGCTGTTTATTCAAATGGAATAAGCATGTAAATAAGAAGTCAGCATTGGTGAATAAAAGACGTTTTCATAATGTGTTCGAAAATTTTTCTCACGGATTGGTAGGGTAAAAAGTGGCAGAATGCAAATAATTAACAACAGCTCATTTGATTTTCAATATGTCTCTTTTTTCTTGTATCAAAGACTTATTTTCAGCTTTGCGCAGTTCGAGAGTTAATACCTCATTTTCAACTGTTTTCTCATTTCAAAGTCGTTTGGGGTCAGGTGGGATTCATTTTGGGTTTGTTTTGGGTCCGTTTTGGGTCGTTTTGGGTGAATCGTGCTGCCGTATTTAATTTGAATTGAAGGAATCGGTGCGCCTTTATACCGCAGGTCCCCCATTTTACCGCAGGTCCCTCAAAATTACTGCAGGTCCCTTGTTTTGCGGGGTATTATCTTTGTTTTAACTAACAGTTCGAGGCAACTGTCGTCTCGTTGATATTTGGGGGTATTTTACACCAAAAATCAATAATAACGGAGCGTATTTTTCTATTTACGCTATATAAACAACATAAACTTATCACACTCTTCTCGTCTAAACAACTGCAGCCCCGCAAAATTACCGCAGGTCCCTTGTTTTGCAGGGTATTATCTTTGTTTTAACTAACATTTTGAGGCAAATGTGGTCTCGATGATATTTGGGGGTACTTTACACCAAAAATGAATAATAACGGAGCATATTTTTCTATTCACGCTATCACGCTCTTCGTGTCTAAACAACACACACGCACACAATCGGAAACATGATTCAAAATATTCCAGCGATGCAGGTTAGCCCAACTTTGTGACATTACTATATCGTATTTCTCGGGGCATGGCTTTTGGTAATTCATTGCATTTATTGGGCATAAAAGGCCTGCTGTCGAGCCTGACCACAGGTCCCAAAATCGATCGTAAACTAGCCTACCGCAAGTCCCTTCAAATAGATTTCTTTCGCTAAACAAGATGGCTGTTTCTTCCGCAAGTCGAGGGACCTGCGGTATATTAAAACTATCACAAGCTACCAGAGGGCCATATGAATTATTTCCCTGCCCCCTCCCCCCCCCCCCCCCCCAAAAAAAAAAAATAAAAAATTCTAGCAATGTACCACACCATTCTCGAAACAAGGAACCTGCCAGTGCTGTAGAACAAAAACTATCAGAAGCTATTGCATGGAATTGGGATGTATTACCAAGACAAAAAAAAAAAAAAAAAATTAAACTATTTTTTAGTGATGACCAAAACTGGTTATTATAATATATTTTTAATAATGCCACAGGTCGCTTGTTTTGCTATGACCTTCACAAAACAATGGACCTGCGGTATAATAAAACTATCACAAGCTACCGCAGGTCCCTTTTAGTTTTTCCCCTCATCTTCACTCTCTCCGTCATTTACTACAGGTTAATACTGATAAATGTTTTGTTTCGCGGGGACTCTGGGGTGAGACCGGTCTACTCTGTAGTGATATCCTGTACCGCAGGTCACTAAATCCTTCGCATATTTATTTCTAATATACCGCAGGTCCCTCGTTTTGCTGATACTTCCACAAATCGAGGGACCTGCGGTATATTAAAACTATCACAAGCTACCACAGTTCCCTTTTCAATTATTTCCCTGATCCCTACTCCCACCCCTCAAAATGCTAGGCAATGCGGTCGACCATTCACAAAACAAGGAACCTGCGGTACAATAAAATTGTCAGAAACTATTGTATTACCATGAATGATGAATGAAAGGTCTTAAAAATCTCTTGCGACCCGGTATTCTTTGGTGTCAGAAGTATTAACATGAAAAAAAATAATGAAGCTATATTTTGGAACTTTGATATCTAATCAGCGTGGCACGCTCGTTCGAACGGGGAGCCATAACCTGTGTTTTGGAAGCAAAAGATGAAATTTAGAATAGGCCAAGTTTGAATAGCGAGTTCGAGTATAGCACTGACCGCGTTCGGCCATAACGTTGGGTAAAGGACCAGCGCTTTCGGTCATATGTGGATATTATTGGAACCGGATCAATTCGCCGGTTCGACCAATTTGCTAAATGACGGTGCCTGTGGTACCTATTTGTTTTGTTTATATTTTTTCGTTGTGTAGTTTTTACTCATTATCCGTAAATTGAATAAAATAAATTAAATAAAAACAGTTCTATCATTGTTGTCCTTTTTCTTGCCAGTACCTCCATAACGAACTCTGCAGTTATATGGAGCAGGGGCATGAGTGATACCAGCAAAACAAGGGCCTGCATAAAATCAGAAATATAATATGGTAGATCACGATAGTTTCTAATATGCCACAGGGAAATAATTCATAAGGACCCGCGGTAGCTTGTGATAGTAACGTTTTTAATATACCGCAGGTCCCTCGATTTGTGGGAGTAACAGCAAAACGAGGGACCTGCGGTATATTAAAAATAAATATGCGAAGGATTTAGTGACCTGTGGTAAGGATACCCCTACGGCGCAGACCGGTCTCATCCCTGAATCCCCGCGAAACAAAACATTTATCAGTATTAACCGGCAGTAAATGACGGAGATAGTGAAGATGAGGGGAAAAACTGAAAGGGACCTGCGGTAGCCCTCTCTCACCCCCCCCCCCCCCCCATAAAACTCTGGTACATTGCCCGAGGTTTTTTTTGGGGGGGGGGGGGGGGCAGGGAAATAATTCATATGGACCTGCGCTAGCTTGTGATAAAGTTTTAATATACCGCAGGTGTGGAAAAAACAGCCATCTTGTTTTGCGAAAGAAGGGACTTATGGTAGTTTATGGTAGATTTTGGGACCTGTGGTCATGCTCGACAGCCTGCCTTTTATGCCCAATAAATGCACTAAATTACCAAAAAGCCGCAACCAATAAATACGATATAGTACTGTTAAAAAGTTGCTGAAATATTTTGAATCATGTTCCCGAGTGTGGCGGGGGCCACATGGGGTGGGATGCCATCATGGGTAATTTTCCTGACACATGGCAAACTCCGAAAGCCTGATGAATTGCATATCGGAATGTTATGTACAATAGAATACAGTTTTTATATTAGTTATAGTTTTTTAGGTCTGCACACGTTGTTTTGACACGAAGAGCGTGATAAGTTTATGTTGTTTATGTTGTTTATATAGCGTAAATGGAAAAATATGCTCCGTTATTATTGATTTTTGGTGTAAAATACCCCCAAATATCAACAAGACGACAGTTGCCTCGAACTATTAGTTAAAACAAAGATAATACCCCGCAAAACAAGGGACCTGTGGTAATTTTGAGGGACCTGCAGTAGCCTGCGGTAAAATCAGGGACCTGCGGTATAAAGGCGCACCCGAAGGAATATCAGAGGTGAGAATTTTCAAAATAAACAAAATTTCATTACATATATAGGCCCTTAAAGGCCTATATAAGTAATGGAATTTTGTTTATTTTGAAATTCTCACCTCTCATATTCATCAAATTCAGATTAAATATACACAAATTATACATCAAAATGAAGGTTAGGATGTATAGAACCCGAAACACATATGAAATCAACTCATAGAGTCGACTGTAGGCACCACTGGTTCCTGGAAGTCTGCTACCCTATTCGCACCAAAACTGATAATAAAATAATATTTCATCAGAACAACTTGTGGCCAAATGTGCTTCATATATCCAAGAACAAAGCTAGGCATTCAAAACACTTCTGAATACAGCGATAGGATTGCATTTTGGAAAAGGACAACACTGTCTGCATTTTTTATTGAAGATGGTTTCCATGCTCGACAGACATGCGCAAATCAGTTGTTACCACGAATTTCCATCAAAAAACAAAATCGTAATTCTAAGAAATTCCAACAGGTATCATGATACTTTGCACTGAATATGGCAACTGTGCAATCTCTATCTAATAACAGTATACTGTATGAAGGCGATCTTTTTCATTATTTGATTTTAGACGGCGTTGTTTTTACAGGCTTTTTCCGTCCGATGACGTCGACCGGAAATCGAAAGTATGCTCATACGTAAACAAAAGCAAAGACTTTGGAATTTTCCCCAATGCAGCTCTGTCGCCGTGTTTTGAAGAATTTTTATCCCCTAGCTTTGTTCTTGGATATGTAAAGCACATTTGGCCACAAGTTGTTTTCGTGAAATATTATTAAGTTATCAGTTCTGGTGCGAATACGACAGCAGACTTCCAGGAACCAATGGTGCCTACAGTCGACTCTATGAGATGATTACACATGTGTTTCGTGTTCTATATATCCCAACCTTCATTTTGATGTACATTTTGTGTATATTTAATTTGAATTGAAGGAATATCAGAGGTGAGAGTTTTCAAAATAAACAAAATTCCATTACTTATATAGGCCCTTAAGTAATTCCGGAAAAGTATAAGTTATCTCGGGTAATCTTCGTGTTTAAGCAGACCCCAATATATGAATGACAACAGTAAACAATTTAATTTTTATTTTTATAAAAAAAATTATTTTTGGAAGGCCTGAAATTCGAGGTACCAAATAAACAACTGGACAAGATCACTTCTGATTTCGAATCAATTAAATCTTGTGTATGTACATTCTTTGAGCTTCACCTGTATATTTCTTTTTGAGTGCTGAAATGAATCTTTTCTGTGAAAAGCGGTATTTGGACAAAACTTAAAATTACATCTGAAGCACGTCTTTCCTATTTTACACGACGGAAGTGTCAATCTGTTGATTAAAAAACACAGACGTATAATTTCTCCAACCAACACATACAAAAATATTTTGTCATTTTATCTCATAATGATATGGATTAACTAATTTTATATAGTTTTCGTAATTTATAGACTTTTCTCATCTATAATGATGAAACACGTACACAAAACCGAAGTACATGCATGTGTCCTGGGGAAAAAAAACTCGCATTTCGTTTTCATGCAGGTTGCTTTTTTTCATTACAACCTCCGGTCGTATTAAAATGAGACCAAAGGAAAAAAATGAGCCCGCAAGATTAACTTTTTTTTTTAGAAAATGAGACCGCAAGATTTTTTTTTCTTTTTTTTTTTAGAAACATCTATACAAGATAATTACACCCAAAATGCCTATTTGTCAAACCGTCCTCCAGCAATTTAACCCGAACCGTCCTGCGCATTGGCTGAATCGTCCTCCAGAAAACTGACCCAAGCCGTCCCACAGAAAAGGAGTGATTCTGGGATAACAGCGCAAAAGTAACCTATGGTGACATGTATTGTAATCTGTTCCATATTATTAAAAAAAACACATGCCAGTGTGTGTGTAGTGTTATTATCGTTCGCACCTCTGACTTCAGAGTGAGAAGACCTGTTAATTGACTACTCGTTTACCACGGAGAACTTGGCAATCCCAGTTCAGCTCAAGAAAGCCCTGTCAACTCTGGCCATCTCTTGTCCTATCAATTGGATTAACCAGATGAAAGGCAAGAATGTTCAGCTGACCCTGGAGTTTGAGACAGAGAGCACCACCCCACTTTCCTCGGGGAGAGGTAGAACTTTTAGTGAGAGGACCCCCTCTCACACTCACACTGGCGGATGAGACAATCCCCTTCACTACTGACTGTTAATATAGGAGGCCGAAACGTCCAGGGCCGACTACTGACTGTTCATATAGGAGGCCGAAACGTCCAGGACCGAAACGGCCAGGGCCGAATCGTCTCGAGGCCGAAACGTCCTGAAGCCGAAACGTCCCAATACCGTCCTCACCCGATGGAGTCCGGAGGTTTTGAAAAGAGAAGGAAAAGAAGATAGAACAGTCCATCAACCAAGCAGGGACGCCCGGAGCTCGGAAGCCTGGCTTGAGAGGAGAAAAACAGAGACAGAGAAACAGGAAGGTGAGAAGAAGGTGTCAATCATCAAATCCCACCACCTTCCTCTCCCATGCCACCTCCACCTCTTCACCGAAAAGATCGGAAGGCGGGGACACGGAGGAGGCAGAGGAGGAGATGCGGGTCACCCAATACAAACCTTCACCTCCTATCTGTTTGGACCAATCAAGCTAGGACTCCGAGGAAATAAAGGAGGAGATCCTTGAGCAGCTGGAGGCAAGGTGGACAAGGGAGGCGGAAGAGGAATAGTGGAAAAGAGAGAATGATGAGTTCTGGCGGGAACACAATGAAGACAAGAGGAAAATAGAAGAAATGATCGAAGTATTCAGGGAAATCCTTCGGCAAAGGGAACAAATTCGAACTCACCACTTGGAGCACCACTAAAGAAGAAGAAGAAAAAAGGACACCGCCACTAGGGTCGAAAAACTCCACACCGTCCCTTCGTGCCATCGGCACGCCCAACCATGTCATTCGACAATTCAAATTCAATTCATACACCTCTGACTTCAGAGAGTGATGACCTCCATCAACAGCCATCATGGACATAATGGAAATACCAGCCAAGTTGAAGAAGACCGTTGCAGCTCTGGCCGTCTCTTGTCCCAACACCTGGACTCTACAGGTGTAGGGCAAGAGCGTCCACCTGACCATGGAGTTTGAAACGGAAGACACCACACCACCACCCTCGGGGAGAGATAGTGCCTTTGGTGAGAGGACCTCTTCCTCTCACCCGAGGGTGTCCGGAGGCCCTGAAAAGAGAAAGAAGAAAAGAAAAAAGTCCATCCACCAAGCGCAGGGATGCCTGCCGCCTGGAGGCTTTCCCGGAAAAGAGTAGAGGCAAGGGTGAAGAAAGGAAAGTGGCTGAGGCAACCACCATTTCCCCTCCCACGCCCACAGGACAACCCATCCAATCTTTGCCCCCTCGCCGGAGTCGACGGATGTGGAACGTCCCGTGGAGACTGAAGCGGAAATGGAACTTGCTCTTTCTCCGTTTCCCAGTCCGCACTCACCGCTCTCTCCTGACCTCGGATCGCCACCATCCGCGGTTCCACATCCACTGACTACCAACCAAGCCAAAGACCAAACTACCTAACAGCTAGGTCTGACGAATTAATCGCCAACGCACAACGCATCCTGGTGCAATGCAGGATGGAGAGAAACGGGGGTAACAAAACAATAACCCAGCAGAAATTGCAACGCCACACAGGCCAAAAAAAGACCAAAAATCAACACCTGTCTTAAACACCGTCTCCTCCCGACACAAAAACGTATACAGTAAGAGAGGATCGAAAGGGGCTTGCCTCAAACTGTCCCTGTGCGCCTTCCGAGCGCGAAACCATTGATCATCGGCAATTCTGTTATGGCAAAAAATACAGTTTAATATAACTGAAATAATAAATATCCTATAATACATGTATGAGGCGCTAAAACCGACCAGAAGGCTCCATTCCCAAGCACTTTCGGCGAAAAGTCCAGGATTCAATATAACAGAACACAAATTGTTTATTTATTGTTTTTATTTTCAATTCAATTTATTATTTTTTTAAAATAAATAAATGCAATAAATATTAATAAAAATATGTTGGAAATCTTAATTATACAAAAATAAAAATGATCAAGGTCTGAAAAGTGTCATTAAAAAATTAAAGTAATTACCTGTTATTTCAGGCTGTTATGTGGGGCAATTTTTAAAAGGTGGTAGCAAAATAATATTTATGAAGAAGTACAGAATTTTCTGTCAGTTAATAACTGAAATAACGCAGATGTATTGTTTGCAAATATTATTTTGTTTATCGGTATCAGACAAAGAAAATGGTCGGTAGCATCAATACTTGATCATGTTTCTGAAAAAGCACATAATATTATTTCTATGTTAGCTACTGGCCGTTAGCATACAATTTGCTGTTGTTAGTTAGCGACGACAAGGGCCTAGTTCTACTAGTTCTGTGATAGGAGGAATGCCGTTTACAAATATTACTATTTTTTAATACCTAATAACAAAATAATATTTATGAACACGCACAAAATTTGCTATTACCTAATTACGATAAGGGTCTAGTTCTAATTGACGAGGTCCATCACTATAATAATGGGTAATAATTCAAATAATAAACACTGAGCCGCAAATAATGATTGAAATTTAATTAACTATACTGAACTTACGTTTACGCAATCAGCAAGCAAGAAAATAATTTCTACTCGAATAAAACCACCAAAAACTAAAGAAAATGTAAAGAAAAAAATTGATCCAGTTACCCAATACATTTTGATGACTATTATTGTGACATGTTTTTAAACCAAATTTTTCATTTTGTTTATATATTTCCGCTGGAGGGCAGTTTGGGAGCATTACCGGCCCGTTCGGACAAAACGAAACGACCATTTGTGTCAAATTGCAGAGGATGGTTTGGCCAGAGGATCGTTACAGAATCATCTCCCTTGTGTATAAAGAAGTCATATATGGGCAAATACAGTCCGGAATATGGGCCAGTATGATTCTAAAACCCGAAAAACAATTGAGCAGGAACCGGAATTGCTAGAATGGTTCGAATCTTATCCCGCAAATAAGCTATCGAATAGTGACTGCCTGATTGGGACAAGCGTTGTTCAAACGACTGAAATCTTATCGAGCAAATAAGCTATCGAATAATTACTAGAACGATTTACTCTATTTTTATGCTCATCTGGGTTTTGGAGGATACGTATGACACGGTAATGTTCTGTTGGAGGATACCTGTTGGAGGATACTTATCAGTGTGTCAACACCTCTGCCGGCGAAGAAGGGAGGGATGACGTGGGGTTGTTTAGCCTCGCCGTTCATAATGTTGGGAGACGAGCCAACAAGGAGGCGATCGGAATCCGAGCACACGCCAAACTCGGCTCGCAGAGCCGAGTTGGGACCGCACTGTGGTTTTCTTCCCTGCCAAGTAATCTCGAAATAGGTTCGTTCTTGGTTATGTGTGATTCCTAATCACTTCAGACTACGTAAAGGAAACGATGACTAAAGTAATAACGATTCTTTTATTTACACTTAAAATAAACTGATTTTAATATATATAACACATTCAACAATTTGATCAACATGGCAGAAGATTTATCACATGGGTTATGTAGTTTCTCATCAATTTCAGTTTATCTAAAGCCCTGTACTGGCGTTATAGCATAATTTGAAAATGTCACTGTCGCAGGCTCGCAATAGGAGCTTCATACACTGAGCCTTGACTTTCACGTCTGTGCGTGTCTGCAGCCATAACTGTCGGGGATCCCGACTAGCAATGTTAATTACCTTGTGTCAACATAGTTTTGATTTGGATTCGGTCCATCGACTCGGTCGGCTTGCTTAGCAAGTCTACATCACATTCCTTATACATGTGTCCTTTGATAGAACTCTCCTCAAATGTTCCTGCCTTTTGAAATTCACACAGTTCACTATAAGTGCCAGTTACTGCCAGATAAATTGACCGATGACAACAGGGAGACATCTTATCCTTATCGTCGCCTAAGTGCTAGAAAGCTCTATGTCCCCTATGGGACATAGAACATTCTAGCACTCAGGCGACGTTATGCCAAAGAAGTATCCCACTGAGTTTCTTCTAAGGCTAATTATGTAATTAAAACATGTGTGTTTACAACACATAAGGGAAAAATGTACTATTAAAATAAGTAGGGGATATTTGATAAAAGTGAGATATATGAAGAAATATATTTATATTTTCATCAAAAAGACAGGTGAGGCATTGTACTGTGACACATTCCATGCACTGAGCTGTAGAAGACATGGACGGTCAGTCAGATAATTTACCACATTCAGTCCAAGACCTCAGTACCTTGTAAATCCTCCTCGGTTCGCGAGACAAGCGCGGATCCTACGTGGCATACTCCTCACCAAACGTCCAGTATCAGCTTGACTGATGTTATTCCATTCTTTCTGCAGTGCAGAGGCGAGTTCCTGGACATTGGTGGGGGCCTGTTGGCGCTGTCGTAGGCGCCTGCCAAGCACATCCCAGACGTTCTCGATTGGTGAAGGATCTGGACTTGGTGCTAGCCAAGACAGTGTTCTGCTCCTGAGGAACGCTATAGCGACACGGGCCCTGTGTACTCTTGCACTATCATCTTAGAAACTGAATCGACAGCCGTAACGCCGCGCAAATGGCACCACATGAGCTGCTAACATGTTATTACGGTAGTACTGCCCTGTGACACGCCCTTGAATGACGTTTTTATGACGTAGTTTACACATCATGACGTCACAATGTCAATAGCAACGCCAACCGTTCCGCGGTAAAAACCCTTCAAGAAACCCACCTTCCCAACTAATTTTTCCACCACATACACATACTATATATCCCAAACCATACCCATGCATATATCACTATATATACCATACGTACATGCAGTACGTGTACCACTTGTGGGATGCAGTTCTGAATGGTGCCGAAATTTTGCACCTGCAAAAGTCCGGTCGAATGGGATTTTAACACTATCTGCACCGACAAAAGTCCTCTTATACTACTCCACTTCTTGGCTTATGGGTTGGGTTAATTCATGATCGTCAGCATCATCAGGTCTTTGGTCGAAGTTGGGTTCACTGCAAATTGAGTTATTATCTTAGACAAATTTATTTACTTTTTGTTTGAAATTGTTGTAAATCTGTCCTCTTCTTTCAGAGTTCGGCAAAAACGTTTGTTTTTGCCTTGCCGCCCAGGGCCACAGTTCCGTCAATAATCTTCAAATCATTATTATTGGCACTTTTGCTCTCTTGGCCAGTAAGAGTTTTAAATGTATCTCAGAACCTCTTAGTTTCTTTCAGCCCATTTAGATTTTCTGCTGCTTTTTCCTATCTCATACGATTGCCGTTAGCAACAGCCTTTTCCTTCTTCGTGTAGGCGATTAAACGCGGTTTTATTTGCTGCTTTTTTGCTTGGATCATTCTGTGTCTGGTAAGCCTGGAAAACGCCCCTTTTTGTTTAATTATTTGAAGTGTTGTTTGGTTTATTTTGCTTATCCGCGGCTTTACTGTTTGTCTGGAACAGATTTGATCTGGTGTACGGCTGATCTCGTTAATGCTGGTGCAGGCTTTCTCAAGTTGATGAGCATATAAGGAGCCATTTGCATTTATTTTTACTTCGATGATGTTTCGAAAGAGATCCCAGACAATTTGTAATAGGTTCCGTCCACTCGGTCCACACATCCGCCTGTCATGGCTACATAAGCAAATAAAGTTAATCGGATCACGGGGTATTTCAAATCCTAAATCTTCCTGTGCGCCTTTGGTGCATCCATCCATCCCCATCCATACATCCATCCATTGCAATCACGCACACACCGACAACGCAACTACAGCAAAGCCAGTCACATTCATACAATCACCCATAGAGGACACGGGCAGATAAATATCAGCGAGTCGGATAACTATTTCCATCGCGGTTCCTTATGGAAGATGCCAGCATCGTTGGTGCTGGGTGCCGTGCGCTGATTGACACTGTCCCGACCAACTTCACAAATCACTAAAAACTACACCAACAAACTAAGTTACACTAATTATCACCTTTTTGTGTGTGGGGGAGGGGGCTTCAAACACGACATCTTAACCTCCCCGAAGGATTGGCGGATGAGACCTGGCCTTCAAAAATACTTCAAGAGTTTTCTCTAATCCTATTTTTCTAACCGTCAAGGAATTTCATGCCGGTACTACTCCCCAACTGGCGTCACTGCTATGGTTTCTTTCTTTTATTCAGTCCGACCAGGCTCCCCAATTTGGCTTGTCCTGTCCTGTCGGAGCCAAAATCACACTCCGACGTTCGAGCTAAACCAACGGAGGGTCCGCGTAATCCTGGAACATCGACCGGTTTAGGAACCATAAAACCTTTGGCACTTATGACTCTCTTGTGTGTTGGATGTGTGCATCGGTGACAGTGGGTCCGACCGAGCCGTGGACAGAAGACTATATTTGTCTAGGAAATCTCGATCAGGGGCACAGCTGCAACAACAAGTGGCAGACTACACTTGCCTGAAGAACATCAAGGACTACCCCTAAAATCATCACCATCTTCAACTTCCGGAGACAGACTAAACTTGTCAATGAAGGAAGTGGATCTTTTCAACGAGTTATATTATATAAGTGGCAGACCTTACATGGCTGAGGAACAGACCAAGAACCACCTAGTACAACCGGCGCGATGGGCGGACTGGGTCCTTGTGGCTTTTCTGGCTCCTTTGTTTCTCCTCTCGTGCGCCTGCTGGGTGTGGAAAATATCACTTTACTACTAAATTAATTATTTGCAAAGACAATTTCCCCATTGAGGTCGCAAATATGATTTTCTATCAGACATATGAGTTAAAGTCAAGATATAACAACCATCTTTGGAATATGTTTAAAATATGATATAGCGTATACTTTCGCGTTCATTTTGTGTTTTAAGACCATGTAGTTTACTTGCAGTCTCTTTGTCCCTACTTGCGAAAACTGAGACTGCAAGTCGGGAATCATTAAAAGCTGAATTTCTTTAGTTAAAATTAAAATATAACTGAATATATCCCGACTTACCAGGCAGCGCTTATTTGATGTTTTTAGGACCAGTAGATTGCTTGCGGTCTCTGTATCGAACTTCGGGTACGTATTGAATATACTCAACTCACCAGACAGCGGGGGGTTTTGAGGTGTTTTAGGACTAATTTACTTGCGGTCTCTTTGTATCTGCTTGCGAAAACTGAGACAGCAAGTCTAAAGTCGTGCTATACATCAAAAGCTAAATTTTAATTTTAAACAGAAAATAATATGGGTTAAAATCAAGATTTTCCAACCAATTCTGGAATATGTTTTATTTATGATATAGCATGTATTTTCACGTTTATTTGGTGTTTTTAGGTTCAGTAGTTTACTTGCGGTCTCTTTGTCCTTGCTGGCGAAAATTAACGCCGCAAGTCTTAAGTCATGAAATACATCAAAATCTAATTTTTATGAATTAAAATTAAAACATTGGTATCAAACTTTGGATATGTATTGAACATATCCCAAATCACCGGACAGCGTTTATTTGGTGTTTTGGGACCAGTCGGTAACTTGCGGTCTCTTTGTCCCTGGTTGCGAAAAAATTAGACCACAAGTCGGATATCGCGCTCTACATCAAAAGATAAAATATCGGTACCCAACTTCGGAAATGTATTGAGTAATCCCCATATTACCAGACAGCGTCCATTTGGGGAATCAAACACCAACACTTTGTCTGCGGTCTCTTTTTCTACTTTCGGTCTTATTTTAATACGACCCATAACTACATGAAATCTTCTGTGAATATCGGTACAAACGGTCTGTATATCATGTGACATATTTTACAGCAAAATGGAGAGCTCAAGCAAAGGCTTGACTGTACTTCAGAAAATAAATAGTTATCTCATATCTGGTCAACATCACTCTCTTCTCGCACTTATCAAAGGGTTTAGGAATGGAGCAGTGTAATTATATTTTTCATTTGAAAATAACCCTTTTATATTTCTTGCACGGATCAATACAAAATTCCTGCAGCACAGCCAGCAGGGACTTGCAAGTTGCAGTTTCACGTTTTCTCTTCCTCAAAAATCAGAAAATGACACAATGCAGTGGACACAGGCAACGTCAGCGCCCGGATTTACATAAATTTGTAGAATTTGGTGCCAACTTTTCGGACAGGTTGATTGTTGCAGAAAAAGCAAGAGCTCAATTCAGTAAGAATCTAAGAGATCGACCTATGGACCTTTCTGGCATGTTTTCGGCAGTTTTCGCCCAGCGCAGCAGGGACTCGATGACGTATCAGTACTGATGGGAGTACAGATCATACAATGATCGTAAACGAATTACACCCAAACCGACCTTCAGTCAAATAGTGTTAATCTCATCTAAATCAACTCTTTACACAACATAATTACCAAAACCAACCAGTATACTATTCAAACTTAGTGATTTCCAAAAATGAAAGCATATTCCTTTTTAAATTAATAGCTTACAAAGATACTAAAAATATCAGTTAAGGCCCACCAACACAATACCTGCTATCTATCAAGATAATGTAATCATTTGCAATGCCAGAAGGCAGGGCTTTAGATTTGTCTAATTTGGGGGCACCAGATTCAAGTCAAAAATGTCCCCAAAATATTAGTCCAATAATATTAGCCTTCGACTGTGCTCCGAATTTATTATTTTTTGATTTTTATTATCACCTGATATGAACTCCTGTCGCCTTGTATGGAAATGTATCAGCCAGCTATACATCATGTAACTTATATTATTATCCAATAAGCACGTTATTGGAATAGTTACAGACTTTGGAACAAATACCTGAAGGAGACTTTTAACATTGTAACATCCATCGAGTCCTTACACAAGAGAAAGAGACTCAGTTGTAAGGGTACTCTTGACTTCCCTTTTGATCTTACTGGCACTCCAAGATACAGTACATGGAGAGTGTATTATCACTAAATAACCCACAGAGTGGAGATTCCACCCAAGCAATAATTGCAAATTTGTTGCAAAGCATAACCAGCACAAGCAAAGTTTCAGCCAATGGACCTCCGGGTTAAACCCGGAGGTCCATTGGCTGAAACATTGCTTGTGTCTTTTGTTGATATGTACAAAATTTGAAAATTATAGCTTGGGTGATATCTCCACTCTGTGGGTGATTTAGTTATAATCCACTCTCCACATACTGTATGGGACAAGATCTGTCATTTAAGGGATGGTCTTGAATTTGACTAAGAGTCATTCAATTTGACTAAGGGTCATTCAAGTCCTTGAAATGCTGGAAAATGTGTCAGGTGGCCTTGAAAACCTTGAATATTCATGAAATATAAATGATAATGAAGCACTTATTCATAACTATGTAGTTTTATATGCCAGAGTTCATGAAGGCACACTCCTAACTTGGACCCTCTGGTCATTACACCTCCTCCCATTTCCCCTATAGGGAAGTGGGAGGAGGGGGTATGAATGGGGGTCCTAGTTAGGTACAGGGTGTGCACATCTTTGAAAAGTCCTTGAATTTCAATCTTACTCCTTGAATTTTGAAAATTCAGAAAATGTACTTAAAAAGTACTTGAAAATCCATCAGACTCCTTGAAAGTCCTTGAATTTTGCCCTATATCATTTTTATCTGTGTTATAGTGGACAACTGAAACATATCTTTTGCACTTGTTTTAGTTGAAAAACGAAAAAAAAACAAAAACATAAATAATGGATAATCGATAAATGAGGAATTATAGTTCTGGCATTATTTAACTGGGTGTCATTCTGTAAATACCATAATTTTGTTGCAGAGCATTTTAGAAGCACCATTTTCCTGGACTGAAGAAGAATGAGGTAGAAGACATTTTTAACCCTGTACCCAGTGTAACGGCCAAAAACGGCCACCGCTATTCTAAAAAAGGCCAATTAATTTCAATTATTTTTTTATTTTTGATTCAAAAACATAGGTTATTACCCCTCATTGGAATGAGCTCATCAAGCTCATTCCAATGAGGGGATCATAACCTACGTTTTTGAGACAAAAAATTAGTTATTCAAGAATCTTTTTGCAAGTGTCATCTGCTTTTCATGAAAGGTAAAGAGTTAAAGTAGGTAAGGCTTCTAAAAATGGTTACATTCCAAATATACAATGTACATTTTAAAATAACATCCTTGGAAAATTCTGATATGTCCTTGAAAAGTCCTTGAATTTTTTTGGTTCTTGACTGTAAGAACCCTGTAGGACTAGTGAAGACAGGACCCTGTAAATCCTTTAATTTGGCTACTGTTGGGCCTTGCAAAATGATGGAATATGTCAAGAAATGGCCTTGAATAGCCTTGAATTATATCAGGTACAGGGACCTGTGTTTTATATTCTCCATGGAAACCCCGGGAAGTGGAGCAGTACATGTTTATTGTAAACAAGCTCTGTTTTACTGTTAAAATAGGATCCTGTAACCAATGTCTGGGGTGGGAGTCCCCTAAAATGGGTAAATGTGTATAAATGATTGACTGAATTTGAGTTTATATCCATGGTGTGATCACGCTTAGCCATATGCCTTGGGCAGAAATATGTGACCTTAAACACCAATAAATAGCTTCAATTTTCATTGTTCAAGTATTCTCAGAACATGCACAAATGTATTTTTAATTATAATTTATTTTTATTTGCAGATATGGAGCTAAAGTTCGATTTCCACATTCCTTGGTTATGACATTTCTCTTCAAGAGAGGAAAGTAAGCCATAGTATAATACATTAACATTTTACCCAACGAATTGGTCAAAACAGGTCAGCGCTATACACAAAAAACACCATTCCATTTTCATTATATTAATCATATTTTGTCTCAAACATAACTAATGACCACTCGTTCCGATGCGGGGTCACAGACAATGTTTTTGATGCAAAAAATGACAAAAATTAGTTTATCAAGAATTTGTTTGTCAGTGTCGTCTGCCTTTTGTGTTAGGTAAAGGCTTAACAGATTTATTCAAAATCAACAATCATTATAAGCATTAATTATAGTCTGAAAAAATGGAAGCAATTGAAATTCAGGGATGTCTACCACGGGATTAAATTCTTAAATTATTGATTATTCCACGTCGAATGTTGTCTAATTATTTAACTGGTAGAGTGCTGGAACTTGGAAGTCCATATTTGGGCTTTATCCTAAAAGGCTTTGTAGTCTGTCTTTTATGTGGATGTACTTCATATTTCTTTGGAGTGAAATTACTTACTTTGTCTTGGTGGATTTGGCTTGTTGCAATTTATGGGAGAGTGCCTATGGGCATGTGAACAAATTTTGATGTCCAAAAATAATTCAGAACTCTACCAGTTAAGACTATAATTCTAGTTCAACCCATGGCTGTGTTTATTTGTTCAAACAGAAAAAAATACTGAGGTGTTTGTATAATTCACAACAAGAGAAGGTTACAGTTAAAACTAGAAGTCCTGTCATGAAATGCGCACAAATAGCACGTTGATATGCGCGTTAATGTACGCGTTATGGCCCAAGTAAAGCTATCAAATTCTGTACATATGGCCTGTGCACAAGCAATGTTTCAGCCAATGGACCTCTGGGTAACCCGGAGGTACATTGGCAGAAACATTGCATGTGTTTGCTATGAGTAACCAAGAGAACCTGCCGTGCTTTGGATGCCATTCGATATGTCAATTGCACGCAATTCCAATGCTCAATTAAGCCTAGATAAGCGCACTATTCATGACAGGACTTCTAGTTTTAACTGTAAACAAGTTTTTTACAGTAAAGAACACCTGCATTTATTATACATTAACCAATAGATTATTGAAAAAATTGTGGAAAGATAGAACTCATATACCCCATTGTGAAGATATAGAAATTTTGACTTTCACAGTATCAATCAAAATGGCAGCTTTTAAAGCATCACTTCAAGGTGAATATCAGTCAAATTATCGCTGGAAATGATCAATTTGGTCTAAAAATGTATAATGAAAAGAAAATGTAGTGTTTTTGAGTGGATGCCGATCATTTCTAGCAATAATTCAACACATACTCACCTGAATTGATGCATGAAACCCGCCTACTGAGTCGGATCGCAAGGCTACCTGTTCTGAGTATCGATCAAATCACTTCCATGTATCAATGTGCATCAGTTGTTTACTTTCATGCATCAATTCAAGGTTGAAATGAGTGGAATTATCAATAGGAATGAACAGATTCGTATAAAAACTGTATAATAAAAAATAAAAACTAGTGTTTTTGAGTGCAAGCACTCGTGAAAAATAAACATTTGTCTCGGTCACTCATGAGATAATTTTTTATATCCACTCAAAAACACTAGATATCCACTATGTAGCTTGCATGTATTTAATTGTTTTGTCAGTCATCATTCGAGCCTTGCACTTTTTTGGGACTGAAGCTGAAAGGCCTGGAGAACATAACAGTGTTTATCATTACCTTCAAGTTTAGTGAAAATATGGTTGATGACATTAACGTCGATTCAACAAATTCTACATGTATTTGTAGACTCCGACAGTATTTCAGAATGCAAGGTCTTATCTTTGATGTAACACAAACAGAGGACTGTGAATGTACTTGCCAAAAGATATCTTGAACTAGTAAAGTATTTCATCTTTTGCCTCTAAAATTAATATACTCTATGACTCTTCATTGGAATGAGCTGTATTTGGTATGCTTTTTCCTAATTCAAACCCAAATAAGGCCTAGTTTTGCCTTTCATCACTTTTTACTACAACAAAACAGGTACCTCAACAGACAGTTTTTAGGTACATGTATATTTGCAAGTTACATCCCAAGAACCTTGTCAGTTGTGTCTAGGCAAGTCTTGGCTGCCTATAGGCAGCCAAGACTTCCTTAGACACAACTGGAAAACCACAGAATGTTGACTGTTGAAGGGTAGAAAATTGAATAAATATTTTCATTAATAGTATTAGAACAATTTATTTAATAGATTACAGAAAATGATCATTATTCTCTGCTCCATATAAAGGTATCATTTCTTATTCTTTGCGTGTTTCTTCTGCCAAATAAATTCCCAATTGGAGCCTTCATGATGCAGATTTTCCCAATTACATGTCTCTCAGACCCTTTGCCAAAGAGGACAGAAGAATCCCTGCACTAGACTATTGAGTTAAAATCCCTGTGACAGGTAGCTGGTTTAAGTAGTCAGGAACCAAAACAGTATTACCGGGTATTTGCAGATGTGAAGTATGTGCCTCCACAAATGCATTTGAACAAATTTGACTACCAATATTAATCTAGCTTGCTACCTGCAGCAGTTATAAGAAGTTCCTTCACGTACATGTGTCAAACCACATTACATAAACATGAATTCTCGCCCCCACAAATCTTAACCCTTTATTTACCCGATGTAACTGCCAAAACCGGCCAGCGCTATTCTCCATTCAAAAAATCTCCATTCATTTTCCTTATTATTTCATTTTTTATCCCAAAAACATAACTTATGATCCCTCACTGGAATGAGCTCTTTGAGCTTGTTCCAATGAGGGGTCATAAGCTATGTTTTTGACGCAAAAAAATGAAAAATATAGGTATTCATTAATTTTGTTTGCAGGTGTCATCTGTTTTGCGTGTTAGGTAAATGGTTAAACTGTAGTTATGACCAAGCCTGAAAATAAGCAGACTGTCATCTGAAAAATGAGGTCCCCAGAGGGTGAATTTGGTGATGCTACCCTGCACAGCAGGGTAGCATCACTAAATTTACCCTTTGTGAACCTCAATCTGAACTAATGTCTCAAGCCAAAACTGAAATTTGTACCTAGAGGATAAATTGGCCCACTGTATGGTATAGCATCAGCAAATTCACCCTCTGGGGACCGCATTTTGCAAATGACAGGTTGCTTATATTCAGGCTTGATTATGACCCTGTGGTGAAGGTAAAGCCTAGTGACTGATGTAATTTTTTTGGTTACATTTTAGCCTTAGAGAAATGGCCAAAGGAATTGTTGAAGCTACATACACACATTCGAAGAATCTTGCCTGTTTTGTGTTTGCTTACAAAATACTGACAGCTATCATAGAATGGTTACAATCTCAAAAAAAACATGAGATGCATTCATTCATTGCAGCATTCATAACAGGATATTTTGTTTTTGGGAGATATAATAAAGTCAATGAACAGGTTTGTATAAGTTATTGTTACATTTTCATCTGCCATTTTTCTCCCAAATATTAAGAGTATTCAAATTTGTTCCACTAAGATTAAAATCCATGCTTTCTGATTGGATAACCTTTTTCTATGTTTTTGGCTCCAGTAGCATTTGTTATCATCTGATTTCACCATGCAAAATATTTGAAATGATGTTGCCCTTTTTGCAATTATTTCATCAATGGAGTGACTTGCAAACCGCCTCATTTTTCTAGATTTTTCACACATGCAGCAGATGATGTTCCAAGTGAAGTGTTGTTTTAACCCTTTACCCAACGCAGACGATATCAAAATTTATTATTTTGAATATCATTTTTTCAAATTTTTCAAAAAATTTCAACAAAACCATATCATGTGACCCCTCGTTGGAACGAGCTTGATGAGCTCATTCCAACGAGGGGTGACCTGATATGGTTTTGTTAAACTTTTTTGAAAAATATTTTTTCAACTGCTGAATTTGCATATTACGTGGGCGGATGCAGGTGATGCGTTAGGTAAAGGGTTAATTAATTTACAAATCAGTTTATGATTTGAACTAAGAGGGAGTGACCTCATGCTTTATATGATTTAGGCCACACAAAGTAGATCTTCTGTTTCTCAGGCCATTATATGTAAAATTGCATGCAGGTGAGCGTTTTTTTATTTTATTTTTTATTTCTGTAATTATTTCTTTGCCATCAAAAGTTCATGTTCTTTGCTTATGTTTTAGGCCCCATAATCTATGGAATAGCATAGGAGGTCGTGTATTTCGTCCCTTGAGAGCAAGAAGGCTTTTCAATGCTAAAGCATTGCAAAGCCTTCTTGCACTCAAGGAACAAATTTATCAATTTTGTTTAACTTGGGTAAAATATCAGACATAAACCATTTAATTTTTATTTTTTTTTAAGTTTACATTGGTTATAAAAAGAGAGCATATAGCAGCCAAAAGGACCATGCAGGAGGGCCTGAGAAACATATTTTTATTTTTTTTTAGTCCTTATTGATTATTTGTCCAGTGACGTCGTAAGGGACACAAATTGTTTATTTACTAAACTTGTGATTGTGAAAAGTTGCTTTGTTCATTACACGATGAGTGTTTGTGGCTATGGTTAGGGTCCTATTGAAATGTTATTGTGCTAAATACATGTAGACAGTAACATGATCTGAGGTTTGTGGCTCAGAGCATGCATATATGTTCAACCTTGATGTTTCGCATCTTGGTTGAACAAAAGCTTGGAGCCTCAAACCTCAGACAATGTTACCGTCAATTCATCACTTCATCATAGGAATCATCAATCACATCACTATGATTGATGATTGGGGGCACGGTGGCTCAGTAGGTAGAGATGCAGGCTGCAAGCCGAGAGCTCCTCGGTTTGAATCCCACCTGCGGCAACCGCGTTGTGTCCTTGGGCAAGACACTTCACCCCCATTGCCCACGTGGGGACACGGTGACGTTGTGTATTAAGGCGTACTGCACATCGATGGTGCACCTGTCTCCAACCAATGGTAACCCTGCTTGTGTGGAGTTGGTATGTTGGGGAGCTGACAGTTGCTCGCCGTTGCTCAGGGGTTCTCTCCGGGTACTCTGGCTTCCTCCACCCGTAAAACTGTTGAGGTCATGATTAGCCATTGTGCAGAAATATGTGACCTTAAACACCAATAAATAAATAAACAAATACATCACTATGATTTATAATGTCACTTGAAAGAAATGGTGTTTGCAAAATATTGACATACGTATATTCTGAAAAAAGGTTACACAAAATGTCCTATATATCAATCAAATAGAATACAGTACCAGCATTCAAAATGAGGTTCAAGAACTTTGACCAGATCGTGATTGGGTTGATATCTGGTCAAAATTCTCTGTCAGTTTCCATTTTCAAGGCAGTAGAATTTTTACACTTTGAAAAAGAAACATGAAAACATTGCATCTCAGATGCTAATTTAGTTTATTATACCCCCTCAAACGAAGTTCAGGGGGTATATAGGAATCAGTTTGTCTGTTTATCCTTCCATCCATGTGTCCGGCTCAGAACTTTTGATGGCCTTGAAGGATATTATTGATACTTGTTATTATTACCTCTCAATCTATAAGTTACTAGTCGATTAACATAAGTTTGGAGGCCCGTTAAAACTCCATAATTTCAGTGACGTCATTCGACGGAGCCAGGCCTGGGCCCTTTAATAAAACCTCAGGCTGTTCATCATTGCTGCAGGGCCGCTAATGAACCATAATGCCCTCCAAAATCATGTTATTGTTATATTAATATTGCCCACCACCAGAGGGTGTGTCTCAAGGTTGAAATACCTGTCTACAAGGTCAAAGTCAGACTAAGTTCAAGTTCACATACCCATATCCAAATATGCACAAGTTGTGTCCAGCTCGAACTTTTGATGGGCCTGAAGGATATTAATGATACTTGGTATTATTGTTGTCCACTATCAGAGTGTGTCGCTGGGGGTATCCTTGGTCCCAAGTTGGGACAGGCTTCATCTAGTTTTTCTTGGTTCATTTCTGATTTCACATTACTTTATGAAATCTGGTGAAGATGTGTTACGACCATCTGTGATCTAATCAGGAAATCGACTACATGTATTAACAAGTTATTAATTGAAAATAGAATATGTTTTCATTTTAGGAACTCATAAAGTTTCCACAATCCAGTATAGGTATTTTTATTGGTTCCTTGAATCCTGAACCCTACATGTACATTAGTACGTGGAGAGTGTATTATCACTAAATCACCTGTGGAGTGGAGATTCCACCCAAGCAATAATTGCAAATTTGTTGCAAAGCATAACAAGCACAAGCAAAGTTTCAGCGAATGGACCTCAGGGTTAAACCCGGAGGTCCATTGGCTGAAACATTGCTTGTGTTTTTAGTCGATATATACAAAATACGAAAATTATAGTTTGGGTGATAACTCCACTCTGCGGGTGATTTAGTTACAATCCACTCTCCATGTACTGTATGTAACATGTAACCAACTAACTCTGTGCATTTTTACAGCCTTAATCAGTGTATATTTTCATGTAGTGTGTAATGTGGCAGTCTCACTTTCTTGTTCTAAAAATGTTTTTCATAATAAACGAGTTACTAACCCTGTGCATTTTACAGTCCTCGTGTAAATCTCACCTATATCAACTCTTTACCCAGTATAATGGCCAGAACCAGCCAGTAATATTCTCAAAAAGTTCTAACTCAACTGATGAACACTCATTGGAATGGATTGTGGAAGATTTTTTTTAGTGAATTCCAAAACTGAAAACAGATTCCATTTTTGATTAATAGCTTGTTTATATTTGCTAATCACAATACTGAAAGATTGTTTGGGAGTCCCTGTATGTGGAAGAAATGGGGTGGTGAGACGAAAGATGGGTGAGGTGGTGGGAAGGAGGAGACATGAAGGTGAGGGTTGGAATGGCTGGCAGCTGAAACATTTGAGATGTTATTTAACCTCTGCATTCTGATGTCAAAATTTCAATCTACAAATTTTTCTCATATTGTAGCTAAGAATGTAAAGGAGATGAGTAATACCGAACCAATACCAATATCGTGGGGATACCGAAAAAATGAACCAAACCAGTCATTGAATATCCAAACCATCTGCATTTTCAAATTTTCCAACATTCACTATTTATAAGGCTTGTTGAGGCTTGATAGCAGTTGAAGAGTGCATTTTCATGAAAGAAGTGACTGATTTTCTTTCAGGTTTTGTTAACGCTTACAGGCCTGGGCAATTGTCCTGAATTCCCTCTAGGCAACAACCTATACATGTCCAGGGCCTTAGTGCCAGGTGATGTGAATTCCCGTTGGTACTATCAGCAAATCTCTGTCAAGTCAGATTCCAAATTCTGACCCAATACTATACCCCCTAAAAATACCAAATCCGGTACCGAACTTTAAAATTCAATACTGTACTGAAAAGACTGAAATGGTTGAATTCCAACACGTAGTTGCATTTTTGGAAAACTTCTAACGTGAAATTTCAGTATTTTGACAGCAGTGTGAAGAGGCTTAAAAAATTTGTTTCTGAATGATAAGAATTGGAGATGCTGAACAAAGTGAAGATGCTGAACAAAGTGAAATGTTCTATACACCTTTTATGCATAAATATGCATGTTAAACATTTGATAGTCCTGACAATTTATGCATTATATTACAAACAAGGGGTAACTGGGTTGTCTCCAAATTGGGCAAGGCACTTAATCCCGATTGCCCACGTGGGGGCACAGTGACACTGTGTACTAAGGCATACTAAACGTTGATGGTACACTTGTCTTCTACCTAATGAATATATCTTACCAGCAGTTTATCCTGAATTAGTTATTGCAGTGGTCAATAAATGATAGAATTCTAGAGTGAAAACATTTTATTGTCTACAGCCACTTTGATAGTTGAATTAACAAGAGGAGATCACTCTATTGGGTATGTATAGAACTCAACAAACTGTGTATGGTATATTATATACTCATCTGGCACACAACATCTGAAATCCAATGAAACTCTTTAAAAATTGTAGGAAGTAACCTTTTAATATTTTTCTCTGCTTGCCTCATAATATGAAATACATACACTCACCTGCCAAATGATAGTGATGTAACAATTATTAATTCTGAAGAAAAATTTTGGTCATCCCTATTATTTGAAAAATGAGACAAAGAATGAACATGCCATCACTGTTATTAATTTTAGCTGAAAATGCAGGACATCACTATTTTTCAGCCATTACTATTGAAGGTAAGACTAGAGAGTGTCTCAAGCACATACAAACAAATACAAACAGAGTATATTTTCAACCCAGGCAACAATCATCAAGTCATTGTAGGTACAGTACGGTCGCCGTGGACTGGTCACTTTCCACGGGTGGGCAATATTTTCATGGATGCACTAAAGATTCCAAACTCTAATTAAAGGAATAATCATCTAAAACTTTATTAATGAAGGACTGGGTACAACCCGGTGCTTCATTAATTAAAATTTGACTGATATAATATTTATTACCTGGTAAATGCATGCGTAGACATCTCTGCCCACATATGGATTACGACCAGTCCACGACGACTGTATTGTAGCATGAGCAGCGATTCACCCAATGGAACTCCTGTTTTAACCTGGAGGTCTAATTGGAAGAAATTTTATGTTTGCTTCTCAGGGATACTGAACAGGTGTTTCATGACAATGTAGTTACAAAGAGTTTCAACCCTGTCAGTTAGCATCAGATGTCAGCAGTGCCGAAGCAAAATTTGAAGACAAATTTTCCTCAGAAATAAAACTGCCGATGCAAAAAATAAAAAATATCACCATAGCTGTTAAGTGAACATTCAGGTTTGGTTTGGGTAATATTAAAGTATTACTTCATTCTAAGGCTCAGTATTGTTATGGTGTTACTTCCTTTCATGAATTAATAAACTTCACTTGTGTTCGTCAGCATCCTGTCCAGAATTTTTTCAACTGCGAACAACAACAGACCAGTGGGCCTCCTTTTAGATTGGCACTGTGAAGAATTAGTGGTAATCAAAACAGCATTCTTCTACCGAAGTAGTGGTCAGAAATGAAAAGTGTCGGATTCATCCGACCAGCGCTGACTGACTACTGTGGACTTACACCTGGTTCATCCACATTTGGTGATCTCCAGGTATTCCTTTTGAGATTGTGTTGCAGATGCTTCATCAGAAGCATCAGCAACTCAATCACAAAATGAATACCTGAATCTAAAATGCTGATTCGAAACTGAAAAAGCAAAAGGTGTTTTTGCCAAGGCACAGTCATTTTACCATGGCAGTTGTTTTACCAATGCAAGTTGGCAGACCTGGAGATTGAAATGGAAGAGTATACTTGCATGCTTTGAATCATCTATCTATCTGTCTGTCCATCCAGAATCATGAACTTGTAATAATCTCGCCAGTAGTTGATTGAAAGTAATGGAATTTATATGCATCTTTCCCATCATACATGTACATGTATACCGGATACTCACAGAGCAAAATTATGATGCTGGAAGAATCATCCAAGACTTATTATCCTTTGTTTGTTTAATTTATTTTTTTTAAGGCCACACAAAGTAGATCTTCTGTTTCTCAGGCCATTATTTGTGAAATTGCATACGGGCAAGCGGTTTTTTATTTTATTTTTTATTTCAGTAATCACTTCTTTGTCATCAAAAGTTCATGTTCTTGGTTCAAGTTTTAGGCCTCATAATCTACAGAATAGCATGGGTGGTGGTGTATTTCATCCCTTGAGTGCAAGAAGGCTTTGCAATGCTAAAGCATTGCGAAGCCTTCTTGCACTCAAGGGATAAATTCATCAATTTTTTTAACTTGGGTAAAATATCAGACATAAACCATTTAATTTTAATTTTTTTTAAGTTTAAATTGGTTATAAAAGAAGAGCATGTGGCAGCCAAAAGGACCATGCGGGAGGGCCTGAGAAACAGATTTTTTTATTTTTTCAAGCCTAATGATTTAATTTATTTTTTTTTCAATACATTTGAAACTAGAAGTCCTGTGACTGTATTGTACACTATTTTGAAGTAATATCATGCTGAGTAAGCGCACTTTTGTCTCTGTCAAACTGTACCATTAGTGTAACTCAATTCCTATAGAAAAACAGCATGCCCAACTCTGTATAATTCTATACTAGTAAATAGAGATTATTGATGTCATTCCTAACCTCTACTTGGATACATGCATATGTGATGACATAAATAAATATTAAAATTTGACTGATACATGTACACAATGAAGAGGGTAGATAATATGAATCGCAGCGGTTCATTCCCACTACACCAATTCCCTTCAGACCAATTCCCACAAGGCCAATTCTCAAAAGACCAATTCTCCTTAGACCAACTCATGCGTTCTACTTTTAAAATCATTCTATATCAATAATTTAATATATTTATAAAGATTTATAAATGTATTTAATGTTATTGATATTCAAGTCTGAAAATAAGCAGTCTGAGCAGTCGACGAGCTCGTTCCAATGAGGGGTCATAACCTATGTTTTTGAGACAAAAAATGAAAAAATAATTAAATTTAATAGGCGATTTTTGAGAAGAGCGCTGGCCGGTTTTGGCCGTTACGTTGGGTAAAGGGTTAATATAAAGAGAAAATGTTTGACACCATCAAAGTTGTTTTGAAGAACATATTAGCAAGGGTTATCACTCAAGGGATGTTCGTCTGGTGCCAGACATAACAGGAATGTTTGCCTGTACTCTCAAGAACTCACATTGATTAAATCTTGATTTCCATGCCAGATCATTTGTTTTCAATCAAGTTTACACCTCTAAACAAGATGTTTATTGGGAAATTAGAATAATTAGTTCATTAATCTAATATATAAATGCGAATGTTTGTATCTATATCTCTCTTTCTCTCTCTCTCTCTCTCTCTCTCTCTGTTCCAGGTGAACTCCTCCGTTTCTCGACTGATCGATTTCAAATTTTCTACATGGGGGTAATTCGTCCCTGCGAGTAATATGGGATGGGTGCCGTGCCCGTGTGGGGTGACCTTGACATTGAAATTGATGACCTTGACTTTTATTTATGTGGGGTGACCTTGACCCTGAAATTGGTGACCTTGACCTTTTATTTTGAAAACGGCTGTGCCGATCGGGCTAAAGTTTCATATGTGCAGGTATATTGACCCATCGATCATTTTGACTTTATCGGGGTGACCTTGACCTTGAACTTGGTGACCTTGACCTATTTCGAAAACGGCTGCACCGATCACATTTGAGGCTGTATTGATATAACCATCTTCTCCTGCGCAACGCCAATCATTTTGACTCTATCGGGGTGCCCGTGTGGGGTGACCTTGACCTTGAAATTGATGACCATGACCTTTTATTTCAAAGACGGCTGGGCCGACCGGGCTATAATTTCATGTGTGCGGGTATATTGACCCATCGATCATTTTGACTTTATTGGGATGCCCTTGCAGGGTGACCTTGACCTTGAAATTGGTGACCTTGACCTTTTATTTCGAAAATGGCTGGGCCGATCGGGCTAACATTTCATATGTGCGGGTATATTGACCTATCAATCATTTTGACTTTATCGGGGTGCCCATGCGGGGTGACATTGAAATTGATGACCTTGACCTTCTATTTCGAAAACGGCTGATATAACCATGTTCTCCCGTGCAACGACGGGTATCACCCGCTAGTAAATAATAATAGTGTCATATTTTATGAAAAATTCAAGTTATTTTCTGAGAAATTCCAGGTATATTAAAATTTGGGAACTGTGAGGTTGCAAAACGATCTAGGATCGATTTTGTGATAGCTCTCGATAAAATGGAGATAAAAAAAAGAAGTATTTTTAATTAAAAAGCTCTTATTTTTCATCTCCATTTTAGTTTTTCTGTATTGATTTTGTGTTGTGTGATTACTGTGACAATAAAAACTATCAGTGAAATCAACATGGAAGCTCTAGTATTTAATTTTAGGCTCTTACAACTGGATTTTAGGCATTGTCGACCATTCCATTAGGAGTAAAAAATAAAAATAAAAACCACCCTACCGCATTCGTTTTAAAAAAATTCCTGAGCATCAGTTATTTAATTTTGTTTGGCCTTTTAATTGTTCATAACAGCACAAGAAGCATTTGCAAACCAGTGGTCCATGTGATGGAAGTTTGCAAGTGTTTCTTGTGTTTTGTCCTCAGAAATTGTAAATAATTACCAAGTGAAAAATCTATGCCACAGTGATTTAGTAGTAATCCACCCTCCACATACTGTAGTCTCAAAATTTTCTTTCTGTTTGATCATTGCAGTTCGTGATTTCACTGCCGACCTCACCAATAGCACATCACATTTTGCTTTGCAAAGCACAAAAGCTCTTGTGTATTTCAGACTTCATTCTTCTGCAGTAAGGAGCTCATTAACTAACGCAGACCTGGCATTCTTAAAACTGCAGGAGGGCTAAAAATCACTCTCCTCACATGGCCTAGGGGAGCGATTAGCTCTTCTCAAGCTTACAAAAGCTAAAAGTGGCAAAATGAAGTTGTACTATTAATGAATTTTGCCTAGTGGGCTTTGTACATACATTTTATTTGGTGCTGCTAACCAGGTAGTCTTTGTGAGACGGCTACATTGCCCCTCCCAGACCTCTGGTCCTTGGTAAGGCCCGGAGGTGTGGGAGGGGCCGTGTGGCCATATTGCGGAGACCACTAACATGGCAGTGATCCGAAAACCTGTGGGTTTTGGGAATAGGCTGTTGTGGTAATCATTATTTTCTAAGGCTAGGAGGGCTACTTTTCGCCCTCCTCAATTTTTTTAAGGCGAGCAGTAGGCAAGTGAAAAAGTCGCTCTCCTGAAAATGCCAGGCCTGCTAACGAGCATTTTCTGTGCTAACTGTGACCAGACTTCTAGTTTCAACTCTAATTACATCAAAAGCTGACAGACTGCAGTGAAATTCAGTATGAACCTTCCTCAGGATCTGCAAAATACTAAAACTGCAAAATGTAGGGGACACCACACAATGCAAGAGTTATGCCCCTTCATTTGTTGAAAAATATTTGTTTTGTACTTCATTTATGCACAAAGACTGTGGAAATATTAGCATGAATTATGCTGTCTTGTTTGTTTTGAACACAAGTAAACTGAAATCTTATAATTTTTTATATACCTTTCAGATAAATCTCTACCTTTTCTCAAGAATATTGTATGCATTAGCTAAACTTGGGACAGAGAAAGGATACATTCCAAAATCCAATTCACCAGTATTTCCATGGTTTGGTGCTACCGTCTGGGGAATTGTACTGTGGTTATTTGAACATCATAGACATACTCTACAACCTTCACTGAAGTCGTCTATGACATATTTATATGATGATAGCAAGACATGGAGTAGTATAAAAGATTTTATTATTTATAACAAAATGCCAGCAGTGAAGAAATGATCATTCAGTCATGTTGTTTTAACTGTAAGGGTGTTAAATTATTTTGGGTTCAGGTTGTCACAATTATTTCACATGTATTTGTCTTGTTACAATTTATGTACAGTACAGCCACCATGGACTGGTCATAATCCAGGTGTAATCAGTGATGTACATGCATGCGTTAAAAATTATCATCAGCAAAATTTTAATTAATGAAGCACCGGGTTTTACCCGGTGCTTCCTTAATTAAATTTTTGATGATTATTCCCAGAATTAGTGTTTGGAATCAATATATTGCCTCCGTGGAAATATTGCCCATCCATGGAAAGTGACCAGTTCACTGTGGCTGTACCACATGTATATGGAAGAGTGACAAAAGATGCTCTCCCATAAAGTGTACCAAAAAATTAAGGTAAACAGATAGAAACTAAATAATTTCACCTCAATGATATTATGAAGCACATGCACAGAATACAATGTCTTCAACCCTTTCGTGTCAACCCCAACTTCATCTACCAAACTGCTCCCCCTACCCCAAATGTACCAAACTGTATATCTTCTCTACACACAAAAGATACAGTACAGTCGCCATGGACTGGATGTAATCCACGTGTGGGCAGTGATGTCCATATATGTGTTTACCAGGTAATAAATTATAAAAATTATCATCAGGAAAATTTTTATTAATGAAGCACCGGTGTAGTACGATATCTTCCCTCTGGGGGAAGACAGACTAGTTTATCTCCCCCCCCCCCCCCCCCCCCCTGGTTTATCTTCCCCCCCACCTGAATTTTTTTACCATTCCATTTAATCACATATTTTTTTCTCAATTTTGCTTCCTTACCTGTGTGTGACATTAGAAAAGTAATTAAGAGCACCTTGAAAAACTCATCGGGCAGTGTGAGAGAGAGCTTAATACCCAAAAGGGTAATGCAGAAATTGTTAACAGATAATTCTTCAGGTGGGATGGGGAGGGGGGGGGGGGATATCCTGACCAGTTTATCTTAACCCCACCTGAACATGAAGTTACATAAAAATTCTTTTTTTTATTACCTCAATCCACAATTTTGAAGAGAATTTCATCAATATTTTCCATGTTTAAGACTCTTTTGCAGAAATTGTTAACAGATAATTCTTCAGGTGGGGGTGGGGGGAAGATATCCTGACCAGTTTATCTTTCCCCCACCTGAACTTGGAAGTTACATATTAAAAAATTCATTTTTTACCCCAAACCACAATTTTGAAGAGAATGTCATCAATATTTTCCATGTTTTAGACTCTTTTGCAGAAATTGTTAACAGATAATTCTTCAGGTGGGGTGGGGGTTTAAGATATCCTGACCAGTTTATCTTACTCCCCCCCTTCCTTAACTTGAAATTACATAAACATTCATTTTTTTACCTCAAACCACAATTTTGAAGAGAATTTCATCAATATTTTCTATTTTTAAGATTCATTTGCAGAAGTTGTTAAAAGATAAATCTTCAAATGGGCTGGGGGTGGCAGGGAAGATATCCTGACCAGTTTATCTTATCCCAACCTGAAACTTGAAGTTACTTAAAAATATATTTTTTACCTCAAACCACAATTTTGAAGAGAATTTCATCAATATTTCCTATTTTGAAGATTTATTTCACATTTCATTTTTCTTTTGAAAACTTTAGTCTTCAGAACTGTTTAAGAAAAGAGTTGTGAATCCTATCATGTGATGAAGACCCCTTCCAAAGTTAAGCTGATTACTATTAAAAAAGTAATCAATTTGCCATTGAGGATTTGGACAACCGTTCAAAGTTTTCAAATTGCCCTTCATGCTCGTTAATATAACAGAGGGGTACTAAAGCAAATTCTTTAAAAAGTTCTGTGATTAAATTGAAAGATAAAAAAGGTTCAGGTTGGGGGGGAAGATAAACCAGTGGGGGGAAGATAAACTAGTTTGTCTTCCCCACAGGGGGGGGGGGGGGGGGGGAGGGGGAGGGATATACAGGGGGAAGATAAACTGTTACACCGGGTTATACCTGGTGCTTCATTAATTAAATTCATGATAATTGTTCCTGTAATTAGAGTTTGGAATCTAATATAATTGCATCCATGGAAATATTTCCCACCTGTGGAAAATGACTAGTCCATGGTGGCCGTACTGTATAACCATGACAGACCGAGAGTGCATAGAAAATGTTACAATGTTGGTATTATTGATGAGCCAATTAGTACTCATTTTGACTTGAGTTTTTAATATGCTGCATGCCAATACGTCCTGAAAGGGTTAAGTTGCGACATCATTCCCGCACTTCAAAATGTGGCCCTAATAGGGACTTCCAGATGACCAGCACTCAACCAGTTGATATAAAATATTACTTTGGAATTAGTTTCTGTGTTAGTTCTGGAAACATGGCTTGAATCAAACTGCAGCACATGTGGAAAGTGGATTACTTTAAGACTTGGGCCATGCAAATCTCAAGTATTGGGTCGAATGAAATCCTGATAATATATCAAACCAGGCCAAGCATTTCAAATTGAATTGAATCAGATCTTGAATCAAATCCCACAGCTCTTCAGGTTATAAATATTGCACCTTCTTACAACCATTAATGTTGTCAGTCTCCACAAGAATTGTATTCTGTTGAGATAAGTCAATTAGAATATTCCAGAATGGAATCAAAGTAGATTAGAAGGCATGAACTTACATGTAGGCCCCTGTAAATATTTGAATATGACCAAATCGAATACCGAATTGAATAGGGCTGCACGGTATATCAATAAACCGATATATACCGGTATTCAAACCAATATCGATTGAATACCGGTGTAGTTACAAAAATATCGGTTTATCGTCAATATTTATTTACCCACAATTTAATTTTCAAGATGTCTTGAGTTTTTTAACTGTAGCCAGGAATGAATAATATTATCCCCTTATCCAAGGAATTGTCTGCTTGTGCCCTCGTAATATACAAATTCAGCAGTTGAAAAAATAATTTTCAAAAATTTCAACAAAACTATATCATGTGACCCCTCATTGGAACGAGCTCCTTGAGCTCGTTCCAATGAGGGGTCACATTATATAGTTTTGTTGAAATCTTTGGGGAAAATCTGATAAATCAATTTTGAAAATAATAAATTTTAATATCGTCTGCATTGGGTAAAGGTGTTTTGAACCGTATCATCAAGGCATGCTAATTCGTTCCAACTGTGATGCCTCGAGTCTCGATTGTGGTACTTGTGTTCATATATCTGAACAGTTTTCGATATACTGGTATACCACATTATTTTGGTGAATACCGATACCGGTATTCAGTTTTGAATATCGTGCAGCCCTAGAATTGAATACTGCAACTATTCATGAATCGAATCAAATACAGTACAGTCACCATGTATTGGTCATACTCATAATCCACACGTGGGCATTGATGTCCATGTAATAAAAATCATCAGCAGCAAAATTTTATTTCATGAAGCACCAGGTTATACCCGGTGCTTCATTAATTAAATTTTTGATAGTTATTCCTATTAGTGTTTGAAATCTAATATTATTGAGTCTGTGGAAATATTGCCCACCATGGAAAGTGACCAGTCCATGGCACCTGTACTGAACATAGCAGTTGTTATCGGCAGCAAAAAATCACATTTAAATCCAGAGCGCACAGATAAGTTAACCCATCACAAACAACATTTCATCAAGTTGCATTTTCCACATAGACAGACGAGAATTTGATAAGATGAGTTCTCCAGTCAGAAGATTCATGCAAGTTGGTGTCATATTTACTACTCAAATAATCAGATTCTCCATGCATATTAATAAGTCTAGGTTCATGTAAAATGCAGAACATTGCCGATCCCAAAGAATGTTAGAAACAAAACTTGAAAATTTATTATCTTTGCTGTTGCTGAGAAGGGCGACTTTTTTGTTTTGACACTGGTGAACTGCCAACATATTACACGTAGCATTCAATAAGATTCAATAATGGGAACTGAACGATGACCTCCCAAATCATGTTGGTATGAACCCAGTCTCTTCGAGTAGCAGTAAACACTAGACAGGAAAGGGTGGTAATGTTGTAGACTGTGCATCAAGCCTAAACTGTTAACAAGCACTGAAAATCAGAAGGTAGTCAGTGGTTAATGATTAACCACTGAGGCATTGACTACTTTCGGATTTCCAGTGGCTTGTTTTTTCAGCGAGATATATAGTGATCAAATCGAATATCACTGCAAATACCGAATATTTGCAGGGACCTGCCTGAACAGTCCTTCTATCATCAGGTCTCCTGCACAGGAGTGTATAGGAGACCTTCCGTAAATGTACCTCCAAGTTGAACTCAGTAACAACTGAATCCATGCTAGCGCTTCTTAAGATTTTCACAGGACTTAAGAGTTCTTCTCAGCGAGGGAAATCCACCCTTTGGGTGTTTCAGTGGTAATCCACTCTCCACATAATGTATATGTTCTCCAAATCTTAAAAGCCGGTGCACCATGCACGCCAACGATGCCATAAAAGCTATGATCAATAAGACCACTTATTTAAAATAGTTCTGTTTCTCAGGCCATTTTTTTTAATAAAAATACATGCGGATAGGCAAGATTTTATTTTATATTCTGAAATTATTATGTTTTTACCCTCAGAGGTTCTTATACTTCTTTGTTTTACTATTTTAGACTTTATTATCGACAGAATAACATTGGGAATGGTGTATTTTATCTGTTATGTTATGCCCCCAACCTCTGAAGGAGGATTCTGGAGTGTCTAGTGAAGCCCCCTGTCCATCCATGTTGTCACTCTCAGTAGAGGTACATTGTGTGGTCAATTGCAAGTACAGGCAATGTGTTAAAGAGTTTTTTTCTGTATTGTGGGGTTAGACCCACAATACATTTGATTTCTATCAGTTTTAATCACCTCTAGATCTCTATTTTTGAACTTAACCCCACAGTGTTTTGCCGTCCATCTGTCTATACAAGTGTTTTGCATTGTAATTTCAGAGCCATTGGTTGGATTTGGATCTTCTTTGGTATGCTGATAGACTTGCATGTGTGAACGGATATGCACAAGGAACGGGTTCCATCCAATAATATTTCCCAGAGTTATGGCCCTTTTTCACTTTTTCGACTTAGAAAATTTTTCTGTTCCACAATACCTTTAATGCTACTTCGAACATGCCTACAGGTCAGTGGTCCATGCTTTGCATAGACCTTGTTAACTTTGGTAATTTATCTGGAATGAAGCAATAAATTTATCTTGTTTTTATGTCTGCATTGGTTCAAGAGAGCATGCAGCATCCAAAATGACCATGTGGGAGGACCCGAGAAACATTTTAGGCCTAATTGTTTGTTTCCAGCATATATACATGTAAATGTAGTAACACTGTGATATCACAGTTTTGTGCTTTAGTGACAAACAATGGCAAAAAGATCTTTTGGGGTCTTCCTGTGACCTGTCTTCCCAGGCGCTATTGTTCTGGTGAAAGTGTGAAACTTTTCTTGATCAAAGAAATGCCGACTCTAGTTTTCTTTAAATTAGAGGTTTGTTCGATTGGGAATTTAATTGCAAATTGAGAGGGCTGGGTGAGTAGGAAAATGACAAAAACAAACAAAAAAAAATCATAAGGCCATACATAGTAGTTCCTCTGTTTCTCAGGCCATTATTTGTAAAACTACATGCAGGCGAGTGGTTTTTATTTTATTTTTTATTTCTGTAATTATTTCTTTGCTATCAAAAGTTCATGTTCTTGGTTTATGTTTTGGGCCTCATAAACTACACAATAGCATGGGTGGTGGTGTATTTCATCCCTTGAGAGCAAGAAAGCTTTGCAGTGCTAAAGCATTGCAAAGTCTTCTTGCACTCAAGGGACAAATTTATCACTTTTTTAACTTGGGGAAAAATATCAGACTAAAACCATTTAATTTTTAATTTTTTTAAGTTTACATTGGTTATAAAAAGAGAGCATGTGGCAGCCAAAATGACCATGCAGGAGGGCCTGAGAAACAGATTTCCAATTTTTTAGGCCTAATTTATTAATTATTTATCATATAAATACACTTTATCTCATACACAAATAACGATGAACATAATAATAATGATGATTAATAAGATAATAATAATAAGAAAAATAATAATAATAAATAACATTAATAATTGAAAGAAAATTAAATTAAAATCAGCTGCTGTGGGACACAGAATCCAAATACTGTAGGAGGCTAATATTACCCTCTCGAAGAAATGATGGATGGAGCAATCCACTTTTCGGTACTTCTTCCTTGGCATTAATTTTCCACCAACATATTTGTGCTTCCTAAAAAGCCTGTTCTCTTTTTAAAAAATCTATCATCCTGTATATTTTGGGATGCGACCCAGCTAACACCAGCTGCAGCTTCCGGTGCCAGCCTTCTATATAATTAGTTGTTCTGGATCCAACTGAATCGCAATGGTTCCACATTTCTGTAACGTGATGTCCCTCCACCCAGTTCTCAATAACATAGTCTGTAAATTTTTTCATCATGTTGTTGAGGGCTGTGTCATCTGTCATTGGGGCTTCTTCTAAATTAAAAAGCCAGGCATCACTCACGTGGTTGACTGGAACAAGTGGAAGGGCTATAGCAGTCGAATCAGGGTCTTAACTTCTTTGATGTCTTGATACAGTTGCTGATGGTGGCAGACTGACTGCTTCACCATAATGAGAAAAAACACCCTTTGAATGTAGCTCTTGCAAAAGTGGTTGCTAAGGCATTCTGGGCCGATGTCTTGTAGTCGTTGAAGATGGTGTTTAGGTCAATGTGTATACCAAAGTCCGCTGCTTTGTGTTTTATAAGATGAAAAAGACGTTGGTGTGTTTGTCGAGTTTTATTCGAAAGATAAGCGTAGATGAGAGGGCACATTTTCCCTTCGACAAAACAATGGATTGTATAGAGTTGGAAGAAGAGAGATGGACACTTCTCGAAGGGTCTGTCACAGAAGATTGTGTTGGCATTGGATAAGAATTGAAGGTTGTAGCTTGTTGCAAATATTAAGATTCTTTCATTCTCACCATCATCTGCAAGAAGGAAGTTGGGGCATGTTGTTGTTTTAGTGTAGGTATCTGGTAGACTCAGGATTGATATGTGCTTCGGTAACTTTGGTCATGTCTTAGCTCAGGCATTGTAAAGTGCTGTTTTGATTAGTTTTGATACTATAAGATGTTGGTATCTTTGAAATAACTTCAGAGTAGCTTAGAAAGCATGAACTTAGGCCCCTGTGAATATTTGAATATGACCGAATTGAATACGGAATTGAATACTTCAACTATTCATGAATCGAATCGAATGCAGTACAGTCACAGTGTTTTGGTCATAATCCACACATGGGCAGTGATGTCCATGTCTGCGTTTACCATGTAATAAAAATCATCAGCAAAATTTTATTTAATGAAGCATTGGGTTGTACCCGGTGTTTCATTAATTAAATTTTTGATAATTATTCCTATTAGTGTTTGAAATCTAATATTATTGAGTCCGTGGAAATATTGCCCACTGTGGAAAGTTTCATCAGTTCTAAACTCTGAAAAATAACAAAAAAAAAAAACTCTGTTAAAATTCAATCATAGGATGAACTGGAACTTTCACATAAGAACACATATTATAATTGTATAGTATACGGTCATGCGAATCTCAAATTTGGGGTAAAATCAAATCTCAAATCGAATCGAATCTCTCGCTCTTCAAGTTGTAGATACAGTGGTACCCTGTTCATTGAATAGCCTCTTTGCCAATGAAAATTATTTCAGTTAGCAGGAGTATTCAGTTAACAGGGATTTTGTCACTTTTCTGTAAATAATATTTTTATTAGCATTTATTCTATTATGTATTGTTTGATGGCGCTCCATGAGCTCTGTCAAACAAGATATAGTAGATTAAATAACTGTATTGGATGTCCTGAGACCAAATAGGTCTATAAACAAAGGATAACTGGGGCGGGTCAGGGTAATTTCTCAACAGGTTACTAGATTTTTTATTCAATTAACAGAAGTTTACTCTGCAGCCTATATTCAATTAACAGGTTAAATTTCTTCTGGAAGTATGGTACAGTACATGGAGAGTGTATTATCACTAAATCACTCACAGAGTGGAGATTCCACCCAAGCAATAATTGCAAATTTGTTGCAAAGCATAACAATCACAGGCAAAGTTTCAGCCAATGGACCTCCAGGTTAAACCGGGAGGTCCATTGACTGAAACATTGCTTATGTTTTTTGTCGATATGTACAAAATTTGAAAGTTATAGCTGGGGTGATAACTCCACTTTGCAGGTGATTTAGTTACAATCCACTCTCCACATGCTGGAAATGGTTTTGTGTTGAGAAATTATATTCAATTAACAGGGTTATTCAGGTAAGAGATATCCAATCAAGTAGGCTCCACTGTATTAATAATTCTTACTACAGTGTGTGTTCTCAGTCTCCACTCAGTTGTTCTGAGCAACCTCCTCTCGTTTATTTTTGGCAAATCAGTCAAAAATGCGAACATTCAAAAACAAATAATTTATAACAAAAGAAGAGTATACATACTTGCAATTTCCTCTTGGTATATAGATGTTATTGGTTTGGAATCACACATGACTGTCTCCTTCAATTCTCTGATGAACACATCTGCTGCAATTTTGCCAATGTCGGATGTATGGTTGTGAGTGCCATTATATGTGGTTATCATGTAATTTATTGTGTTTATGGTAGCTTGGCAGTTCTATTGGCAACAGCACCAGTGAATATTTTGAGGTTTTCTAGTCTTGATGCTGAACTTATGATTGTTGAAAATAAGATATTTCCCTCCTCTGCCATTTTAAATAAAATTTGCATTTACTTGAGCAGTTTGTCATAGTAGAATTTCAAGTGCGAATGAATGAAAGTGCTGATGCTGAGATGTTTTGCTGCTTTACTAAATTTATTGAATATTTTGAATATCAGTTAATAAAGTTCAACTGTTTGGAGCGACTACAAATTTAACCCTTTACCTAACGAATCGCCCACATCTGCCCGCGTAATATGCAAATTCAGTAGTTGAAAAAATATTATTTTTCAAAAAATGTCAAAAAACCCATAGCATGTGACCCCTCATTGGAACGAGCTCATCGAGCTCGTTCCAGCGAGGGGTCACATGATATGGTTTTGTTGAAATTTTCTGAAAAATTTGAAAAAATGATATTTAAAATAATAAATTTTGATATCGTCTGCATTGGGTAAAGGCTTAACATCAACTCAGTCAGTGATGAACTGTCAGCTCTCTGTTTTGATCTATCAGCACATCAGTTAAATCCGGGGCTGAAACTTCAGCTCTCTGGTTTAATACAGACCATAACCTTCGCCCAGGTGTCAATTAAAACTAGTGGGCTTGGTGAACAGAAATAACCCGATCTTTGGTTACATTTTGATGAAATGATTCATTGTGCCAAAATTATGATCATTGTTTTGTATTCTTTAACTTTGGAACTGATTTCAGAAAGATGACTTTGGGGATGAGAAAGTTCATAAATATTGCTTTATTTCAGCAAATTTATGCCCCAAAATACTCAAACTTTATGTATATAAATTTGCATAAAAATGGTCTTGCACACTATTTTGATATAAAGTATTAAAAAATAATATCTGTTATAACATTTCTTCACCCTCAGAACACTCACATCAAAATATTGAAATTTTCAAGTAGCAAATTTTCCCCATAATGCAAGTCCGAATTTAACAATTCAGTCAGTGACAAACACTTTCCACAACTGTCATACAATGATGGAGTGTACTAAACTTATTAGCTATTTAAAAACTTTTTGTTGTGTCATTCCCTGCTGTTGAGTCAGTATTTGAAGTTTGATCATCATGACCATGGCACTGATTGGTGTCCATTGGTTTCGACCAATTGAATGCCATAAAAATTAAAAAGCAAATTAGGGTTGGTACCCTGCCAACCAACAGTGATGTCTTGTTGACAATGAAGGAAATGCGATAATTATGCAGTTAAAAAGTGCTTTAGTTCAATTTTAGTGTAGACTGTTGTTACATGGGAGTTGTGTGATTATTTATTTATTTATCTATTGGTGTTTAAGGTCACATATTTCTGCACAATGGTTAATTATGACCATGACAGTTTTACAGGTGGAGAAAGCCATAGTACCTGGAGAGAACCACCGAGCAACGGCGAGCAACTGTCAGCTCCCCAACATACTAACCCCTCACAAGCAGGGTTAGCATTGGTTGAAGACAGGTGCACCATCGACATGCAGTACGCCTTAGTACACAACACCACCATGCCCCCACATGGGCAATGGGGGTGAAGTGTTTTGCCCAAGGACACAATGCGGTTGCCGCAGGTGGGATTCGAACCGAGGACCTCTCGGCTTGTAGCCTGCACCTCTACCTACTGAGCCACCGTGCCCCCAGTTGAGTGATAAATACAGAACTGCACATGCATTTGAATGTATGGGCAGTTCTGTATATTTATTTTAGTTACAGGATGATAACTTGAGTTTCGATTTTGCTTCAGATTTGGTATGTTGTTTTACCAAAAGAAATGACTCTGACTGACTATTCACGTGGGTTAGAGATGGCTAACCAAACACTCAGCTATGTGAAAATTCTTGGGTAACTGCTTTTTTTAACATTAACAAGTATTCATATATTGCTTAGAACTGAAATATATATATAGCCTCTCACAGCTAAATATCTAATATCTAAATATCTATCAAGACATAAGAAAGGCTGCTTAACTGGTAGAGTGCTAGAAGCCCATATTTGGGCTTTATTCCAAACAGGAGGTACCTAAAGTTAAAGGCTTCATATTCTGTGGATGTCCTTCATACTATCTTGTATGAAAAATTAATTCATTTCCATCGATTTGCATCCACCAGCTGTAATCTTCTGGCATCTCATCCTCCTCTTCTCACCCCTTAATCCTCAAATACATTCTACCTCCCCCTGAATTACATTATCCCTCTATCCAAGGAATCCTCTGCTTGAGCCCTCGTAATATACAAATTCAGCAGTTGAAAAAATAATATTTTTATACTGTTGAAACTTTAGAAAGTTAAAAAATTTATAGTAATTTATATATTTTTTATACTTACCAATGACCCAGACATAGCTGGTGCTAACTCTTAAAATATAGGGCCAAACACAAATTTTGCCCCCCAATCCCCAAAATTTGCATCTAAAACCAAAGAAAACATGTCCTGAAAGGCCCTCCACACTTCGCCCCTACTGCGCATGTGCAGTGTCAAGGACGTTCCGAAATTGGCGCCATTAATCATTTCTAAGTTTGGCCCTTCATCAGTTAACATCTGACTGATCTTTGTGCTTATAAATCTCAGTTTAAATGATGCCAGACACATAAATATTAGTGAAATGGTGATTCTAAGGAGGATAGAGAAGGAGGAGAGGAAAAATATGTGTGACAGAATATTATCAGGGCTGTAACTTAAAATTTTTTAATGAAATTATGTTAAGTTACCTATTTTCGAGGCAGCAGCCATTTTGTTGTCATTCTGTTTATTTAGTTACACTGTTTTTTAAGTGTTTTCCTCTCTCCCTGTCCTTTAAGTCCCCCCTTGCTATTCTCCCATGCTTTTGGCATAGTTTTTGTAATTATTATTACTAAATTTTCTTGGGAGTTTTAGCTGAATAACAGAATGAATTCTGTTCTTTTCCCCATGTTTACGTCTTCACCTACGGGTGGTTAGGCGTTGTGTTCTGCATCTACCATCTGATGTTCTGCAGTTTCTTCCCTGGAAGTCTCTGTTGTGCATCAGATGGTGTATTTTTGGTAACTGATTTCGGGCCTGGGTGCCTGGAGTCTTATTTTAGTGTTTTTACACTCATTGTTTACATTTACAACAGCCCTCTGTGTGAGGGGGGGATTTCTGGAAAATAATATCTTGATGTTATTTTAATCATAACTAGATACATTATTATTGTTCGTAAGTGTTGAATAAATTGTTTAAAATATTTTTAAAATTTTTGTCCACACTTAGGCTTGGGATCCATTGGGGCTCAACGTTACTTTTCAGAAACTTGGGCTGTTCTGAAAAAATATTTTTTCAAAATATTTTGATTTCAATTATTTTTTCTATATTAATGGATCATATTATTATTATGTATTTTGATTGCCAGGGGTTAGTGCGAGTACCAGGACTTGTTTTCTTTTCACATTGAAAGGACATTGATCAATTGTATTAAGAAGAAGTCTTCCTCTGACTTTATAATCATTATACCCCCGCTTCGAAGAAGTGGGGGCTATATAGGAATCGCCCTGTACGTCCGTACGTCCGTCCGTCCGTCCGTCTGTCCGTCCGTCCGTACGTCCGTCCGTACGTCTTTCCGGACATGAAATTCTTGTGTGCGCAACTCCTCCTACATTTATGAATCAATTTGGACAAAACTTTTCAGACATCATCACTACTAAGTGAACATGCGCATATTCCAAGATTTTTGATCTGCGACAATTTTAACCAGGTTTTCTCCCTTTGACTTAGATTTATTGTGTCTTTCCATCCGAACAAATTCTTGTGTGCGCAACTCCTCCTACATTAATGAACCGATTTTGATGAAACCTTTCAAACATCATCTCTACTAAGTGAACATGTGCATATTCCAAACTTTTTAATCTGCGACAATTTTAACCAGGTTATCTCTCTTGAACTTTGATTTAATATGGGTTTCTACATGAAATTCTTGTGTGTGCAACTTCTCCTACATTTATCAATCAATTTGGACAAAACTTTTCAGACATCATCACTACTAATTGAACATGCGCATATTCCAAGATTTTTGATCTGTGACAATTTTAACCAGGTTATCTCCCTTTGACTTAGATTTATTATGTTTTTCCGTTCGAACAAATTCTTGTGTGCGCAACTCCTCCTACATTAATGAACCGATTTTGATGAAACCTTTCAAACATCATCTCTACTAAGTGAACATGTGCATATTCCAAACTTTTTGATCTGCGACAATTTTAACCAGGTTATCTCTCTTGAACTTTGATTTAATATGGGTTTCGGCATGAAATTCTTGTGTGCACAGCTCCTCCTACATTTATCAATCAATTTGGACGAAAGTTTACAGACATCATCACTACTAAGTGAACATGCGCATATTCCCAAATTTTTGGGCTGTGGCAATTTTAACTAGGTTATCTCCCTTTAACTTAGATTTATTATGGGTTTCTACATGAAATTCTTGTGCGTGCAACTCCTCCTACATTTATCAATCAATTTGGACAAAACTTTTCAGACATCATCACTACTAAGTGAACATGCGCATATTCCAAGATTTTTGATCTGCGACAATTTTAACCAGGTTTTCTCCCTTTGACTTAGATTTATTGTGTCTTTCCATCCGAACAAATTCTTGTGTGCGCAACTCCTCCTACATTAATGAACCGATTTTGATGAAACCTTTCAAACATCATCTCTACTAAGTGAACATGTGCATATTCCAAACTTTTTAATCTGCGACAATTTTAACCAGGTTATCTCTCTTGAACTTTGATTTAATATGGGTTTCTACATGAAATTCTTGTGTGCGCAACTCCTCCTACATTTATCAATCAATTTGGACAAAACTTTTCAGACATCATCACTACTAATTGAACATGCGCATATTCCAAGATTTTTGATCTGTGACAATTTTAACCAGGTTATCTCCCTTTGACTTAGATTTATTATGTTTTTCCGTTCAAACAAATTCTTGTGTGCGCAACTCCTCCTACATTAATGAACCGATTTTGATGAACCCTTTCAAACATCATCTCTACTAAGTGAACATGTGCATATTCCAAACTTTTTGATCTGCGACAATTTTAACCAGGTTATCTCTCTTGAACTTTGATTTAATATGGGTTTCTACATGAAATTCTTGTGTGCGCAACTCCTCCTACATTTATCAATCAATTTGGACGAAAGTTTACAGACATCATCACTACTAAGTGAACATGCGCATATTCCAAAATTTTTGAGCTGTGGCAATTTTAACTAGGTTATCTCCCTTTAACTTAGATTTATTATGGGTTTCTACATGAAATTCTTGTGCGTGCAACTCCTCCTACATTTATCAATCAATTTGGACAAAACTTTTCAGACATCATCACTACTAAGTGAATATGTGCATATTCCAAGATTTTTGATCTGCGACAATTTTAACCAGGTTATCTCCCTTTGACTTAGATTTATTATGTATTTCCGTTCGAACAAATTCTTGTGTGCGCAACTCCTCCTACATTAATGAACCGATTTTGATGAAACCTTTCAAACATCATCTCTACTAAGTGAACATGTGCATATTCCAAACTTTTTGATCTGCGACAATTTTAACCAGGTTATCTCTCTTGAACTTTGATTTAATATGGGTTTCTGCATGAAATTCTTGTGTGCGCAACTCCTCCTACATTTATCAATCAATTTGGACAAAAGTTTACAGACATCATCACTACTAAGTAAACATGCGCATATTCCAAAATTTTTGAGCTGTGGCAATTTTAACTAGGTTATCTCCCTTTAACCTAGATTTATTATGGGTTTCTACATGAAATTCTTGTGCGTGCAACTCCTCCTACATTTATCAATCAATTTTGACGAAACCTTTCAAACATTATCACAACTAAGTGAACATACGCATATTCCCAAATTTTTGATCTGCGACAATTTTAACCAGGTTATCTCCCTTTAACTTGGATTTATTATGGGTTTTCAAATGGGATTCTTGTGTGTGCAACTCCTCCTACATTAATGAACCGATTTTGCATACATGTTGCACATTGTAAATGTGTTTTTCCAAATGTAAACCATATATGTGTGGGCTCTTTAAGTATTCAGTGCTGTTCTGTGGAAGGCCACATGCAAATACAAATTTCAACAACAAAAAATGATCTTTATGTATACATTTCCTTATGGCCTTCGCCTACATGATCAGAAGTGCATTCCTCTAAAAACCCAAAGCGGGGGTATTAATCACCTTCAGTGATAGTTCTAGTTCTATATGTGGTCAGTGTACTCGCATTAACTCCTGTTCTGTATCGTATGATTTCGATGACAATATGGGAAGCGTATGTCACGGTATATTATTGGGGATTTGGACACTCCGGTCCTTTCCCCGCAGGGTCACTCTACTTTATCAATTTCTATTTCAGACGATCAAGATTAGGGTGATGTATCTGTGATGTCTTCCAACAGTGTGCCTCTGTCATCACAATTAATGAAGGGCTAGCGGAAAAGTGCTCATGTAAATACGCCAATTGCCTAAGAGGACCCTAGTAGGTTCGACGGCCTTTGACGTCCGCTAGCTCGCCCGGTGTAGCGTCCATTCACTGAATGGTTCGGCAGCCGGGTTCATCCGTTGCGGTCTAGAAGGAATTTTGGGGTGATGCGAGCACTATAAATTAACCTAATGCACACCCAGTGACGGCGGATCAGAGGGAGAACGGAGGAAGCCTTTTAGTCCGGTTCATAGCTCGTTCCGGTCCATCCGGACGGCAAGCGAGAGAGGCCCCTCTCTCGTTCAACAACATCTGGCCCCAGATGTTGTGGTACAAAATGTGTCGCAAGCGGAGCATACGTCCGTCACTCGGGACGCTCCGTTGTATAGGCAGTCCGCGGAGACTGCTAAGGCTTCCTCTTCTCGTCAGCGCACACGACCGCACCTTGCCTGCATGACCGCCGATATATTACCAGTTTGCCGATAAAAGATTCTTCGGCGACCAGGTCACACCATCCGGTAGCCAGGGACACGAGGCCTGCAGACTCCAGACGTTCGCATAGGAAGTGTGCGGGAGTCAACGTTCACGGAGCTTCCGGCGGCAATGCATCGTAAGACCGCTACTGCACAGGCCTCAGGAACGGACGTGCTTTCCTTAATAGCACAGTTTATCGCAGCATCCCAGCATCAACTGAATCTGTCGCATATATTTTATCCGACGATGCTGGGGCGGGACGCTCCGCGGAAGTGGGTACGGACATCCGAAAGTTTCATCCGGTCCGACGGGATACCGAAAGGGATTTGGAGGATTTCGAGCTTTCCCTTTCGGAACAACATATGCTGTTGTGTATGTCATCTGACTTGGTCTTCTACAGCTTCTTTCGTCGGACCAGAATGCTGCGATGCCGGATAAGAAACTGATAGCGTCGGTGGACTTAGAAATTTTTGGTTCGGTTCAGGGACATCGTCCCTCAGTTCCGACATAGTCCAATAATGTCACACAAACTTTCGAATTATTGCACGACGCTATATATATTATTATTTTATGCTTGCTATAACCAAGCATTTCTGGTTTCTTGTTCGCAGAGTTATGGAGATGTCTTTCATAAGTGTGCCTCTGTCGTCATAGTTAATGAAGAGCTAGCGGCAATAAGTGCTCATGGAATATGTCTATCGCCTACGGAGTGACATTCGCTAGCTCACCCGGTGTAGCGTACATTCATCGAATGGTTCGGCTGCCGGGTTCGTCCGTTGCGGTCTAGGAAGGAGATTTGGGTGATGCGAGCACTTTAATTACTTTAGTACTCACCCAGTGACGGCAGATTGAGGACAGATCGGAGGAAGCCTGTTAGTCCGGTTCCTGGCTTGTCCAGGTCCGTCCGGGCTGTGAGCGAGAGAGGTCCCTCTCTCGTCCAACAACATAGGGGACCGCATGTTGTGGTTCAGATATTTTACATTCGGAGCATATGTCCGTCAGTCGGGACGCTCCGTTATATTGACAGTCCGAGAGACTGTCCTTAATGCTTCCTCATCCTCACAGCAGGGCACACGACCGCACATTGGCTACGTGACCTCGAGTGTCCGATCAGTTTTGTCATTCAGTGATTCCACGGCGAATAGGTCACGCCATCCGGTAGCCAAGGGACACGAGGCCTATACACTCCGTTCGCTCGCATATTGGTAGTATGCACGGGGTAACGATCACGGAGCTTCCCGCGGCAATGCATCGTAAGACCGCTTCTCCTCAGGCCTCAGTGACGGACGTGCTATCCGAGTTAGCACAGTTGTTTCGCAGCATCCCAGCAATTGACAGTTTCTCGGTCGAATCAGGAATTATCCGACGGCGCTGGGTCGGTGCGGTCCGCGGTTGCATCAGCTACGGATGACCGAACGCTTTATAGGGTCCGACAGGATGGCGAAAGGGATTCGAAAGATTTGAGTTTTCCCTTTAGTAGTATCGGAAGCTGCCTTTCATATCTTCTGGCATTATCTTCCAGTGATTGTTATTTCGGACTTCATTGCTGCGATCTTGGATAAGAGACTTATAGCGTCATTGGACTCGGATTTTTCGATCGGTTCAGGGACATTGTCCCTGACTTACCGACGCAGTCCAATATTGTCATTACAACATGTGTTTTATTTTTCGACGCTATATATATATATATATATACAAGCCTGCTACCAAGCATAATAGTTTAGTTTCTTGTCCGCGTTGCTCATTTCTGCCATTTTATCTTTTATACGAATAGTTTATTTTGGCAGAGCAGGGCATACCGAGAGTTCTTATGCATCTAGACGGTGTGGTTAAAGACTGCATATATTCTTTTTCGCCGTTTATGTCTTTTCCAATTTCAATGTTGGAAACGACATGATGTATAATTGACTTAACTTAGACGCTTTATCATACGTAATCCGCCTTACTGAGGCATTATCATTACGTCTTCAAGAAAAGATTTACGGGATATTATTCTCAATGTAATTTCTTTTGAGGGCAGTAGTTTGTTCACGTATAACTCCGCCCTTCAGTGGCTGATTGGAGTTGGTTAGACGTGACACAGCCCTAGCTACATCCACACGCGTGGATAGTAAGGTTAAGAACTCTCTCAGAGTCGCTTCGTTCTCGGAGGAGCTTCTCTTCGACGGCAACTTTTCGGCAATCCATGATTTGCTCGATTTACACGTTCTCTTGTCTATCTAGTGTTACAAGAGATTCAGACTGGGGCAAACATTCGGTGGTTGACTCAGAGAGTGCCACCGCAGTTGCCGGACCCGAGTGTGGCTGTTATGACGGTTGCCAGTCAAACAGATTGGGATATAATACTGATCCCTACGGATTCGAAGTGCCAGGGTCTTTGGGTTCCGCAGTCTCTTAGCAATCAGTTTTCTTCCGCGGAATAATGTTTTTTAGGCTTGCTTTATGTCATTGCATGAACATTATTCAGAAACGCATGCCCAAATCCTGTCCTTTAATTCGACAGTAGTGGCGTATCTCCGGAACCAGGGAGGCACTCTTTCGTTTCCGTTATTCAATTTAATGGAAAGAATCCGTCTGTTGGTTATAGTACACCAAGTTCTGTTTTGGTCCGTCATATTCCGGGTAGTCTGATTGTTTTACCGGACTCCCGTTCTCTTACGGGTCGCTTATTGCTGTCAGAATGGACTCTCAACAAACAAGTATTCAATCAGATTTGCTATCTATGGGAGCGCCCAATGATGATTTATTTACGACACAGTTTGCTAATCATTTGCAGACGTATGTGTTGGCTTGTCCAGATCTCTGAGCTAATGTTGTTAACGCTCTATTGATCTATAGGACGGGATGATAGGATACGCGTATCCTCCGGCGCTGTTGTTTCAGCAGGTATTGCTAAGATAAACAACCACAATACATTTCTGTTGATAGCATCTCTATCTTCACAGAGATCATGGGTAATTTACTCTCTTGTCTACTGTGGGTCTTAACGTGAAATCTTCCTCTATGTGAGGATCTTTTTTCACTGGGTAAATCGTGTCATCTTTATCACAACCCGCAAGGTCGCAACCTTCATGTATTCCGTTGTGTGGTCCGTATTGCATTGTATGCACTGTACTGGACGAGCTTTGGACGTGATTTCTTACTATAGGAGATCCTCTTCTTCGCTATTCTGTGCGGCTAAAGTGGAGGCTCCTCCGTCGTGGTGTAGGGATCATTATGTTCATATTGTTGATCCCTCCATACTACTCATTGCAATTTTTTAGTATACTTGTTTCACAAGATCTACTGCAGCCTGTTATTATTTAGGTTATAGGTTTATGTTACCTCATACCTATGCACTCTGCGATAGTTTACAATTGAGTCTTTTGTCTCTTTATCTAAGTCAGTTAGTAACTTTTTGATAAATAGACTTAGAATCTTTAGATTAAATTCCTATATGGATTTTAACTTCGGTTCTTATTTAGCTAAGTAATCATTTGAGCCTCTGGAAACAGTAGTTTTCAAATTCTGACCTTTTAGACAGTAATTCTGTTGGTTTCTCTTTTACTGTAGTGTCAGTGAGTTTCATGCACTATCGATGGATGATTTTCACTTTCGTAGTTTCGGAATCACTACTTCCGTTACTATTTAGGTTGGATTTTTGCATAAGAGTTAGGCTCCTATTATCCGGAACCTATTATTTTAAGGTCCTTCCGTCTTCGTATGGGCATAGGCCTTTACTCTTTCCGGGTACAGTTTATGTATTTATAAACAGATATCTGTTTATTACTATGGGCGTAAGCTTCTTCTGTCTTTGATGCCTAGTAGAAGGACGTTACGCTCCATTTTATTGTTAATGGATTCTATTTACTATCGGTACTGCTTATGGTTGACTTAGCAGTTGTGCTTAAGATTTCGGCTCATGAAGTAAGAGCTCTTCTACTTCTTGGGCTTACATTAATAGTGTCGCTATTATAGATTTTTGAAGGCCGCTCATTGCGCTCATCCATCCACATTCATGAATTTTATCTCAGAAATATCGAGTCCATTTCTGGAGGCCTCTATTGTTAGGTCTATTATCTACTGCTCAGAATGTCATTCACTTAACAGTTGCTACTATAGCTAGGTAGGCTGTCTGTTTCGGCAGTGTCTCCGTTCTGCTGCCCTCTTCGCTCTGGGCTATTTGACCCAGGGCAAGAAAAAGGGGGGGGGGGGGGGAGGGTGTTCCCTTGGGTCACCTGTTTTACTATGAAAACAAGGGGATACGTCCTCCGGAGTTAGTTATTCTGAGCTGTTATTGGGATGGTTGTTTAGTGAGAAGTTTAGGTTTTTAAAATTCATTCAAGTCTTAGTTTTTAAAGTATAGCTTTTGAATATTGCATATGTCAACGGACATGATTATGCAATCCTCAGACACTTTTAGGAGTATAAGAGTCTCTATTCTATAGACTTACTTTATTTATTAGCTTACTTTAAAAATTATTAGTATAAGGATTATATTGGATATTAATAGAGTACATGGATGTATGAAGCTCAATTTTGGAAGGTGTTGTATCTTTCTAATTTATCATAAATAAGAAAGATACATGTAAGGCCTATTACTTCTTTTTCCCTACAGGGGATGACTCTATTTTATTTTATTGAGCGTATTCCATTTTGCTCTATGTCCTTGGCCCTCCAGCCTTTTTACTATTCAGCTATGTCTGGGTCATTGGTACAGTATAAAAATGTTAAAAAATTTATAGTAATTTATATATTTTTTATACTTACCAATGACCCAGACGGGGATGGCCCTCCCAGGAGTTGGGAACTCTTGCCTCCCCGCTGAGTACATAGCGCTTACCAGGCACTGGTTATTAGAATGATTAATGGCGCCAATTTCGGAACGTCCTTGACCCTGCGCATGCGCAGTAGGGGCGAAGTGTGGAGGGCCTTTCAGGACATGTTTTCTTTGGTTTTAGATGCACATTTTGGGGATTGGGGGGCAAAATTTGTGTTTGGCCCTATATTTTAAGAGTTAGCACCAGCTATGTCTGGGTCATTGGTAAGTATAAAAAATATATAAATTACTATAAATTTTTTAACTTTCTAAAGTTTCAACAAAACTATATTATGTGACCCCTCATTGGAACAAGCTCGTTGAGCTCGTTCCAATGAGGGCTCACATGATATAGTTTTGTTGAAATCTTTGGTTAAAACCTGATAAACTAATTTTGAAAATAAATTTTGATGTCGTCTGCATTGGGTAAAGGTTTTCCGAACTGCATCATCAAGGCATGCTAATTTGTTCTGACTGTGATGCCTCGAGTTTCGATTGTGGTACTTGTGTTCATATATCTGCACAGTTTTCAATGTACCGGTATACCGCGGTATTTTTTTCAATACCGATACCGGTATTCAGTTTTGAATATCGTGCAGCCCTAGGCCCTACTTGGACTTGAAATACACAGGTTTCCGGAAGATAACTTGAGTGTGATTGGCTTCATATTTGTTATGGGGTTTTATCAAAAGAAAATACAGGGATGGCTTCAAGTTTGCTAGAGTTATGTCCCTTTTTGGACTTAATATATGCTAAGTATTGTGGTTTCTGGGTCATAACTTGAGTTTAGATTCTTTGTTGGCTTCAACTTTGGTTTGTTGTTTTAGGAAGAGTACATGTAGGTCCAGTTTGAATTGAGGTTAGTTGACTAACTTTTGCTGGAGTTATGGACGTTCTTGGACTTAAACTATGCTGACCCCTTTTGACTTTTAAATTCATTTCAACTGCAAGAAAACACAGGCCAAGCCTGAATGTTTAGCCAGTCTGGTACATTTTTCCTGATTTATTTAAAAGTAAACATCCCTAGAAGACCCTGTTTTGGGGAACATATTTGAAACATTTTGTGACATCCTGAGAAATTTTACAAATTTGAACTACAAAAGTCATGGGTTTGTGTTATGTCTGCAACTAATTCCCCACCCCCCTCCTTTCTACACCCCAGCCAACAACCTCATATAATCCCTCTTGCAATTTCAAACCTCAGGTCATATGTTGAATGCTATCATCCACTGATATACACTTCCAAAAAGCTTGTGACCTCTTAACTGCTGGAAACCCATATTTGGGGTTTAATCTGTCTTGGACGTACCGTAACTTAAAGGCTTCATATTCTGTGGTTTCACTTCATATTATTATACCCCCACTCTCGAATAGAATGGGGGTATACTGGATTACATGAGTGCATCTGTCCATCTGCAGAAGTATCTTACCAGTGAGTGGATGGATTTCAATGAAATTTTATATGAGGGATCCTTATGACAAGCCACGCCTGCACATGCTATAGAAAAGTCGGCCACATTATATCGACAGAGTTACAGTCCTTACTTTGTTTCTAATTCATTGGCCCAGTACTGCAATGGGGGTATAAATTACCTTCAGCAACAGCTTTTGTTTTTGAATTGAACTAATTTTAGTTCATGTCTATTTATACCCCCCACAAAACGAAGCTTAGGAGGTATATAGGAGTCAACTTGTCCGTCAGTCTGTTGTCATCATCAGTCCGTTGCACATGTAAACTTGTGGAGTGAACTACTTCCACAGTTTTAGTCGCATTTTCAGGAAACTTCACAAATATGATCAACTCGATGAAGGGAAGTGTGTGACATAATTTTTTTCCAGATGGGATTCAAGATGGCCGGTTGGCGGCCTTATTGGATTTTGCAAAATACTTGTGGAGCAAACTACTTCTACAGTTTTTGCAGCATTTTCATGAAACTCAATATAAATTGATCAACATGATGAGCAGTGTGTGACATAATTTTTTTCCCGATCGGATTTCAGATGGCCGACTGGAGGCCATATTGGATTTTGCAAAATACTTGTGGAGCGAACGACTTCCACAGTTTTAGTTGCATTTTCATGAAACTTCACTAAAATTATCAACATGAGGAGGAGCACTGCATGACATAGTCTTTTTCCCGAACGGATTCAAGATGGCTGACTGGTGGCCATATTGGATTTTTGTTTTTGCTTATAAAAATTGAATGCCCCTTTTCAGTCACTCACACTAGGTGGTATGCCACAGTGGGGGTATACCGCGTGACAGACCATCTCTATTTGCATTTGTACAATTTATGGGAGAGTGCTTGGGCACTCTCTCACAAATTGTAACAAGGCAAAGACATGTGAAAACATTTTGATGACCAAAAATAACTTGGCACTCTACAGTACAGTCGCCGTGGACTGGTCACTTTCCATGCTTGGGCAATATTTCCACGGACACAATAATATTAGATTCCAAGCACTAATTACAGGAATAATCATCAAAAATTTAATTAATGAAGCACAGGGTATAACCCGGTGCTTCATTACTTAAAATTTTGCTGATGATGATTTGTACTATCTGGTAAACATATGCGTGAACATAACTGCCCACATGTGGATTATGACCAATCCACGTCGACTGCACTGTACTAATAAACAGAATTCACCCATGGCCTGAAATTTCTCTTGCCACTCCTGATGTGTACTATTCGAAACTATATGTTCTATACATGTGATTTTGTGCATTAGTCAAAAGAAAGTTTGTATAGACAATTTTATGGAGTTAACAATTGAGATTTGAATTGCTTGCTCAGGGGAAAGGCTGCTTGAGAGACAATATTATACTTCTTGAATCTTGCCTTTAAGTCATATAATCTTAACATATTATTCTCTGATTTATTTTGTATTTTTAACTATATTTTTATTTTTGTATTAAAAAAAAAAATTTAATAACAGCAAATTCTGTTGCATTGATATATAATTGTGCAAAGTAAGTTTTTAAATATTTTATAACATTTATAATCAATTAAACCATATGTCACATCAATTTTAGTTGACTCTTATTTCTTAAATACACATAGGGGGGATGGGGGAGGAGCATGTCAGGAAAAAAATTGCATACACCTGGGCTGATAATTTGTTTTACTGGACCAATTCCACCGCCCCCCCCCCCTTTTCTACAATTCTTTTTTTGTGACCAATGCCCCAACCCTATGATAACTTAGTGATAAGTCTGCCAGTCAAGCTCAATTGATCTGACACATTGAGTTCAAAGCATTCCAGCCTTTCAAGCTACCTTGTACCATGAAAGATAACTCTATTCAAAAGTTGTCAGTTGTTGTACAATGTGTGTACATGTAATTCCAAAAAATATATTGAAAAATGGATAAAATCACCACTGAAGTGGCCATAAATGTTATGTTATCAAATGAAAAATATGTCTGATTGATAAAAGTTTTCTGTACACAGAGAGTGATGTTTCATGCAGGAGCAGTGGAGCCGGGCAGCATACAGAGAGCTACAGTCCCACTTGCCATACCCCTGGGGAGGGGGTGGGGGTGAACAAAGAACCCTGTGATAGCCAAAAATATTGGAAAAATCTTCATCTTTAAAGTGTATTCTGTATTGAACAGGTTTCTAAATTATAAATATTGGGTCTTCTTTTAGATAAAACTGTCTTCAAAACTTTATTTTATGCAGCATAAACTTTGGGGTGCCCTGGCAATGGTCCTGCCTCACATGACCTCTTCTTTTTCTGGTTTCATTTCACCTATTCCTGTGCCATTTATTCTCAGCAGCTTCGAACACCTTCACTTCAGGTACTCCATGTATTCGGGTCTTCCTATATGAGCAAAGTTCCAGCCAGAGGTCCATTGGCTGAAACATTGCTTGTGTTTTCTGTCCATAGGTACAGAATTTGAAAGTGATACTTTGGTGATAACTCCACTCCATGGAAGATTTAGTTACAATCCATTCTCCATGTACTGCAACTGAGATGAGCCAGCTGAATTGAAGATCATATACCCAAGGCAATAGAATATGAAGTTCATTTCAGGATAGTCCTCCAGAATCTGCAGTCACGATTAGCCATTGTGTAGAAATATGTGACCTTAAACACTAATAAATAAATAACCTCCAGAATCCATTTGCAGAAACCCAGTTATATTATTGCATGAGTAATCTATCCAGGTATATTCCTAAAGATTTTAAGAATATAAAACTATATGCTGCAGAGAAATGAGTATTTCACTATTTGAATGGAACAGAGCATGTATCTGTATAGTGCATGTATGAACTATAACTTTCTCTGCATATTACACCAATAGCATTGGTTACCTCCAGGGGTCAATACTATAAAACTTTTACAGTTGTATGTTCTAAAATTGTATTTTTATAGTTTATAGTTATGACTTTAAGTGGGTTAAAATGAACCATTAGCATTTTCAAGGATCTGGCAATTTGCCAGTTGGCAAATTGCCATATCTTTTAAAATGCTAATGATTCATTTTAGTCAGTTATATTAATACTAGAAAATACAATTGTAAACATTTTATAGCATTGGCTCCAGATTGGAGTTATTTGTTTTGTTATTAGTTCTTTATTAGTTCATCAATATAGGTAACTATAAATCTTTTAAGCTTTGTGTTTTGTTCATACTGATATGTCTGAAGCATGTCTGAATATGCTTTGGGGGGTTCAAGCCTTTTAGTAAATCTGGTAGTTGCTTGATATTTCATATCACTTGATTGGCCTGAGACTTGATCCAGCAACCCCCCCCCCCCCCCCCTCCTCTTCCGTCATCCTCTCCATACTTGTATTGAAGTGTTTGCAGATTAATTACAGACCATAGAAGTGATTTATTAGCATTCATTGAAGACATTTTAAAACCTCTTGGAGAATAAATTTGCACACACCCGTTTCCTCATTTTTTCATGTTTTGAACAATCCACTCGCCCACCTCAGTCTAAGGAAATTTGTATACATGACTCGCCCCTGAAATTTGAGGAATATTTTAGTAATGTTTCTGTATGAACTGTTGTTACATCACACATGACTATAATGATCATGTACCCGATAAGTATAGAATGTTATGACAGTGTGTTTACTGTATTAGTCTTCCAATGAGGGGCCATAAGATGTGTTGTTGTAGCAAATATAATTTGAAGTCTATAAAAAAAATTTGTGCTCCTCATGCAATACAGTGGCACCCTGTTAATTTAATAGCCCCTTTGCCAGTGAAAATTATTCAAGTAACAGGGATTGTGTCACTTTCCTGTATTCTGCAGATAAACTTAGCATTTATTCTATTATATCTTGTTTGCCAGAGCTCCATGACCGCTATCAAACAAGATATAATAGACTAAATGCCTGTATTGGATGTACTGAGGCCAAAAAGGTCTATAAACAAAGAAAAACTGGGGAGAGTCAGGATAATTTCTCAATAGGTTACAAGATTTTGTATTCAATTAACAGACCCTTTTTGTCTAAGAATGACTCAATTTTGTCCGGATTTTTTCTGAGATGTTTATGGGTCAGTCCCTTGAAACTTGGCGTGGATGTTCACTACCATGGGGACCTGTGCACCAGCAATTATAGTTTTGATCAGACTTTTTTGCCCGAGTTATGCCCCGTTTCGTCTTAGAATAATTAATTTTGTCCAGAGATTTTCTCGGATGTTTATAGGTCAATTCCTTTGAAACTTGGTGTGGATGTTCACTACCATGGGAAAAAGTGCACCAGCAATTATAGTTTTGATCAGACTTTTTGCCAGAGTTATGCCCCGTTTCGTCTTAGAATAATTAATTTTGTCCAGAGATTTTATGGGATGTTTATGGGTCAATTCCTTTCAAACTCTGTATGGATGTTTACTACCATGGGAACCTGTGCACCTGCGATTATAGTTTTGATCGGACTTTTTTTTACCGGAGTTCTGTCCCTCTTCGTTTTTAGCTTAACTTGACATAGTCAAGATAAGCTATTGCCATCACGCGTGCGGAAGTCTGTTAGTCTGTGACGTCTGTTCACATTTTCCTTTAGCACGGGCTACACCCCGCAGTTCTTGTCTGATCGTCACGAAATTTCATAAGCAGGTTTGGGGTCATGTCTAGATGAGAACGTCCCCTTTTGGTCGCGATCGGGCAACCGGTATGGCTGCCCGAGCCCAAAACCCGAAAACCATTAGCACAGTTTACAGGTCGTATTTATGAAGGGATTTTATTGTAACTTGGTAGGATGCCTCTGTATAATGCCTAGATGAGAACATCCCCTTTTGGGCATGATCTATCAACTGCGATGGCTGCCCAAGCCCGAAACCCAAAATCTTTTAGCACAGTCTGCAGGTCATGTTTAATGTGGAGGGATATCATTGTAACTTGGTAGGATGACTCCTGATGATGTCTAGATGAGAATTTCCCCATTTGGGCATGATTTGCCAACCGTGACGACTGCCCGAGCCCAAAACCCGAAAACCTTTACCACAGTCTACAGATCATATTTATTGAGGAATTTCATTGTAACTTGGTGGGTTGACTTCATATAATGTCTAGATGAGAAAGTCCCCTTTTGGACGTGATTGGGCAACTGTGACGGCTACAGGGGCCCGAAGCCCGAAAACCTTTAGCACAGTCTAGAGGTCATATGTATGAAGGGATTTCATTGTAACTTGGTAGGATGACTCCAAATGATGTCTAAATGAGAACGTCCCATTTTGATTGCAATCATGCAGCCTTGATGGGTGCCCGAGCCCAAAAACCTTTAGCATAGGCAAAAGGTCATATTTATGGAAGGATTTCATTGTAACCTGTTAGGTTGACTCCATATAATGCCTAGATGATGACATCCCCTTTTGGTCGTGATTGGTCAGTTGTGATGGCTACAAGTGCTCGAAGCCCGAAAACTTTGAGCACAGTCTACAGGTCATATTTATGAAGGGATTTCATTGTAACTTCTTAGGATCACTCCAGATGATGCCAGATGAGATTGTCCCCTTTGGTTGCGATCATTCAACCATGATGGCTGCCCGAGCCCGAAGCCCGAAAACCTTCAGCACAGTCTACAGGTCATATTTATGAAGGGATTTCATTGTAACTTGGTAGGTTGACTTCATATAATGTCTAGATGAGAACGTCCCCTTTTGGACATGATTGGGCAACTTTGACGGCTAAAGGTGCCCGAAGCCCGAAAACCTTTAGCACTGTCTACAGGTCATATTTATGAAGGGATTTCATTGTAACTTGGTAGGATGACTCCAAATAATGTCTAGATGAGAACGTCTCATTTTGGCCGTGATCATTCAGCCTAGATGGGTGCCCGAGCCCAAAAACCTTTAGCATAGGCAAAAGGTTATATTTATAGAAGGATTCCATTGTAACCTGTTAGGTTGACTCCATATAATGCCTAGATGATGACATCCCCTTTTGGTCGTGATTGGTCAGTTGTGATGGCTACAAGTGCCCGAAGCCCGAAAACCTTGAGCACAGTCTACAGGTCATATTTATGAAGGTATTTCATTGTAACTTTTTAGGATCACTTCAGATGATGCCAGATGAGATTGTCCCCTTTGGTTGCGCTCATTCAACCATGATGGCTGACCAAGCCCGAAGCCCAAAAACCTTTAGCACAGTCTACAGGTCATATTTATGAAGGGATTTCATTGTAACTTGGTAGGTTGACTTCATATAATGTCTAGATGAGAACGTCCCCTTTTGGACATGATTGGGCAACATTGACGGCTACAGGTGCTCGAAACCCGAAAACCTTTAGCACTGTCTACAGGTCATATTTATGAAGGGGTTTCATTGTAACTTGTTAGAATGACTCCACATAATGTCTAGATGAGAACATCCAATTTTGGCCGTGATCATTCAGCCTTGATGGGTGCCCGAGCCCAAAAACCTTTAGCATAGGCAAAAGGTTATATTTATAGAAGGATTTCATTGTAACCTGTTAGGTTGACTCCATATAATGCCTAGATGATGACATCCCCGTTTGGTCGTGATTGGTCAACTGTGATGGCTACAGGTGCCCGAGCCCGAAAACCTTGAGCACAGTCTACAGGTCATATTTATGAAGGGATTTCATTGTAACTTCACAGGATCACTCCAGATGATGCCCAGATGAGATTGTCCCCACCTTGGTTGCGATCATTCAACCATGATGGCTGCCCGAGCCCGAAGCCCGAAAACCTTTAGTAGCACAGTCTACAGGTCATATTTATGAAGGGATTTCATTGTAACTTGGTAGGTTGACTTCATATAATGTCTAGATGAGAACTCCCCCTTTTGGACACGATTGGGCAACTGTGACGGCTTCAGGGGCCCCAAAGCCCGAAAACCTTTAGAACAGTCTACAGGTCATAATTATGAAGGGATTTCATTGTAGCTTGGTAGGATGACTTCAAGTAGTGTCCAGATGAGAACGTCCCCTTTTGGTCACGATCATTCAGCCTTAATGGCTGCCCGAGCCCAAAAACCTTTAGCATGTCTGCAGGTCGTATTTATGGAAGGATTTCATTGTAACTTGTTAGGTTGACTCCATATAATGCGTAAATGATGACATCCCCTTTTGGTCGTAGTTGGTCAACTGTGATAGCTACAGGTGCCTGAAGCCCGAAAATCTTGAGCACAGTCTACAGGTCATATTTATGAAGGGATGTCACTGTAACTTCATAGGATCACTCCAGATGATATCCAGATGAGAATGTCCCCTTTTGGTTGCGATCATTCAACCATGATGGCTGCCCAATCCTAAAGCCCGAAAACCTTTAGCACAGTCTTCAGATCATATTTATGAAGGGATTTCATTGTAACTTGGTAGGATGACTTCATGTAATGTCTAGATGAGAACAGCCCCTTTTGGACACCATTAGGCAACTGTGTTGGCAACAGGGGCCCAAAGCCTGAAAATCTTTAGCACAGTCTACAGGTGATATTTATGAAGGGATTTCATTGTACCTTGGTAGGATGACTCTAAATAATGTCAAGATGAGAATGTCCCCTTTTGGTCGCGATCATTCAGCCTTGATGGCTGCCCGAACCCAAAACCCCAAAACCTGTAGCATAGTCTATTGGTCATATTTATGGAAGGACTTCATTGTAACCCGTAAGTTTGACTACATATAATGCCTAGATGATGACACCCCCTTTTGGTCGTGATTGGTCAACTGTGACGGCTTCAGGGGCCGAAGCCCAAAAACCTTGAGCACAGTCTACAGGTCATATTTATGAAGGGATTTCATTGTAACTTTGTAGGATCACTCCAGATGATGCCCAGATGAGAATGTCCCCTTTTGGCTGCGATCATTCAACCATGATGGCTGCCAGAGCCCAAAGCCCCAAAACCTTTAGCACAGTCTACAGGTCATATTTATTAAGGGTTTTAATTGTAACTTGGTAGGACTTCATATAATGTCTAGATGAGAACGTCCCCTTTGGACGCAATTGGGAAACTGACGGCTACAGGGGCCCGAAGCCCGAAAACCTTTAGCACAGTCTACAGGCCATATTTATGAAGGGGTTTTAATGTAACTTGGTAGGATGACTCGTTTTGGAATAATTGCACTGTAACTTGGTAACTTTTGTTGATATACGTTAACTATGAGGGCCACATACATTAACTGTGAGGTCATATTAACCCATCCCTCAACTCTCTTTAGTACAGTGTACACCTCATATTATTTTTATCATAAACATAGCATACAGGGAACAAAAATGAACATATTCCCAATTATCACAATTCTTGTCTTATTTCATAATCCTTTCATAAACATTGAATATTATCCTTTTCAACAAACACAACACACAAGTTAAGCTACAGTGTCATTGACACTTTCATTAGAATAATCATAGCAGAGGGGCCGGCAGGGGGTATGGACAGGCCCGTCTTGGGCAGTCACACCTCTAGTTAGTGCTGGCTTAATGCAGCTTTATAAAGTATTTATGATCATGCCTGAAGTATATCATTCAAATCATTTAGATAGTGTATACTCTTTTTATGCCCCCGAGAACCTCTCGGGGCATTATGTTTTCACCATGTCCCTCCAGCGTCCGTCGTCCATCCGTTAACTTTTGGTTTCTGTCAAATAAATAAAGAACCGCTTATTTGATCAAATTATAATTTTATGGGTAACTGGTGGATGACAAGACAATGCTTCCTTTCGATTTTGGTCCAGCTAGCCAATTCAATATGGCAGCCATATTGAAGTTGGTTTCCATCCAATAACTCGTGAATGCTGACTTGAACCATTTTAGCTTAACTTGACAAAGTCAAGATAAGCTATTGCCATCACGCGTGCGGAAATCTGTTTGTCTGTGAATCTGTGAGTCTGTTCACATTTTCCTTTAGCACAGGCTACACCCCGTAGTTCTTGTCTGATCGTCACGAAATTTCATATGCAGGTTTGGGGGCATGTCTAGATGAGAACGTCCCCTTTCGGTATGGCCGCCCGAGCCCAAAACCCGAAAACCATTAGCACAGTCTACAGGTCGTATTTATGAAGGGATTTCATTGTAACTTGGTAGGATGCCTCTGTATAATTCCTAGATGAGGACGTCCCATTTTGATCGCGATCATTCAGCCTTGATGGCTGCCCGAGCCCAAAAACTTTTAGCACAGTCTGCAGGTCATGTTTAATATGGAGGGGTTTCATTGTAACTTGGTAGGATGACTCCGTATGATGTCTGGATGAGAATTTCCCCATTTGAGCGTGATCTGTCAACCGTGACGACTGCCCGAGCCCAAAACCCGAAAATCTTTCAGCCTGTTGCTAATCACCCCATACTGTGTTTCTGTGGCTTACAATTACCCACGGACTCTTACCCAGCGATATTTTATCGATTTTTAGTGTTTTTGCAATGTTAGACTTTTTTGTCAGTGTGGAAAATTTTTGACCTTTTTTGCTACACATGAGTGGAGGCTACCGCCGGTATGCTGTGGCTTTTATATTCCATATATGTGTTAAATGCATCAATATAAGATGACATTAACCCATAATGGACATTTTTTTGGAGATTTTGGAATTTTTTAATGCAATGTTAGACTTTTTTGTCAGTGTGGACTTGAGACCTGTTTTGCTATACATGAGTGGAGGCTACCACCGGTATGCTGTGGCTTTTATATGTCATATATGTGTTAAATGCATCCATATAAGATGACATTAAACCTTGGCCGGACATTTTTCGGAGATTTTGGATTTTTTTGTCACTGTGGACATAGAAAATTTATGACTTGTTTTGCTATACATGGTCATGACTGGACATTTTTTGCAGATTTGTAATAAGCCTATGTTTATTGGATGGTGTGCGTTGGTGAGCCAGTGGGGATGGACACACCCTTCTTGTTTAATTATTCATTGTTGGTGTCTACATGAAGCTCCCTTTCGATTTTGGATCAGTCAGCTGGTCCAAGATGGCCACCAGTGGCCAATTTATTATGGTTACCATCTTGAATTTGGTTTCCATCCAATAACTAATGGATGCTGACTCGAATCATTTTTATTTATTAGTTATGCACTGTTGGTGTCGACAAGAAGCTTCCTTTCAATTTTGGACCAGTCACCTAAACCAAGAAAGCCACCAGTGGCCAATTCATTATGGCAACCATCTTAAATTTGGTTTCCATCAAACAATTAATGAATACTGACTCAAATCAATTTCAAGTTTTGGTTATGCATTATTGGTGTCTAGAGAGGAAGCTTCCTTTTGATTTTGTATCAGCTAGCCAATTCAATCTGGCCTTCACGGTGGCCGTGTTGTTATTGGTGTCTACAGGAAGCTTCCTTTTGATTTGGTTGTGCCTCTGCGAGATTTACCTACCTTTTTATGACACCGTTGGGGGCATATGCCACGCTTTGAGTTGCTCTTGTTATTCTGAGTTTGGTTTGTTTAGTCCAAAGGTCAGTTAAAATTCTGGAAGCAGGGAGATTGTTTCTGTGCACATTTTGAGAAATATTGTAGTCACAACTTCCAAATGATAGCCATTTTGCATTCAGCTCAGAAAACCCATTTATCTGTTTTGTTTGTGGGTGGCGGGTATATGTCATCATCTGAGGACCCATCAGGAAGAGTAGAATCAACTTTGTAGAAAGTCTTGTTCAAATAATGACACAGGGTTGATCTTTATGAGATGCTGTAAATCACCGAAATTTCACATTTAGTGTTTCACATTTTGTGAAATGTAATTTAGGCTAAACCAAAAAATGCAAATTTTATCTTAATAAACATAAAATACAGATGTGGAAATAAGAGCGGACATCGCAACCCGTTAGCAGGTTACGCATTGTAACATAGTGGTAACCTATAGGTTGTAATGCTCTTCTGATTTCTTTGTTATTATTAAGCAAGTCATGTTGTTTACATCTTGACAGAATTTCTGCCAAAATAAAAAGCAACAACTAACGTGCGATCTCGCATTGGCGAGATCGCACGTTAGTTGTTGCTATTTATTTTGATGGACATTCTATGTAGGATGTAAACTGCATGACACCCTGATCATCTGTGGTTGCAATTTACAACCTTTGAGTTGAGTTTGTTTCAAAAGATTTTGTCATATCTGACGGGTAAAATATGCAGGATTAGGAAGTTAATTTATGCTGTGTTGTTTTATCGTATCCTGTATTGCGTTTGTGTGTTTTATAATTGACGTAACCCCAACGATCGTTCGTGTGTTATTTGCAGACCTGGAAATATTGTTGCTTCTCTTTACAGTCTAATCTGTACAGTATATAGATAGAACGGCATTCGCATTCGAACTGTCATTTTTACCGCACGAGATTGATATGGGCGGAGAGAAAATATCAAAACGAGAAGCCGAGGGCTTCGAGTTTAATATTATCCCTCCGCCAAAATTGATCGAGTGCGGTAAAAAATAACAGTTTGAACGCGTAGGCTATGCTGTTCCGTATTTATTGCACGCCTGCAGTTTACTAAAAATTGATTAATCGATGTTGGCGGAGGAATAATATTGAACTCGAAGCCTCAGGCTTCTTGTTCAATGTTATCTCTCCGCCGAAATCGATCCCGTGCTGTAAAAAATGTCAGTTTGAACGCGTATGCTGCTCTGTATTTATTGCACGCCTGCAGAATACTAAAAATAATATGAATTTGGTTACACCTAAAAGAGAACGCAGCCGTGAAGGACTCTATTGTATCATAAAATTGAAAGAAAACGATTCTTGCTACAGTGGTTAGTTTTCAACTTTGATACTGGCAGTAAACCTAAAGAGAAAAGATTCGTGGTCAAAAGTAGGAATTCAAAAACCAGAAGACACAATTTTCAGTTTGTTAGATATACTATTTCATTGGAAATTGCGTGTTTCTCTGCATACGCATGTGTGTTACCTATAGAGCTCACTTCGTGAGCCGCGCTTCGCGCGGCTTTGACTGCGTTCTCTTTTATCCTGAAAATTCTTGAAAATTCAGGATACAATGCGGTCCTTTAGGTTTTCAAACACGTTTTAACCCTTCACCTAATACGAAAGGCGGGTCCTCAGTTCGAATCCCACCTGCGGCAACCTTGTTGTGTCCTTGGGCAAGACACTTCATCCCATTTCCGACGCGGGGGTACGGCGGCGCTGTGTACTAAGGCGTACTGCACGTCGATGGTGCACCCGTCTTCAACCAATGCTAACCCTGCTTGTGAGGAGTTAGTATGTTGCGGAGCTGACAGTTGCTCGCCGTTGCTCGGTGGCCATTGTGCAGAAATATGAGACCTTAAACACCAATAAATAAATAAATAAATAAATAACACGAAAGGCAATAACACTTGCAAATAAAATTCTTGAATAACTAAAGTTTTGCATTTTTGCTTAGAAACACTGCTTATGACCCCTCACTGGAACGAGCTCAACAAGCTCGTTCCACCGCGGGGTCATAAGCTATATTTTTGAGACAAAAAATGAAAAAAATGAAAATTAAATGGTGATTATTGTGAATATCGCTGGCTGGTTTTGACCGTTAAGTTGGGTAAAGGGTCAATGAAGCATCTGGCAATGCACATCGATTTCACGGGCGCTTTTCGGCTGCACTCATGTTAAGAGCCGAATGGCACCGGTATTTGTCTATGCACATTCCAGCGACTTTTTAGCTCACCTGACTGAAAATCAGAGGGAGCTTAAGTAATCACTTGTGGTCCATCGTCCGTCCATCCGTCCGTCTGTCCATTCGCTATCCGTCCAGTGTGAATTTTACATTATCAACTTCTCATAAACCACTGGACCGATACATCTTGAATCTTCAAGATAAAGTCTTGAATTTTCAATTTTGTATGGGTAATAGTACCCAAAACGGTTTTGGGGTGTCCTTAATTTTGTTTGGGGAGTTTTGTCACCCTGACTTATTACAGAATCTCGAGGTTGGCTTCCACAACAGATAGAAAGTCCGGAAGAAATGAAAACTCGAATCTAACCTTACTCATACGACTTTTCGACTTATCCGGAGATTTGAAGATAATTACAGCATGTTGAACAAACTAATGAATCTGTAAGCCTATTGTATCTACAGTTTTTCACATGAGGACTATCAGGAAATCCCCCCCCCCCCCCCACCACCCCCAATGAGGTCTAATGACTGTAATCCAACAGTGCTTGATCTAGGTAATTACAATATCGTGGTTTACTATCTGGGGATAAGTATCGGAGGATGACCAATGGCCCTATTGCCCGTAGTTTAAATTTGGGATGATATCCCACAACTTTATCAATTAGCTTCAGAGCAGCGATCAGCGCACTTCATGCCCGTAAAGAGTTCCAGAATTAGACACTCACAGAAAAAAGTATTCTCTGTTGACACAAGAAAACTGCCCACGGGTGGGGAATCTGAATGCACCAGATGTTCGAAAAATACTCAATAGAAACCGAAGAAAACACGCCCCCCCCCCCCCCCGCCCCCGCATAATGGACCAATTGGACTACTATACTTCTGCAAAAAGAATAAGGCGGACTGAAGATAAATCCACTGTAACTCACGGAACTGCCCAGCCCAACCAGCAAAAGAATGTTGAACCAATCAGAAAGCCCCAGTCAACAAAAGCTCGTATAGAATTCATAGGACCGGTGGAACCACCGTACCAGAGGAAATTGAAGAAGTCTGAAGAAAACCAGTATGTTTTGGTTGAACCCAAACTCTAGAAACGGCAGTTTGCTGTAAAAAGATATCCAAACGAACGGCCTGATCCGGACCCGGAGAGACAAAATAGATGGATTATAGCAGGGCCGAAACTAAGATCTAAAGATTTCGGACACGGTGAGGCGGGAGATAATTTTTCTCTGACAGTGTTCTCGGGTCGTTGACCATGGGTACGAACTTGAAAGCTTACTCAATATTCTTCTTTAACCCTTTACCTAACATGAAAAGCAGACGACACTTGCAAAACAAATTATTGAATAACTATTATTTTCATTTTTTGTCTCAAAAACATAGGTTATGACCCCTCATTGGAACGAGCTCGACGAGCTCGTTCCAATGAGGGGTCATAACCTATGTTTTAGAGACAAAAAATAAAAAAAAATAATGAAAATTAATTGGTGATTTTTGAGAATAGCACTGGCCGGTTTTGGCCGTTACGTTGGGTAAAGAGTTAAAAGAATGATAAACAGCACGGGTTCGAAACGTTCGTTTATTGTTATTTTAAAGAAATAGAGGATATCAACTCTGTTTTAGTGAATATCGGAAATTATCTCGTAAGTGTGGAGAGAGCGCTCGTGATAAATAAAACTTTCAAGTCCCCATGAATGAGATAATTCCCGATATTCACTAAACAGAGTAGATTTTCTTTTTATTATATGCTACGTGACATTTTACTGCGCAATATTCAGCCCAATTCGACTGCAAACAGTTTCAATGCAATAACAAAAACCTGCTGATCGTTCTTTCAAGGCGACGTCATGCACCGAAGCGTAACGTCGTTTAGGAAGCTATTGAAAAAATTCATCTTGTGGACCTGAAAAATTTATTTATTAAATATTTATTTAATAAACTTTCAGGTCTACACTCACGAGATTATTCCAGATACTGACTAAAATAGAGTAGACTTTCTTTTTTATTATATGCTACAAGACATTTTATTGCACAATATTCAGTCCAATTCGAGCCCAAGTGCGTACGTTTCAAAACAATAACAAAGATCAGCTGATCGTTCCTTCAAGGCGGTGTAGCGTGACGTCATTTAGGAAGCGACAGAGGGGTATTCCTCGATATCTATCGAGTCGATGGATATCGAGAAATATCTTTTAGATAATTAATAGGTAGTTAATAATTCACAGGCTAGCATATACCGGTAATAATTACCTCTATTTAACGACTACTCGATTGAGATATATGAAACTTTAGAGTATTTTTGCATAATGAAAATTTGGGTTTCGTCAAATGGTCAACTTTGTTTTTAAATTAGCGGCTTTGAAGCTGAGACAAAAGAGAAAATGGCGTTTAGGGGACCAACAGTGTGTTTCCACCAGACGACAACAATGTCCGACAGATGTGATCATTTGGAGCGAAGAGCCCCACCCCATCCCACTCCACCTGCTTTGAGCCTGGATCATAGAATCCAGAAACATGAACGAACAGGAAAAACTACTTCAATGCATCCAGGGATAGTACAGAGCATTATATAATGTGGCTATCGCACTGCACCTAGATATCGATCAGGACAACGAAGATCTACGAAAACTGCACAAAACGTTGGTCCAAGAAATCTGAAACAAACGAAGAGAACAGAGAGCAAACAGAAGAAAGATTGAACTGTTGTCAAGCATTGAACTCAATGAATGTCAGTTCAAACTGAATTTATTGATTTTGTTAGCAATCTAACAAATGCCCTATTGTTTTGTTATGCACCGACCTCCGAAGGAGGATTCAGGGCTATCTAGTGAAGCCCTCAGTCCGACCGTCCGTCCGTCTGTCCGTACAAACATTTTGCATCGTAATTTGAAAGCCATCGGTCAGATTTGGATCTCCTTTGACATGCTGATAGACCCGCATGGGGGAACGGATGTGCACAAGAACGGGTTCCGTTCAATAATTGTCCATGCGTTATGGCCTTTTGTCACTCTTTCAACTTAGAAAATGTTTCTGTTTTCACTTTTTTGACTAAGGCTATTTTGAACATGTCTACGGGTCGGGGGCAGTGGCACAGCCTTTGCATGGCCCTTGTTTTTATTGGGAAGGTAAATATCTTGGTAATTGGGAATAGTTTGGGAAACCGGGCCACCCGTTATCCTCAGATACTTATCCTTAGATAGTAAACTACTGTGTTGTACTACGACTCTATTGTGCAACAAGGCGTCACCTGCAATGCCTTAGCATTGCAGGTGGCGCCGTGTTGCACTCGCGGAACGAATTATCCTCAGATATTTAGAGGAGTGTTAGATTAGACCTCACTGAGGGATTTCCTTATTGGCCTCATACAACAAAACAGTAACAGTCATAGGCTTCCAAGGGCACGATCCTCAGATACCCAGGTGAAGAGTTGTCGTACGAGTAAAGTTCGACCCGAGTTTTCAGCTCACAGCCTTTTTTAGCTTTAGTAGAAGCCACCCAACTGAAAGTGACAGTGTTCCTGTGGGTTCCGTGTGGCAAAACGGTAGCGACAGCTTACGTGGCGAGCGCAAGTCCCAAATTATAAGCTGGAAGCAGTCGTAGAAGCTTTCGCAGCAGCGATATCCAATAGTAGTGATAGCGACCAGTAGTAGTGGTTAGAAGCGGACAGTAACAGGTAACAGCAGGCCATCTTGATTAGCAATATCGGCAGTTATCTCAAACAACCATCCACGGATAATTTATCCTTAAATAATGTATCGTCATATCTTATTCATTCTCGAATGCCTATGTGTGGTATATGTTTTTGAGACACATGATGAACCATCATATAAGCAAAACTCGGTCTTTCTAGCATGTGTGTATCTGCTGAGCTTACATTGTTACCTTCACATAAGCACATCTCGAAGCGATCAAAAGACCCCCCCCCCCCCCCCCCCCCCCCCCCCCATGCGTCAGGTACCCAAGCATACACTCGATCAAGAGAGATAACGTTGTATGATGTAATAGTAAATCGTGACATCCGATGCTAGAATGATTCCAATGACATACCCCTACACCTTACACTCTTGAAGGACGCTCAGTTCCCATAGAAGCCACGTGCTACCAAAGAAACCGAGAGTTGGTCGCCTTCATGAAAATGGACCCGGAATCACGTTTCTCCAAAACAAAATGCTCTGCGCATCTCGATAACGATAGCGTTATAACACGCCGCCCCAACTCCCATGGCCCAGGGGTACGCTGTGCGCTTTTTGCGTAGCCTAAAATCTCAGATAATAACAAAAATTGGAAACTCCTGCGAATATTAATGATTTCGAACCAATGAACATTCAGCACAACAGACCGTTGCACAATTATAATGGCGCGTTGTTGAATTGAAGGCACACAAAGCATCGTGTAAATTCGCTTAGTTTTATACTTCAGCAGAAAGAGGATTTTTTATCTGCACAGACCGAAAATAATTATCAGACAATACATTTCAAACCCTTTCACCTTATGGCATGATCATATCAGAGGGAGAATGAAAAATGAGGTCCATTATTCCTTTCACGTTAATATTTCACAGATTGAATGCCGAAACATCCAAAATAGTAACTATTTTTTAAAAAATATTTCGGTGACCCATCACAGATGAAAAAAACCGGTTTCAATAGGAAATGGCGTTGCCAGTGCGCCTGTTTAACCTTAACACTTAGGCTGCCGAAAGCGACTATTGACACCTATTTTGTGATGATTGTCTTACGTTCTGGTATGCGCAGATCTAACCTACCATCTGATTAATTGCCGGAAAGGGCTCAGAGAGCCCTTTCCAACAATTAATCAGATGATAGAGTTTCAAGTATTTAATAAATCTTATTAAACTTCCTCGCATTCGGGCGTACATAGAGGTCCTCCAAATATGGCTAAAGTGGGGGTGGCAATAAAAGGGTAAAATACTACCCTCACACACAAAACCACACTCTCACACACACCCTAGTCTGCACAAAGTGTTGCAACCATTGAATCATAGAGAACACATTCCTCATCTAAAATATTCAGATACTGGTAATATGACCCAGCGTCAATACCAAGATGCCGTAATATCCATCTTCACGTTACCCCATAATATCACCTGGCATGGAAAGCGACAACATGTTATTTCTGGAAAAAGTTTTTCTTATTTACTGAAGAACTTCTCAATGTAAACACAGTTCACAAAAGGACGCGGGACGATAAAGATACTGCTATTTTCTTTCGAAATAATGAGCAGTCAGAGCAGACAACGTTTCCAAAATCAATTTGCTCCAGGTCCCTCGTTTACAATCTTATTGTCTTTGAGTACATGGAAGGTATGCATGTTTGTCTACGCAGAGAGCTGAAAATAGCAAAAGTTCAGCTTGCTCATGTACTCTGGGCCCCACTTGAATGGGGGCGCCACTGGGTAGTTTCTACTGAAGTGAGACAAACCACCCTCGAAAAGTGAAAAAATAATTTTTGTCAGATATATGATCTGTCTTTGATTATCACGGATGAGAAGAATTGGGATGGCCGGATTGTTAAACCACTGATATAATTGATTAGGTAAAATACAGTGCTGGCAGCAACATGACCACATACCTCATAGTATCACTGTTCAGCCTCAGTGCCAGCTGGCTGCTGTAAGACCCTTCTCCTGCAATATCAAGGGAGGTCAGGTGTCTTTTCCGCCTTACTACGCTAGTCATGCTTTTTACGTCTCAACGGAATTGCTGCCTTTATAAATATCAACAACCAAAGCGCGATCTCGCCGAAAAGATCGCACGTTAGTTATGGCTATTTATTATGGTAGGAATTCTTTTAAGATGAAAACAGCATGCCGTTCTATTCATATGCGTATGCCATAGGCGCTGTTTTCCGTAGATACGCTGCTGGATCCAAGGTGCTTTGTGCCAGATTCAAATTGAAAGGTAAAGTGCTCTAGTGGTCCGATGCTTTTGTGCCTTTATCGCTCTTCAGTACAATGGGGTGCAGCTCAGTTATTTCTCAAATGATTGATGTATACAACACAACTGGAAAAGAATCTTGTTCGGAGCTGAACTCATTTACAGAGAAGAACCCCATTGTCTTCAAAAATACCATTGAGAGAACACCTCCTAAAACATTGTTTTCTTTCATGTCAATTTCATAACAAATTCAGATATAAATTTAGTTGTTTATTAATCCTTTACCTAACATGAAATGCAGACGACACTTGCAAAAAGAAAATTCTTGAATAACTATTTTTTTTCATTTTTTTCTCAAAAACATAGGTTATGACCCCTCAGTGGAACGAGCTCGTTCCAACGAGGGGTCATAACATATGCTTTTGAGATAAAAAAAAAATGAAAAATTAATATACCAATAACATGATTTTGGAGAGCGTTACGGTTTATTAACGGCCCGACAGGGATGATTGACAGCCAGAGGGTCCATTAACAGCCCGAAACGAAGTCGAGGGCTGTTAACGACCCGAAGGTTGTTAATCATTCCTGGAGGGCCGTTAATAAACGGGGACGCCCAACAAAATCTTGTTATTACTATTATTACCACTTCTAAAATGGTTAAATCCAAAGGTTCTTCATCAAGTTCACTTGATTGTGACATCCCGAGTTTTCGCAATGACATTTAACCAAAACACAGTTTTGGTGGCAATCTCCATGAATCTATTTGTGCCACCCCACAATGCAGTTTATTTGGCGAAAATCGGTTGATAGCGAATGTCAAAAAAGGAACCGGGAATAAGTAACGGTTGTCACGTCCGTTTAAATTTCACAATAACTATTTTAAACTTTTTCGATCTGGCTGGCTCGTTATTGGAACCGACTAGACAAAATGTCAAGTTGAGTGGAATCGAACTAGCTAAAATGCGTTTGAGATGTTACAAGACAAGTAAAGTCAGAGTCCAGTTCTGTTTTGTCCGTAATTTTGAGCTCAACTTTATTCTGGACAAGTGATCAAGCTTGTGGCAAAATGCTGTGTCAGCATGTAGATGAGCAAGAAAGGGTGATAGCGTACTACTAAAGTACGCTATCACCCTTTCTGGCCCGTCTTTATGTGCACTCACCACAAAAAAGTACAGTGTAATCCAAAAGAAATCACTCCTGGTTATTTATTATTATTACACTTTCAGTCGCAAAGCATTTTACTCTGAGGTCGGATCATTGGTCCCTGAATTAGTTGTACCAGAGCTTTGTTTGCAGCCACGATTGTAACAATAGGTTTTATTGAGTAAAGTAAACACCCAGTTATCATTGGCTGATCCCAAAATGAGTCTTGATCAGTCCACCAATCGGTGAATCAACCAACAGTGTCAACTAATCAAATTTTGATCGCCCACCTCCAGCTGCTGGCTATCCAATGACAAAAAGCTGAATGCAGGTTAGCAAGCAGTCCCTGGTGGTCGTGGATATTTTTTGTGTTTTATGGGAAGTAATTAATTTAATTATATATTGGTGTTTAAGGCCACATATTCCAGCACAAAGGCTCACTGTGACCGCAACATTGATATAAAGTCAAGTCCAGCCAATTGTTTATACCCATGTTTTCCATTTTAGAGGACTTTCACCCCTTTCATTGGTGAACGGGTCCTATTTTACCAGTAAGACATAGCTTGTTCACCACTGAAAACAAGCTCTGCTTCACTTCCCGGGGGTGGAAGGGGAAGTAATGAACTTATTCAACTCAAATCAATTATTGTTTTAACCCTTTACCCAAAGCAACGGCCAACACCGGCCAGCGCTATTCTCAAAAATCGCCAATTAATTTTCATTATTTTTTCATTTTTTGTCTCAAAAACATAGGTTATGACCCCTCGTTGGAACGAGCTCGTTCCAACGAGGGGTCATAACCAATGTTTTTGAGACAAAAAATGAAAAAAATTAGTTATTCAAGAATTATTTTTGCAAGTGTCGTCTGCTTTTCATGTTAGGTAAAGGGTTAATGTGGTCTGAAGAGCATAACCTGATTGCCAACAGCATCAATAAAAAAAAAACCCTGGAATTTCTCTCGCGATCTGATTATTATATGACAGAAAAAAACCTGGTAATTTAATTGGCTCAAACTCTGGCCAGAAGTGTTGATTGACTTACGTATTGTAGATTTGTTCTATTTTTTTTTTTTATAGAAATCGAGTTGATATTTCACCGCTCTGTCAATGTTGTCTATATATATAGCTATTGGTTTGAATAACTATAACTTGAGCAGGAAAGTATACCTGAATGTCTTTCTGGGAAAAGGATATTACTTTTTTTATTATTTGACAGAAATAAATCGGGTAATTTAATTATCTAAAACCCTTGTCAGAAATGTTGCTACACTCTAGTATTGCTGATCTATTCTATTTTTATCCAAACTGGGTTGATATTTCACCGCTCATTGTTGTCTATAAATAGCATAGGTACAGTACGTGGAGAGTGGATTGTAACTAAATCACCCTCGGAGTGGAGTTATCACCCGAAGTATCACTTTCAAATTCTGTACATATGGACAAAAAGCACATTCAATGTTTCAGCCAATGGACCTCCGGGTTTAACCCGGAGGTCCATTGGCTGAAACTTGCTTGTGATGGTTATGCTTTGCAACAAATTTGCAGTTATTGCTCGGGTGGAATTGTCACTCTGCGGGTGATTTAATGACAATACACTCTCCACGTACTGTAGGTTGATATAATGATTCCATACCTCTTTGCGATAAAAATAGAAATGGTATTTCCAACTTACTCCTTCTCTTTATTCCCAAATTCCAATGTTTAGGAACTGTTTAAATATAACAATTAACTTCAACATGAACAAGTAAGTTAATGCACATTGCTTCTTACATTATGTATATGTTGAAATTCAATTTATTTTGTTTCGCTGTTTTTCTTCGAAAAATATGTAAAAAAGCAAGAAATTTGCAAACGATTTTAACTGTCACAATAATAAAACAATAACTGACTTTCGCCCTCGGTGAATATTACTTTTCTCGGGTTGCTAATTCCTTGTATCAACCTCAAGGAAAGTCAATAACAGTTACTGTATATTGTTGATTGTTCTGTTTCAAACTTTTACACGGTGATCTGGGCTTGTCAGTTTTCATATACCCAGACTAATATGTCTTAGACAGTGTCTTAGTATTACTGATTATTGTGATAAATTGGCGGTAACATGGTTTGAGGTTTGCGTCTCGGAGTTATGTTCAACCGAGACGCAGTTGAATATAAACTCCGAGCCGCAAACCTCAGTTGAATGAAGATTTTTATGTTATTTATTTTTAGGCTTATTTTGTTTCTTCTGTTTTCAGTTTTTATCATGTGCAACCAGCTGGGAAACCATCTTTATATTAATGTTAATCTTTAAAACCGTTTTATGTTTACAAATTACTGTTGAACTTTTCCATTCTTTTTCAATTGGCTCTTGTTGATCTTTTTTGTCGATGTTTAATAATCATGTCTGGTAAAGGTTTATTCCCAACAAGATGAATCCCAACAAGATGAATGTCGAAAATGGTCATCCCAACAAGACAAATCCCAACACGACGAATTTAATTAAAATGACTACATAACCCATTTATTTTGAGGTTTTCCATCATAAACTGTTAACATTGGCTTACTTTTGGACAAAGAGATTTCAGTTAACTGGTTGAGTGCTGGAAGCCCATTTTGGGGCTTTATCCTGAAGTGTGGGTACCAGAGCTAAAGGCTCCATATTCTGTGGATGTACTTCGATTAATTTTTTATGTGATATTATTAAGTCTGGATTTGCCCTGTTACAATTATAAGCACTCTCCTATTAATTATAACAAGGCAATAATATGTGAACAAAAGTTTGACAACCAAAAAAACTTAGCACTCTACCAGTTACCACTAATGCTCTGTTACTAGACGCTATTTGCTATAGTTTTTTTTATATCTTTTTTATCGACAAAACTTCCAAACACTTGCATGAAATAAAAACCTAAAATACTTCAAATAGTATACATCGTGATGTTCACGTTCTTTTTAAAGTAAATTTCCACCATATTTGATGAGAGAAAAAAACCCGTCTTATTGGGATTCATCGTGTTGGGTTTCGTCTTGTTGGGATCGTCTTGTTGGGATATTTTACCAATTCATCTTTTTGGGATGACACCTTGGTAAATGTCAGATGAAGTCAATTATGTTCACAAAAATCAAGACCTTTACTTACCATATCATATCGCCCAACTATTTGGAACATACCTAATTGCTCTTATCAAAGACTGAAACGCTACAAATATACTTTTCATTGATAAAATACTTACATGGTAGGTAATTTATTACAGTTTTATGACAGTGCTGTCAATTATACACCAGCAAGGTAGAGGTGCCCGACCATCTGGACGCTTTCAGCATGGTCATAAAAATCATTTCTTATAAGTTACTCTCTCCCTGGATGTGGAATTTTACCGATAAACTTTCTAAATTTTGTTGGGTTAAAAATCAACCCAAATCAACAGGCTTGAGTGAATATGAACCCAAATGGGTTCATATTCACTCAACCCAATTGATTTGGGTTGATTTTTAACTCAACTGATTTTAGTGTGTGTGTGTGTGTGTGTTTGCCAGCAAAGCAAGAGATTTTGACTAACTGAGTACACCAAAGCGTAAGTATATTTTCGTATTGCCAGCAGTGACGTCTGCCAAACTTGGTATTTTAAAATTTCTTGCCTAATCTCTCTTTGACGAAAGCCATGATCGGGAGATTTTTTTGATTTTTTTTTTTGGGGGGGGGGGGGACTCCCCTCCCTAAGAAGTTACGCCCCTAACAAAAATATATGATTTTGAGTTTGACAGCGTTTTTCAACATACATTTTCCAGATGAGCTGTTAGCTTACCACTCTGTAACATGACGTCTGATCTCCACAAAGGCTAATTTATGATCCTGGTACCATATATAGATTGTTTTTGCAGCTACAATACATTTCAGAGTGTTACAGATGTGATAGTGCCTGATATCTGAACTTTTAAACTCCCCATTAAAAAACATTTTACATGGTGGAGAAAAAATATGTGTTGACCCTCACAGACCATCAACCCACTCTGGCAAACCTTCCGGTAAATTCAAATTGTTTTCGACCCTCTCCTCCACACCGGCACCCCTAGTTTGTTCAACAATGATGCTTTCGTCGAAAAACTGAGACACGGGTTGTATTTCTAACTTTTCCAATCGGATCAGCTCGTATTATTTTCAAACGAAAGTATCACCCCATCCACCCCCACCAAGCACCCTTCTCGTTTTTGTTTCACTTCCAGGTGAAACCAAGTACACTTTTCAGAATATTAAAATGAAAGTTGAAGCCAACCTTTACTGTTCCGTTTTAGAGACATTTAAACTCAAATCAGTTTAAGTGAAATAATGTTAGATGTCAACAGTATTATTTTTAAAGTATTTTTGCCTCTCATCTACACCTGCTGCTTAAAGTATATTTATAGCATGATTACCTATTCTACTATATATATATAAAGCCTATGAGATAAATTTTGGCTTTACACACCAACCGCGGTGAGCACGCCAGCAATGGGGTTACAATAGTTAAAATTTACACCTTCAGTGGAACTACATCCAAGTTGACCGTTCCTGACCTCAACCTGAATGAATACTTGTCTAAATTTATCGCACGTCGCCTCGCGAAGAGTGGAATGAAAGCAGCAATTATTTATTACGTTTTTACTTGAGTTTACATCAAAAGATACCAAAAATTAAACATGCGCTGTCTCATGTTAATAAAGCATCCGTAACTCAAAATTATATGTTATTATGTTATTAAAATGGAAAAGACCTCGCGATTTGTGCGTTTCTTTTTCCATTTCGTTTCGGCGATAAAATTGACAGCGGAAGTACCGCCCACGGTGCTCAAGTAAACAAAAACCAGATTCGTACGCACGTGGGGTGGGGGGGGGGGGTCTATTGTTTTGAATTTAAGTTAATGTTGAATATTGTATTATTTGACATTTAAACTCTTAATAATCTGACGGCCATGGTATAAATAAAATGTACCCAAAGAAGTAGCTTGGTGTACCAAATGTTCACCACTCGTTTTCAAGTAGTGTTAACCACTCGACAAAGGCTCCGGTTAAAACCACTTCACCACTCGCGGTTAACATTTTGTACACCAAGCTGCTGTGGGTATATTCTATATATAAAGCTACTAAAGTTATAAAATTCAATAACAAAAACTACTGCACAAAGCTGTACACGTCGCCTTCAATTTGTCATTATTTTTAACCCACCAGGGCCAATATTATAAAACTTTTACAATTGAATTTTCAAGAATTGTATTTTCTAGTTATGACTTTAAATAGGTTGAAATGAACCATTAGCATTTTCAATGATATGGCAATTTGCCAGCTGGCAAATTGCCATATCTTTTAAAATGGTAATGATTCATTTTAGTCAGTTATATTGATAGGTAGAATATACAATTCTAGAAAATACAATTGTAAAGTTTTTTTGTGTTGGCTCCTTGAGTCAGTAGTGTCAGTTTTGTTATTAGAGAACGTGAATTGATTTGTGACCATCATGATGGCATACCTAAAATGCGGGGATACACCTTAGTGTGCTTTGCACAACTAGAAGGGGTATCAGTACCCCGTGGCTCACCAACACGTGGCCAATGTAAAGGGGTGGCTGGAGAAAAAAAAAGAAGTCCAAAACCTGCCCACAAAAGTCCAAAATTAAAGTAAAAAAGCAGCTAAAGGGTTAAATAATATAATAATAGCCCAAAGAAGCATGCTAACATAAAATAGGAACCATGGCAATATGCTACAAGGTAAGTCTCCACTTTGAAGAAAAGAAAGACAAACATCAAAACCTGCACATAAAAGTAAAAAAAAAAGTATCACATTTGTTTCAATGGGTTAAAATTGAGAAAAATACCCTGATAATGTCACAGTAACCACCATGGAAATATTCCAGTAAGGTGAAACTCTACCTGAAAAATATCCACTTGGAAGAAAAGAAAGAAAAACCCCAAAACCTGAACAGAAAAGTAAAAAAAGTATCACATTTGTTTCAAAGGGTTAAAATTTAGAAAATACCCTGAAAATGTTACAGTAACCATCATGGCAATATGCCAGTAAGATCAAACTCCATTTGAAAAGACTATTACCAAAACCTGTACACAAAAGTCAAACAACCTGAACACAAAAGTCAAAAACCTGCACACAGAATTCAAAAGCATGCACACAAAAGTCAAAAACCTGCATACAAAAGTCAAAACTTAAGGTAAATAAGTAGGAAAAGGGTTAAATAATATAATACTGGCCCTAAGAAGCATTCTAACATAAAACTGGAACCATGGTAATATACTGCAAGGTAAATTACTCCTTGGAAGAAAAGAAAAAAAAATATCAAAACCAGCACACAAAAGTCAAAAACCTGTACACAAAAGTCCAAAATTCAAGTAACTAAGCATGGAAAGGGCTGAGTAAAATATTACTGTCCCTGAAAAGTATGCTGACATAAAAAAAAAGCAAAATAAAAAAAAAAATCAAAACCTGTACACAAAAGTTCAAAATGTATGAATTCGGACGCAGACACCGACGCAGACGCCGACGCCGATGCCGCCGACCTGAGGGCTATGCCATAGGCGCACACAACTATCGTTGGTGAGCCAAAAATGACACCGTTCTATTTTATTTATTGGTGTTCATCGTCAAATCTGCATCTGAGGGCATTTCGTGGCGAATGTAGAGGGTTCATAATGATATTATAGGCCAGCTAACAAATGCATACCTGGATCCGTCCGTGTCACCTTATCACACATCAACACGTTAACTTTGTTTTGTGCCAAATAATTACAAGGGAAAGCGGCTAGCCGCTGGTAGTTGCGTGATTGATCCTGAATTTCAAACACGGGAATGCTGAAAACGTATTGACTGAAGTCTATTGGATCAGGTCAATGGCATTTTTTAATCAAATTTAGAGACGTCTATTAATTTTTGGTTTTTTTTAAATTACAGGACTCATTAAATGTACTTCAGTTTACTTTCTGACTCACATCAAAGAGATAATACAGAGGAAACAACACTCCCCGCAATGCACGGAATATCGAACGGTAGAAAACATTATCAAAACCAATATTTGGTACTTTCATTGTCGATTAAGAATTCTTTTGAGTTATCGACTTAAGTTCACGAAGTCTATGTTTTTAACTTTACCCGCCAAGTTTCCTGGGCTTGCATATATTTCTGCGTAAGTAAAATATGATACCCCGGTATTCGATTAATTAATAAGGGCGACCTCGAATGCGTGGGGATGAAATGTAAGTCGGGGTTCTGGGACCATCTCCCAGAAAATCATGTAAACATTTGTTGTGGCCTGTGAATTTTAGGGCATTAGTGTAATACTTGCACAGACCCGGTACCGGTTCTCAACTAATGCCCTAAAACGACCAGGATCGCACGACAGGCACACGTTGTGTAAACTGACACGTTTTTGCGCTTGTCAGACCCGGGGAAAGGAAATTTGAGCCCCAAGGTTAATTCTATGACGCCCCCCCCCCCCCCCCCCCCCCCACTCTTTCGAAAGTGGCGGGACACTGATGTAGATGCCGACGGCATAAAATAGAGGGGTTTGGAGTTTTTTCTCCCCGAAGAAAAGTTTAAGATATGTTATGAAATGGAGACTTCTGGAGCTTTTGGGATGAAAAGTCACATTAATTTTTGGCAGTCAAAATGACGATTTTTAGAGGCATGTTTCAAATTTGCAAGTTCATCAGTGAGTATCTAGTGACCTAGAGTTTTAGCTTACAGTTATAGCTATACTGTACAATTCTTGAAGTGATAACACCGTGTCTGGTGCATTATATAGATAATAGTCTAGTAACAGACAGAATCTCCACGGGGCACTCCCATTCTTCTTTACATGAGTAGCAACTACTATTCCAATACGACAGGCAACTTATCATGCTGGTTCTCGCACAGGAGTCAGAACTTTCGGGGACCAGTCCTGACACAAAAGTCCTAAACAACGACTGGAGGGCCCTAGTTAGGATAAGGGGAGGACTCCGGAACCCCACACAACGGCCTTATATATCATCTTTGCCCCCCCCCCCCCCCCCCGCTCCTCCTCTCAAATCGGCTAGAGGACCCCAGTGAGCACAGTGAAATAGGTCTTTGTTTAAATGACCAGTTTTGTCACTTTTAAGAGGAGATATTGTAAGGTGAATTGGTCATCGCCACTTGACCCATTTTGCAGTGTATTCCCCTTCTCCGCCAATAAAAAAAAATTGTTCTCGCTTCAAATGTTTATTGAGTTGCAGATAATATTGTGTTAAAGTTCGTTACAGAGAATTCTATCTTTGTACTGTTCATTTTTCTTTCTGCTCAGTTCTTCCCATTTCATTTCGATTTTCTGTTGAGTCTTTTTCGATGTTTGTTCTGTTCAGTTCATTTCGATTTTCTCTGTGTTCGTTCACTTTGTTCTCTCCGTTGTTATTACTGGTTCTGTATCTTGACCGTTATAGGCTGTGAAGTCTGATGTAGAATTCTCTGTATCATTGTAAGATCTGGTTGTATTGAAGAATATTCTCGTCCTCGTTCATGGTTCGTTATTCCACGATCTCGCTCATGTCTCTATTCTGGGCCATTGCAACCTTTTTATTTGGGTCCTTGTGCATTGAATACAATACTGTCGTTCTTGTAAACCTTCCAGTAAACAAAGTTCGACCAATCTGCACTTCTCTTCTTGTGCCTTCGTCGTTGGATTATGTTGGCAGGGTAGTTCCACCAGTCGTTTACTCTCCGTTCCTGGCATTACTGTACGAGACACGTCTGTTAGAGGCATTGGTGTTCACGGGTTTCTAGTGGTTCGTAGTTATTCACCAGGTAACGTTTTGACAGTTCCATCGGTTGCAACTGGTTTATTGTTTTGCGTTCTTCTCTTTTGCACGAGTGTCGTAGTTCCTGAGATGAGTGGTACATCTGCTGCATTCTTAGCTTGTCTTTTTCTGTTAAACGTTATTGGACATATAGTGCATTGGTAGATTCCAGATCTGTGAGTAGTCTTATGTCGAGAAAGATTACATTTCTTTGTGAAAATTTTCTGCCATTCTTCGTAAGTGTGATGTGAAGCCATTACTGCTGTGAAGCAAAATGATGAAGTTGAAACATAAGGCCTTAGCTCACCGACGAAGGTGCGCTGGGACGGTGCGGGGTAAACTAACCCGTTCGGGCACCTATGATGAAGTTGTGGTGGCATCCCCTATTGTATACCATGGGAAATGTGTTTATCAGATATTGGCAGATAAGTGTCATGATATATTGTCATGTCATATCCTCAAATACCTGTATGTGCCTGTGTGTTGGACGTGTTGAGCGCACCTTGTGCGCCAGCAATCAATCAAATATCAGCACATACAAGATGTGCCTATGTACTACATGTGTTGAGCTCACATTGTGGAATAGCACTCAACCACACAGTGGTACACCACGCACCTGTATATGTGCTGCATGCGATGTGTACATAGTGGGATACATTGTGCACAAGCACATTCCATCAACTACCTTCCCTATATTCCATGGAGCCGCATTCTAGTGCTCGACAATGCTTCTAGAATCCCTTTGTCGTCGTAAGTTCCAATGTGCTGCATGTGTTGTGCACACATTGTACACAAGTTCACGTCGGCACATTCAGCATGTGTGGCATGTGATCTATACACAGTGTTGCACATTTACCATATGGTGCATGCGATCTGTCAGGGTTTCCTCTATGCAGACATGGGATCCCATCAACGGCCCTGTTCCCCTCGCTGACTTTCCCCTACCCAACAGGTACTCGTAAGGCGCTCATCAAAGGCACTCGTAAGGCTCGCATCAAAGGTAGAGAATTATAGTGAACAAGGAAGAGCAAAAAATCAACCAGACTCATTTTTTTACCATGTTGCAATAACCTTGACTATAGAACGACAGGACCTGGTGATGGGTTAGATGGCATACGCGCACGATTTGGGTTGGGGTCTACGGGCCCACATTGGTAAGTTGTGTGTACACTCCGAGGACAGCCATTTTAACATGCACAAGGCATAGTCCCCCCACTTGGGCATCTTGGGTGTACATTTCAGACAGATGAAATGTTGAGACAGGTAATGGTGAACCCAAGGATCCGACGGGGCGACCAGGGTCGCCCCGTCGGATCCTTGGATGCGCCATTACCGGCCTCAACCTTTTTTTCCTGGCGGAAAGTCTGGATCTGTACACTGTGTTCCACATAAGAACATCTCGGATACGACCAAAATAAAGTTTCTTATATGCAGGGTATCCTAGCTTGCACTAGCTCTACTCATTGTATAGACTTATAAGGGTTAGATACATGACAGATGGTGACCATAGATAAGTCAGCAGTGGTGGCCTATGGGCTAAGAAGGGCGTAGGAGTGGTCTAGAAGCCAAGAGCTGAATAGGGATAGGAGCCAGAACTATTTTCAGATAGATATCCTCCAAAAGGTATCCTTAAGAAAGAGTCATCAAAAGGTATCCTCAAAATATGTCCTCAAATATACACTTGGAACTTAATTAACCTCACCTGTTCTTTTTTCGCAGGGGTGTTAATAGAAACTGTCATTATTTTCATGCTATCTTTCAGATGGCAAAAGGGATAATTAGCGGAAAGAATGGTCTATTGACGAATGAAAGGCAACAAAATGATGAAAATATGCAGCATTTTAATGGCGTTAATTACACATATCTGTCACTAAAGTTTTTGATGGAAAAATGTTCTCTCGACAAGTTTGGTGCTGGAATGGTCCATGGAGAAACAATGCCAGTAATTACTGTCTGACGCCAGTAGCGAGTGTATCCACCACCAGCCTAATGCTACCAGTGAGCCTGCTGATACGGTCCCGAGGCAACTGCTGTCACTCCTCATGCAATGCAGCGTCCAAATCGGCCAAATTCTGTACAGTTGGATCCCTTGCTTGCACACGACGTCCAATAAAGTCCCACATGTGTTCGAAGGGATTCAAATCGAGGCTCATTGCAGGCCAAGGTAATGTTGTAATAGCGTTGTTCTGAAGGAATGCTCTCACAGCATGGGGACGATACGACAACCGGATTGAGAATGTCCCGGACGTACTAATGACCATTGAGATTTCCAGGTACAGTCACCATATCAAGTTTACAATCATGAGAGAGGCACCCCCAGATCATTATTGACCCTCAACTATAAGCAACAGTAGGTCTGATGTTCCTGGACCCGTAAGCAGTATTTCTATGCTCCACACTCTCATGCGACCATCTGCGACGTGAAACAGGATACTATTCGCGTCTGATCAATGGACTTTCCTCCACGTCCTGAGATTCCAATATTGTCGTACTATACACCACTCCAAACGTCGTCTTAGATGCTGATCGGACAGAGCTGGATGTTTGATGACCCTTCTCGGCCTCATAGCCAGTGCTTTGAGACAGTTTCGGACAGTTCTGTTGCACAAACGCCTGTAGGGGAGCCAACGGCGTTTCAAAGTCCCACTTGAAGCAAAGGGTTCACATGCCTAACGAGGCGTGCCAGACTCCGATCCTCCCGAGAAGAGGTCTTTTGGGGTTGTCCAGGCCCTGGTCGGTCCTTTTGATATCGTTGGTTTGTTGATGCTTTCGGACAAGTCTGCCGGTGACACAATGACTATAGCCAAGTTGCCTTCCAATAGCTTTGAATGACATGCCTGTTGCATGCATGCCGACGATTTGCCATCTTAGTGTCTCTGACAGTCTCAACCTTGCCTGTCCACATTTATTGATCAAAGAAGTGACATATTTTCTTGTTTTATACCCAGATACTGCATCTGTATGATAGGGTTTTTTGTGACATTTGTGGGAAGCATGTTTCACGTGGACAAGGGGCTGTGTTTGGGGTACGCGATCATCCCGAAACATCATCATTCACAGGATGAAATGTACTGCAAGACATAGAAATCATTAAAACATAATAATCAGCAACAGCACAGTCAGGAAACATTTTCAGGGGGTGCTTAATTAAGTTTCAGGTGTATATTACATAGGTATCCTCAAATACTTGTGCCTATGTGTTGCAGGTGTTGTGAGCACAGTGGGCACAATGACACAAGTACACATCAGCACGTCTAAAATGTGCCTGTGTGTTGCATTTGTTGTTCACACATTGTGGACCAGCTCACAACCACATAGTGGTACACCACGCATGTGTCCATGTGCTGCATGCGATGTGTACACAGTGTAATACATTGCACATTCCATCAACCACCTTCCCCATATTCCATGGATCCGCATTCTGGTGTTCGACTATGCTTTTAGAATCCGTTTTTCATCGTATGTTCCAATGGGCTGCGTGTGTTGTGCACACATTGTGCACTAGCATACAGGCACACGTCGGCACATTCAGCATGTGTTGCATGTGATCTGTACACTGTGTTGCGAATAAAGCACGTGCTTCATGTGATCTGTACACAATGTTGCACATAAGCGCCTCTCGGGTACGACCAACATACAAGCCCTAGCTTGCACTAGCTCTAAGTATTGTATAGACTGACAATGGCTTGAAGAATGGAGTGATCTCATTAAGCCTATTAAAGATTTGGCCAAAGGGCACATGTCGAGATAGAATCAGGGGTAGCTACTAAGCTTGTAGTAGTGCTACAAGTCAGTAATGGTGAGACACTTGAGCACTGAACAGAATAGTGGTAGCCAATAGTAATGGTACAAGGCAGTAATGACACAAGACTGCAAAGGTGATAGAAGACTATAATATTGAGTGAATACAATAGCTTTGTATCACACGACAGATGGTGGTGACCATAGATAGGTCAGCAGTGGTGATTTTGGAGCTATGAGGGGTGTGGGGTGGTCTAGAATCCAAAAGCTGAATAGGGATAGAAACCATAACTATCTTCAGATAGATATCATCCAAAAGGTATCCTCCAGAAAGTGTCGTCAAAAGGTGTCCTCAAAAGGTATCCTCAAATAGTACACCACCATGTCATAGGTATCCCCAAATACATGTGCCTATGTGCTGCAGGTGTGGTGCGCACATTGTTCACAAGGACACAAGCACATCCAATATGTGCCTGTGTGTAAAGCCGTAACGTAGACAGGGCAGTCCAAGGAATAGAGTTAAAATGCTATAGAATGGACGAGGATAGGTAGAAACAACTGGCTCAGAATTGGTAAAGGAATCCGAGCCAGTAAAATTAGTTGTCCGGTTGTTTGTGGTAATTCTACGATTTAACCAAGGGTTTGGGGGAAACCAGAACCAGAAAAGTACACCTATTCAATGGAACTCGCCTTACACCAACACATGCTACTCTAATCCCCAAGATGGTGCTTCTCTAAGTCCGTTTTGGTAGATTTGGGTTTTTGTGATTTGGGGACGTTGTGGGGTCTATTTGGGTAATTTGGAATACTCCCATTCTATGGAAGACCCACAACACACCTCCGTCCTACTAGAGGGTTTTGGATCACATAGCAACCACGCGCCACCATAGAAACCAAGATGACGGTGTCCAGTATACAAAATGGACGACGGAAACACATGAATATCACACTAAGACTAACACAAGGCATCATTATGGTAATGACATCACGGCATGACCGCTCGGGTGGGCTACCATGACAACCCAACATGACATAACTGAGTCATCTGACTATGACGCCACATTGGATGCCGAGATGGGATCTCCCAAATGAGGGACGTCCAGCCCCTGACATACTACTGAACGATTGTTTAGGTGACGCGGGGGTTACGTCAATTGTAAAATACGCGAACGAACTACGGGTTATGACAAAATAGTACAGCATAAATTAAATTCATAATCTCGCCTGTTTTACCGGTTGGAATTTACAATCTTTCCCGACGAACTTGAATGTTGCGCATTGCAACCACGTGTGCATAGGGTGGCATGTCGTCTACATCATAACAGAATTACGCCAAAATAAATAACAACAACTAACGCGTGATCTCGCTGAGCGAGTTCACGCGTTAGTTGTTGCTAGTTTTTGGTGGGTATTCTGCTAAGACGTGTACAGCCTGCATGGCAGATGTAGCAAAAACAGAGATGGCGGAGAAGCATCTTATGACTTTTTCTTTTGGGGTTTCCACCGCGTTGTAGATAGTAATGTACGATTTAAGCTCTTTGTTTCCAGTCCTGGTATCAATGTATTTAATGTGTCTACGGCTGGGATTGTGCTGTGTAGTTAGCAGGATGGGGGCGGATCGTCCTCTTCTACGTTTTGGAAGAAAAGCACTATCTGCGTATGTTCGTGACTGCTAGCAGAGTATGAAAAATATACACAGATGACTGACTTGGGCTGGGCTGGAGAGGTTAAACCTGATTTGTCTTTACTGTGAAAGTCCTGTCCGATTAAAATATTTCAACTACTTGCAAATTTATTTGTGGAAAAATACATGTTGTAGTTTGGTAGTTACGGCATTCAACTTCAAACCAAGGGCTCCACGGTTCGATTCCCGCCAGGGGTAGCTGTGTCGTGTCCTTGGGCAAGACACTTGATCCAGGTTGCCCGTATGGGTGCACGGTGGCACTGTGTATTAAGTCGTAATGCACGTCGATGGTGTACTTGTCTTCAACCAATGCTAAGCCTGCTTGTATGGAGTTGAAGGCTGGGGAGTCTGACAGTTGCTCGCCGCTCCTCGGTGATGCTTTCCGGGTACTCAGTCTTCACCCGTGAAACTGTCCGACAGGAGGTGACCATAGCTGTCGAAAGTGTCGTTAAACTTCAATAAATAAACAAATAAATAAATAAACTTTATTTTGCAGCATACACAAGTACAATATAAGGTAACAAATAAAAAAGTGGGTGTATACTGCATGGGAATGCCATAGCCGGAGGGGCTGTCTTCCTGCCATCCCAAACACCAGATTTCTGGACATCAGAGCCTTTTCCTTTTGTGTTTTCCTCAATCCTCAAGCACGGACCTGGGACATTTTTGCCAAAGTCACAACAGTTTATCGCGATAAAATTTCTGAAATGAGAAATAATGGGTTTGGAAGAAGAGGACCCTTTATTATGCAAAACAATCTGGACAAGACGGATTGGCACACGTGATGTTGGAATAATATGAATTTAGAGTTGTATAAATTGTTGTTTTTTTTTAAATAGGGCCCTACTGTGTTGCTTTGTTTCTGGATTTAAATCGTTCCAAATTTTCGGAAAAGAATGAAGAGGGAGATCTGCGGAGAAACGTGTTCTTGGTTTGAGTATTGTCTGGTTTTCATTCCGGGGTGATTTATGTAAATTTCAAAAGTGCTGTCAAAAGACACGGGCAGTTTGTTGTGGTACCAGTCATACATAAACAAAATAACATGTAACTTATATAGGTCATCGAATTTCAGTATTCCACAAATTGTAAATAATGGTTTGGTGTGTGAAGTGTATTTCCTTTTTGTTATAACGCGGATAGCCATTTTTGTAGAGTCATAATTCTAGTTGTTGACGGTACATGGCCCCAAACAAGTATACCGTACAGCAAATGGCTATCTGTGAGTGAGTAATATAATGTCTTTAAATCTTTAAAGCCTTAAAGGGAAGAAACTGGTTCGCCCTATTCAATGTTAAAATTGCCCTAGCCATTTTTAGACAAACCACTGAGGTACGGTCTTTAAATTTTAGATTTTCGTTCATGTGGACTCCTAGAAATTTAACTCATTGTTCTTCATATTGGTTACAAATTAACGGAATATCTGTATTATTTAGAGTGATTTTTTCTACCAACGGCGTTATAGGAATCGTTTTGTTTTATTGGCATTCAGACATAGCACATTTGCAGAACACCATTCACTGATCTTATTTAGTTCAGAGTTGGTCACGTCAATCAGGTTGTCTGGATTGTTCCCAGACGCAAAACCCGTCGTGTCGTCTGGAAAAGAGAGGATATTCAGCGAGGTTGAATGACTGATGTCGTTGATGTATAATAAAAAGAGGATGGGGTCTAGAATTGAGCCTTGGGGTGCACCAATTGTGGCCTCCAATGTGTCCGATGTCCTATTCATGAAAGAAACAGTCTGACATCTGCCTGTTAGATAATCTTTGAACCTGGAATTTGCCAATCCACTTATACCATAGCTCTCCAGTTTTTTTTTTTTTTATATGACTGAGTGATTAATGATATCGAAAGCTCTTGAAAAGTCAAGGAACACTGAGAGTGAACAATCTTTTGTGGATTTATCAGTTGCTTCTACAACATTATTGATGACATGGAGGATGGGGTGAACGGTGGAGTGTCCCTTTCGGAATCCAAACAGAATTATAAATGAAATTTTGTTCCTCCAACAAAGTATTTAATCGTGCGTACTTTAATTTTTCTAGTATTTTAGAGAATGTTAGAAGAATGCTAATGGGGCGGTAGTTTGTGAATAGCTGATTTAAAATGGGTATAATTTTGGCTATTTTCAATTTGTCGGGCACTCTTCCTGTGACAAAAGATAAATTGATTATATGAGATAATGAACCTGCCACCTCAAATATAATTCTCTTTAATAGCTTTATGGACATATCGCTGCTATCTCTACTCGATTTATATCTCAATTTATGAACGTAAAAAATACCTCTTGCCCATTAGTCCCATTATAAAAATGAATCTCTATTGTTATTATTGCTCAAATAATCCAAAACGTTACGATGGGTGGGGGCACTTGATTACCTGTGGCCTTTCCAGTGTCAGCAAAAAAGTATTGAACCAGTCAGTGATTCTTTTCGAGTCCGTTAATTCCATATTTCCATCTGCGAAGGTACATTTAGAGGGCAGTTGTCGATGGTTATTTGGCCTACAAATGGCCTTCCGTAGGATTTCCCAGGTCTTTTTAATATTGTATTTATTTTCTAGTAGTATCTTATCATAATAATCTGCTTTACTGATATATTTCAAGCGGTTGAATTCGTGGTAAAATTGTTTGTATTCTGTTATGTTTGCAATAGACGGGGATTTTAATTTCTTAACTCTTTACCCAACGTAATGGCCAAAAAAGGCCAGCGCTATTCTCAAAATTTGCCAGTTAATTTTCATTATGTTTTCATTTGTTGCCTCAAAAACATAGGTTATGACCCGTTGTTGGAACGAGCTCGTCGAGCTCGTTCCAATGAAGGGTCATAACCTATGTTTTTGAGACAAAAAATGAAAAAAAATAGTTATTCAAGAATTGCTTTTGTAAGTGTCGTCTGCTTTTTATGTTAGATACAGGGTTAACATACAGTTTACTTTTCGTTTGTGACGATTGCAGTAGATCAAGCGTCACCCATGGTTTGCGTTTTATATATTTTTTACTTACAGAGCTTGTTTTCAGGGGGAGAGCTTCTTCAAAGGCTTCGTAGGATATGTCCAGAAATTTATTGTATGCCGAGTTTGGGCAAATATCGTTTGTGACCTCTGAAATGTCACAGGCTAATAAGATTCTTTTAAACCGGATGATATTCTCTTTACTGAATGATCGTCTAAAATTGGGTCTTAGGACAGCTGATCGTTTGACTAATTCGTCTTTGCAGAACGTGGCAAAGTGGTCGCTGACGTCAATAATTATAATTCCAGTAGTACAATTATTGATAGTATTGCTGAAAATGTGGTCAATGAGGGCAGCGGGAAATTCTGTAACTCTCGTGGGCTTTGTTATAGCGGGTAAAAACCCCGCACTGTGTAGTAAACCTATAATCATATTCGTTGTTCGGTGTGTGTTTACGCTGAGCAAGTGTATTTTAAAGTCACCCATGAGATAAACCTTGTTATTTTCCTTACTTTTGTTGTCCAGTAACTCCGACTGCTTTTGGTGAGGTGTTGGGTCTATAAATAATTCCCACAATACATTTTTTCTTGAGGGGTATTTCAACAAATAGGGATTAAAACACATGGAGTATAAAAATACATGTCATTTCTTATTTTGAAGGGTATATAGTCATTTATGAACATTACGACACCACCCCTACCATCGTCGTCTTCTGCGTTGGTGCGGGAAATCAGGGGGCGGTACCCTTCTAGCTGACACTCTACACCAGGTTTAATATTGAATATTTCTGTCATGCCTATCACGTCTAAATAGTTGAAGTTTGTTTGCAGGTCAGCCAGTAAATTGTGAATGTTTTCAAAGTTTGCATTCAAGCTTTGGCAGTTTAAGTTGAGTAGAGAGAGGACCTCATTTTTGCTCGTGATTTGATCTTTAAATTGTTCAGGAGTAAAGTATTTACAACCAGGGTCAGAAATACTAAATGGAGGGGCTGGATCTTCTTCGTCCGTTGAAATGACATTATTAGTAGTATATAAGGTATCCGATCGACCCCTGTTACCCGGAGCTTTGGGGGAGCAGCTAGTGTTAAATTCCCATAGGAACCGAAGTTTTGGGGGAGCAACTTTTTCCTGAGCAAAGGTACGGCCCCTTGCAGCTAGATCCGCCAAAAGGTGTACCTACTACATATATAGTATACTGTGGTATGTATAGTGATATATGTACGCATGGGGCTATAGGTATATATTATGGGAATGTGGTGAAAAATGAAAGGGGAAGGTGAGTTTTCTTGAAACTTTTTTTCCGCGAAACGGTTGACGTTGCTATTGACGTCGTGACGTCATGAGGCTCACGCGACGTCATAGAGATGTTGACCACTGTTGTTGTCCACTATGCAATCTGGCATAACGTTGTTTGGGTCGGGGGTGTCGGACTTCTCGTATGGGGTGGCGGTGATATGGCAGTGGTTGTATATATCCATGTAGGTATACCATTAGCCCTTGGGTATTTATATGATCCTATGTCTGCTATAGCTAGGTCAAGCAGTAGGTGGGGTGGGGGTGGGGGGGGGGGGGGTAGTGTTGTATTGTGAGATAGTCCTTGGTGGTTTAGATTGGCAGTATAGGATGAATGGTCTGTTGGCTTATCACCCCCTTAGTACTATTAACCTACCGAATCCTTTGTATTATCTTATGGCTGGCATTGGTAGTTCGTAATGCTAGGTCAGGCTGTTTTATAATCGTTGGTTTAGAACTGGGGCATAGGATGCATTGTATATACCGCTGTTGTTGGTCCCCTTTTAGTCCCTGGTATTATTAACCAACCGATTGCTTTGTATTATTCTATGACTGGTATAGATAGTACGTTATGACAGATCAAGTGATATTGTGGAGTGGGGTGGGGGTAATGCCTGGTAGTATAGAACGGCAGTATAGTATGGGCGATATACACTTCGGTGCCCCCCCCCCCCCCCCCCCCCACACACACACACACAAAAGCCATTGGTACTACCAATCGACTTAATGCTTTATGTCATCCCATTACTAGTATAGGTAGTATGTAATGTGGTGACAGGCGTTATTGTGGGGTGGGTGGGTGTAATGCATGGTCACCTAGTGTGGAAGTATAGTATGTGTGGTATATCCCCTTCAGGTCCCAAGTTAGCCCTTAGTACTATTAATCCACCGTATGCTTCATGTTATCCTATGTCTGCTATAGCTTGGTCAAGCAGTATTGTTGGGATGGGGGTCATGTATGGTCGGCCAGTGTGGTATTGCGAGATAATCCTTGGTGGTATAGATTGGCAGTATAGGATGAATGGTCTGTTGGCCTATTACCCTGTTAGTACTATTTACCTACCGAGTCTTTTGTGTTATCTTATGACTGGTATTGGTTGTTCGTAATGCTAGGTCAGGCAGTATTATAATCGTTTGTTTGGGAGTGGGGCTTAGGATGCATTGCGTATAGGCACATGTTGGATGAGCCGATATGTGCTTATGTGCTAGTGCATATTGTGTCACAATGTGCCCTAGCACATAGGCACATGCGGGTATTTAAGGATACCTATAACCTGGTATTGTATTATTTGAGAATACCAATCTAGGATACTTGCTGGAGAATCTCTTTTTGTCGTATGTGCTTATGTGAAAAGGCACAGTGTGACACATTGTGCACTAGTACATAGGCACATGCTGGATGTGCCGATATGTGCTTATGTGAAAAGGCACAATGTGTCACAATGTGCCCTAGTACATAAGCACATACGGGTATTTGAGGATACCTATAACCTGGTATTGTATTATTTGAGGATACCTATCTAGGATACCTTCTGGAGGATCCCTTTTTGTCGTATGTGCTTATGTGAAAAGGCACATACGACCAAAAAGGGATTCCATAGCGACAGGCGTTTTTCCCAAAAGGGATTCCATGGAACCTGTATGGGTACAAAGCGTACATCCTATACTACCACACTAGGCGGCCATGCATTACACCCACCCGCCCCACAAAAACGTCTATCCCGCATTGTATACTACCTAAACCAGTCATGGGATGACACAAAGCATTTGGTAGATTAATACTATCAATGGTTAAGATGGGACCTACTGGGGAATATACCGCCTATACTATACTACCTTCTAAACTACCAGGCATTACCCCTACCCACAATACCCCTATGCCTAGCATTGCACACTACCTATATCATGATAACATGAAGCATTAGGTGGATTAATAGTACTGGGGGCTAACATGGCACCTGTAGGGGTACAAATCGTACATCATATACTACCACACTAAACCACCATGCATTACACCCCCCCCCCCCCCCCTTTCCGCCCACCGCACACACCGTCTGGTCTTACATACTACCTAGACCAGTCACATTGAGCATTAGGTCGATTAGTAATACAATGGCGTTCCGAGGGGGCCCACATAAGTATATATCGTCCATACTATACTGCCGTTCTATACTGCTAGGCATTATCCCCCCCCCCCCCCCACAAGACCATTTGACCTGCCATAACGTACTACCTATACCAAAGCAATCGGTTGGTTAATAATACTGAGGACTAACAAGGGACCTACAACGGTATAAACAATGCATCCTAACCCCCACTTCTAAACAAACGATTATAATACTGCCAGACCTAGCATTACGAACTAACAATACCAGCCATAAGATAATACAAAAGACTCGGTAGGCAAATAGTACCAACGGGGTAATAAGCCAAGATTATCTCGCAACACCACACTGGCCGACCATACATGACCCCCAACCCAACAATGCTGCTTGGTCTAGCTATAGCAGACAGGATAATATGAAGCATACGGTGGATTAATAGTACTGAGGGCTAACTTGGGATCCGAAGGAGATATACCACGCATACTATACTTCCACACTAGGCGACCATGCAATACACCCACCCACCCACCCCACAATAACGCCTGCCACCGCATTACATACTACCTATACTAGTCATGGGATGACATAAAGCATTAAGTCGATTTGTAGTACCAATGGCTCTTGAGGGGGGGGGGGGGGGGGGCACCGATTATATCGCCCATACTATACTGCCGTTCTATTCTAGCAGGCATTAGCCCCACCCCACTCCACAATACTACTTGACCTGCCATAACGTACTACCTATACCAGTCATAGAATAATACAAAGCAATCGGTTGGTTAATAATACCAATGACTAACGGGGGACCTACAGCGGTATATACAATGTATCCTATGCCCCAGTTCTAAACAAACGATTATAATACAGCCTGACCTAGCATTACGAACTACCAATACCAGCCATAAGATAATACAAAGGATTCGGTAGGTTAATAGTACTAAGGCGGTGATGAGCCAACAGCCCATTCATCCTCTACTGCCAATCTAAACCACCAAGGACTATCTCACAATACAACACTACCCCAACCCCCACCCCCTCCCACCCCCACCTACTGCTTGACCTAACTATAGCAGACCTGTAGGATCATATAAAGACCCAGGGCTAATGGTATACCTACATGGATTTATCTGATAACCATAGAGTATAACAACCGTTGTATATACTTGAAGTATATACAACGGGTGTTGTATATAATTATAATTTATGCGAACGACCTCTGACCTCTTTCAATTCCATTTTCATTCATTCATTCATGAAACATCGTTATATCACAGGGCAGGTTTTAATTGTACGCTTATTGCACCTTGTCAAAATCCTCTGATGGTGTAATTTCTTATTTATTTTGCTTCAATAAAGGCAACCTAAAATTTTGCTTCAAAACATTGTAGAAATTACTTGAATGTTAATAGTAATTAGTATGCGGCGACTGCGAACTATTTATAGTCACGGCCTCGATCAAAAGTACTCGCGGAACTGCGCTAATTAAAAGCACGTCTGCTCTACCTGAAAAAAAAACACTTCGTAAAAATTGTAAACAAACGCAAAATTATTTGTTATATTGGGACTACAGCATAAAACACGGAAGAAAACTGGAACTATGTCAAAAAAAAGAATAACTCTACTGAAACACCGTTTTGTTACTGTTAATAAAATAGTTGAAATTTATTTTCTTCCAGCGCAGTTACATGATGCAAAGAAGTGCAATCGCACTTTACAATCGCCGTCATCGATTTTGTAATGTAAGGGACACAACTCTATGCGTCTTGTCCTATTTCTTTTGTCTCGTAGACTGGTTTTCTTTGGAGGCCCGTGGGAAGCATATATAAGTCGGGTAGACGCACGAGACGGGTGTCTGTTTGTTATCAGATAAAAACAATAAACATATAGTGTGTTTTTATATCTGTGTTATACAACTCGTTGAAATATGTTTTATTTTTTCTCGGCGAAGCCTCGAAAAAATAAACCATATTTCAACTCGTTGTATAACACAGATATAAAAACACACTATATGTTTATTGTCTATATATACAACCACTACCATATCACCGCCACCCCATACGAGAACTCCGACACCCCCGACCCGAACAACGTTATGCCAGATTGCATAGTGTACAACAACAGTGGTCAACATCTCTATGACGTCGCGTGCGCATCATGACGTCACGACGTCAATAGCAACGTCATCCGTTTCGCGGAAAAATCTTTCAAGAAAACTCCCCTTCCCCTTTAATTTTTCATCATACCCATAATATATACCTGTAGCCCGTACGTACATATATCACTATACATACCACAGTATACTATATATGCAGTAGGTACACCGTTTGGTGGATCTAGCTGCAAGGGGCCGTACCTTTGCTCAGGAAAAAGTTGCTCCCCCAAAACTTCGGTTCCTATGGGAATTTAACACTAGCTGCTCCCCCAAAGCTCCGGGTAATTGGGATCGATCGGATACCTTATATACTACTATTATTCAATTTTGCCACGAAGTGAAAAGCATTATTGGTTTGGTTCTCATCGAGTGATATTGTATTTGCCATATTTGCATGAAGAGGTGGAGACAAAAATTAATGGTCCGGGATTAGTACGATGAAAACAAGTGGTTCCAGTATTTGTGCATTGACTTTGCATTATCGGGAGGCGAGGAAATGAAGATACGGTATTAACTTTGATGTCAAGAGAAGATGTATATACACAACATAAAATGAATAATAATAATAATAATAATAATAATAATAATAATAATAATAATAATAATAAATTGACGAAGATATAATAATAATAATATATATACACATTTACATAGCGCCAAAATTATAGTTCAGAGGGTATAGAACCATATTCTAAGGCGCTGTACGTGGAACTGAGTTCATGCAAATATACAAACTGAATATATACAGTATCTTACAGTCCAGAATATCACTTATAGGCTTTTTGAAACAGGTATGTTTTGAGATCTTTCTTAAAAAGGTTGACATTTGACAGTCTTTTTAGGTGTTCTGGTAAATTATTCCACAAGTGAGTGCCAGCAAATGAGAATGACCTATCTCCAAATGTCTTACACCTATGTTTTGGAACATGTAGCACCATTTTACCATCGGACCTCAGGTTGTATTGACACACATTCTTGGTATTCAAGAGTTCTTCTAAGTAGGCTGGTAACATGTTGTTTTGTGTCTTAAAAACTAATAATAAAGTTTTGAAAATTATTCTGTACTTGACTGGCAGCCAGGGCATATCCCTCAGAACAGGAGTGATGTGTTGGGATCGTGATATCCTACATACCACTCGGGCTGATGCATTTAGTACCATCTGCAGGCGAGAGTACTGATATTGTGGAAGGAACAGTAAAGCATTACAATAATCCAAATGTGAAGTTACAAAAGAATGAACTAGGGTTTTTGTTGAGTCTTTGGTGAGGAACTGTCTTATCTACTTAACTTTGTATAGACCTCTGAAAGCCTTATTGCACATATTTGTAACATGTCTGTCCATAGACATGGTAGAGTCGAAGAAGGCACCAAGATTACGTACACTGTTACTTGCACTGATGGCGGGATTTCCTACCTTCACTGAATTGAGGTTAACTTTAGTGAGTTGTTGTCGTGAACCAATTATTAGGAATTCAGTCTTATCATCATTTATCATTAATTTGTTTGAAACCACCCATGTGCGAATGTCCGAAATATATGATTCAATAGTTTCTAGAGCTTTAGTTTGATCCTTGATTGATGGTCGAAAAGAGAAATAGACCTGTGCGTCATCAGCATAACCATGGACATCAGGCAGGTGAGATTCAATGATGGTGAACATTTTTGAAATATAGAATAGAAACAGAACAGGACCAAGGCAACTGCCCTGTGGGACTCCACATTCAAGATGGAAGTCTTTTGACAGATTACCGTTTATTGATACACGCTGCTGTCTATTCTTGAGGTATGATGATAGCCAGCTAGCAGCAGCACCATTAAGTTCAAAATCAGAACTCATTGTCTCTGGCAGAGTTTTATGACAAACAGTGTCAAAAGCAGCACAAAAGTCTAAAAGAACAAGCAATGTTACCCTTCCAGACTCCATATTAAGGAGGATGTCATTCTGAACCTTGAGTAATGCCGTTTCAGTCGAGTGAAATTTTGTGAATCCAGACGTGTTGGCCGGTAATGGAGCATGCATATCACTATGTAATATTAGTTGGTCAATTGCGGCTTTTTCACACAGCTTAGAGACGAACGGTAAGTTACTCACTGGTTGGAAGTTTTTAAACACAAGTTTTGCACCTTGTTTCTTCAGAAGAGGATTAACAATTGCTATTTTCCACGCATCGGGCATATATCCTCCCAGCAGAGACATGTTGATCATTTTTGTGATTACTGGAGCCAAAGAGTCTACACATGATTTGACAATAGATGTTGGCATTGGGTCGAGTTGACATGAGACATTTGAGGATTAGTTCAAGACGATTGCTTTGTATGCTCATTTAGGAACATTAGATTTATCTTTCGTTGATAGATCAGAGGATAGGTATTTCTTTTGAGCAAATCTTTTTACACTCATCAAGTAACACAAGAGTGTCGTCAAGCCTGATGGATGATTCGGATGTAAAAATGCATTATGGGTACGCTACAAGCATACAGACAGATTGAGGGACACAACACAAAGCTATTCCGAATTACTGGAGGCACATAACTTACCTAGGTATGGTCAATATCAGGGTCTGCTGGTGTGGGTGCGAATAGAGAATTAGTCAGAATTAAAGTCAAAAATACTACCCTGTTGTAAGTTTATAATTATGTAGTAATTCACGACTACAACAGCAGACCGCCTCGATAATGACCAGGGACAGAAATTGTTACAATTCAAACTAGTAGTCCTGTGTTGAAATGCGCACAAATAGCACGTCGATCTGCGCGTTAATCTACGCGTTAAGACCATAGTAAGGCTTTCAAATTCTGTTCATTATGGTCTGTGCACAAGCAATGTTTCAGCCAATGGACCTCTGGGTAACCCGGCGGTCCATTGGCAGAAACATTGCCTGTGTTTGTTATGAGTAACCAGCTGAACCTTCTATGCTTTGAATGCCATTCTATATGGCAATTGCGCACAATTCCTACGCGCAATTAAGCCTAAATAGGCGCACAGTTCGTGATAGGACTTCTACTTTTAACTGTAGGTGTGAGAGTTGGCTAAGGATTATAAGTGCACATATGTAAGTATGTGTATCTAAATGAAATTATACAAACTGAAACTATACACACGAATACCATGTAAACGATAACAATTACAGTGGTAGGGAGAAATAAAAAATGTGATCCCTTATTATTTTGATAGGTCTACAATTATACAATTATATCAGCGAGTCACATCAACATGTTTTGCGGATTAATTTATGACAGAACATTGGTTGTGTAGGGCGTAGAATCTCGAATAAAAAACATTTTGAATTTTGATGTCAACTCAGTACGCGTGATTCTTAAGCTGAGCACCAAAAACATCTCAGCAAAGCAATCTCCTGCGATCCCCATCGAAACGTGCTCACAGTGCTCGTTTAAATGAGTGGTCACACGGCAAGGCCGCGTCGAGACCCTCTGAAAAAATTACGAAAGAACTTAGATCAACAAGTCAGGCCACAATTTTTAATCTTAGGGTAGTTATATGGGTTTTAACCTGGGGAGTGGGGTAATTGTATCGAAGGACTACAGTTGGAGATGACCAAAATTAGTGTAAGTCTATCCACAGATATACCAAAGCATATCCTGTTGATTGACATCGATGGAGTAAACATTTTTATTTTAACCACACTCACATCAGCACGAAGTGAGAAGCACAATTACACTAGGAGATATCATCCACTTGTTTGCAATGGCAGTTACAATCAGTGGAATGGTAAGGTGGCTGGGGCGGGGATGTTGGTTAAGGTGTATCATCTATCATGATTTAGTTCTTAACGAGGCGAACCCACTTAACAAGTAATAAAGGGGGTATGCTGTTAGCTAGGTACTAGGACGTACAGTTAACGCCAAAACCGGTGTTAGGTAATTAAAGAGGGTGTCAAGAGCAAAAAAACGGTTATGTGGGGTGAGTTTTTTGCGTCTCTGCTTATCATGTCATCTCGCTGAAGACATCCCATTTTGAAGACACAGAATCCCAAACCTCGGGGATTACTTTTGTCCCCATCACTCTGATTCTGCCTCTTTTACCGCTTTCTAATCTCAGTTTATAGGCTATAGCTGCTAGTCGACCACGCTCGCGTTTCAATGGAGGAAGGAGATCAGTTTTAATGCTCTTACCTGTACGTGAAAGTTTAACTGAGGCTTTCGGATGTAGTTGTTTGTCATTGTCATTACCCAGTCTCACAATAATAGGTTTGGGAGGTGGCGGCTGCGATCCTCTAGGGTTTGAAGATGGGATCCTATGAATATTCACCGCCCATAGAAATTATATCACTAGCTACAGTTTCACCCAAAGACAAATCCTGTTACAGAAATTTCTTCGCTACAGAGTATGTGTCGTGGTTACTCTCTTCGGCAACCCCATATAATAAGACATTATATTTCCTGTCGTGGATTTCTTGTGTCAGTAGCTTTTCGCTGAGCTCTTGTAGGCCAGTGTCAATTTGCGTTTTTAAATCAGGTAGACTCAGTTCCAGTTCCTCGATCTTTTCGGCATTGAACTCAACGGCCCGTGTAATGTCAATTTGTTCGTTTTTCAGATCAACGACGGTTTTGGAAATATTAAAAATATCTCTCCTCATATCTACAATATCATTTCGCAAAGTTTCAAAACTCTGAGTGAACTTTTTATCTAAGTCCTGAATCAAGGTGGTCATCACACGTTTTAGCTCGCTATTCAAAACATCCTTGTTTGCAGGAGGCGACTGTTTCTTGGTAGGTGTCTGCAGTTAAAGGCATTTGTTCAGGTAATAAGGAGACTAATCACTAAAAGAATGTCAATGAGATCGACTTGGATATTTGTGCACTTTTGGGTAATTGGACTCTTTATGTTCGTGACCACAAGATTTGAAAGATGCATAAACTGAAGATGGACCCACCAAAAACCACTTCCTTCCTTCTAATATATGGAGATTAAGAATAACTTGTGAATGTTAGCATCCTGATGGGTTGTAAAAGGCAAATAAAGGGTTGATTATCCTCGACACGCAACAAAAACGACTTTCACCAAACCGCCATCATCCGGGGTTTTTAAGTAAATAAATACACGCAGTACCGGTAGACGTAGCATATGGGCTTCCTAATTACTACGTATTATACTCCAAATCTGTCATGCTGACCCGCCAACAGCCCATATTGGGCATTACAGACTTCCATTGGCATGACTGGTTGTATTTGAGACATTTGAGACATAAGTTTGTACAGATTAATGGCATGAACAAATGCAGAGAAAGAAGTATAGCTCGCTCATTTCGACCCCCATCGCGGGATTCTCATGTGATGTCATAGTCACGTGATCCAACAGCGCCATGTTTGGTTTTCATGGTAACCTGCGTGAGCGGCCATGTTGTGGCGTCATGACCATAGGGTGATTGTGTTTCCGTCGTCCATTTTGTATACTGGAGGCCGCCATCTGGGTTTCTATATCACGTAGTTGTTATGAGCCCCGAAAGGCCAGGATATGTTCCTTTGTACAAAAGTAGTTTCCCAGTTCGTAGAATTACCACAAACAACCCGACAACCCCTCCAAAACAGATTCCCCCAGAATCCTTTCCAGGACCGCCATACCATCGCTTATAACAGTACCATGTAGTGTTATAAGACACGGTCCTCTGTATATGAGTACTTTTCTGGTTCGGATTTTCCAAATACTTCGTAGAATTACCCAAACAGACACCTCACATGCAGAATGCCTTCTTCATAGAACCATTTTCTTCTGAAATGCGTCGAAGTGTAATAACAGCATTTACTCATGGCTCTTTGCCTCATTCGATGAGGAAACCCACTTACATAATCCCTTTTAGGCCACAGAATCCCCTTATTCCAAAATGAGTCGAAGAGTCACAAGAAGTATATGATGCACCAAACCTCCGACCCGAAATAAGAAATGATTCGATCGCCAATCTCCATCACGTGTCACATAACTGGTTCTAACTTCATTTGTTTGGTCACAGTCTGTTTGCAATCACCCCCATCTTCCGGGGGGTGGCAGGTAGACAGCCAATCTAACTATGCCACATCCCACGGTATACTACTCCTTACATTTGTGCAATATGTTTATTTGTAATCATTTCACTTTATGTGTACCGTGAATAAAGAATCTGAATCTGAAGTTTTGTTCATGGAGCAATTACTCTTGTGGCATTCTAGCTCATTCGACAAGATGGAAACCACACGTATCACCAAAGGGAGATACCTGCGTGTGGACCGAGAGTGAGTTTACAGGAATGGAGTGATCTGATGGGTTATTTTCTGTAAATTGAACTGGTTGGGTGATCTGGAAAAACGAAAAATAACTTGTGCTGTTCGCAACAAGAACAGGAGTGCCCGGAATAGGGTTAGAATTTACCAGAACAGACCATAGCAGCTACATATAGTAACAATAAGCTAAATCGATTCCAACTGAAAGGCTCTTCTACGTTACTTGGGTATACTCCAGAACAAACGAATAGGGTTGGGTAGACTGAAACAATAACATGGATGCACAGATAAAGGCAAAGCAGATGATTCCGAAGGAATCTGAACTTGATAAACAGGAAGCAACCGAGGATTTCTGGAAAATCCGAACTGGTAAAAGTATTCCCAACCAATCGAACGCGCCTTATGTTTGACAATAACGAGGATTCTGGGGCAATCCGAATCTGTTTCGGAGATTTAGGGTGTTTTTTGGTGATGTGAGGGAAATTGTTGGGACGATTTGGGTAATTTACACCTATTCAATCGAACGAACCCTCCGAACACAGATCTTCTATAATGCCCCTTCCAAGCTCATATCAACCACGCGCTGCCATTGAAGCTAAGATGGCGTCCTCCCGTATAAAAAATGGACGACGGAAACATGTGCCACTTTAACAACACGCGCTGCGCATACACACTGACAACACGTATGGCCAAGAGCATGACGTCACAAGATGGTGCTCACGCGAGCTACCAAGATAACCAAATCTGACGTCTTTGGGCACGTGACTATGACGTTACTTCCTAAATACATGGTAGAGGGTTAGGTCCAGCCAACCAGGCCCGTTTCACCCTTCTACTACTTACATCTTAAACTGGAATTAATAACCTTTCTCTCCAGTGTGCTATTTTGGTGATTTGCCGTATATTGTTTTTGTTTACATTCCTCTTAAACAAGCACCCACTGAGCAAACATTCAGTGGGTGCAAGCTATGCACGTATGTGTGCTCGCTTGTGCTCGCTTGTGGGTGAGTATATATATGCACACCGGCGAGCGCATATGCCTGTGTGGCAATGTGAAAACTAGAATGCAGATGGCTACAACGCGCATGCCCTTTAAATTGTCGTGAACCTCTAGTCTAAGCTAGGTTCTCCTATTATCACTTTTCTTATTTTTTTCATTTCATTTTTTTTTTCTGCTCTTTTTCTGTTTCCCTTCCTATTTCTTTCTGCGCAGTCTATTCTTATGTATCAGGTTTGGTTTTTTTTCCTGAAATCTAGTTAAAACCTATGTTTAAATTGAAAGATTATATGCCTTACTCGCCATAAACATATTCAAGTGTGCTTGATCTGTTAAATGGAGACAGCTTACATAAGTGTTATGCTTACCGCTGAATCCTTGTCTCTAGTTCTATTGTTGTTGTTCTCGTTATAGATTCAATTTCATTGAATAACGTATCTGCATAACTATGGAAATTAAATAATGTTTGCATTACACACTCAGGCAGTGAGACGATGCTAAAGTACCAATGTGAAGCTTGTGGAAAGCAACCCAAGAGAAGCATCAGCTGGAATTTCACCTGGTTCAGTATTTCAGTTCAGCATGTTAGTCAACCACACAACTGCTCAGTGCCCTACCCCAAACCCCGATGGTTCCTACTTGGACTGGGCATTTTTTTGGTTTCCGGTCCGGTTCCCGGTTTTTGCGGCAAACCGGAAAAATGAACCTAGTAAAAACCGATCGAACCGCGTTTGTGCATAAACTGATCAAACTGTCTTACACTGCAAAAATATAGGTTCTCTTAGGAACCAAAACTGGTTCTAATCTTGTCCCTGAGATGGAACCAGTTCCGTTTAAACAGTATTTATTTCAAATCAAATAAATTTATAAAGATTAACATTAAATATTAACAGAATTAAACATAAATTGAGGGGGTTTCAGCCGTAAGTTTAGAGCTTATACGAGGTTGTCTCAAATCATTATTAAGCAAAGGAGATATGAACAGTTGGCATATCGAACCAGTTTTGGTTCTATACAGAACCAAAACTTGTTCGATATGCCAACTGTTCATATCTCATTTGTTTCAAAATCTATGGCGACTGCGTTGAATAAGCTCCAAGTTTAGTGCTGAATCTACTTCAGTTCATGTAATATTCTGTTAAAATGTAATGCTTATCTTGGTAAATTTATTGGGTTTGAAATAAATACTGTTTAAACTGAGCTGGTTCCATCTCACAAGATTAGAACCAGTTTGGACAAGATTAGAACCAGTTTGGGTTCTAAAGAGAAGCTATGAAGTGGACTAGTTGCCACTTTGGACTCGCATCACTCAGTCTATCTGGCAACACGTCGAATACATCGTGTTCATATTGTCACAATTTATCCCCTATTGACTCGTCCAACGGACGAGTCAATAGGGGAGAAAATGTGACTATGAAAACACAACACAGATTAGACTAACTTTATTCATTTGTTACCTATTGTTACCCTGATTCCTGAGTTTTTTCAGACTGAATAGGCTTAGCAACTGATCCTCTTGAAACGCTAACAATGAAGTTAGATTGAACCCAAATGGAGATACTAACGGACAGGGCGGTGATTGTGATGATTCGTGTCTTATAACTATTAGTGATTTTTTCTAAGGTAAGGAGTCTGAAGTGTTAATTACTATCTGTTCTTCACGCATAGAAAAACCGAATTGAAACCGAGTTTTTTTCCTGAAACCGAACCTAACCCAATGTGAAAAGTCAAAAACCTCCCACCTATAGTTTCAAAGTTCCTGTTCCAAACACTCTCATATTTAGAAACGAAAACTGGTTTGTCTCAGTTGAAATGGTCTAAATATTTCTGAATATTTCTGAAAAATACTGACGTCCTAATTTGAACATAACATTGTAATTGGTCGCCTGGGAAGATATTTTCGCTCATCTATGTATCAATGACAATGGCTTATTAATTTCACTGAATATGGATTCCGATTCAACCTGAATTGATTTTCTGAAATCTTGCAAACTTCGAAAACTCGGTAAATATGGTAATGTAAAACACACGGTGTTTAATTACGTTAAGTGCACAGAGATGACATTTGAAACCTCTTGTTGCGATTTCTGGGGTTTAATAATTGATAAAACATGACGTTGTCTGATGGGACAGTACATGTTTTCTTTTAATGGTCACATGAACTGCATATTGGTCCTGCAAACGTACATATTTGTCGGATATATTATAGAGTTCGAGGTATATTTACCGAACGATCGTCATATTGTAAATATGAGAAAGTGTCTTAACAAATGTGGTAAACAGTATGATTCCTGGACAATCGATGTCGAAGGGAAACTGTTTCAAGTGGAGTAGCGCTGCAAGTGCTAATGGCATCATGGACGTAATACAAGACCGCCGTAAATGCGAGGGAGGAGAGGGGTGGTATCAGCTGCCTCTTGCTCTGAAGCTAGAGGTAAGCTGGGGCAGTGCGGGGCTTTTCGCCAGAAGTGCACTAGTGGAAAATACAGAGGCGGTGGACCCAGGAGTGGTGGGGCTTAACAGGGGACAACAGACGTGTTACAGAATGATTTAAAATGGGCGCACCCAAACGTGTCAATATACAAGCATTCCTGTAATATTTATTTGCAAATCCATGAAACATTTGGCAAAAAAATCCCACCTTCGGTTGTTTCGGTCCGTTTCTTCTACTTCATCCATCTTCCAACCCGAAGGCTAGCCTTCGGGTTATAAGATGCCTGAAGTATAAGAAATGGACAGGAAAGTGACCACACCGCGGCATGCTCATCTGAACGAGAGACTATAGAATGGCACTGTACATTTACTGTTATACGATTGTAACGTTTCTCCCACTGAGCCGAACTATGCTACGGTAGCCTTGAAAAGTTGTGCCCCTCCACTTTTATCGAGCTTCCGCTGCCTCTGGGAAAATACTTTACTTTCCGAGAACTGTATATGAGAAACTTTCCAATATTCGTTTCTAACATATTCTACGTGTGCTAATGCTAGAGGGGGTGGGGATGGCGGTGTATCAGGTATAATGACGAAGTTTGCTAGATAATCACCAAACCAAGAAGCTATACAGTCGGGTGATTTCTAAAGCGATATATATATAGTCCCTTGCGTGGAACAGAGTGCCATCTGCAATGCTCTAGCAGTTGCAGTTTGCACCTTGTTCCCCTTAAGGGACATTATATAATTTCAATACAATTGAGAGTCGCATTACGATTTATAGTACGCTGTAAACTCCCTGTCTTAACTCATAGCCAGAGTCAAGTCCGTTTTTGATCCCCCCCCCCCCCCTTGCCCTCGGATGCCTCCAGCTCCCATGGACGTAACATGGTATTTACTCCTAGCACCGCCGCAACTTCAGAAATAGACAAATTAACTTCCAAGAATGTTGTTAATTTTGAATATATGTTGACCCGACAGTTCTGGATGCTAGGAAATACAGGAGCTGCAATCATCATTTTTGGGGATACAAAATGCTTTGACTTAGCCCACGAAGCCAATGTATTTTATATTCTCCGGTTCGGCTTCAGCCTACTGCTACCCTGGAATGGGAGGCCCCCAGCTCAATTTCCTAATTCTCTCTAAGTTTCTGAGCATCCTCATCTAACTGGACGAAAAATTGTAGCTGCGTTCAAGTAATTTTTTAAGTAATCTTTTTCTTTTCAGTGTTAAACAAAAACGTGATGAATATTCTGGGACGTAACTACGCGGGGTAGTAGGTGTGTGATTGTAACCCCCCCCCCCCCCCCCCCCCCCTTCAAAAACTCCCAACCGTTTTCCTATTCGTTTGGATTGGTGTCTCAGATACAGATTTATTACACGCCTGTTCTATGAAATCCTCATCTGCAGCAACACTGAGCCATGCGGAAAATGAATATCCGTTCCGCAACAATGTGCTGAACGGAGATCGCTGACGGACTATTTTTGGACGATCACGTCATCTGGCAAAACTTAACATAACCCACCCTACCTGGAATTTCCGTTTAACCTGCACTCGCGGAAGCCGTGTAGTTTGAACGAAGCGATTGCGTTCTAATAAGCTATCGCAAAGACAATAAACTAAATAAAAACATCTTTGTGTATAGAATTACTTCCAAAGTTTAGAAGGGAGAGTTCAAACCAATCATTATAAGCTGAATGATGATAACAAATTGAAAAAAAACTATCTCAAGTTTGCACGTACTAGTAGTACAAACATATGTGCACTGCACGTTTGGCCTGTTGATAAATCTGCCCACGGGAATTGACAAGATCACACATGAGTTTTGTAAAAATTAGCAGACGATTGATCTCCCGAAACTGAAGCAATTGCGAAATAACTTGTTGATAGTTCTAATAATTGTTTTATAGACGTGAAGGTGTGTAATAAACACAGACGACACGCTCGTGTCGTTCGCTGTATTTGTTCTTGCCAGTAATCTGAACAAACTTAAATCACAAACACAACCAGTCATACCAATGGAAGTCTGTAAACCCCAATATGGACTGTTGCCGGGTCAGCATGACAAATTTGGAGTACAATATGTAGTAATTTGGAAGCCCATACGTTACGTCTACAGGTACTGTGTATATTTATTTATTTGTTTATTTACTGGAGTTTAACGACACATTCGACAGACATGGTCAGCTCCTGTCAGACAGTTTCACGGATGGGGAAGGCAGAGTACCCGGAAAGCACCACCGGGGAACGGCGAGCAACTGTCAGATTCCCCAACCTACTAACTCCACACAAGCAGGGTTAGCATTGGTTGAAGACAGGACCACCATCGACGTGCACTACGCCTTAGTGCACAGTTCTACCGTACTCCCATATGGCCAACCGGGATTAAGTGCCTTGCCCAAGAACACAACGTAGTTACCCCTGGCGAGGATCGATCCGAGGATTTCTAGGTTTGAAGTCCAAGGCCGTAACCATTAAGCCACGACATGTATTTTTTCACAAATAAATTTGCAAATGTTGAAATATTTTAATCAGCTTGGACTTCAACTGTCACAGTAAGGACAAATCAGGTTGAACCTCTCCAGCCCAACGCAAGTCAGTCATCTGTGTATATTTTTTATACTCTGCTAGCAGTCACAAACATACGCAGACAATTCTTTTCTTCCAAAAAGAACGATCCGCCCCCATCCTGCTAACTGCACAGCACAATCCCCACCGTAGACACATTAAATACATTGATACCAGGACTGGAAATAAAGAGCCTAAATCGCACGTTACTCTCTACAACGGGATGGAAACCCAAAAAGAAAAAAAGTGTTAAGATGCTTCTCCGCCATCTCTGTTTTGCTACACCAGCCATGCAGGCTGTACCCGTTTTAGCAGAATTCCCATCAAAAATAGCAACAACTAACGCGCGACCTCGCATAGCGAGATCGCGCGTTAGTTGTTGTTATTTATTTTAGCGGAATTCTGTTACGATGTAGATGAAATCCCATCTATGCAAGTAGTATAGAGAGGAATCTCAGTGGGTTTTTGGTGGACCCCGGGGTCCGACCATGACTGGGGTCATTGACCCCCGCGCCTAAATCCGTTAGCCCCCCTCTCCCCCTCCCCACACTGGCCCTAGGCGCTTCACCCCCCCCCCCCACCCTGTATATACCCCATTTTTAGTCTATCCCTCCCAAAAGTCCATGTTGGGCCCATCCCCCAAAGCCCCCCCCCCAAAGGCCCACGCTTCGTATAGCCCAACATGTATTAGGCTTTCCCCACATTGTTTTGACTGTCCCTGTATGTGAGCTCACCCTCCCAATGTCCTTGTATGGGCTGTGTCTCCCCATCAAAGCCCTTGTATGGGCTGTTTCTCCCATAAAAGCCCTCCCAAGGCTAGCCCAAACTTTTCATTCATTATCAATTTTTATTGTTCTTTCAATTTTATTTCATCGAGAATATTCTGAACGGTTTTATTTCTGACGAAATGGAATCTGTTAGAGATTCAGTTGTCATTTTAAGAAAACCTTCTCGGATAGATGCAACCGGAAACGAGTGTGCCCCCCCCCCCCCCCCAAAGGCCCACGCTTCGTATAGCCCAACGTGTATTAGGCTTTCCCCACATTGTTTTGACTGTCCCTGTATGTGAGCTCACCCTCCCAATGCCCTTGTATGGGCTGTGTCTCCCCATCAAAGCCCTTGTATGGGCTGTTTCTCCCATAAAAGCCCTCACAAGGCTAGCCCAAACTTTTCACTCATTATCATTTTTTATTGTTCTTTCAATTTTATTTCATCGAGAATATTCTGAACGGTTTTATTTCTGACGAAATGGAATATGTTAGAGATTCAGTTGTCATTTTAAGAAAACCTTCTCGGATAGATGCAACCGGAAACGAGTGTGGTGTGTATGTTATAAAAATACTCTCTTTTTAGGAAACTGGGTGGCCTGAAAAGGGCCGTTTTGTTTGGCTTTCTACAGATTTTCTCCGAGGATAGTTGATAAGCTAGCGGGAACAGGTCTCAGCAACTTTTCTAAAAAATCACCTTTTGCTTTCCCTGCAGGTAATTTTTGGCTATTGTTCCCGATTTCATACTTGTGTGGAATGAGGTATGTTCATTCTCTCATTGTCTGCGAAACGTGTCAGCAGATTTTCACAAAGCACTCTAGTCTTTATTATCATAAGAAGGTAGCTCATGGGTCAGGAGTCTACCAATGCACAAAATGTCAGGCACTTTTGACAGGAAAGGCAATCTAAGCCACCACGAGAAGACACATTTAGCCAACGAGTTATCACAGCCATTTAAAGGGGAAGTCAGGAGACTAACCTGTCGACGTCAATGGGCCTACCTCAGATTTATCAACAGCAGAATACTGAATCGAGCAGAAAGACACTGGTATCACACCTCGAATTGAAAAGCCCCAGGCAATACGGCCACTAGCAGGAAATGTACCACCAGTTGAACCCTCCTACCAGAAGAATCCAACTACGAAAGATACAGAAGATGTTACTGTCTGGCCAGGGCTGAGATAAATTATGAGCCCCAAAACAAAGCACTAGACAGGCTGAGAAAGACATACAGATCAAGTACGATTTCTAGTCTACGCAAATCAACATCAAACCAAAAATGCGATAAAGACGGCCAGCGATGACCTGATTAAATGCATATGTGAATTTTACAAGAACGTTTTGAATTTCAATGTACCAATGCCCCGGTCATGGACGGACTCCGGGGTCCACCAAAAACCCACTGAGATTCCCCTCTATACTACTTGTGCACACGTGATTGCAATGCGCATCATTCAAGTTAGTCGGGAAAGATTGTAAATTCCAACCAGTAAAACAGGCGAGATTATGAATTTAATTTATGCTGGACTATTTTGTCATAACAGTTTTCCATTTGGCGTAACCTAAACAATCGTTCAGTAGTATGTCAGGGCTGAACGTCCCTCTTTTGGGGGATCACATCGCGGGATCCAATGTGGCGTCATAGTCAGGTGACCCAGTTACGTCATGTATTGTTGTCATGGTAGCCCAACTGAGCGGTCATGTTGTGATGTCATTATCATTGTGATACGTGGTGTCAGTGTTAGGATGATAGGTGTTTCGGTCGTCCATTTTGGTATCTTGGTTTCTATTGTGATTCGTGGTTACTGCATGATCCAAAACCCTCTAATAGGACGGAGACGTGTTGGGGGTGTTCCATTGAATATGAGTATACCAAAGTACCCAAATAAACCCCACAACGACCCCTGGAACCAGTTCGACCAAATTCGAACATCATTGTTTTGTCACCACCACCCACACCCGCCCACAATGCCGGCCAAAATTTCCTATAGTTGGAAATTCGGAGGGCAGGTCATAACTATCTGGATTTTAGAGCTGCTTTGGCGATGCTGATGTCTCCTCTACTTCCCATAATTCCAACTCGGTTTCAAACCTGCAAAAATTCCAACTGTTTCTATTTACAACTACAGTGCACGCAATATCGAACTTTATAAGTATGCGTGATGTCAATAGGTTCGAGATTTCTATAGTACGTTTACTTATCGTAATAAAAAAATCCACTACCCTACACCCTCAGTCGGAAACCTCTAGACAAGTCCCTGCATACAGGGCTCTCCAGTGAAATGTAATCTGCGTCAGCTGTCGACGTAGATTACCTTTCACTGGCGAACTTTATTTATCTGTTACTTTGTACTGTCTTTGTCTGTCTGAGTCGACATGCAGGTATGTCATAAGCTATGTTACTTGCTTAGGGGAAACTTGACCAAACTATATATACTACTCAAAATGTACTAAGGATCACTCACCTCCCCCCCCCCCCCCCCCCCACACACACACACACCCACACACACACTCTACATACTTCTCATTAAAAGGTAAAATGTGTACATGTTTATGTTTGTCCCTTAGTGTTTAACAACAACCTAGGTCATGTCATGTCGATGAATGTTACGAGTGGACGAATTCGGAGTTCCCAGAGAAAACCACTGAACCACAGTGAGCGACTGTCAGACCTCTCCAATTTACTATCCCGGCACAAACAGGATTAGCAATGGTTAAAGGCAAGCGTAGCGTCAACATGCTGTGCGTCTATGGTCAACTTGTTGTACGCTCACAAGACACTGTCCTTCAACCAATGTTAACGCTCCTTGCACCGGGATAGTAATTTGGTGAGTGAGACAGTTATTCATCCTTATTCAGTGGTTCTCTCTGGGTACTCTGGCTTCCTCTACTTGTAAATTGTCCGACATGATATGACACAGGCCTTTGAAAGTGCCGTTAAACGCTCATGCACAAACAAAGACAAAAACTACACATGCACCCTATGCGTACAAATATGCCGATGAGAATAGGGGTGATCCTTAGCAAATTGTGAGTAGTATTATTAGTTACCCCGTGTCTGATCACGTGGTACGGGTTTTTACCTACCCGAAGCCAGCCGTATCCCATGAGGCCGAAGGAGTAACGAATTTATCTATTGACTTTCCGTTTTAGAAGTACAATCTATTCCATGTGTGAACACACACAGCATGAGATCTTTTATCTTCCATTGTTGAGCCATACAGGTTTCTGTGTAATTTTTGTGCAAAAGAGTTTTTTTGTGAAAATATGCCGATATGACTAGTATAAAAAGATTATTATGTATGGACAATTTGTAGATTTCGGAACGAGGCTGGGAAATTTGTCAGTGGCTGGCCGGACGTATCGTGGGTTTCAATGAATATGGTCTCATACCACGTATCTATCAACCAATCAAATCAAAAAATTCACTTTAGTCAATAGATAAAATAAGCCACTCAAAGTTTGCTAAGCACCAAGCATATCCAACTACCTGTTTTACGTTTTAGTTGAAATATTGTAATGAAAAGTGTATATATTTTTTATTTAATTACATCTTTAATGATTTAAGTACAGAAATTAAGATTTTGTTTGTGTTTGACTTATTTTTTAGCTTTTGAATACGATAACCATGGAAAATGGATATTATTGTCAAAAGAGGAAATTTTTCAATATGCCAATAAGTTGACGAAGCGAACTGGTATGGCATCAGTATCGAGTATGAGACCCATTATTGTTAATTACAGCTTGGCAACGCCTTCTCATGCTCACAATCAGATTCCTGGTGATCCTTTGTGGGATGTTGTTCCATTCTTGGACCTGCATGGCACCAAGCTCCTGGACACTTCTTGGTTGGACTGGACAGGCTGAAATTGCAAGCTGCAACTCATTCCAGACATGTTCGATTGGATTGAGGTCAGGGGATCTTGGTGGCATATCCATACGCTCAATCCTCTCCCTCTGCCGGAACTCCTCAACAGCATGGGCAACATGCGGACGGGCATTATCGTCCATCACAATGAATCCATCACCCACTGCACCTGCATACAATATGACGTGGACATCCAGGATCTCATCAATATACCGATGTGTAGTCAATGTACCAATGTTGCCCTGTCTCTGCCACCACCATGCCGCCTTACTGGTGCGCCATACTGCTGAAATCTTGCTCAGGCTCTGGTGATCACCATATGGTGCACACCAAGGGCTTCACCAACCTGATGATGGGTAGCCCCTTGCTCCACCATCCCTGCAGCCCGCCACATTTCTGCTTCAGACAAATGTCTTCTTATATTTGCATTTGATATATTCAATCATTAAATCACAAGAAATGAAGATTGAATACCATACATATGCCATGTACATGTACATGTAGACAGTACAGGAAAACATCATGAAAATCAAGGGGTACATGCTTTCCATGACTGCCACGAAAAGTTTGCCTATCAAGAGAGCTAATGTAAACACTGGGGACCATCTCAATACATCCCCCGATCATATCCACCAAAAATATCGCAAATATGTCACAACCAAATTTCACAATGATGTATCAAATATTTGGTACTTAGCAAACTTTGAGTAGTATATTTTGGACTCAAACACAACAAAACTGTTTTTTATAAATTCAAACACCCAATTGCATTATTTGGGCACAGTGTTTCCGTCGATATTTGGGGGAATTTAAAGGCCTGAATAATTCTATTCATCTTTAAATTCAGACAAAGCTTCATGCAAATCACGATTCTCAGCAAGTAAGAGTAAATGATAATCGCCTTGTATTTACATTTTACTGGAACCCAGCAGACAACACATTGTGTTTTTAATACGGCGTTGGTCAAATCGATTCGGTTATAAAAAGAAGCCAGTGCGCATGGCGTATGATTATGAGGCTCTCTCTTCATATTGACAGTTTAGTATGTGTTGAGACATCTACCAATTGGGAACAATAATGTGTGCCTTGCGGCAAGAAAGACCGGACTGGATAACAGTTGTTCAGAAGAGTTTTAGAATTTTTTTCTTTCTATTTTTACTTGGTGAATGCTCAATTAAACAAGTCAACATTCCACCATGGTGTGAGTACTTTTATTTATTATATTATTATTATAGGTACTATTAAAAAAAAGTAGGGGATATCCAAACAGATGTTGATATTTTCGGAAAATGGTATTGGATACGCGTGATTGGACACATCAGTATGTTACCAGGTTTAGTGTGGATCATGAACGTCACTGGCCCACGAAAACTTCGTGCAGGTTTTTCGCACGAGCGCCGCGTTAATGTCCGTAGGGTACGTTTTGAAATTTTCATTTGTACTGTACGGGCGTTTTCGGGGGTCTCAGCGTTCGTTTCATTGTATAAACTCGTTCATCAATAGTTTCTGGTCGAAACGTAACTTTTGAGGTATGCGAAGACTGACACGCGACGAACGTTTACGTGCCCTTGGCAATTTGGAAGCTGGCAACACACAGACTGCAGTGGCGCAAATTCTCAACGTAACTCTGTGATTAGAAGGTTATAGTCATGCTACCGCCAGACAGGCAATATTGATGACAGACATCGGTCAGGCCGTCCAAGGGCAACTGCTAACCGGGATCGTTTCATCCGAACCGCAACATTACATTACCGCCATCAAAGTGCATCAGAAATTGGACAGCAGCTGCACCGAGCGACAGGTGTGCGAGTCAGTGATCAGACTATCCGAAATCGCCTACGCAGCTGGAATTTGTACGCTCGACGACCTCGACTAATTCCACGTTTGACTAAATGTCATATCGCAACAAGGCGTAATTGGTATGAAGCACGACAGCGCTGGGACAATCGTCGATGGAGCAACGTCATGTTTTTCGATGAATCGAGATTCACTCTCGACTTCCATGACAGGCGAAACAGAAAGTGGCGGCGGCGGCGGCGGAACGAGCGATACCATGACGCAACCGTTAGGCAGCACGATCGTTTTGGTGGTGGGTCGGTTATGGTGTGGGGAGGCATAACCATGAGAAGCAGAACAGCATTACATGTCATCCAAGGGCGTGTCACGGGGCAGTACTACCGTGACGACATGTCAGCAGCTCATGTGGTGCCATTTGCGCGATGTCACGGCCGTCGATTCATTTTCCAAGATGACAATGCAAGGCACACAGGGCCCATTTCGCTACAGAGTTCCTCCAGGAGCAGAACATCACTACACTGCCTTGGTCAGCACTAAGACCAGACCTTTCACCAATCGAGCACGTCTGGGATATGCTTGGCAGGCGCCCACGACAACGTCAACAGCCCCTTACCAATGTCCGGGAACTCGCCGCTACACTGCAGGAATAATGGATTAACAACAGTCAAGCTGATATTGGACGATTGGTGAGGAGTATGCCACATGGGATCAGCGCTTGTCTCGCAAACCGAGGAGAATTTATAAGGTACTGAGGTCTTGGATTGAATGTGGTAAATTCTTTGACTGGCCGTCCATGTCTTCTACAGCTCAGTGCGTGGAATGTATGCTTGTCAGACACCCATCTATCGATGAATTCTTTCACCAGATGTCAAAGCGCAATGCCTCAATTGTCTTTTTGGTGAAAATATAAATATATTTCTTCATATATCTCATTTTTATCAAATATCCTCTATTTTTTTAATAGTATATTTAAATGTAAATTGTTGTAGAAAATATTGAAGTTGTCAAAACATGATACTTTCCGAGTAGAGTCCTGCGAAGCTTCGAGATTCGATTCAGTTTCAAATCTTAAGTTAGTAAAGTTAGTATTCAGTTCGATTCGAAATCAGCAGTCCGAATCGTTTTCCTTCGAATCTTTTCACTGGAATTTCGTTTGGTATCAGTCATCTTAGTCGTCTCACAGAACGTATAGCTGAGATAGAAATTGAACATAAATAATGTTGAAAATAAAGACTGAGTGTAATTTCCGTTGTATTAACATAAAAAAAAAGCATCTGGACACACTAAAAACTAAAGTGTTAAAACTGAGACTTTCAAGGTGTTAAACCCATTCTAACTCTTAGGGTTTGATTTTAACACTCAAAGTGCAATGCTTTAAGCACTTAGACATCACAATCGTCAGACATCTGAAACTTGAATGGATGGCACTTCCCATGTGTCTAGCATTGGTGGTTCTTCCAGAATCGTCCATAATTTGATTTGCGCTTGGTGGGTACATAATTAAAAGGACACAACACAGATGACGCAGATCAGGCTCGAGAGTTCGAGCCTGATCCGCGTCATCTGCGTTGTTTCCATTTAAGTGTCGCGACATTACACTTGTCAAGTGGTATTATTGTAACACCTGTCAGTGTCAGGGCAAAGCCAGCCTAAATATAGGGGCAAGGGGCCTCATATTTAAAGATATTGTAAGTTCAAAATATATTCCGCATCAAGGCGAAAACCCTACTTGAATTTCACCTCTCTGCAAAGCTGGACATGGAAAAAAACACATGTGGTGTATATCCAGCTTCAGGGCAGGGACCCAGGGGAGAAACGGTATGTTAGATAAGGTCTATTCTCATTTAATTTATACAGTAGTCGCGAGTCTTACGAGACGTAATCAGTTGGTGGCAAGATATCGTCACGGCCAATTCGAGATTCTAAAACGATAGAAATGTCTATCGTATCGTCACCTGATCATTAGGTAGCAATAATGGCAAGAACGAATCGGTTTTCTCGACAAGTGAAATCACCGTTAAGTCACGCGCGAGATGACTTGTATTGATTCTGTCTCGATATATGTCATCTCCCACCGTTTTGACAGGTGGACAGATGAGCGTCGGTCCACCTGACAGTTTAGGGTAAAAAGTATATATACCTTGAAGAGCAGAGCATTACACACACACTTGGGGTCACACACACGTTGGTGAAGTCCAGGACAGGCGGATTCTGTTTCCTGGCATAAGGGTACCTTCAATCACAGGACCCTGAAACGGCTGGAATCGCCAGAGAGGGCATTCCACGATTGATTTAGCTTAACGTTGATAGGCGGCTACGGGGCCGAATTCGTGAGAAGGAACACCCCAGGTGGAACGTTAAAGTTTAGATTGTCGAGTACCAGGTATCAGCCTGCAATAGTCAGAAGTGTAGGTTAATTGTATTGTGCGTATTAACCCTTTGAAGCGTCAGCCTGATTGCGTTCTGAGTAGTTTGTTTTGCTGTCGAAGCATCGTAATACCGACTGGAGATCGGTGTGAGTGACAATTTCGCCCTAGCACAAAAAGAGGCATTTGTGAATCGCGAATTCAACCAGGAACGGTGAATATTTCAATAGGACTTTCACGGAGGACTTTCAAAAGGCACATAAGGTATGAGTAGACAATATCTGACCCAAATCAGAAGTACGGTGGCTTTATAGATGACGAACATTGCTGGTCGGAACCCTCCGACAGCCAGAGGTACAGTTACGCGCAGACGTTGACATTTGAGCCTAAGCGGGTGAAGCTCTTATGGCGAGCTCACAGTAATAACATTTCAGATTTGTGAAGCTCTTATGGCGAGCTCATGGTAGTAACATTTCCAGTGTGTAGACTATAGTGCCAGTACAGGGCTATAGAATGACAATATGATTGTTGAGAATTGTTTAACCGTAGTGACCCATTTTCTGTGAAAAGAATTGAATTGTTGATTGTTGAAATATTGAAACGGATTTATTTTTATGTGTAAATAAAAGAATCGTTGTTACTTTAAATCATTCTTTCCATTATACAGCCTGAAGTGATTAGGAATCACACCTAACGGAAATCGAACCTATTTCAGGACAATTTGGCAGAGAAGGAATCACGGCGTCGGTCTAACTCAGCTCTCTGCGCCGAGTTCGCGACACTTGGATTCCGACCCTCCACGTTGGTCTAATTTTCCCGCAACTTCATCAGCGGGACTAAATAACCCCACGTCAGCCCAGGCCTTACGGGGCCTCAGGAGTCCCTGACATTGATTGGCGAGCGCTACCAGGATATTTCTAAAAGGTAAAAAATGGCTATATGGAAATTTTGTTTTATTTTAACGGCGGTTCTGTTTAGGTTTTGACGCGTTCGGTCAGTTGATGCCGTTCAAGGGTTTAATATCGCAATACAGTAGTCCCCAAGAGGATACTTAATAGCCACTATAACTGCGGTAGGTTTCAGAATATTTGGTGCGTTTAATTACGTTAAATTACAGAGGTAAATTAGGATCAATTGCCATATTTTTTTTTCTTTCTTTCTTTTCCTTCTTCATTCTTTCTGACGAGTGTTGAAGATAGAAAGAAAAAATCAAAATGGATGTTGTTACACCCCTCGCCCAACTGGTATCATTAGGCAAGGAAATGGGCCTTGAGGGAGCTGAACTTCAGAAGTTCGTTAAAGATGAGCAGAAACGTGAGGCCAAGGAGATTGCCTTACGCAATGACGCAAGGGAGAGAGAGGCCCAAGCAGTAAGGGAGGCAAAAGAGCGAGAGATTCAATTAGAACGAGAGCGTGAGAAAGACGCAAGAGAGGCGAAAGAGAGAGAGATTCAATAAACAAACGAGGCGAGGGAGAGAGAAGCCCAATTAGAACGAGAGCGTGAGAAAGACGCAAGAGAGGCGAAAGAGAGAGAGATTCAATTAACAAACGAGGCGAGGGAGAGAGAAGCCCAATTAGAACGAGAGCGTGAGAAAGACGCAAGAGAGGCGAAAGAGAGAGAGATTCATTTAGCAAATGAGGCGAGAGAGAGGGAAGCCCAATTAGCAAGGGAGGCAAGGGAGGCAGAACGGGAGCTCGAACAACAGAGGCACGAGAGAGAATTAGAGTTCCTCAGAGCAAGGGCCGATGTGGAGAATGAAAGTCGGCGCTCAGGGGATGGGAGTGCAGGGGTAGCAATTCATGCCCCACGCCCCCATCTCGCTCATTTCAATGAAAACACAGATGACTTGGACTCGTACTTGGAGAGGTTCGAGCGTTTTGCCTCCAGTCAAATGTGGCCAGAAGACACATGGGCTATGTGCTTGAGCCCTTTGTTGTCAGGTAAAGCCCTCGAGGCTTATACCAGTATGCCTCCTGCACTCCTTAACGACTACAGTGAGCTGAAGAATGCCATCCTTCGGAGATACCAGCTCACTGAAGAAGGATTCCGGACCAAGTTCCGAGAAATTAAGCAGGAGAAGGGAGAAACAGTACCTCAGTATTTTGCCCGAGCTAGGCGGTACTTTGACCGCTGGACTGATCTCGCAGAAGTGAATGAGTCATATGGAGCCCTGCGAGATCTATTTCTCCGGGAGCAGTTTTTAACTACATGCTCCAAGGAGTTGGGCCTGTTCATCAATGAAAGGGGTCCGCCCACCTATGATGAGATGGCAACTGTGGCAGAACGCTACATCGAGGCCCACGGTGGGAGTGTAAACGCACCCAAATCGGCTAGGGGTGGGGCAAACGGGTTGGCAATGGCACCCGTAGGGCAACACCACCCCGATCCTCCGGCGTCGCAGACCAGCCGGAGGGGGAGCGCTCCCAAGGATGCCACTTGTTTTATCTGCAACAAGCGGGGTCATATTGCCAGGGACTGCTGGCAGAAGCAGGTAAGGACCACTGGGAACATTAGACCACCTCAGCAGGGGGTCGGGAACGCAGCACCAAGGGGTTGGAAGCAAGGTGATCGCGTAGATCCAGGGCCCAGTAGACAGACGGCAGCGTTCTGTCGAACTATCGGTCCAGAACACAGTCCCCTCCGGGAATGTATACAAGAGGGAGAATTAAGGCTGGAAGGCGGGAAGGTTGTCCCGATAATAAGTGGCATGTGTGAGAGGCTCACAACTTCGCAGGAGAAGGTTGATATGCCAGTGTACCCAGGGTATGTGGGACAAAGGGAGATCCGTCTGCTCCGGGATTCTGGGTGCTCCTCTGCAGCGGTTAGAAGGCAACTGGTTGACGACAAGCAATTGTTGGGTCGTGACCATTTGTGTATTTTGATAGATGGGACCGTTAGAAGGTTCCCCATCGCGAGGATAACGGTGGATACCCCATTTTATTGTGGCGAAGTGGAAGCCATGTGCATTGAATCACCTGTGTATGACCTGGTCATAGGTAATATCCCAGGGGTGAGGGCAAGCCCTGATGAGTTATGGTCCAGGGATAGGGGGCCAAGTGAGGGCCCATCCAGTAATGAAGGGAAGGTTCCCAGGGGGAACCAATCCGATGGTCCAGGGGATGGCCCCTACACGACGAAATGTCGGGAAGTTTCAGGAGGGACGACTCCTGTCCTATTAGGGAGAAGGGGCCGCAGGCGGTCCAGGCGAAACGCCAAACAGCGAGGGAACCCAATGGGATCATTTGGGAAAGACCCTCAAGCAAATTTATGTGGGGGAGTTGAGCGCCCCAAGAAGTCGGTGTCACCCGTGTGGAGAGGGGAGGCCAGACCCACGCAAATGGCTGGGCAAACTTCCCCAGAATTGAGAGGGCACGGGTCAACACAAGTTGAGTATGTTAAAGTGGATGGGACCGCTAAGGTGGGCGCCCAGGGGACCGAGAAAAGGGTCCACAAATCAAAGGAGAAGCATCCTAGGTCGCGGAGACCACGTAGAGAGTGCCGGGGGCGCACAGCGCCCAATGTGCGCAAGAAGTCGTCGCAATGGACCGGGGGGTCGACGGCACAAGGGCCAAGGACGGCCAGTGTCGTTCGAACGACGGTAATCGCCGGGACGAGTGAGCCTGGGGGATATAGCGCCAAGGGAAGCTCTTGGGAATGCGACAACGACAGGGTATGGGGACCCTGGTGGAATACCCGTAGAAATGGCGGGGCGAGAAGTAGGGGTGTGTCAAGGGTTACCCAAGGGGATACTGGGAACCGGGCCCCTACCAATGGTCGGTGGTTATAAAGAAGCAATAGTTGGGTGGCTGTGGGCCTGGTGTCTGGGACGGGGGCTCCAGTCGCAAATATTTTTGTGGGTGAGGTGATGAGTTTCGTAAACCCGGTGTTAAGGCCCGGAAGGAATTTTCTTATTTTAGTATTATTATTGCTCTAACTGCTGACTAGAGTTGGTTGTGAGTGCGAATGTGAGATACACTGCCCTGTCTGTCGCGTGTGCGTGGACGGGGAGCATGTGTGTCGAGTTTTGTAAGTGTGAGATACACTAACCCCGGCTGTCGCAAAGGCGCGGTCGGGAAATCTGTGTGTTGAATGTGTGAGTGTGTGCGTCACAATTTTAATGCCCTGGTTGAGCTTTGCGAGGGTGAGGCTCAACATAATGCAGGGGTCGTTTGCCCCTTCACAAGTCATAGGGGAACGGGAGGCGAAGTTACACTCCGTTGGAATTAACCCATCTGACGCAAAGGCGCGGACGGTGTTACTCGTCGGAGTGAGTGCCAAGTGACCTGTTTGCAAAATGGGCGAACGTGTATAAAAATGTGTATGTTTAGGTGTAAATATATAGTATTACAGAGAGAGAGAGAGTGCTGCAAATCTAAGAGTAAGGCTACTCTCCATATGTAAACCCGCAAGACGGGAGCATGTGATAGCGTGTGTGTCGTGGGAATCGGTATGGCCGACGCATGAGCCCGGTCATGAACCCCACGACCACTAGGGTACAGTTTTGTAGTCTTGAACATGATGGTAGATCGTAAAAAGGTGTGAGAGGCGAGCGTGCGTGGCTTTGCCCCTTGTGTTTTAAGAGATACACAGGGTGTTTCTCTCGGGAAGGGAGTTGTCAGGGCAAAGCCAGCCTAAATATAGGGGCAAGGGGCCTCATATTTAAAGATATTGTAAGTTCAAAATATATTCCGCATCAAGGCGAAAAACCTACATGAATTTCACTTCTCTGTAAAGCTGGAAAAAACACACGTGGTGTATATCCAGCTTTAGCGCAGGGACCCAGGGGAGAAACGGTATGTTAGATAAGGTCTAATCCCATTTAACTTATACAGTAGTCGCGAGTCTAACGAGACGTAATCGGTTCGTGTCAAGATGTCGTCACGGTCAATTGAGAAACGAGATTCTAAAACGATAGAAATGTCTATCATATCGTCACCTGATCATTAGGTAACAACAAATGGCAAGAACGAATCGGTTAAGTCACACGTGAGATGACTTGTATTGATTCTGCCTCGATATACGTTATCTCCCACCGTTTTGACAGGTGGACAGATGAGCGTCGGTCCACCTGACAGTTTAGGGTAAAAAGTATATATACCTTGAAGAGCAGAGCATTAGACACACTTGGGGTCACACACGCGTTGGTGAAGTCCAGGACAGGCGGACTCTGTTTCCTGGCATAAGGGTACCTTCGATCACAGGACCCTGAAACGGCTGGAATCGCCAGAGAGGGCATTCCATGATTGATTTAGTTTAACGTTGATAGGCGGCTACGGGGCCGAATTCGTGAGAAGGAACACCCCAGGTGGAACGTATAAGTTTAGATTGTCGAGTAGCAGGTATCGTCCTGCAATAGTCAGAAGTGTAGGTTAATTGTATTGTGCGTATTAACCCTTTGAAACGTCAGCCTGATTGCGTTCTGAGTAGTTTATTTTGCTGTCGGAACATCGTAATACCGACTGGAGATCGGTGTGAGTGACAATTTCGCCCTAGCACAAAAAGGGGCATTTGTGAATCGTGAATTCAACCAGGAACGGTGGATATTTCAATAGGACTTTCACGGAGGACTTTCAAAAGGCACATAAGGTATGAGTAGACAATATCTGACCCAAATCAGAAGTACGGTGGTTTAAACATGACGAACATTGCTGGTCGGAACCCTCCGACAGCCAGAGGTACAGTTACGCGCAGACGTTGACATTTGAGCCTAAGCGGGTGAAGCTCTTATGGCGAGCTCACAGTAATAACATTTCAGATTTGTGAAGTTCTTATGGCGAGCTCACGGTAGTAACATTTCCAGTGTGTAGACTATAGTGCCAGTACAGGGCTATAGAATGACTATATGATTGTTTAGAATTATTTAACCGTAGTGACCCATTTTCTGTGAAAAGAATTGAATTGTTGATTGTTGAAATATTGAAACGGATTTATTTTTATGTGTAAATAAAAGAATCGTTGTTACTTTAAATCATTCTTTCCATTATACAGCCTGAAGTGATTAGGAATCACACCTAACGGAAATCGAACCTATTTCAGGACAATTTGGCAGAGAAGGAATCACGGCGTCGGTCTAACTCAGCTCTCTGCGCCGAGTTCGCGACACTTGGATTCCGACCCTCCACGTTGGTCTAATTTTCCCGCAACTTCATCAGCGGGACTAAATAACCCCACGTCAGCCCAGGCCTTACGGGGCCTCAGGAGTCCCTGACACCACCATCCATGCTAATTCCAGTTTCACTGGTCACTACCACTGCTGAAAGCATATTTAAAGTTCACAAGCAATAACAGCGATGAGTTCAGGGTGGTTAACGGCTAGCCCCGTGCAGTGCCCAGTACAGTATTCTCACACCCGTTTCTGTTTTTGAACACAAATCCTTACTTTGTAATATTCCAACTACATCATCAAGGCATGCCTTGGACGAAGGCATGCATTGATGATGTAGTTGGAGTTGAAATATTTTATCGGTCGGGACTTCAAGGCGACTGTATTCGATTCGAGGTTCTATTCGATTTCGAATAATAGGCTCGATTCGATTCGAATCGAAAATATGTGATTCGCCGAGCCCTTCACTCGAGAGGGGCATAGAGAGAATCAATTTCGCAACAATGCGAGCGGTTCACGGGTTTTCATTTGTGAGTAAAAATCCGATGTCGCAGAAAAAGTTGTCCTTTGCACCTGGAGTATCGGGTATGCAATATAATTTGCCATATGGGCGTTCCCGTTGTGTGTGACCATGAATGCTATTTTGTAAGCACCAACACCAATGGAGTCTCTTTCTTCTCGTTGGGATATTCATTTCCAGCTAAAATTGTACGAACCTTTATGTAACAAATTTTGTTGCCTGAAAAATGTGTCGCTTAATAATAGTTATTTTGTTAATAAAATGACAATTTATCACTAAACCCCAATTTAGAATAGATGCGCAGTAATAGGCGACCTCTCTTGCTGACGAAATCTTAACTTCCTCTCTGTGAGGACATCACACTTCCACAGGGAGGAAAAACAAGTTGCTAGATTGCTCGAAACAACAAACTCGAGAATCCAAATCAGTCTTCACGAACGGACCTAATACATATTTTTCGTGAACGACTTTAATTTAACACGAAATTAACAATAATCGTCACGTGGAAATCACAAACAATCCAAAATTATAAATATACTTCTTGGAGATGTATTTTGTGTATTTCTAATTTAGATTTTCGCGAAGATCAGGCGAGGACTCGTTTATAGGCAATGTCATTTACTTACTGTCAGTATTTCTTTCCCATAACAGTCCCCACTTTAACAAAATAAATCGTAATGACATTTATACGAATAGTTACAGAATGTAAAATTTGCCGCAAAAACGTGTTATTTAAGAAATGAATGCAATTTTTATAATCTTTATTGGAGTATGAAGGTGCGGGAATGGGTACAAATTATGTACTTGTACCCATTCCCGCACGTTCATACTCCAATAAAGATTATAAAAATGCCGCTCAGGATCACAGATCCAATGTCGAGTTGTGACCTTGACCTTTGACCTGGCGAGTCCAAGGTCAATAGGGTTCTTCCTCGCACCAAGGCCAACACACCTATGAAGTTTCATGACTCTAGGTTGAACCACTATCAAGTTCTCATCCGGAAACCAATTGTTGCGATATGCTATGTTCAAGGTCACTGTGACCTTGACCTTTGACCTGGTGAGTTCAACATCAATAGGGTTCTTCCTCGCACCAAGGCCAACACGCCTGTAAAGTTTCATGGCTCTAGGTTGAACCACTATCAAGTTATCATCCGGAAACCAATTGTTGCGATATACTATGTTCAAGGTCACTGTGACCTTGACCTTTGACCTGGTGAGTCCAAGATCAATAGGGTTCTTCCTCGCACCAAGGCCAACATACCTATGAAGTTTCATGACTCTAGGTTGAACCACTATCAAGTTATCATCCGGAAACCAATTGTTGCGATATACTATGTTCAAGGTCACTGTGACCTTGACCTTTGACCTGGTGAGTCCAAGATCAATAGGGTTCTTCCTCACACCAAGGCCAACACACCTATAAAGTTTCATGACTCTAGGTTGAACCACTATCAAGTTATCATCCGGAAACCAATTGTTGCGATATACTATGTTCAAGGTCACTGTGACCTTGCCCTTTGACCTGGTGAGTCCAAGATCAATAGGGTTCTTCCTCGCACCAAGGCCAACACACCTATGAAGTTTCATGACTCTAGGTTGAACCACTATCAAGTTATCATCCGGAAACCAATTGTTGCGATATACTATGTTAAAGGTCACTGTGACCTTGACCTTTGACGTAGCGAGTCCAAAATCAATAGGGTTCTTCCCCTCACCAAGGCCAATCTACCTATGAAGTTTCATGAATGTGAGTTGAACCATTATCAAGTTATCATCCGGAAACCAATTGTTTAAGATTTACTATGTTCAAGGTCACTGTGACCTTGACCTTCGACGTAGCATGCCCAAAATCAATAGGGTTCTTCCTCCCACCAAGACCAACCTATGTATGAAGTTTAATGAATGTGAGTTGAACCACTATCAAGTTATCATCCGGAAACCAATTGTTTACGCCCGCCCGCCCGCCCGCCCGCCCTCCCGCCCGCCCGCCATTCACCAAACTATAAGTCGAGTTTGACTTCGTCACAACTCGACTAAAAATTGCATTCAATTCTTATAATTACATTCCGCAACTGTTTAAACTACTTTTTACCAAACAACAAAGCAGAAAAACGAAATAAAACATGTGCGAAAGAACTAGGCGAAAACCCACCCTCACACAAAAGACAAAGCGCACAACTCTGATTTTTAATTTTCACAACTTCAGAAATGGAAACGAGTATTTTAGTAACGGTCTTTATGCCACAGTTGGGAAATATCATCAAAGAAACAGCAGCGGAGTTGATAACTGCGAGAGGCGCTAAAAGTTAAAAACCCGCCCAAACACCGTCCGAATTACATTCTGTCAACTGCGCTCTACCGTAAATGCGGGTCAAAGTTCGACCAAATGTATTCATTGGAAAATAAATTACATTTGGTCATGACGTTTTCATCCAGCTGACCAATGGGAATTGAGTATTTGGACCCAAAACGTATAACTACATTAACAATGTAATTTAATCTCCCTCTTTGTAATAAGTGGTTATAAACACATATATTGTTGCTTGCCTTGTTTAGATATACCTTATGGAAATGAGTTTTTATTACCTGTGGACGATACACATATGTCAAGGGAGAGACCTAACCTTGGTAGATGATTAACTAACAACTCGGCACAAGCAGAAAGAGCGGCGGTTGAAGTGCACCATCAATGAGCAGTACCACAGTGGATTTACTTATTATTATTTATTGGTGTTTAAGGTCACACACTTATGCACAATGGCTAATCATGACCGTGAGTTTTACGGGTGGAGGAAGCCGGAGTACCCGGAGAGAACCACCGAGCAACGACGAGCAGCTGCCAGCTCCCCAACATCGTAACTCCGCACTGCAGCACAGGGAGGGTTAGATTGGTTGAAGACATGCGCACCATCGACGTGCAGTACGTCTTATTACACGGCGAAATCGTGCCCCCATGTGAACAATCGGGGTTAAGTGCCTTGCCCAAGGACACAACGCGGGAGTCCGAATCGATCGCTCAGACGGTCACCCATCCGAGGACTAACCGGGCTCGGCGTTGCTTAACTTCGGTGATCTGACGATAACCACAATGGATAAGCGGATGAATTACCTTTTCGGAAGATGTTGCTTCTAGAGGTCTTAATTTGGCTTACTTTTGTCTGATGATACTTCTTTGTACAGACCCTGATTACATAACAATTCTAACGCGTCGAAGTATACAGTCCACGTGAAAAGTTGGTTCGAAAATCATAGCGTAATACTCTGTTCTTTTTCTGACCGCTCGAACAACTGATGATTGTGAGCGGTCACATTAATATCAGGGTTGCCGACCGATTTTAATTTAAATTTTTGAAAGGCCGACGAAGGAACATGCATGTCGAAAGAAATCTTGAACCCCCAAAACGGGAGGATTTGACTTTTTCGGACTTGTAAAATTGATTAAAATATTTGGTTGTATATACGTGCATGGGTATATGCAGAAGTGGAAATGTCTGCATGGGCGAAGATACGATTCTTTTCTAGAGGTGGGCGGGGGGGGGGGGGGGGGAGGGGGGTGCTCAATGTATAAGAACCAATCAATGATCAATGTGTCCCATAACCCTCCAGAGGGAGGGTTTCATAAAATATTCTGCAAACATTATGTGTGGCATATGTTCCATGTGACACTTTAATAAAATATTCTACTACTACTACTAACCGGTCAATGACAACCGGGCGTATTATGTCACTCTCAGCGAGTTAATAAAATTCGTTCAAACTAATTATTGTTAGTCAATACGCGTATCGTTTGAAACTTAAAACTGTTCGGAAATGTATATAAACGACATTTGAAGCTGATTTTTCTGGGCAAAAAGCGGTTTCCAGGGCGGATTGGCCACTTTGGAAAAGGCGATTCGTCCGCTTATCCACTGTAAGTACGCCTTAGTACACAACGCTATCGTCCCCAGAGGCCCCAGAAGTACTTCTGGGCAGGGGGAGGGGGGGGGGTCAGACCCCGGGAAAAGGGCATTTACTCACACAAGCAGCTCCGTCATGATATGCCAAAGCATGCATGTCTCGAAGGCATAGGATGGGTAGTTTGAGAGGAGATACACCTCTCCTTTCGGGGTGCACCTCCTCCCAAACTAGCCCAACTCCCCCATTGAATTCTCAAAGCTCCCAGAACGGATTTGGGGTGTATTTTAGGTTTGCTTCGAGAATAAATCATTGAAAAACAATTGAGTGACGAATCTGGAATGGCATTGTCTGCCCCCTCTCGCCACCGTGGTCCGAAGGCAGGGAAGGGAGCTGCTACCACCGTGCTTCCGGCGTCGCTGATCGTGCCCCTACATGGACTGTGGGGTTAAGTCCCTCGATTAAGTGCATAGCATAATTACCGCTCAGCAGAATCGAACCGTCGATTATTCTGTTTGAAGTCCAATTCTCTAGCGCTTCCTGTATAAGGTATATTTTGCGTGCACAGGGCGTTCTGCATAATTATATCAATATTAGTTTGTCGAGATGTTGAATATTTCCAACCCTTAACCCTTTACCTAACATGAAAAGCAGACGACACTTGCAAAAACAATTCTTGAATAGCTATTTTTTTCATTTTTTGTCTCAAAAATATAGGTTATGACCCCTCACTGGAACGAGCTCGACGAGCTCGTTCCAACGAGGGGTCAAAACCTATGTTTATGAGACAAAAAATGAAAAAAAATAATGAAAATTAATTGGCGATTTTTGAGAATAGCGCTGGCCGGTTTTTTTCCGTTACGTTGGGTAAATGGTTAACCAAATGTGTAGACCTGCCATGTAACAGCTATTTCTCTATACTTTTCTAACGTATGGTCTTTTGGTTTAGGAGATAGCTCGTAAATGAATATACATATAACCATATATTAGCTCCGTGGTTATGTGATAGTAGGATTAATGAAAAAGATAGGCTTTCAACCTGGATTTAAATTAACTCACTGACTGTGCAAAGTTCACATTGCCAGGAAACCTATTGAAAAGTCTAGAACCACAGCAGGCAAATGAAAAATCTCCTTATGAGGAGAGTGGGAAAGTACTTTCCTCCAGGCGGTTCTGCAAGAGGATTGTAAAGTGCGGCTGGTTTGCCAATATTTTTGTGTTCAAATTTTGGAAAAAGACCAAAGGCTTAATCTTGTCATAGAATTGTTTTATTCGGACGACACAAAGGATAAAAAAAAATTATGTAAACACTACCGTTGCAGTATGGGTATTCTGTGTGAGCAGTAAACTCCAAAATGACATAATCGAGACGACGAAAGGATTGTTAAACTCCGTTTTTGGTGGGTTTTTTTCACATTCGTTTTACCGCATATCTCATTAAAACATACTCGTTATGCAATATGCACTTTATTTTTTCAATTTAATCAACTCAAATTTCGGCCAAATTTGATATTGACATTTATGGTCTCAAGTAATTCAGATCTTTATTTATTTATTGGTGTTTAAGGTCACATATTTCAAGTAATCCAGATTATATCTTTTATCAAAACAAGCTGAACCTTGATAATAAAATGTTCTATGGGGTTTCCCTTTTATTAAATTTAAATAATTATTTCAACTCATTTTTTTTCTGAACGGTGTGCAAATACATCCTGGGAAGTATATTGTTACGTGACGGTTCCATAAACTCATGGTAGTAAGACAATGGTCAGTTCATTTGTGTTGTGAATGATTCGTCGGAGGGGCATAATTTATTATTATTTTTTTTTGGGGGGGGGGGGGTCGTGCTAGATCGATATATGCCGTAGGCATATCCGAATGCCATAGGCCTGAGGTACATGGGGGTGGGTATGGGCCTCATATTGGCTCCCCGAACCCCAGCCAATGGGAGGGCCATACCCACCGCACCTCAGACCTACTGTATCCCCTCCCATTGATGTGGGTGGGGGAGGGAGGCTGCTCGAGAAAATTTTTAAAATTCAATATCCTGAGAGTGAATCTGGAACCCATCAGTGCTTTAATTTTCCCATTTTGAGAAGGCCACTATGAATTTTAGGGGAGCAATGTCCTCTAGCCCCCCCCCCCCCCCCAACAAATTCCCAATTGGAGCCTCCATGACGCAAATGTTCCTTAATGGACCCTTTCCCAAAGAGGACAGAGTAATCCCTGGAGTCTCGCTCTTGTCTCTTAGGCCATATCTCGACGAGTTGAGATTAGGGTTCTGCGAAGCTTCGAGACTTGATTCGATTTCGAATCTTATTTATATTTATTTATTGGTGTTTTAAGGTCACATATTTCTGCACAATGGCTAATCATGACCGTGACAGTTTACGGGTGGAGGAAGCCGGAGTACCCGGAGAGAACCACCCAGCAACGGTGAGCAACTGTCAGCTCCCCAACATACTAACTCCACACAAGCAGGGTTAGCATTGGTTGAAGACAAGTGCACCATCGACGTGCAGTACGCCTTAGTACACAGCGCCACCGTGCCCCCACGTGGGCAATGGGGGTGAAGTGTCTTGCCCAAGGACACAACGCGGTTGCCGCAGGTGGAATTTGAACCGAGGACCTCTCGGCTTGCAGCCTGCACCTCTACCTACTGAGCCACCGCGCCCCCATTTCGAATCTTAAGTTGATATTCGATTCGATTCGTTTCTTTTCCAATCTTTACATACTCCGGAATACAGTTTGGTACCAATCATTTTCGTCGTCTCACAAAACAAATAGATAAGATGGAATTTGTACGTAAATAATGCTGAAAATAACGACAGTGTAGTTTCATCTATTTTAACATAAATAGCATCTGTCCCATGTCACCTCCCATTCTAATTCCAGTTTCACAAATCTCTACCACTGTTGAAAACAAAGTTAAAGTTTCCAAACAGTGTTGACGATGAGCTGTTGCTAGCGGCTAGTCATGTGCAGTGCTTAGTGCTGGTAAGTCCCGCAGCCATTCCTGGGAAATATTCCAACTACAACGTCAAGGCATGCCTTCCAGGAAGGCATGCCCTGATGATGTAGCTGGAATATTTCATCAGCCGTCACAGTCGGAACAATCCCAATCAGGTTTACAGTCCCCCAGCCCTTACCCGCATCGATCATATTCAAGACGCCCAGAAATCGATTCGAGATTCGATTCGATTTCAAATAATAGACCCGATTCGATTCGAGATTCGATTTGAATCGAAAATGTGTGATTCGCAGGGCCCTAGTTGAGATATAGCTTTAGAAAGAAGAGCGAGACTGAATGACTGATACAACATTTTGTATATGAACATAATGGAGATGACATAGTTATCTTACAATTCTCAACTGTAGTGCCACTTACTTGATTACCTACACTTTTAGTTTCAGATTTCATTTCCACACCCATACAGTACGTGGAGAGTGTATTATCATTACATCACCCACAGAGTAGAGATTCCACCCAAGCAATAATTGCAAATTTGTTGCAAAGCATAACCAGCACAATCAAAGTTTCAGCCAATAGACCTCCGGGTTATACCCGGAGGTCCATTGGCTGAAACAGTGCTTGTGTTTTTTTGTCGATATGTACAAAATTTGAAAGTTATAGCTTGGGTGATAACTCCACTCCGCGGGTGATTTAGTTACAATCCACTCTCCACGTACTGTAATTACAGAATCGATACATACTTTTGTAAGATACAGTTTCTGTGTATATTGGTGACAAAAGCTCAAAATGAAAGTTTTCAGCTCCTGGTCGATGTTCCGACGTGTTTCGCAAATTTTCTATTGAATCGAATAAAAGACAACATTTTCAATTTTAATGTAGCCATGGTGTCAATAATGTCCACATATTTCGGGAATGTAATTAATAATAGAAAACATCTGATCCCTGGATGTCAAAACCCAATCTTAAGGGCCTATATAAGTAATGAAATTTTGTTTATTTTTAAAATTCTCACCTCTGATATTCCTTCAATTCAAATTAAATATACACAAAATGTACATCAAAATGAAGGTTGGGATGTATAGAACACGAAACACATGTGTAATCAACTCATAGAGTCGACTGTGGGCACCACTTGTTCCTGGAAGTCTGCTGCCGTATTCGCACCAGAACTGATAATTTAATAATATTTCACGAAAACAACTTGTGGCCAAATGTGCTTTACATATCCAAGAACAAAGCTAGGGGATAAAATTTTTTCAAAACACGGCGACAAAGCTGCATTGGGGAAAATTCCAAAGCCTTTGCTTTTGTTTACGTATGAGTATACTTTCGATTTCCGGTCGACGTCATCGGACAGAAAAAGCATGTAAAAACAACGCCGTCTAAAATCAAATAATGAAAAAGATCGCCTTCATACAGTATACTGTTATTACTGTTATTTTTTCCTTTTCTATCATAAGCTTGTGTATACTGTTATTTTTTCCTTTTCCTTTTGACGAAAGTATACTGTTATTAGATAGAGATTGCACAGTTGCCATATTCAATGCAAGGTATCATGAAATTTCTTAGAATTACGATTTTGTTTTTTGATGGAAATTCGTGGTAACGAGTGATTTGCGCATGTCTGTCGAGCACGGAAACCATCTTCAATAAAAAATGCAGACAGTTTTTTCCTTTTCCAAAATGCAAACCTATCGCTGTATTCGAAAGTGTTTTGAATGCTTAGCTTTGTTCTTGGATATATGAAGCACATTTGGCCACAAGTTGTTCTGATGAAATATTATTTTATTATCAGTTCTGGTGCGAATACGGTAGCAGACTTCCAGGAACCAGTGGTGCCTACAGTCGACGATATGAGTTGATTGCATATGTGTTTCGGGTTCTATACATCCCAGCCTTCATTTTGATGTATAATTTGTGTATATTTAATCTGAATTTGAGGAATATGAGAGGTGAGAATTTCAAAATAAACAAAATTCCATTACTTATATAGGCCCTTAATCAGTTCATACGTGTTAATAAAACACTGCATCGTAAAGTCTGCCTAAAATATAGTTCTAAGGCAGAGAAAATTCTTTTGATTCTAAGAGACCGCCGCAATGATTTTATTTTTCGTGTGAGTTGGGACATTTTACTGGAATTTTTCAAATACCACCATTAATTGGGCCACGAAAATAGGAAACATAAGCGCGTAAAGTCGCAAATTCCTGGAGCAATTTCAACGGGAGCTGAAGCTAAGAAGCGTAACCCCCAAACCCTGTATAGTGGGAGTAGGTTTCAATGATGGTTTATCCTGTAAAATAACCACGAATAAACAACCGATACAATGGAATTGACTTTTGTTGAAAAATTTGAGTAATAACATCCACAGTTTCCGAAAGTATGAAGCCGCCGAATTGAATGAAACGAACACGTGGGTTTGTAATACAAGCCTCCGAGTGAAACTGGGGAACGTGACAACCGTTACTTATTCCCGGTTCCTTATTCGACATTCGCCACCAACCGATTTTCGCCAAATAAACTGCATGGTGGGGTGGCACAAATAGATTCATGAAGATTGCCACCAAAATTAGGCTCCTCAACCTCTCAAAATTGGGCACCCTAGGAGCCCAAAAGCGCTGAGTTGCTCAAAATCGCATTTATCAACCGATTTTGAAACTGTCACTGTTTGGGAAATATTCCTAACGATGAGTATACATGCATTGAATGACGTCCTCATTAGAGAGTTTTTGTCCTTCAGTTCAACATCTGTGCGGTATTATACGTCGCCTGCTTCCATTTAATATCGAAAAATATGCATCTCTCTAGGACATTAGTTCGGCGATCTGAACGTAGCGGCCACCCCCAAATTCTCTGAGAATCGAAACTACCTTTTTTGGCCTTACTAAACAAAAATAAGGGGTATCATACCCTGTATAGGATTTACTACTGTGGTGCATCATATGACAACTGATGAATACAACAGCCATTGTCTATCAACAGGACATTGCTGGGGGCGAGGTGCTTGACCACTCCGTGGGCGAACATCCAGCCATACCCTTTGCTAGTCTAGTTGAAACTCGGGGACCCAAAAAAGAGAATTCAAATTTGCCGTTGGTGTACCCCCAGGCGGGCTGCCAAACTCTCAGTGGGCTGTTTGTTTTTCCACTTTCCGTGGAGTTTGCACGCAGACTACCGTTTATAAAAAGTGATGTTCCTTTACTCACAGAGATGCACAGATATTGTGTTGAGCTCCAGTTATAGATATTACACCCAGTAAGTATTTAATTCACCTTGAAATCATCGATATTTTAAAACTATGCAGTGAGTCTTCATTCATTGGTTTATTGTTTACGAACATGCCTAACAGTATTGTATGTCCGTGGGAACCCCGATATGTGAAGCATTGTTTACAGACTATGGTAAACAAGCTATATTTTACTGGTAAAATAGGATCCGATCAGAGGCAGACTGGCCGTATGGTCCACTGGGAAAATTCCCGGTGGGCCCCTATTTGGTTCCCGTTGGGGCCCCAAAATTGATGCAGCCCAACACCTGTTGGTATGTCAAATTTCGTGAAAATGACCAAAAAGATGAAATAGATCTGATTGTATAGATTGCCGGTATATCGAAATGTTCTCTGCCATTGGCTGTACACATAGAGGACATTTCGATATACAAGCAGTCTAGTCTGCCATTGATTGCTCAGATGGAAGAAAATAGCGTTCCTTCAATTTCAAAGCTCAAAATTTTCTCCGACTGGACCGAACTATGGTCTTCCCGATGCACCCCCCCCCCCCCCCGGCAGTACCATTTTTGTCGAATGGTCAATAAAGATGATACAAAAAGGCGGCCATCGAGATGACCTCTATGTGGACTGCCATTGATCGCCCACATGCAAGGAAGCCGCGTTCTTTCAGTTCGCAAAATCAAAGTTTTCTCCGAGTCTGACAACGCCCCCCCCCCCCCCCCCCCCCCCCCCCTTTGTTGCATTACCAGGTAACTTTTCTTGGCCCAGTCCGCCTCTGGACCCGATCACCAGCGTCAGGGTGAAAGTCCTCTAAAATGGGCAACATGGGTATAAACGATTGGCTGGATGGTGGACTTGACTTCATATCATTGTTGAGGTCATAATTAGCTATTATGCAGACATAATGTTACCTTAAACACCAATAAATAAATAACAGTATTGCAATGTCATGAAAGATTCGGTCAAATCAGTTCTCGACTGGGAAAAAAATTCTTGTGTTCATTCAAAGAAAATGAATGTTTATGGTACTTTTTAAGTTCAATCCTGTAGAATATTTCAGTTTGTCGGAAAAGCGACGGTTGAATCTAAAACATAGGCGATGAACTATTGAAATGCTAGACTGGTTCTAAGTCACAGCAGCGGATTTGACTGGTGGCTAGAGAGAATGGTAGAGTACCTGTCCGACATAGCACTGGATTTGACATGCGCCTTGAGAGCATGCTGAGAACTTATGGAGAGTTTAAGAGCAAATATTACCTTGAGCCTTATTTGTTCTTTTCAACATCCCGCGAGGCGAGAAACATATTTACGCGTTTACGTGTTAGTAAACACAAGCTTATGATAGAAAAGGGCAGGCAACCATCCGTCCCCGTAAGTGAACGCTTATGCGCGGCGTGCTCCTCAGGTGCAGTGGAAACAGAGTGGCACTTTGTTATGGAGTGTAGTGCATATACATCTCTCAGAGATCGTGCATTTTACAAATAGAACGTGAATACCAAGAGTTTGTTGAGATGGACACCTCCGATGGATTTATATTCCTTATGAGAGACAATGTACCACAGCTATGCGGTATCATCTGTAATATAATCTAGCAGTTCTTAAAACGACGAGGACAAGGACAGTCAATCTGACACCAAGAGGTTAGGGCCCTGTCACACTAGGGCGTGTCTCCCGACGTGCGCCGACGTACTGGGAATGTTGGGGACACGTACATACACGTTGAAATAAGTTCCAAGTGCGACGGGCATAAGTTCCAGTAACGCTGAAACACGGTGTATTTCCTCGACGTACTTGGGCACACGCCGACGTGTCCAGAAAGTTTTGTGCATGCACAAAATGTCTCGACGTGTGTCAACGTGTTGCTAACACGCCCGCTATGCGCTAAAAGTAAGTTGAAGTAAGTTACGCACAAGTTAGGCCCCGTTAAGCTCAAGTTCAACACGCTCAGACATGTTCCCAGGCCGCAGAACGCTCATAGAGCGTGTGTCTAACCTGTATCCGGCGAGTTCGGAACGGCTGAGGAACTTGTGTCTAACTTACATCTAACTTACGTTGATCTCATCTCTAACGTGTATCAACTTATGTAGAACGTACATAACGTCCACAGAACATTCTTCTGACGTACAACTTTAACTGCCTATATAAAAGACCCCCCCCCCCCCCCCCCCCCCCCCACACACACACACATATGGAAATCAGTTGCGATTGAGATTCCAGAGTGTGCAGAGCTCAAGAAGATATCCTGATATAGAAGGATAACCTGATTTTCCTTGAAGAACTTGAAGTATCTGGAGATGTCAGATCCTGAGAATGTCCAGTACAACTTAGCTGCCCTCCAGCATCATGTAAACCTCGTCAAGTTGACATTGCACCATTATCGTGAAATGAAGAAGACGAACAGCAGAAGAAAACATGCCCAGAAGAGAAGACACTGGGTCAGAGGCTGGATTGCCAGGCGCCATAACTTTGGCCTCTATGACCAGTTGATGATCGAGCTGAGAAATGAAGACCAGGCCTCATTCAAGAATTTCATGCGCATGCCACCAGAAATGTTTGATGAGCTGCTGGAAAGAGTTAGCCCAAGAATAACCAAGCAACACACCCCCTTCAGAGAGCCACTGTCATCAGGTATGAAGCTCTGGCCTCTGGCCATCATGTTGCGACATTTGGCCTCCAGCAACAAGTATGCCTCCCTGAAATTTGGCTGGAGGGTTCCTCACAACACACAGTACGTGCTGGTGAGAGAAGTTTGCCAAGCTATTGTGGATGAGTATGTAGATGAACTGATGGTATGTCCAAGTACCCCTGAAGTTTGGCGTGAAACTGCAGAGAAGTTCCGAGACAGATGGAACTTTCCACATGTCTGTGGAGCTCTGGATGGAAAACATGTAGCCTGCCGAGCACCTCCGAACAGTGGATCGCTGTATTACAACTACAAGGGTTTCTATTCCATTGTCCTCTTGGCTCCTGTGGATGCAGACTACAAATTCATCTGGGCAGATATAGGGGGCCTAGGGTCGGCATCGGATGCGCAAATCTACAATGAAAGTGAACTAAAAAGGTGTGTGGAAGATGGAACAATTGGCTTCCCTGACCCAGAACCTCTCGCACATGATACCCAAGACATGCCTTACTTCTTTGTTGGTGATGATGCGTTTGCCATGAGAAAGACAATGATGAAGCCTTACAGTCTCCGAGGTGTCAGCAATGATGAAAGAATTTTTAACTACAGACTCACCAGGGCAAGAAGAGTTGTTGAAAACGCATTTGGAATCCTAGCGAACAGATTCCAATTGTTGCTGACCACTATGCAACACAAGCCAGAGACTGTGAAGCTCATTGTGAAGACATGCTTGATCCTTCACAACTTGATGCGAACCAGGTATCCAGGTCTGCAGAACCAGCAGCTTGACATACCAGAAGATGACATACAAGAGTTTGTTTCAGGGGCCTGGCGTAGCAGTTGTAACCTGGAGGACACCAAGGTTGTTAGTGCACCCAACACTGCATCAAAAGAAGGAAAGAAGCAGAGAAACCTTCTGAAACACTGGCTCAACTCACCTGTTGCAGCGGTGGCGTGGCAGAATAAGATGATTTAGTGTCCACAAGAAGCCATACTGTTATTTAAATGTACACATTTTAATTGTGGCAGGAATTGTAATAAAATGTTGACATTGCAATAAAGTTGGTATGTAAACGTTGTAATGAAGACGTATATTGTAAAATGTATCTTTTAAAAAAAACCTTCTGTAATACATAGTAAGAATAAGAAAATATTGTTCTTACCATACAATACACGTGTTATTATTCGGTTCAAAACTCTATTATTACATTTCTTTCTTTTTTTCATAAATTAATCAAAAAATGATGAAACAAATATGAAAAGATAATAAATTTAATAATAGTAACGTGTTGACGTGGAAGAAAAAATACGTGTATTGTGCAATAAGATGAATAAAATACTGTTCGTACAAGACAATAGGGGAGCCTATTTTTATTTTTTTTTTTTTTTTTTCACACTTTATAATTATTTACATCTTGTTTTCAAATGTCTTTCATTATAGTTCTTTTACACTTTTTTCTTCAGTTTTTAGTTTTATTAACAACTCTTTATTTTTCTCAGAAACAAAAATAACAATATTCCACTATCTCTGTGTTAGAGTCTATGATTTCACTTCTTCTCTCCGGGTCCTGGTGGGGTGTCCAACTGCTTGTTGGTTGCAGCTGGTGTGCTGGCCTTTTCGCCAAGTTGAGAAGAGTCCATGGGGAATATATCTGACATGCCACCTGTTGAAATTCCTGAAAGTCCTGAGATTGACAAGTTCAAAAGTCCCTGACCACCATCCTCGTTTGTAGCGACTGCTGCTGGACTGGTGGTGCGTTGGCCAAGTTCGATAACCTGGTGGGCCGTGCTGATAACAGATGATACTCCAGGACAAATGCTGGCCCGTGACTGTCTCTCTGACCCAGGTGCTGCAGGGGTGGTGTCGGTTCACTGTGGGCTGATATCTAAGCGGCTGCGTGGACTGTGTTGACTCTTGTGGCTGCTGCATGGACTGCTGCTGGAACGCCGGTAAGAGGGGTTCTTCAAAGTAATTCTGAACATAGTCAGATGACTGTGACTGCCAAACAGAAGCTGCAGGGGCACGATGCCGTCACATGTGGGGAGAAGGCTGATAAAGTTCACTCTTGCTACTAGTGAGGGAGTAGGTAGTAGGCGGAGGAGCGGATTTGCAACGAGCAGGATTGACAACTGCAGACATTATAGGCAAGTCTTCATCACCACTGTCTTCCTCCAATAGGTCAGTGAGCACCTTGTTAATCTGAGATCTTGCTTTCTTGAATTTGTCCTTTGACATAGAAATCAAACTGTCCCTGACATAATTGGCGAAAGCAGTAGTGGCAGTCATTTTCTTCGGCTGGGACAAGCCCCTGAGTATCTCACCAGACTTCTCTACCTGCTCCTGGAGACTAACAAGTAACACATCATCATCTTCTGCCTTGCCTCTCTTCTTCCTTGTCTGCCTGGAGGAGGAGGAGGAGGAGGAGGAGGAGGTGGATGCCAACTGGTCTTCCATGGATGGGACTGCCATCTCTGAAGCCACCAAGTCATCATCAACAGGAAGCTCCACCCTAATAGGCCGCAGAGGCTCGGACCGATGTCGGACAACCCCCTTCAGAAACTCGAACGACTTCTTAATTCACTGGTCACGTTCTGTTAGCTCAGGCAAGCCTGCCCCTGCCTTCTTCTTGTCCAAACGAGTGTGTACATCACGCAGCGACTTGAACCAGCCTTTCAGGTGTTCCACAGTCTTCTCCAGTTTGGTGGCCTGGTCTTCCCATGGCTTTGACTTCATGTCAGTGCGTCGGTAGTTGGTCAACTTGGTGTCCCACAAGATGGCGTTCTCCTGTAGGAACTCACACATGGCCTTCTCTTGTTCAGCGTTCAGGGTAAACTCGGTTTTCTTGGTCCTCTTCTACTGCTGCTGTTGACTTGTGGTCGGCTGGGTGATTGACTGGTGGCTGCGGAGGCACCAGAGGCTGCAGAAGAGGACCGTAAGGACTGTCTGTCAAGGCTGGCTTCCTGGCTGGCTTCAGGCTTCAGGCTGCATCACAACTTCAGGATCCCCAGGGGTCTCTTCAGGTGGCGGCGTCTTCTGCCGGCACCGACCACGCCTTCCATCTGCAGGCTTTCTTACACCTCTCGCTCTCGGCATGACGAAGATTATCTACTAGTATTATAATAATAATATACTTCTTGAAATGATGTTCGTGGAGATGTGATCTCTCGGACTGCTGAACGTGCTGTGCTTGCTACGTTCTGCTGCACGCACCTTTAATACAGAAGTCACGTGCACGCTACTAGCGTGCTGCACACTCTACGCACTCGTTATGCACACGCTACAAGAACGCTCCAGACAAGCTCGAAGCGATCTGCACACGCCATACTAGCGTTCCCCAAACGCTGACAGTTGCGTAATACGCTGAGATATCTTGCACACGTTCCGTACAGGCTATGCACACGTTCCCAATACGCTCACTTGAGTTCAACTTTTAGGGTACACGTTGCAAAACGCTGACCAATACGCTATGAATAAGTTATGAGTAAGTTATGCACACGACCCCAACACGTCCAAGAAATGAGCGTGTATGTATTTTCAGGGACGTTTCGCGACGTGTTTACCACTTTTCATACGTTGGTGAACACACCGTAATGTGACAGGGCCTTACACTAATAATATTATATTACATCCACTATAGCCCTTGATATTTACGTCTGTCATTTGGAATTAGTATTATTTTATATTTCTATCTATGTTTATTTTGTCTGTCCAGGGACTCGTGGAGGGGGGGGGGGGGGGATTCTATCTCTATGACCGTGTTCGTCGGAAGGTTTAATGGTCTGTCCGAGAAACTGTTGGTTGCTGGAATGCTAACAATGTCTCAAACCCGCAAATTAGAAAAATTTAGTTGACCATTCGACGGAAACACAATTGTCATTATGCAAAAAATACCTTAATGTTTCAAATATTCTTTGTATGAAAATGGTTGTAACAAGTATATGACAATCGAGTAGGAATAAAGAATTGCTTTCGTTAAACGAAAGTTGTTCTTAAAAATAACAAACGCAAGAGGCCCCAGGGGAGCTGAGGGCGCTCACTTGACACGGTAGCCTAAATATCAACCCAGGGAATTGATTTGAACAGGTTGTATCTGCCCCTCCTAAGAAAAGCTTATACCAATGGATCTAAAAACTTTTTAAAGAATATTCCTCATATTGAACTAAGTAATAATTCAGGCTCCCACAGGGAGCCCAAATATGAACCCAGGGACTTGGCTTGAACACACTTGAATTTCTTCTTCGTGAGGATGCTGTATACCAAATATCAAAAGATTCTGACTGGTGGATGTGAAGAAGATTTTTTAAGAATATTCCTCATATTGAATGAAGTTATAATTCAGTCTCCCACAGGGAACCCAAATTTGAACCCAGAGACTTGGGTTGAATAATCTCACTCCCTAAGGATGCTGCATACCGAATATCAAATCATTCCGACTGTTGTATCTGAAGAAGATTTTTAAAGAAAATTTCTCATTTTGAACTAAGTTATAATTTGGGCTCCCTCTGTGAGCTCAAATACAAATATGAACCCAGGGACTTGGCTTGAACAAACTTGAATCTCACCCCCGAAGCATGCTGCATACCAAATATCAAACGATTCTGATTGGTGGATCGGAAGAAGAAGATTTTTAAAGAATATTCCTCATACTGCACTAATTTAAAAATGTGGGCTCCCATAGAGAGCCCAAATATGAACCCAGGGATTTAATTTCAATACACGTGTGACACAATTTTCCAAAGTTGTTATATGTGAAATTTGAAAGCTTTTGGAGCAGTGGTTTGGGAGAAGAAGAGTATTAAATGTTTTTTCCCATTACCCAAAGTAATGTTACCCACAGTGTTAAAGAATGCTCACTCGGCACTTTTTCAAAGTCCTGGAAAAGTACCCAATGATCAAACCGATGGCAATTTTTATACCCCCTCAAAACGAAGTTTAAGGGGGTATATAGGAGTCAGCTTGTACGTCGGTCGGTCGGTCGGTCGGTCGGTCTGTCGTCGTTCGCCCGTTGCAACTTGTGGAGCGAACTACTTCCACAGTTTTAGTCGCATTTTCATGAAACTTCACAAAAATGATCAACATGATGAGGGGGAGTGCGTGACTTAATTTTTTTCCAGATAGGATTCAAGATGGCCGACTGGCGGCCATATTGCATTTTGCAAAATATTTGTGGAGCGAACAACTTCTACAGTTTGTGCTGCATTTTCATGAAACTCAATATAAATTGATTGACATGATGAGAAGCAGTGCATGTCCAGATCGGATGCAAGATGGCCGACTGGCGGCCATATTGGATTTTGCAAAATACTTGTGGAGCGAACTACTTCTACAGTTTTCGCTGCATTTTCATGCAACTCAGTATAAATTGATCGACATGATGAGGAGTGGTGCGTGAAATGGATTTTTTCCAGATCGGATTTTAGATGACCGACTAGTGGCCATATTGGATTTTGCAAAATACTTGTGGAGTGAACTACTTCTACAGTTTTTTGCTGCATTTTCATGAAACTCAATATAAATTGATCGACGTGATGAGGAGCAGTGCGTGACATAAATGTTTTCCAAATCGGATTGAATATGGCCGACTGGTGTCCATATTGGATTTTGGAAAATACTTGTGGAGCGAACTACTTCTACAGTTTTTGCTGCATTTTCATGAAACTTAATATAAATTGATCGACATGATGAGGAGCAGTGCGTTACATAAAAAATAATCCAGATCGGATTCATGATGGCCGACTGTCGGTCATATTGGATTTTGCAAAATACTTGTGGAGCGAACTACTTCTATAGTTTTTGCTACATTTTCATGAAACTCAATATAAATTGATCGACATGATGAGGAGCCCTGCATGACATAATTTTTTTTCCAGATCGGATTTAAGATGGCCAACTGCCGGCCATATTGCATTTTGCAAAGTACTTGTAGAGCTAACTACTTCTACAGTTTTTGCTGCATTTTCATGAAACACAATTTAAATGATAGACACAATGAGGAGCAGTGCGCGATATAATTTTTTTTCCCGATCAAATTCAAGTTGGTAGACTGGTGTCCATATTGGATTTTTTTTTCACTTAGAAAACTTGAATGCCCCTTTTCAGTCACCCACACTAGGCGGCATGCCACGGTGGGGATATACCAGGCGACAAACCATCTCTAGTTTTTGGACCATTCCTTTCCGCTGCTGCCCAGGAAGCTTCTCACAAAATAAAAATTCTCAGTGCCGTGCAGTTTTGAAGATATGGGCGGCGATTCCCATGGTGCGACGGGAAATTTTTTTTTTTTTTTTGCATAAATCAGGTACTTATGACCCAATAAGCCCTCATATCAAATTTGGTTCAAATCGGCCTCTGAGTTCGGAAAATAAAATTTTTGGTACATTTCGGGCTCCCACAGGAAGCCCAAATATGAACCCAGGGATTTGGCTTTAAGAAACTAATATCTCACCTCCCTAAGGATACTGTATACCAAATATCAAACGATTCTGACTGCTGGATGTGAAGAAGAAGATTTTTGTGGAATATTCCTCATGTTGAATTAAGTTATAATTCGGGCTCCCACAAGGAGCCCAAATATCAACCATGGACTTGACTTGAACATGCTTGAATCCCACCCCATAAGGATGCTGCATACCAAATATCAAAACATTCCGACTGCTGGATCTGAAGAAGAAGGTTTTTAAAGAAAATTCCTCATTTTGAACTAAGTTATAATTCGGGCTCCCACATTGAGCCCAAATATTAACCCAGGGACTTGGCTTGAACAAACTTGAATCTAACCCCCCTAAGGATGCTGCATACCAAATATCAAAACATTCCGACTGCTGGATCTGAAGAAGATTTTTAAAGAAAAATTCCTCATAATGAACTATGTTTCACGACGAGAAACTGACCACAGGCGAATGTCAAACGCTGAACATGAAATTGACTACAATGTCAAACGCCGAACGTTAAACTGACAGCAGACAAATGTCAAATGCCGAAAGTGAAGCTGGCTAAAGATGAATGTTAAACACCCAACAACAAAACTGACTATAGGCAAGTGTCAAACGAATTCCGAAAGCCAAACGTGAAACTTGACTATAGGTGAATGTCAAACGCCGGGCGTGAAACTAACTGCAGGTGAATGTCAAACGCCGAACTTGAAACTGACTATAGGTGAATGTCAAACGCCGGACGTGAAACTGACTGTAGGTGAATGTTAAACGCCGGACATGAAACTGACCACAGGCGAATGTCAAACGAATGTCCACCGACAAGCTAACTAAACGTGAATGGCAAATGCCAAATGTCAAATTAATTTCAGGCGAAGGTCAAACGAATGTCCAACCCACAACACCGAGTTAACTTCATATGCCTTGGTATAATAGGAAATGTCAAAATTAGGCCACGTTTTTGAAGACTGATTCTAAGGTCTTAAAGTAAGTTGCGATAGATAGTGTTTATGAAATCGTGTAGTGTCCAGCAACAAATTAGAATGCACACGGTGGGTGTTGCTGTATAACACATTAGCCAGAGACGTAGGGGGACTTCAATGGGGGAGGTGGGGGTGATCAGTTATATTTCTAAGTGGGGTTGTTGATCCAGCACAACATGCCGCAGACATGTCCCGAGAGCCACAGGCCCGTGTTGGGGGAGAGTATCACCCTCTCGATGGTGAAGGGGAGGGAGGTGGGGGTCCTCTCCAGGGGAAATGTTTTAATGTTTGAACCACTGAGATGAATTCTGAGGTCTTCCTCTGATTAAATTTTGTCATTTTATCCACAAGAACAATGCATTTCCCTAGGTAGGTCCATCAGTTTTCTCTCACACTGACCAGGCTACACAAGGTCTATAGACTGACAGCTATTCAGCTAATTAATACCAACTATTCCAATTGTCTAACTGTCAGATGTCAGAAGTTGGAAGAAGTAGGTATTGACTGAATAGCTGTCAGTCTATAGTCCTTTTGTACCGTTCTCTTTGTAAGGGAAACAGAACGATGAATTCGAAAAACCGGACCGGTCACAAGTAGTATAGCATGTACCCGAACGTTCCACATTGGCCGGAGGGAGATCCGGGGGGGGGGGGGGGAAGTGACGTCATGTCACGTGACCTGGTGGTGCCATGTTTGGTTGTCATGGTAACCCGCGTGAGCGGCCATCTTGTGACGTCATCTCCATAGTGATGCGTGATGTGAGTGCGCATGCGCAGCGCGTGTTGTTAGAGTGATACGTGTTTCCGTCGTCCATTTTGTTTATTGGAGGCCGCCATCTTGGTTTCTATGGTAGCACGTGGTTGCTTTGTGACCCAAAGGCTTCTTATAGGACAGGGGTATGTTCTGAGGGTATGTTCGATTGAACAGGAGTAATTTCCCGATTAACAGAATTACCTAAATAAACCCCACAAGTTTTACTGTTTCGAATTCTTTCAGAATTCTCTGCTTCTATCTATATATACAATAGTTTTCATCTACCTAGGCATGTTCCTTTGTCCGGAAGTATACTCCAGTAGAGTAGAAGAGCCCTTCACTTGGAACAACTTTGCTTATTATTACTATATTTAGCTGTTCTGGTCTGTTCTTGTTAGTTCTGACCCTATTCCGAGTACTCTTGTTGTTTCATTTATCTAGATCACCCAATCAGTTCACTTTACTGGCACTAACTAACCAATCAGATTGCTTGATTTCCCATAATCTGTATGCAGAGTTATCGCCCCTCTGTATAACAAAAGCCTAAATCATTCCCAAAGCCAATAAGCTATGGAGAAGTTGCTGAAAAGTCATTGCTCGAACGACTCGAAGCCCATCGAGCAAATGTGCTATCGAGCAGTTGCTCGTTCGAGTGACTCGCACATACGACTCTTAGCCTCATTTCAGAAAAAGGGGTTTCGTCGCAGATACTGTTCCAAGTTATTTTCGAGATCGGATAATGCTAGAAGCCACGAAAAGGACCATCGTCGGCTCCACCGTAGATATTGTACTAAGTTGTTCGCCCAACCACACAAGAGGAAGAGGCATGAAGAACATCACAGCCCAAGAAGAACAGAAGAGGAGAGAGATACTGGAGATTCAATGACTGACCAGAATAAAGTACTTATAGAATTTTTACGGGATGCTGACAAGGAAGAAATCGATGCCGTTCTCAGCGCTGCTGACGAAGATTTGATTAATTGTTTATGTAAATGTGCTACCGACATCCTCGAAGATAAGATACCACTGGATTTGGCTGAATTTGATGACCTGCGAAAATAAGAACATGTATTGAATCTGCTAACAGATGATGGAATTTCTACCGATATAAAAAGAAGTATATTACGAAAGAGTTGCTTTCTCTCGGCGCTTATCAACCCAGTCCTAGCTCTGAGAAAGGAATAAAAGGGGTGTTGGTATGAAAATAAACTCATTTTGTTCTACAACCACGAAAGAGTGAAGTCATGAAAGTCCATTGCTGCAGATACTGTGATAAAGATTTCTCCAGGAGCTTCACACGTAAGAGACATGAAGATGATTACTGTCCCATGAGGAAATCGGAAAAATCGAGCAACACTGCAAGACTAGAAAGAAATTTAGATACACTGCGAATCCAATCTGATGCGGATCGATATGAAGCCAAGACTATGATGAAGACAGCCAGTGAATTATTTGATACACTGTATATGTGATTGTGCCTCGAATATCTTGAAGGGAGCAGTACCTATAACCAAATCTGAGAGAGCTGAGCTGATCCCATACAAACACCAAATTAGGAAAATTGCCTTACCAAAGAGAGAACTATCTTATAGGAAAAGAAGACGGATCATACAGAAAGGAGGATTTTTAGGAAAGTTGATCAAACCCATCATCAATGTTCTGTCCAATATCCTATAACAGGGTCGTGCTCGTAAGAAACTTGTCATTTGTAATCTGACCTTCGAAGAGAGCGGACACAATGCAATCCAGTTGTTCACCAAAAAATTGCTCAAGAGATTCGGACACCGATGAGTCGTCGGGACTATCAGAAGATATGGAATATGGAGAGGAAGAAGGCGAAGAGGAAGAAGAAGACTTTTCTGTGATGGGAACTGTCGTCCAAAGTGCCTATGACAAATACCAGGATGACTTTGGCAACCTCATGAACAACTAGACTTTATGATTCTAGAGAATCATGGCTTTTCTCGATGGGATTCCATGATTCCTCATGACCCCACAGTGTCTGATGAATTGTTTTTAACTGTCTCACTGAAGTTCCTTCATTCATGTTATGAGAAAGGTGAGTATAGTAGTATCAAATGACTCAGTTTGATAAAAAAAATAATTGTTTAGGTAAAAACCATCATTAACGGTCGAGGGGGTTAATATCAATATCGTCGTCCAATGAGTCAATGACCGACAAAAGGAGTTATGTTTGTTTGACACATACCCACTGAGTGTTGTGTCTATTCGAAAATGGTCCATTTTATCTCAAATGTATCCAAAATATTGATGTCTGGCAGCTTGTAGAGGGTTAACAAGTGCTAACCAAGAACTGCGAATGGCCATTTTGTCTTTAAAATCTACAAGATGTTTTCAGAGAAATCCAGGGAGAACATGAATTTTAAGCTTTTCATAGGTATCATTGTTTATCCAGCCCAAAACGGGTTAAGTGTTGTTTTTTGAATACTCGTCTTCCAAAAATAATTCTCAGTGACTTCTACTTCCTCTTATTTTGTTCTCTCCCCTCAACTTCGGGTGCTGTGGGTACGCAAACACAGCCCATTTTATCAACATTTTGATGTTTGAGAACCTGCATAGGGTTAACAAATGCTTACAGAAATATGTTGTATATGCAACTTGTAATGTCACACAAAGATCTGAGAATGGCCATTTTGTCTTGAAAATCTACGAGATGTTTTTAGAGAAATCCTCGGATAACATGAATATTTAACCTTTTGAGGGGTATCGCTCTGTAACCAGCCCTAAACGGGTTAATGCTTGGTTTTGTGAATACCTTCATTACTTACAAAAATGTTCGTCGGTGAATTCCACTTCCAATGAATGGGGTTATGTTTATCTCGCAGGTACACATTTGGTGTTATGGTTGCTCAAGAACAGACCATTTTCTCCAAATGTCTATGCTTGGCAGTCTCTGGAGGGTTAACAAATGCTCACCGAAATATTTTGTTCATGCAACTTGTAATGTCACTCGAAAACCTGCGAATGGCCAATTGCTCTTGAATTTTTTTTTTTTAGAAATCCACAGAAAACTGAAATTTTAAGCTTTTAAGGGGTATATCTCCTTAACTAGTCAAAAATGGGTTAAGACCTCGATTTTTTAATACACTTCTTACAAAAATGTTTCCATGTCACTTTTGCGTCAGGTAAAAGAAGTTACGTTTCTCTGTTGCATTCCCATTTGATGTAGTTGGTGTTCAAAAACAGACTATTTTTTTTCAAAATTTTGACATTTAGCAGCCCATGGATGGTTAACAAATGATTACCGGAATAATTTATCCAATCAACTGGTAATGTGACACCAAGACATATCAATGGCCATTTTCACTTGAAACCCCTATCAGATGTTTGTAAAGAAATCCAGGGAAAACATAAATTTTTAAGCTTTTGATGGGTATCACCATTAACAACCACAAAACGGGTTAACTCTTGGTTTTTTGAATACCCTTATTACTTACAAAAATGGTCCTCGGTGAATTCCACTTCCAACAAAGGAGATTATATTTATTTCTCAGGTACATGTTGGGTGCTGTGCGTGTCTGAAAACAGCCCATTTTAACAAAATTACGATGCTTGGCAGCCTGTAGAGGGTTAATAAACGCTCACCGGAATATTTTGTCCATGCAACTTGTAATGTCACAGAAAGACCTGCGAGTTTTCAATTTTTCTTGAAAACCTACAGGGTGTATTTAGAGAAATCCACAGAAAATGGGAATTTTAAGATTTTAAGGGATATCTTTCTTTAGCCTGCCCAAAATGGGCTAAGACTTCGACTGTTGAATACTCTTACTACTTACAAAAATGTTTCCGTATAAATTGTGCGCCCGATAAAAGAAGACACTTGTCTTTGTGGCGTACCCATTGGATGCTGTTGGAGTCCAAAAACAGCCCATTTTATCACAATTTTGACGTTCAGCAGTCCGGGAGGGTTAACTAATCCTGACCGGAATATTTTGTCCATGCAACTTGTAATGTCACACCAAGACCTGCGAATAGCCGATTTGTTCTTGAAAACCTACAAGATGTTTTTAGAGAAATCCACAGAAAACGGGTATTTTAGGATTTTAATGGATATCTCTCTTTAACCAATCCAAAATGGGTTAAGACGTCGACTTTTGAATACCCTTACCACTTTCAAAAATGTTTTTCTATCAATTTTGTGTCCAATAAATGAAGGCCCCCTTTCTCTGTGGAATACCGTTTGGGTGCTGTTGGTGTCCACACACATCCCATTTTATAACAATTTTTACGTTTAGCAGCCTGGTGAGGGTTAACTAATGCTGACCGGAATATTTTGTCCATGTAGCTTGTAATGTCACACCAAGACCTGGGAGTGACCAATTTTTCTTGAAAATCTACAAGACTCGTTTTGAGAAATCCTCGGAAAACATTAATTTTTTAGCATTTTGGGGGTATTGCTGTTTAACCGGCCCAAAACGGGTTAACGCTGGGTTTTATAAACACCCTTATCACTTACAAAAATGATCCTCGGTGAATGCCACTTCCAATAAAGGAAGTTACGTTTATCTCTCGTGTATCGTCTGGGTGCTGTGGGGGCTCAGAAACAGCCCATTTCATCAAAATTTTTATGTTTGGCAGCCTGTGGAGGGTTACCATATGCATTGCCTGATATGTCTTGTGTATCAATGGTCGTATCACAGGTAGGTCTAGCAATGATGAATGTTTAAAAAAAATCTACAAGACGTGTTTCGAGAAAGTGCGAATAAACCCCAATTTTGACAGTTTTTTACCAATTCTGACAAAATAAGGGTTAAATCGAAAATTCTGCTCCGGTACATTTTTTAGATTTTGTACCCCTCTATGAGTGTGCAAAATTTTGTGAAAATCGGTTCGAAAATGGCTTCTGAATCGTGCGGACAAAATGTGTGGAAAAAAAAAAACAAAACAAATAGCTAGACTTTATGATTCTGGAGAATCATGGCTTTTCCCGACGAGATTCCATGATTTTTCATGACCCCCACAGTGTCTGATGAATTGTTTTTAACTGTCTCACTGAAGTTCCTTCATTGATGTTACGAGAAAGGTGAGGATAGTAGTCTCAAATGACACAGTTTGATAAAAAATTGTTTAGGTAAAAACCATCATTAACGGTGGAGTGGGTTAATGTCAATATCGTCGTCCAACAAGTCAATGACCGACAAAAGAAGTTATGTTTGTTTGACACATACCCACTGAGTGCTATGTCAATTTAAAAATGGTCCATTTTATCTCAAATGTATCCAAAATATTGATGTCTGGCAGCTTGTAGAGGGTTAACAAGTGCCAACAGGAATATTTATTCATGCAACTTGTAATGTCACACCAAGAACTCTGAATTGCCATTTTTTCTTTAAAATCTACAAGATGTTTTGAGAGAAATCCTGGGAGAACAGGAATTTTAAGCTTTGATGGGTATCATTGTCAATCCAGCCCAAAACGGGTTAAGTGTTGTTTTTGGAATATTCTTATTACTTCCAAAAATAATTCTCAGTGAATTCTACTTCCACTTATTTTGATCTCTCCTCCCAACTTCGGGTGCTGTGGGTACGCAAAGACAGCCTATTTTATCAACATTTTGATGTTTGAGAACCTGCATAGGGTTAACAAATGCTTACAGGAATATTTTGTACATGCAACTTGTAATGTCACACTAAGATCTGAAAATGGCCATTTTTTTCCTGAAAATCTACGGGATGTTTTTAAAGAAAGCCTCAGATAACACAAATTTTTAACCTTTTGAGGGATATCTATCTGTAACCATCTCTAAAGGGTTAATGCCTGGTTTTGTGAATATCTTCATTACTTACAAAAATGATCGACGGTGAATTCCACTTCCAATGAAGGAGGTTATATTTATATCGTAGGTACACATTTGGTGTTATGGTTGCCCAAGAACAGCCCATTTTCTCCAAATGTCTATGCTTGGCAGCCTCTGGAGGGTTAACAAATGCTTACCGAAACATTTTGTTCATGCAACGTGTAATGTCACTCGAAGACCTGCGAATGGTCAACTGCTCTTGAAATTTTTTTTTGAGAAATACACAGAAAACTGGAATTTTAAGCTTTTAAGGGGTATATCTCCTTAACCAGTCAAAAATGGGTTAAGACCTCGATTTTTGAAAACATTTACTACTTACAAAAATGTTTCCCTGTCAGTTGTGCGTCCGTTTCTCTGTTGTATTCCCATTTGATGTTGTTGTTGTTCAAAAACAAACTATTTTTTTCAAAATTTTGACATTTAACAGCCCATGGAGGGTTAACAAATGCTTACCGGAATAATTTATCCAATCAATTGGTAATGTGACACCATGACTTATCAATGGCCATTTTCTCTTGAAAACCCTACCAGATGTTTGTAAAGAAATCCAGGCAAAACATACATTTTTAAGCCTTTGATGGGTATCACTATTAACAACCACAAAATGGGTTAACGCTTGGTTTTTTGAATACCCTTATTACTTACAAAAATCGTCTTCGGTGAATTCCACTTCCAACAAAGGAGATTATGTTTATTTCTCAGGTACACGTTGGGTGATGTGCGTGCCTGAAAACAGCCCATTTCAACAAAATTACGATGCTTGGCATCTCTAGAGGGTTAATAAACGCTCACCGGAATATTTTGTCCATGCAGCGTGTAATATCACATAAAGACCTGCGAGTAGTCAATTTTTCTTGAAAACCTACAGGATGTTTTTAGAGAAATCCACAGAAAATGGGAATTTTAAGATTTTAAGGGGTCTTTCTCTTTAGCCTGTCCAAAATGGGTTAAGACTTTGACTTTTGAATAACCTTACTACTTACAAAAATGTTTGCGTATAGATTGTGCGCTCGATAAAAGAAGGCACGTTTCTTTGTGGCGTACCCATTGGGTGCTGTTGGCGTCCAAAAACAGCCCATTTTATCATAATTTTGACTTTTAGTAGCCCGTGGAGGGTTAACAAATGCTCACCGCAGTATTTTGTCCATGCACCTTCTATTGTCACACCAAGGCCTGGGAATGACAAATTTTTCCTGAAAATCTACAAGACTCGTTTAGAGAAATCCACGGAAAACACGAATTCTTTAGCTTTATGGGGGTATTGCTGTTTAACCAGCCCAAAACGGGTTAACGCTTGGTTTTTTAAACACCCTTATTACTGACAAAAATGATCCTCGGTGAATTCCACTCCCAATAAAGGAAGTTATTTTTATCTCTCGTGTATTGTTTGGGTGCAGTGGGGGCCTGAATCCGGCCTATTTCATCAAAATTTCGATGTTTGGCAGCCTGTGGAGGGTTACCATATGCATCACCTGATATGTCGTGTGTACCAAAGGGTGTGTCACAGACAGGTCTAGCAATGACGAATGTATAAAAAAATCTACAAGACGTGTTTCGAGAAAGTGCCGATAAACCCCATTTTTGACAGTTTTTTGCCAATTCTGACAAAATGAGGGTTAAATCGAAAATTCTGCTTCGGTACATTTTTAGATTTTGTGCCCCTCTATGCGTGTGCAAAAGTTCGTGAAAATCGGTTCGAAAATGGCTTCTGAATCGTAATGACAAAATGTGTGGGAAAAAAAAAATAATAATCCGTAGAAAAACAATAGTCTTTTCCAGAGGGAAAAGCCTAATAATCCGTAGAAAAACAACAGTCTTTTCCAGAGGGAAATGCCTAAATATATCGAGGATGGAATGGATAGAGAAGATGCAGTTGAAACAGCATATAGAGCACATCAAAAGAGTGCCAGAGAATCCATTAGTGAGAACTTCATTAATACCCTTGTGTACATTAGAAATTTTTGCAACGAGTCAATTCACAAAAAAATTTAAAAAAATGCCAAGCGTCTTTGTGAAGAAGAGGATTTTGACTTTGAAGAATCCCAGAAATATGCCTTGGAAAAGCGAAGATTTCTGTTCGACAACCTTATGACAAACTACTCATTCAGAGTAGAAGATGATGAAGAAGCAGAAGACGACGATTAGAAAAAAATATATAAAAGGAGTGTTAGTATAAAAATAAACTCATTTCCGTTTTGAACGTCGAAGAGTGAAGATGTCTGTATCAACAACAGTGCTCAGATTCAAAGATGACTTACATATACCGATCTTCAAGAATGGTGCTGGATTAAAGCTGACAGGCTCAAGTGAATCGTGTGGTAAATGCAGCCAAGAGAAAAAATGTAGACATGGATGCTGGTGAAAAGAAACAAAGATGTGTGGATACTGGCCGATCATTAACCACCACTACAACCAAGAGAATAAAGACAGAAGAACTGACTGATGCTTCCAATACAAACAAGAATGAAGTTACTACTCAAATTATGAAACAACATGAAGAAAAGGGAGCGATGCCAGCTCCCCCCAAAAAAGATGTTTTCACTAAGAACGAAGTTACGAATCAGTCTGAAGTTTCTACTGAAACAAAGAAAGATGTTTCCACTCAGAACGAAGTTTCTACTGCGAAAACGGTTACCACTACGAAGAAGCCTGAAGTTTCTACTGCGAGTGAAGATTTAAACAGGAACCAAACCAAGAACGATGCTTCCACTCAAACCACAAATGAAGTTTATACTGAAACTAAGAATGAAGTTACTACTACAAACATCTAAAAGACAAGAAAGAGGAACCCAAAGATGTCAGTCAGGAAACTAAAGCAACCAACAAAGCCAAGTTACCAGCTATCAATGAGAGACCGTGTTTTATCAATAACCTAGCCAGACACTGGGAAGAAGCTCCAACCAACAAGAAGATGAAATGGTTAGCCCATGCGAGAAGAACTACAAAGATAAAAATGATGCCTGGAGAAACTGAATTGTATACTCGAATAAAAATAAACGAAATGTTATATAAATTGTTGTTTGTTTTTTATCTACTATCCCAACAGAAGTACCCAGATGTAGCATGAAGTACCCGGATGTAAGGTTTCTACAACAGATATCCTCCAACAATACAATACCAGGCCATAGGTATCCTCAAATACCCGTATGTGCCTATATGCTATTGCACAATGTGTCACATTGTGCATTTTCACATAAGCACATATGACAAAAATGGATTCTCCATAAGGTATTTCCCATAGGTATCCTCAAATAATACAATACCAGGTTATAGGTAACCTCAAATACCCGTATGTGCCAATGTGCTAGGGCATAATGTGTCACATTGTGCCTTTTCACATAAGCACATATCGGCACATCCAATACGTGCCTATATGCTAGTGCACAATGTGTCACATTGTGCATTTTCACATAAGCACATATGACAAAAACAGGATTCTCCAGAAGGTATCTTCAGATAATACAATACCAGGTCTTAGGCACACCTTGTTTCTGAAATGAGGTTAAGAGTCGCATGTGCTAGTCACTTGAACGAGCAATTGCTCGATAGCACATCTGCTCGACGGGCTTCGAGTCGTTCGAGCAATGACTTTTCAGCAACTTCTCCATAGCTTATTGGCTTTGGGAATGATATTGGATTTTGTTATACGGAGGGGAGATAACTCTGCATACAGATTTTGGGAACTCAAGCAATCTGATTGGTTAGTTAGCGCCAGTAAAGTGAACTGATTGGGTGACCTAGATAACTGAAGCAACAAGAGTACTTGGAATAGGGTCAGAAATAACAAGAACAGACCAGAACAGCTAAATATAGTAATAATAAGCAAGGTTGTTCCAACTGAAGGGCTCTTCTACTCTACTGGAGTATACTCCAGGACAAAGGAACATGCCTAGGTAGATGAAAACTATTGTATATATAGATAGAAGCAGAGAATTCTGAAAAAAAATCGAAACAGTAAAACTTGTCGGGTTTATTTTGGGTAATTCTGCTAATCGGGAAATTACTCCTGTTCAATCGAACATACCCTCCGAAGATACCCCCCTGTCCTATAAGAAGCCTTTGGGTCACAAAGCAGCCACGTGCTACCATAGAAACCAAGATGGCGGCCTCCAGTATACAAAATGGACGACGGAAACACGTATCACCCTAACAACACGCGCTGCGCATGCGCATTCACGTCGCGTATCACTATGGAGATGACGTCCCAAGATGGCCGCTCACGCGGGTTACCATGGCAACCAAACATGGCACCACCAGGTACCGTGACATAACGTGACCCCCCCCCCCCCCCCTCCGGCTCTCCCTCCGGCCAAGGTGGCACGTTCGGGTACATGCTATACTACTGTCACAAATTCGAGTGGGAATTTTGGAAAATTTTGTCAGCCGACGGGAAATGTTGGGGAATTTGATCGAAAACTGTGATCACGAGTTGAAAATTCAAATCGGCAAGGCGGAAAATTGTTATGGTTATTGGGTGGGGTGGGGTGGGGTGGGGTGGGGGGGCTTGACCCCCCCCCCCCCACACCCTCTGTCGCTACGTGCATGACAGCAGCAGCTGCAGTATCCACTAGCGGCTACGTCATCTCCCTGTGGTGCAATCATGTAGTTGTGAATAATGTTACCTCTATGTATATTTTTGGATTTGATTGTATACATGTGGCACTACTGAATAAAACCATTCGTTCCATGTTTCTTTTTCTATTTTTTTCTGTTCACAGATCGCACGCTTGGTCCATGGTCTTATACGGTTCATGAGCTTACAACTTGTTTCTATGATGCTCAGCGCATGTGCTCCCAGAAGGAGAATGGCAGATTGGTTATTGCAGAGAATAATGATGTTTTGGAAGTTCTTGAGGAAATAGCACAGACCATTCCGTGAGTTTAAACCGCAAATGTCCTGTATCACGCGCAATAAGTATCGGATATTAGATGGGACTATTTACTTACTCCATTACCACAGCCTAATTTGTTTCTTATCAGCCATTCACGAGCTCACTCCAGTATGGGGGTCACAAGCTATCTTTTTGAAGTACAAATTTAAGGTTTTAATAATTCATGATTAGTTTTGCAAGTGCCATCTTCTGATCGTAATAGGTAAAGTGTTCACAGAACGGAAGTTGAGAGGGAATCACAGGCAGCTCAAATTTCACGAACTTGTGTTAACCTTTTGAGCCTGAGAGCCCATTTTCCAACCCAGAAATTATACGTCAAAATTTCATTAAGTTGGGTGGCTGTTACGTGAATGTGTGGAGTAAACCAAGCAATATCTCCAACGTGCAGCCCCAAGGCTGCTCGTTGAAAACATTAGTTGGTCTTCCCTCAAATAATGAATATGGACTCCAATTGCTGCCATTGAACTGACATGGGAGATTCCACAGGGCTCAAATATACTATTCGAAAAAGTAGGGGATATTTGATAAAAGTGAGATTTAGGAAGAAATATATTTATATTTTCATCAAAAAGACAGTCGAGGCATTCCACTGTGACATCTAGTGAATGATTTCAGCGATAGCTGGGTGTCTGAGCAGCTCATGTGGTGCCATTTGCGCGACGTCACTGCCGTCGATTCATTTTCCAAGATGACAATGCAAGAGCACACAGGGATAATATCGCCACAGAGTTCCTCCAGGAGCAGAACATCACTACACTGCCTTGGCTGGCATTAAGCCCAGACCTTTCACCAATCGAGCACGTCTGGGATATGCTTGGCAGGCGCCTACGACAACGCCAACAGCCCCCTACCAATGTCCAGGAACTCGCCGCTGCACTGCAGGAAGAATGGAATAACATCATTCAAGCTGATATTGGACGTTTGGTGAGGAGTATGCCACGTCTCGCGAACCGAGGAGGATTTACAAGGTATTGAGGTCTTGGACTGAATGTTGTAAATTCTCTGACTGACCGAACATGTCTTCTTCAGCTCTCTGCGTGGAATGTGTGCTTATCAGACACCCAAATATCGCTGAAAGCATTCACCAGATGTCACAGTGCAATTCCTCAACTGTCTTTTTTATGAAAATATAAATATATTTCTTCAGATACCTCGCTTTTATCAAACATCCCCTACTTTTTTAATAGTATATATCGAGCGGAACGGCAAGGCTCAGTATCACAATCGGTAAAGTGCACCTTCAAATTCCATGCGCGCGATGAAATTAGACAGACTATATCGCCCTTTAACTGAAAAAAACACTGCTGATGTTTTAACAAAAGATTGCGTTGTTGCTTATTTTTTCCTTCGTTAAATTCTTATTATTAACAGGTTTAACCCATTTGTGAACTTTGTTAACCCTTTACCCAACGTAACCGACAAAACTAGCCAGCGTTATTCACAAAAATCGCCATTCAGTTTTCATTTTGTCTCAAAAACATAGCTTATGACCCCTCATTGGAACGAGTTCGTTCTAATGAGTGGTCATAAGCTATTGTTTTGGTACAAAAATTTAAAAAAAAATTGTTAATTGTTATTGAAGAATTTTGTTTGCAACTGTTGTCTGCCTTTCTTGTTAGGTAAGGGATTAAAAAATAGCAGTCGCTTATATTTGGCGATAACGCGGCTTAATAAACATAGATAGCGTGATAAACTAATTTGCTTTGACTGTCTTTAATGACATGCTGATGGCTCTATAGTAATTATTAAATTCTTCCCCGAAGCGTGCGAAGCTTGTGAATCTAATATGAGTTTATGAGGGCCCTATTTCATCCTTAGTTTACATTCTCGGCAGGGGCGCCGAGAGCGAGGACGGTCCAGGCAAAGGGCAGAACTGGCGTTACGGGCCCTGCGAATTCCCCCAGAATGTTTTTTTTCTAGTGTTAGTAGAAGCATTCACCTGCATTTTCTTGACAATCTTTACTCAATTATTTCCTTACAATTTGGGTTATTTATTACCTGTATTTCTATGTGTATGGTGCATTTTTCTCCAAAGATAATCGTGACCACCACGATGCAAGAAAGACCGGTGGAGAAACAAACTGGAACAAGCTTTTTTATATGAATGAAACCTGGTCAGTGATGCAACTACGTACTCTTACCACATGCACCAGCGTCGGGGACCGTACCAAAAGCCTGCCAACGACTTTCTGCTCAGATGTATCGATAGGTCAACTACACATTTTTTAAAACACCAAAGTCCTTCGGCCCCGTTAGCCCAGGATAGTTGCCTCCCTTACCTCTCTCTCTCTCTCTCTCTCTCTCTCTCTCTCTCTCTCTCTCTCTCTCTCTCTCTCTCTCGGCGCTAATGTTTCTCGGGATGAAAAAATGAAGATGAAATATGTAATGGTTATTTGTACTGATTCAAAGTACACAGTTTGTACCGGGCGCTTCATGAAACAAATATTAACATTGGTGAAATGCATACTCGACAGACCTTGAATCGACATTGTTGAAATATGTTAAACACTAGTCAAGAAACTGAAGTGTGTGGTCTTTCAAGCATAAGAGTATATCAACATAAAATTCTTTCCAGCCTCTAGGACAGTACTTGATTACACGGCAGAAATAAGAACCATACAATCTTTTGTAACGATATTGAAGAGATGATCAGTAAAATTTCTGATATATCTCCTCAAGGTTCACGATTTGCTAACGGGTAAGAAGTTTTTCTTCAAAGTGAAGAATGTTGAGATTATGTAAAGCACCCGCTTGAACATCGATGTGACACTGACAAGAAAGTAGGGTGCTTGGTGGACATGTGGAAACACTGGAGGCATGCCCGTCAAAAACAATGCTATTTCAATCTAACGGGGAAAATAAAGGGCAGGCGGCCTTACTGTCTGGTGCAGGTAATACAGAAAAGGCAGTTTGTATAGAAATATCAAATTGCATCAAACTTTATGAGATACAGAGTGCGATTCCTCTTGTTTAATACAATATAAAGAGAATATCTGGTGTTTTGACAGGATATATCTTAAGAGGAATTGGAAATCTGTACGGGCTGCTTTGTGGCACTTGGAAATACATAATTTATTGTGTCAACGGATGGGCTAGCATGGAGTGCGGTAGAGCTGAAACGGTTAAATGGTTTTCTTGATCGATTAACCGCATGGATTAACCTTGGTTAACCGATTAATCACTTGACCTAATAGACAGTTGAATAATTGCCATACTGTTGATTATTTACAGCATTAACCCTTTACCCAACGTAACGGTTAAAACCGGCCAGCGCTACATATAAAAATCTCCATTCAAATTTGTCTCAAAAACATAGCTTATGACCTCCATTGGAACGAGCTCGAAGAGTTCGTTCCAATGGAGAGTCATAAGCTATGTTTTTGAGACAAAAATAAATTTAAAACATTTTAGTAATTCAAGAAGTGATTTTACAAGTATCATCTGCTGTCCACATTGATTGAAGGGTTAAGAATGACCATTTCCAGCTACTGATACAGTATAATGATCATGCAAGTGAACAAGTTTGTCAGCACGTAACTTGCTTTACTCTATCTCATATAATCGATGTGAGCCAGTGTGACAATGTTTGCCTGTTTTTGAGCAAGTTTGTTTCTTTGTTAACCCATATAACACAGTAGTTCAAAAGTAACGATTAATCGATCAATTACTTTTTTGATCGATCAAGACGTTGATCCTTGGTTACTCAGTTAATCGGTTAACCGTTTCAGTTCTAGAGTGTGGGATATGTTCTGGATGGTGTGGGTGGGGATATTTGGTTCAGCGTGAGTACCATACTGACAGGGATTTTGTTATCGAACGTCAAATTCCCCGTTTGTTTCCTCCCTATCCCAAATTATATTCTGTTCATTCCTTGACCATTTGTAGCTACTTTATGACAATTGTTCTGATCCTAGTCTCTCATGCATTTGAGATTTACTTATTATTGTTCAGTCTGTAGAGTATACACTTGTAGGATAGAAGCAGGATCTCTGATCCTTTCCTTAATACTATTTAAGCCTTTTTTTTCTCTGTACTCTCTAATCTGCCCTCGAACAATCAAGTCGATCCGTTAGGATAAAACATCCAATCCCAATCACGCCGCTATTAATTTAGTCATTATAATATTATCTTTTCCTAGAATTGCCCATTATCAAACTCTGCCGATATCGCGTCGACCTCGGCCGATCGGAACCAAACTGGAGTTGCCCCCCTTGGCGCGTTACTAGGCATAAACAATTTTTGCAGGGAAATAGTCCACAGTTATTCAATAAACGCTGTCAGGAGAGCTGGCGTTACCAGACACGAAGTAGTAGTTTGAATCTCAGTGTTTGTATTTTGAGGAATTAATTTTACCAATAAGTAAGGTTTAGGTGGATGAAGAGAACAAAGGAGAGAGATGTACAGAAAATTCACTGCACACTAATATTCCAAGTCGTAAGCAGAGATTCGTCGAAGTGGGGGGAAGAGGTCGTTCAGCTCTCCGAATGTCGCGGTTTCTCCCTGTGGGGAAGCTGAGACATTCGGACAACTGAACTAGGGGAACAGGAAACTTCGGACTTTGTGAAAAGAATGAGAAGCAATAACATTGTCAGAAAACTGTAACAGATCTAAGAACATTTTGTACTTATTTGTGTTAGTTTAATAAATAAAGTGGTCGTGGACATCAGTGTTACGGTATAAATATTAATGACATGGGTAACAGACAGAAATCTGAGAATCAGCAACAATAACTATGAATTTAATTATTCTGAAATTTAATTTTAAAAATATATATAAAAACAAAAATGATACAAAGATCTTTTATACTAATTGGTTTACACAGAAAATAAAAACAGTGGCACTTATCAATTATTGAATTAGTCCAAAATACAGGTCGACAGAATCCAGTAATCCAGTGGTGAAGAATCTTGTGAAGAAATTTTCCAGCTGGTAGTATTAAATCCAAGAATGTATCTTCAGAAACAGTATCCCGTAGATTTGTAACAAAATGTTCACTTAGAAATTTCAGCAGTCTCCAATAAAATGTAATAAAATGTTCAGCAAAATTCAAATGGAGTAAAAATCCAATGAGTATTGGCGCCACAGGTTATTTCCAAACAATCCAGTAGAATCCTGGCTTATCACAAAATATATTCTGTTTCACAGAAAGTATAAATTCTCTACAAGATGAATAAATTCTCTTCAAAATTAACAAAGAAGCACTGCTTCTGTAATAAATGCACTGTTCTGCAACAGTAATAATCTCCAATTTCTTTCTGAAATGAGTTTATCTGAAAAAATGAGTTTTTTCTGAATTCTGTTGACAGACCTTTAAATAGTACTCAGATAGATTTTTTTTTGGGGGGGGGGGGGGGCAGCGATAATGGGGCGAGCCCCCCCCCCCCCCCCTTAGCTACGCCACTCCCCCCCCCCCCCCTTAGCTACGCCACTGTTGTAAAAACAATTTGAACCTCTGAATTCTGTTGAATAAAATTTACTTACTTTCAGATCACAAGACATTTACATAGGAGCGTACACTATGCAGAAAGACGATTGGAAATGGGTAGCCTGTGATTTCTTTAACGCATCAACTGTTGGTTACCCAGTAGACATTAGTATTCCGTCAGTGTTGAATCAAACGTGTTTTACAATGAAGATGACAAGTAAAAGTGTTAGTGTTAGAGTTTCAAAATGTGACGACTTTTGGAATTACAAATTTATATGTGAAGAAACGATTCCAAATAGTAAGTTTGAATTTAGCCTACCATAGTTTCAATTCTTCACATTTATTGTCAATATATATTCACAGAATCCATTCATTGTTATTTGTTCATGACTGGCACACTTGGACATTGCCATCCTCCTTCCAAAGTTATATAAGAGTTAATGTAAATCAGGCAGGGTTAAACACCAGACAATCAGGATTACTGAAAACCGACATCGCTAGATCCAAACTACTTGAAAGCCTTCCATCATATAATCTCCCCAAATTATGGAACTCCCTAGAGAACAACATCAGGTGCATACCTAATAGAAAACAGTTAAAAAAGACGTAGTATCCCAGATAATCATGGACTACTCGTCATCAGTAACGTGTACGAATCCATATTGTCCTGATTATACTGTGTGATTGGAAATATTATAAACATCAACTCCATTTTAACAAACCTATATCGTCATCCTGACTCTCATCAAATTTCCCTGTTTCATATTTTATGTCTTAACTGAATGCAATAACGTATCACCATGAAAGACCGCTGCCCTAAAGAAAATTCCGAAAACAAATAAGAAATCAAGTATGTATATATAATATTGGATCCACGTATACCTATACATTATGTATGTGTGCCTGTGCATTATACACGTGTATAGACATATACGTATATGTATGTGTATGTATGCGTGGTTTCAGTATATTTTGAATACTGTTGCAAGCTACCAGAATTATAATGACAATGCTAGAGGGGGTGATTATAAAACAGCCAGCCCGGCTATATCGCCTCCATGCAGTTATTTTCCCCATAGTTATTACATGGTGCCTTTTATGTGCAATCACTTATTATATGCTTAATTCGTGTATCGTCCATGTAACAATAATACTATAGAAATAAACTATCTATCTACTTATCTATAAACATACTTAACATTTTGGGAACAGGAAGAATCGGACCCTGGAAGAGTCTGACCTTTTTGTGGAAGAATCGGACCCTGGAAGAATCGGACCTCTGTCCGATTCTTCCAGGGTCGGATTCTTCCTGTATTCAACATTTTTTATGTATAAGGCTAAAAATAGTTTTGGGTTCTCAGATATCTCCCATACTGAAATTGAACCCCTTCGTTGAACATGTTTATTGGCTTGCATTGTCTTCTAAAGTTATGAAACCACGAATATCTCGGATATATTGTGGATGGTATTAATTTTTTCGAAAGAGGTACATAAGTATAACTGAACACAAATGTATTTCATATTTCTTAATTAACTGGTTAATTGCTGGGAGTCCAAATCTAGGCATTTTTCTGAAGTGCAGGTGCCACAGCTAAGGACTTCATATTCTGTGAATGTGATATATGAAATCAGTGAACTGAAATTGTTTTGGCCTGTGTGGATTTGCCTTGTTAAAATTCACTTTCATAAACTTTAATGAAACAAGGGCATCTAAATATATTTTTCTGATCAAGAATATTTTATCATTCTACCAGTTATCAACCACAAAATATAAAGAAATAAAAATAAAGCCGCCCTCACTCATTGATTTCAAAAATTATTTGCTTGAGACCCAAATGTATTTTTGTTTATTTGGCATTATAGCATCACTCCACTGGACATTCTCTGGCGATTGACGGAACATTGCAGGGCCATCTAATTTAATTATTTCCAGTCAGTGCCGGGCCGCTGGACCAAAATGAAACGAATGTTTCTATTTCCGGTAAATCTTCATTTTTTTTTTACCAAGTACACGAGTTTCAGCGCACAAAACTATTGGGAGTTTCGTAAAGAAAACCATGCCGGGAAGTATTAGGCGATATTAGCAATAGTCTCAGAATTTTGTTGGGCGGCGGTGTGCGAAGTGGCGAACGACGATCGCCGGGGCAACCTTGTTTTCGTCCGGGTTGAGAAAATTTTGAGAAATGAGTATCAAATTCATGTCTGTGGTAGCATCTCGGGAAATATTATCAGGTACGTGGGAAGAGGTTTCCGATTGGGGTGGGGGTGTAGGGTAGTGAATTTTTAACTAGAGGAAGGGGCCCCCTCACGGTTCCTCCCCAGTTGGAAATTCACTACCGACAAAAACTTTCGAAAATGAAGCCATGAAAGGGGGCATAAAATTGTTTCTGGTAACCGAAATGCCAACACATTTATGATAGAATTATTAGGTTATTACTATTTGGTATTATTCTGGGAATTGAATATGTGCTAGACAAATGCTCAAGCTGACAACTTTGAGCAATTCACACTGTCCTAACATTAAATCAGATCTTTTGTAGGAATAATCAATTTTCGATGTTTCATCATTTTGTAACTGTGAATGATGGAATTAACTCAGGATAACGATTATACATGATGCGATTTTCCTGAAGTGCATTTCGAGGATTTTTTTTATTATTACGATAAGTAAACGTACTATAAAATCTAATACAGATTGACATTATGCATACTTATGAAGCTCGATACTGCGTACACTGTAGTTGTAAAGAGTAACAGTTGGAATTTTTGCCTTTTTGAAATCGAGTTGGAATTTTGTGAAGTAAAGGAGACATCAGCATCACCAAAGAAGCTCTAAAAGCCAGATAGATGGAATTTCCAACTACTCATGACTTGCCCTCCGAATTTCCAACTATGGGGAATTTTGGTCAGGATTGGGGGGGGGGGGGGGGTTACACACCCCATAATACCCCTGTCGCCACATCCCTAAATATTATGTGAAATGTAGGATTAAAATTTACACTTATCAGTAAAGTACTTGCAACGTAAGCTTCAAAAACTGAATACTATCTTGAAAGAACATATTCAGGCTGTATACGAACACATAAAAATCATAGTCTTCATCATCATTTCAATGACAGCAATGATGAACCAAAAAAGTAACTGCTAGAGCTCAACACGATACCCGTTTTAGTATGGAGCCGGAGAGTCAACAAGGCAACATTATTTGGCTATAAATGGATAAAATTGTCATTTGTAACCTCAAGAGAACATAAGCTAGTGTTACAGCTCAATATCTGCTGTATCCTCCATGTGCTCGGATAACAGCCTCTATCCTGCCTCGCAACCGCCGGTCAATCGTCGTATCCATTGCAGAGGTAACTGTAGCCATTTCTGATGCAAAGCTGCTTCCAATTCTCGCAGAGTTTGTACTGGAGGTCCGTGTGTTTGTGTTGGACGCCATATATTGTCTCAAATGTGCTTCCGGGGATTCAGATCAGGACTCATGGTAGACCAAGAAATGGCGGTGAATGCAATGCTCTGAATATAAAATGCTAAACACCAAGCCAAACGTACTCCTGATCTCCAAGTAGAAGACGTTTGATGGCCTTTCTGGACCTCAATATGGCTTTCATTTCTCAGGCCGTTCCTGGTCGTTCTCGTGGAGATTCGTCAATTTGGTAGCCATGGGGATTTCAGAACAGTACGTGAGATGAGTGGCTGTCATCACACTGGTCTAAGACGTACCCTGGTTTCACGTTGTGATGTCACAGGGATCGTTCTGACCGTGCACCTCATTGATTTGCATGTGTTTTCTCACCAAATGACCGGTGACTGTGCAATGGATGTCGAGTTGCCGACCGATTGCTTTAAAGGGCCTACTGTGAGGAGAATGCATATCAATAATTTGCCATCGTTGTGCATATGTCATCCTTCTTCATATAATGGTGACAGATGGTGATTGAACGCTGAAACATAGGCACTTTAAATAACCAATTCTGAGTCATGCACAAACTGCATCTTGGAAATTCTTTGGGTTGCATTGTGCACGTGATTCTCCGGACCTGTTTGTGAGACGCATTCAGTAAAACACTTTTACAACCATTTGTTGGATATTCAATATAATCATACAAATAAGTTGAAATAACCAGCAAGAGACTTCCAATGAACAGTGGCATGTTATCATTCATTTTATTTGGGAGCGCTCGACCTTTTCTCCGTGTATATAAGCACTATTACACTATTAATAATATGTGAAACATTACACAAAAATAGATCGATTAAGCTGATAGGCATATTTTATTTTCCATATATAAATAAATTACACCGCTCAAAACGCATGAAGTTGGCATTCGAAAAACCTCCCCTGATTTCGTACAAAAGACTGAAAAATTTGGGAGATATTATAGTCCATAGCAAGCATAATAAAATGTTCAACAATCAAGGGACGGGATCTGATAGATGCGAGAGAAATTGTGCAATTTGTGGGTTTATGCTCCAAACAAAACAATTCGCTGACAAGAACGGAACGGCCTACTACATAGGCAAAAAAATCACCTGCATGTCCAGGAATGTGATATATGGAATTCTCTGCGACAAGTGCAATGAAGTTGTGTACGTGGGAGAGACGGGGACAAAATTGTATGAGAGAATGCAAAACCATCTGAGTAGAATAAAACTTGAGGTTACCACATCATTTTCTGACCAAAAACCATAGTATAAACAATTTTAAGATTATTGGGATTGAACAAATTAATCAACAAAATACAGCTTACAGGAGGGGTCGTGAAGCATTTTGTATTAACAAACTTCAAACACTAGAACCCAATGGGCTCAATAGACAATAATAATTCCAAATATTCTCATTTATAAACTTGTGAAATGGGGGGGGGGGGGGGGAATATAAATTAGTGTATAGAGCAATTACACTCTACTTTGTGAGATTATGATCACTGTGTATATGTCAGTGCGTGCATCATGCGTATGTGTGGGGGGGGGGGGGCGGGGTGCATGGAGTGCATAGAACCCTAGCCTACGATTATCAGTGTAGATATTATAGCAGGGGCTGCACTTAGATCAGTGGTGGAGGGCATATAATGCTGCAACAGTGGGTGGGGAAAATATTTTATACATCCTGGAAGGATCGGGCGGGGGGTAAGGGGTGGGGCTTTATTACTACGCAAGGGAGGTAAAAAGATTCTAATTTTCATCAGCGGTACTGATGTCTGATTGACGTGGGCTGGGTATTGGGGCGGAGATATGGAGGCGCGCTTTTAAATGATTGAATGATTCGGGCAAAGGAGTGGCTGGATGTGTGAATACGGTATACGAACTTACTTGCCTCTGCCTCTTGTTACCAGGGCGAGGTTTTAGAAATAGTGTTTAATTCATAGTTGCTTTTTGCGTAATAACGCGGAACATATCTTTACTTGTTGTCACCCA